>OZ024936.1:65488084-66688084 GCA_964017235.1 Sabellastarte sp. h YS-2021
TGTTCCATTAGAAAAATATCACTTCCTGAATCCACAGATTCAGTCAAATCTAGTTGATTTTCCACATCAACTGACCCTGAATAATTCTGATGAGTCCCAATACCCGTGCAGCTGTTTGTGCCGGGATTCACATGAGGTCTTCCCAAGTCAGATTCTTCAGAGCCCTGTGCCACACGCAAATGTTCCAGACAGGACCCACTACCCTGATCAGCAGACATGCGAGAGGCATTTACGTGGTGTAACCTAGTCCCATTTGCCTCTGTGTGACACATTCCACAAGATGCACCAACATCTTGACAATTCCCTGTTATGCTCAACTGAGTACCACAGGTTCTCTCCTGAGATTTACCTGCTACAGTTGCCCCTGCACAACAGGACTCTTCATCTTCCTCGATGAAGCAAGGGGAAGGTACATTTATCCCCACAATTCCATCAAATGTACTATGCTGTAGCTCATCCTCACTCTCAGTCAGGCTTAGGTATTCATCCTGTGTTCTATTTACTTTCTTAGGACTAATTGGAGCGGATGGAGCCTTAGTCCAATCAATAATTTCATTTCCATGATAAGCTTTAAGCCTATCAAAATGTACAACTTTGGATTTTGATCTCTTGGATGCCTGTATTCGATACAAGACGTCACCAACTTTTTCAACTATTAGATATGGACCTGTCCAAAATCTTTGTAATTTAGGGGAAATTCCTACTTTTTTTCTTGGGCAAAAGAGCCACACAAGGTCTCCTGTGTCAAATGTTTTTCCAGAGCTTTTGATGTCATAGTATTTCTTCTGACGATTGGCATTCTTGCCCAGCTGTGTTCTAGCATAGTCATGAGCCTTTTCCATTCTTTCCTTCAGACTTGTAATGTACTCTACCTCTTGATCAACAATGTGATCAGGCAGCTTTTCATACATTATATCCAAAGGGAGATTGACCTCTCTTCCAAGCATCATCATGTTTGGACTTACACCAGTGCTACTTTGAGGAGTTGCCCTATAAGCCATGGTAAGCAGAGGTACCAATGCATCCCAGTCTCTTTGGCTTTCTGAAACAAACTTGCTAAGCATGTTTTCTAGCGTACGATTAAATCTTTCCACTAATCCATCAGATTGTGGATGAAATCCTGTTGTTCTTGTTTTATCTATTTCCAACACCTGGCAGAGTTCCTGAAATAGTTTACTCTCAAATTGTCTCCCTTGGTCAGTATGAATTTGACGAGGTACACCAAATCTTGAAATGAAGCCATCCACCAGTTTTTCGGCAACAGTCTCTGCTTCTTGATTCTTCATAGGATAGGCCTCTGCCCACTTGGTAAAATAGTCAACATCTACCAAAATGTATCTCATGCCAGAACATGATTTTGGTAAAGGACCTAAGATGTCAATTCCTATCCTTTCTAGAGGTAACCCCACTGTATATTTGGTTAAAGGTGCCCTGTTCTTTCTCCTTGGGTTGTTTCTTGATGCACATAATGAACAACTTCTGCAAAGATTCTCCACATCTTCCCTGCAATTATTCCAATAGTACCTGTTTCTGAGCTTTGCCAAAGTTTTTGCAACACCCAGATGACCATTGGTTGGTCCTTCATGTAGCAAGTGTAAAATGTCTTTCCTCATTGCAGAAGGAACAATTATTTGTTTGACCAACTCTTGTGTTATACTGTCTTCATGCATTTTATACAGTATTCCATCACATACATCCAACTGATCCCATAATGCCCAGTATGTTTTGAATTCTTGGCTTTCATGGGATATATCTTTCCATGGTGGTTTTGAATCTTCATTTTGTTTCATCCTGATGAAACAACCAATTATGGGGTCTTCTAGTTGACCTTTCCTCCATTCAGAAGTATTTCGCTCAGGTTTATCATCATCATTAAGCTCTGAAGGCTGTTTATCCTTTTTCAGATTTCCATCCCAAGAGGAAGTTACAGCACTGACATGTAATTCCTCCCAATCTTGGATTTTGCACTGTTTACATGGAATGCGTGACAACCCATCTGCATTCCTGTGATGACGTCCTGGCCGGTGCTCAATTTCAAAATGAAAAGCTGATAAGCTTTCCAACCAACGAGCTACCTGCCCTTCTGGTTCTTTGAAATTGAATAGCCACTTCAGTGCAGAATGGTCTGTCCTTATTTTGAATTTCTTTCCATAGAGATAATGCCTGAAGTATTTCACAAAATACACCACAGCCAAAAGTTCTTTGCGTGTTACACAATAGTGTCTTTCACTGTTGGAAAAGGATTTGCTCCCATATGCAATCACTTTCTCCCCATCATCAAAATTTTGGGATAATACAGCACCGATTGAGTAATCAGATGCATCCGTGTCCAGTATAAATGACTTTTCTACTGATGGGTATGCCAGTATTGGAGAGGTAATCAATTTTTCTTTCAATGTTTCAAATGCAGAATGACATTTATCTGTCCAGTTAAATTTGTGGTCCTTTCTGGTAAGTTTATGCAATGGCTCCGCAATCTCTGAGAAGTCCCGTATAAACTTCCTGTAGTAAGAGCAAAGTCCTATGAAGCTGCGAATTTCATGCACATTGGTTGGTACAGGCCACTCTTTTATTGCTGCTATCTTCTGAGGGTCTGTTTCAATTCCCTTTTCAGACACTTTGTGTCCCAGATAAATCACTTCTGTTTGAAATAAGTGACATTTCCTGGGTTTTAATTTTAATCCTGCATTTTGCAATCTCTCAAAGACTTCAGTCAAATGTTCCATTCCTTGTTCAAAAGTTTTACAAGGAATAATGATATCATCAAGGTATATCAAAAGTGTTTTGAATTGTAGACCTACAAGTACATTTTCCATTAACCTTTCAAAGGTTCCAGGGGCATTACATAGCCCAAATGGCATCACATTGAAGTGATATAGACCATGATAAGGTGTTGAAAAAGCTGTTTTCTCCTTATCTTCTGTGTTCATTTCAACTTGCCAATATCCACTGGCAAGATCAAGACTGCAATAGTATTTTGCTCCTGAAAGGCAGTCTAGAGATTCTGTGATATTAGGAATGTTGTAAGAATCTTTAGTTGTCACTTCATTCAATTTTCTATAATCTACACAGAATCTGAGAGAGTTGTCAGGCTTACGAACCAAAACAACTGGTGATTGCCAAGGACTACGCGATGGTTCTATGATACCTTGTTCAATCATGTTTCCCATGATTTTATCAACCTCATCATGCATGTGGATAGGGATTCTCCTGGGTTTTTGTCTTATGGGTCTTGCATCCCCAGTTTCTATCTTATGTTTTACCTGGCCAGTTCTTCCTAAGTCATTATCAGATCTTGCAAAAACATTCTGGTATCTTAGGAGTGCTTCCAAAAGCTTTAGTTGTTCTTCCTTTTCCAAGTTAGCTATACTTTTCTCATAAAGCACTTCTAAATGTTTAGGCACTGTCATACTATTTTGTATGATGCTTTGCATTTTACCTTCACTAAGAGATATCTGATTGATATCAATGTTGTCAGTACTTTCTGCAACACAAAATGTAACTGGCTGACAAATGCCCACATTCATGTCCTTTTTCAGTGTGATATCTTCTTGTGTAGGATTACACAGTCTAACAACAGTCTTGCTAGTGCTAACATCATTTAATGTTCTGGCAACCAATATGTTGTATTTTTGCTGAAACAACTTGGTCCCTTCAACCATGTTTAGAGGTCCTTCACTGCCTCTTTTACACACAAAAACATTCACTACACATTCAGAATGTGCAGGAATTATTTCATCTTGACATAGGGATACCTTGCATGTCTTTGGTTTACCACTGCTTTCATGCCACATGTTGATCTCAATGTCTCTGATTTTCATTAAAGATTTCTTTAAATCCAAACTGCATCCAAATTCCGTCATAAAATCCATCCCAATTATTGCTGGTGCTTTTATGTCAGCAACAATAACAGGGTGCATAGCTTTTATTGGTCCAAGGGTGATTTCCATGTTTAATTTCCCTACAACTTTGAGCTGCTGACCATCAGCAACACATAAATCAAAAGGTAAGCCCTCTAAACATTCTTCAGGAATTCCCAATCTATCAAAAACTTCATATGAGACAAGGGTAATAGCAGATCCAGTGTCAACAAGGAATGTCACAGCCTCATTTTCAATTTGTCCAATTACATTTAAAGAATCTCCTTGCTGGAATGAAGAAACTATCATTTTAGGCCTTTCATGTTCGACTGACTCTTGGCCTGCAGAGGCAGTCAGGGCTAGTTTGACTTACTGTGGGAATGATTCCTAATAGCTTCATTGCTTTGTTCAGATTGTGGGCACTTACTTTTGAAGTGACCAAATTCACCACAATTGAAGCATTTTATCTTTGATAAGTCTGTCTCACGTTTTGCTTTATACTGTTTTGATATCTTCAACTCCTCCATTAATTTCATCAATTTTTCAATCAATTCTTCCAGATTGCTTTCTCCTTTCGTTTTCCCAATAAAGTTGCATGATTGAGTTGCTTCTTTTTCTGTGAGACTCGGGGTTTCAGTGCTACTTGCTTTACTGATCTCCCTTATGTATCGCTTGGTAATAGGCTGTCTTTGTCTGTCTGCTTGCCTGTTAGCCTCAAGCTGAACAGCCATGCTAACAAGGTCATCAAATCTTTGTGGCTGAGTCAAACATAACATATTCCTCAGCTCTGGATCACCTGTAGCATCCAAGAAGTGATCACAGCATAAACTTTCAAAGAGTTCTCTTTCTGCTCTAGGATATGCTCGGGCAGCCATGGTCCTTATGCTCTGAGCTAACTGTGGCAGTGTTTCTTTATCCCTTCTGGCTTTTGTCCTTAACTGTGTTCGGTACAGATTAACTCTGTTTCCAGGGTTAAATCTTTTGCTCAGTGACTCAACAAAAGCATGATAAGTTCTCCGTTCTTCTGGTCCCAAGCTCTGCATCACCAAGCATGCTTCCCCACGTAAACTAACAGCAAGATACTGTACTCTTTCATGTGGGTTCCAACCATTGAGTTCAGCAACAGTTTCAAAGTGTATGAGATATTCTGACCAAGATGATTTACCATCAAAGTGATCAGGCATCACTTTTGTCTTCTTTGTGTTGGGCATGTTCTCATATACTCTATTATCATGCCTTGAATCCCTCATTTCTTTCAACAATGTCTCAACCCCATGCATGACTGTATCAAAGTCATGATTTTCATTTGTTGCCTGACTTGACTCCATTCTTCTGGAATATAATGACTCTTCACAATTTATGCCAGACTCTCTTGGAGAATTTGTACCATGATAACCAACATCCCTTTTCTGTGATGTTTGATATCTGGTCTTCACCCCTATATCTCCAGAAGCATCAACTGCCTCTATGTCACAAGAATTTCCATTTATCCTATCCATAATATAAATTTACAAGTTTTACAATTTTCACCGAAGCTCAAGGATCCAATTATTTTAAATTGGATCCCACTTCTGACACCAGTTGTAACGAACCGGGCGGTCGGGTTGTAGTTACAAGTACTGTCAGGATGTTGCAACTACCTTAATGTAAGTTTCAGTCTTCACTAATCAGCTTCCCAATGAAGTGTGCTGACTTCAGTAGATGTATCCTGGGGTTAATCTAGACCAAGCATCTCCACTCTCAGTTTGTCAACTGGTACTGTGGGTTCTTGGTTCATATATACCTTTATACCCCAGAGATACAAAGTATATCAAAACACACCAAACTAAATATGAAGTAAAGTTAGAGAAATAAACTAAACTGTAGATGATTTCATGTATATACCATAACCTTTATCACTCTCGGCATCAATATTACCGGTATGATTTTCTGGTTATGGAATATTTTCTATTCCTGTTCTATATAACTATGCACAATCAACTATGCATCAATAGGAGTAACAATTGAAGCAAGCAGATAGAGAACAGATCAAACTTTATTAAATAATAGTCAACAAATATGCAAATAATAAGTAAACCAAGACGTATATTTAACAAATACTGAGTATAATAAATCTAGTAAATTAGGTCAGTAAATCAAATAATATTAATGGCACTAAGGGTACTTTCAGGAAGCAAATCAAATCTATCTCATAAATTATATGGAGCTATATATACTACAATTAATGCCACTATACTTTACTCGGACTATAGTCAAAATGACCTTACTCGGACTGGGACCTGTGTCAGACCAGTGTTCGGACCTAAACCTAACTCGGACCTTTGGTCGGACCTAGACCTTGGTCGGACCTCGACCTCACTCGGACCTGTTGGTCGGACCTGACCTGACTCGGACCTGCTGGTCTGACCTGACCTGACCTGACTGGGACCTGACCTGACCTGACTTGGACCTATTAGTCACTTTAAATATATATAATTAATTCTAAACAGGTTATACCTCAACAGTTTAGTACACTTGATGGTTTTTAGAGCTTTTTCTGGCTCTTTACTCGGACCTTGTCTGTGACAACTGATCCACTGAGCTCTGTGCTTACCTCCTTATATAGATTTCTGAACACATCACTCCAGTGAACCTACACCAAAAGGCACTATATCTAGAACTAAAACATATAAAAGTTGTACTAACCTTATATATTGTTACTAAATATGATAACTGCTACACTGATACTTGTTATTTAAACAATATTCAGTACAAATAATTTACATTCCAACACTTTCTAGCTGTAACCTTAGAATTTACGTTTAGAGCGGGAAAATTAATTCGCGGTAAATAAATTACTTCCTACCAAATATGGCGGCTAGTACCAGACAGTTAAAACTGTGAAAATAAAGCAAAATACTGTGTTTCACCATCAAATAACAGACGAATATGCAAATTAGGGTTAATATTATTCAAAATATAAAGAAAATTGGACATAAAACCCTATAAATATGCAAATATTTAACTCGTTAGTGATATGACAACAAATACGGACCAAAAATCAGCTACTAAACCTCGGAAATCACCGAGAATCCCCGAAAAATTGTCATCCCGGAATTGCTCGTTTCCTACATTCTCCCCACCTTAAGATTGAAACGTCTCGTTCAATCAACTCACTTGGCATGCTATATAAAACAAAACAAGTTATACAAGACAATGTTATTATCCTGAACAACTTTATAATTATCATAACTGAAAAATTACCAGCCATAAAAGATGGCTGATACACATTAAAAAGCAAATAAAAGTTACTTTAAAGATTTACATGTACAATTTACAACTAAATTACAGATATCAAAGAAATGCAATATTACAACCACTATCTACACATGTTAAAACCAAAAGTCATAAAACACCATTGTATATATGTCAGTAATACAACATGCCACATGGCATACAAAACAAGCAATAAAAGCATTAAAACAAAGAATCCTGTAATTTAAAAAAATCAAAAACAAATAAAAGTTTTAGAAATGTCAATGTCACTCAAAATTAAGCATTTCACTACTGTTCTTTCTTGAATACATCAACTTGAAGCTAAACACATTAAAACTGTCCTATGTCAATCTTTATTGATGGTCTTGGGCAGGCAGCACAATGTACTAAAGTCTCACAGGTGACTTCCTTAGTTCCATCAAGACATATCTTCATCCTGTACCGATGCTCATGTACTGGAAGACGTGTCCCATGAGGACACACATTTATCAAGTCTTCATGGCTGAACTTTCTTCCTTCTGTCTGGGCTGCTGCGGACTCACAATCTGGTACATATGGTGAGTTTGGGTCAGGAACCATGGTTATGCTCCTGACTGGCTCCCCTGTCACTTCAAGTCCGGGACTCTGGTGTGATTCATCCACTTTCTGACCATCAGTGTGCACTACAAGGTCATCGTCCCTGTGTGGAGACATATCTTGTTCAGTATCCAGTGTGGTATCCATCTCTTGTGAGTTATTCGACTCTGTACTTAAACGTACATCTTTCTGGGATACATCTTACCCTTCACTTGTTTCCACAACTCTCATCCGTTTGTTATTCCCATTTCTTTCTTCCAGCTGAGCATTAAGTTCTTCTCTTTCTTCAGCTGAGCCGCCTAGGAATGGCCTCATCTGTTTGTCTAGCTTTTCCAGCATTATGATATCTGCAGTCTCATCAGCAACAGTGTACTTTCTTGGAAGTTGCGGACTAATATATTGGATTTTTGCTTTGTCCTTTACAACTTCTCCAACTTTGTCTGTGTGTTTATACACAATATGTTTCGTCAAAACATCTTCTCTTCTTGCCCAAGTACTTGGGCAGTAAGGACATTTAAAATGACCTCTTTCTGCTTTGGCTTTGCCACAAGTTTTAATGTGCCTTCTAAAATTTGATGGATCATTAAATGCTCTTCCGCATTCCCAACATGTCTTGCTGAATGCCATTTCTTCTTCCTAAAAGAACATAGGGATATATCTTTAGTATTAGCTCTGTAAGGTTTTATACCTTATACTTATCCAGAAGGAGAAACTTAACTCGCCTTAAATAAGCGGTAAATCCTTAATTATATCTCCTCAATAAGACGCTGTGGAGGTCTATGAGTCCTTGCTGATCTCCGCAGTGAAAGGTTTTGCTTTCCAGTCACCTCATTTTTATTAGTTTTTATATTTTCTCTTGTGCATAACAGCATTGAAGGCGTCCCCTCAATGCCTTCTGCAAAAAGTTGTTCCTGGTTGGCCATACCAGTTTCATCTTCACTTCCTTCTATTTCTTGTTCCATTAGAAAAATATCACTTCCTGAATCCACAGATTCAGTCAAATCTAGTTGATTTTCCACATCAACTGACCCTGAATAATTCTGATGAGTCCCAATACCCGTGCAGCTGTTTGTGCCGGGATTCACATGAGGTCTTCCCAAGTCAGATTCTTCAGAGCCCTGTGCCACACGCAAATGTTCCAGACAGGACCCACTACCCTGATCAGCAGACATGCGAGAGGCATTTACGTGGTGTAACCTAGTCCCATTTGCCTCTGTGTGACACATTCCACAAGATGCACCAACATCTTGACAATTCCCTGTTATGCTCAACTGAGTACCACAGGTTCTCTCCTGAGATTTACCTGCTACAGTTGCCCCTGCACAACAGGACTCTTCATCTTCCTCGATGAAGCAAGGGGAAGGTACATTTATCCCCACAATTCCATCAAATGTACTATGCTGTAGCTCATCCTCACTCTCAGTCAGGCTTAGGTATTCATCCTGTGTTCTATTTACTTTCTTAGGACTAATTGGAGCGGATGGAGCCTTAGTCCAATCAATAATTTCATTTCCATGATAAGCTTTAAGCCTATCAAAATGTACAACTTTGGATTTTGATCTCTTGGATGCCTGTATTCGATACAAGACGTCACCAACTTTTTCAACTATTAGATATGGACCTGTCCAAAATCTTTGTAATTTAGGGGAAATTCCTACTTTTTTTCTTGGGCAAAAGAGCCACACAAGGTCTCCTGTGTCAAATGTTTTTCCAGAGCTTTTGATGTCATAGTATTTCTTCTGACGATTGGCATTCTTGCCCAGCTGTGTTCTAGCATAGTCATGAGCCTTTTCCATTCTTTCCTTCAGACTTGTAATGTACTCTACCTCTTGATCAACAATGTGATCAGGCAGCTTTTCATACATTATATCCAAAGGGAGATTGACCTCTCTTCCAAGCATCATCATGTTTGGACTTACACCAGTGCTACTTTGAGGAGTTGCCCTATAAGCCATGGTAAGCAGAGGTACCAATGCATCCCAGTCTCTTTGGCTTTCTGAAACAAACTTGCTAAGCATGTTTTCTAGCGTACGATTAAATCTTTCCACTAATCCATCAGATTGTGGATGAAATCCTGTTGTTCTTGTTTTATCTATTTCCAACACCTGGCAGAGTTCCTGAAATAGTTTACTCTCAAATTGTCTCCCTTGGTCAGTATGAATTTGACGAGGTACACCAAATCTTGAAATGAAGCCATCCACCAGTTTTTCGGCAACAGTCTCTGCTTCTTGATTCTTCATAGGATAGGCCTCTGCCCACTTGGTAAAATAGTCAACATCTACCAAAATGTATCTCATGCCAGAACATGATTTTGGTAAAGGACCTAAGATGTCAATTCCTATCCTTTCTAGAGGTAACCCCACTGTATATTTGGTTAAAGGTGCCCTGTTCTTTCTCCTTGGGTTGTTTCTTGATGCACATAATGAACAACTTCTGCAAAGATTCTCCACATCTTCCCTGCAATTATTCCAATAGTACCTGTTTCTGAGCTTTGCCAAAGTTTTTGCAACACCCAGATGACCATTGGTTGGTCCTTCATGTAGCAAGTGTAAAATGTCTTTCCTCATTGCAGAAGGAACAATTATTTGTTTGACCAACTCTTGTGTTATACTGTCTTCATGCATTTTATACAGTATTCCATCACATACATCCAACTGATCCCATAATGCCCAGTATGTTTTGAATTCTTGGCTTTCATGGGATATATCTTTCCATGGTGGTTTTGAATCTTCATTTTGTTTCATCCTGATGAAACAACCAATTATGGGGTCTTCTAGTTGACCTTTCCTCCATTCAGAAGTATTTCGCTCAGGTTTATCATCATCATTAAGCTCTGAAGGCTGTTTATCCTTTTTCAGATTTCCATCCCAAGAGGAAGTTACAGCACTGACATGTAATTCCTCCCAATCTTGGATTTTGCACTGTTTACATGGAATGCGTGACAACCCATCTGCATTCCTGTGATGACGTCCTGGCCGGTGCTCAATTTCAAAATGAAAAGCTGATAAGCTTTCCAACCAACGAGCTACCTGCCCTTCTGGTTCTTTGAAATTGAATAGCCACTTCAGTGCAGAATGGTCTGTCCTTATTTTGAATTTCTTTCCATAGAGATAATGCCTGAAGTATTTCACAAAATACACCACAGCCAAAAGTTCTTTGCGTGTTACACAATAGTGTCTTTCACTGTTGGAAAAGGATTTGCTCCCATATGCAATCACTTTCTCCCCATCATCAAAATTTTGGGATAATACAGCACCGATTGAGTAATCAGATGCATCCGTGTCCAGTATAAATGACTTTTCTACTGATGGGTATGCCAGTATTGGAGAGGTAATCAATTTTTCTTTCAATGTTTCAAATGCAGAATGACATTTATCTGTCCAGTTAAATTTGTGGTCCTTTCTGGTAAGTTTATGCAATGGCTCCGCAATCTCTGAGAAGTCCCGTATAAACTTCCTGTAGTAAGAGCAAAGTCCTATGAAGCTGCGAATTTCATGCACATTGGTTGGTACAGGCCACTCTTTTATTGCTGCTATCTTCTGAGGGTCTGTTTCAATTCCCTTTTCAGACACTTTGTGTCCCAGATAAATCACTTCTGTTTGAAATAAGTGACATTTCCTGGGTTTTAATTTTAATCCTGCATTTTGCAATCTCTCAAAGACTTCAGTCAAATGTTCCATTCCTTGTTCAAAAGTTTTACAAGGAATAATGATATCATCAAGGTATATCAAAAGTGTTTTGAATTGTAGACCTACAAGTACATTTTCCATTAACCTTTCAAAGGTTCCAGGGGCATTACATAGCCCAAATGGCATCACATTGAAGTGATATAGACCATGATAAGGTGTTGAAAAAGCTGTTTTCTCCTTATCTTCTGTGTTCATTTCAACTTGCCAATATCCACTGGCAAGATCAAGACTGCAATAGTATTTTGCTCCTGAAAGGCAGTCTAGAGATTCTGTGATATTAGGAATGTTGTAAGAATCTTTAGTTGTCACTTCATTCAATTTTCTATAATCTACACAGAATCTGAGAGAGTTGTCAGGCTTACGAACCAAAACAACTGGTGATTGCCAAGGACTACGCGATGGTTCTATGATACCTTGTTCAATCATGTTTCCCATGATTTTATCAACCTCATCATGCATGTGGATAGGGATTCTCCTGGGTTTTTGTCTTATGGGTCTTGCATCCCCAGTTTCTATCTTATGTTTTACCTGGCCAGTTCTTCCTAAGTCATTATCAGATCTTGCAAAAACATTCTGGTATCTTAGGAGTGCTTCCAAAAGCTTTAGTTGTTCTTCCTTTTCCAAGTTAGCTATACTTTTCTCATAAAGCACTTCTAAATGTTTAGGCACTGTCATACTATTTTGTATGATGCTTTGCATTTTACCTTCACTAAGAGATATCTGATTGATATCAATGTTGTCAGTACTTTCTGCAACACAAAATGTAACTGGCTGACAAATGCCCACATTCATGTCCTTTTTCAGTGTGATATCTTCTTGTGTAGGATTACACAGTCTAACAACAGTCTTGCTAGTGCTAACATCATTTAATGTTCTGGCAACCAATATGTTGTATTTTTGCTGAAACAACTTGGTCCCTTCAACCATGTTTAGAGGTCCTTCACTGCCTCTTTTACACACAAAAACATTCACTACACATTCAGAATGTGCAGGAATTATTTCATCTTGACATAGGGATACCTTGCATGTCTTTGGTTTACCACTGCTTTCATGCCACATGTTGATCTCAATGTCTCTGATTTTCATTAAAGATTTCTTTAAATCCAAACTGCATCCAAATTCCGTCATAAAATCCATCCCAATTATTGCTGGTGCTTTTATGTCAGCAACAATAACAGGGTGCATAGCTTTTATTGGTCCAAGGGTGATTTCCATGTTTAATTTCCCTACAACTTTGAGCTGCTGACCATCAGCAACACATAAATCAAAAGGTAAGCCCTCTAAACATTCTTCAGGAATTCCCAATCTATCAAAAACTTCATATGAGACAAGGGTAATAGCAGATCCAGTGTCAACAAGGAATGTCACAGCCTCATTTTCAATTTGTCCAATTACATTTAAAGAATCTCCTTGCTGGAATGAAGAAACTATCATTTTAGGCCTTTCATGTTCGACTGACTCTTGGCCTGCAGAGGCAGTCAGGGCTAGTTTGACTTACTGTGGGAATGATTCCTAATAGCTTCATTGCTTTGTTCAGATTGTGGGCACTTACTTTTGAAGTGACCAAATTCACCACAATTGAAGCATTTTATCTTTGATAAGTCTGTCTCACGTTTTGCTTTATACTGTTTTGATATCTTCAACTCCTCCATTAATTTCATCAATTTTTCAATCAATTCTTCCAGATTGCTTTCTCCTTTCGTTTTCCCAATAAAGTTGCATGATTGAGTTGCTTCTTTTTCTGTGAGACTCGGGGTTTCAGTGCTACTTGCTTTACTGATCTCCCTTATGTATCGCTTGGTAATAGGCTGTCTTTGTCTGTCTGCTTGCCTGTTAGCCTCAAGCTGAACAGCCATGCTAACAAGGTCATCAAATCTTTGTGGCTGAGTCAAACATAACATATTCCTCAGCTCTGGATCACCTGTAGCATCCAAGAAGTGATCACAGCATAAACTTTCAAAGAGTTCTCTTTCTGCTCTAGGATATGCTCGGGCAGCCATGGTCCTTATGCTCTGAGCTAACTGTGGCAGTGTTTCTTTATCCCTTCTGGCTTTTGTCCTTAACTGTGTTCGGTACAGATTAACTCTGTTTCCAGGGTTAAATCTTTTGCTCAGTGACTCAACAAAAGCATGATAAGTTCTCCGTTCTTCTGGTCCCAAGCTCTGCATCACCAAGCATGCTTCCCCACGTAAACTAACAGCAAGATACTGTACTCTTTCATGTGGGTTCCAACCATTGAGTTCAGCAACAGTTTCAAAGTGTATGAGATATTCTGACCAAGATGATTTACCATCAAAGTGATCAGGCATCACTTTTGTCTTCTTTGTGTTGGGCATGTTCTCATATACTCTATTATCATGCCTTGAATCCCTCATTTCTTTCAACAATGTCTCAACCCCATGCATGACTGTATCAAAGTCATGATTTTCATTTGTTGCCTGACTTGACTCCATTCTTCTGGAATATAATGACTCTTCACAATTTATGCCAGACTCTCTTGGAGAATTTGTACCATGATAACCAACATCCCTTTTCTGTGATGTTTGATATCTGGTCTTCACCCCTATATCTCCAGAAGCATCAACTGCCTCTATGTCACAAGAATTTCCATTTATCCTATCCATAATATAAATTTACAAGTTTTACAATTTTCACCGAAGCTCAAGGATCCAATTATTTTAAATTGGATCCCACTTCTGACACCAGTTGTAACGAACCGGGCGGTCGGGTTGTAGTTACAAGTACTGTCAGGATGTTGCAACTACCTTAATGTAAGTTTCAGTCTTCACTAATCAGCTTCCCAATGAAGTGTGCTGACTTCAGTAGATGTATCCTGGGGTTAATCTAGACCAAGCATCTCCACTCTCAGTTTGTCAACTGGTACTGTGGGTTCTTGGTTCATATATACCTTTATACCCCAGAGATACAAAGTATATCAAAACACACCAAACTAAATATGAAGTAAAGTTAGAGAAATAAACTAAACTGTAGATGATTTCATGTATATACCATAACCTTTATCACTCTCGGCATCAATATTACCGGTATGATTTTCTGGTTATGGAATATTTTCTATTCCTGTTCTATATAACTATGCACAATCAACTATGCATCAATAGGAGTAACAATTGAAGCAAGCAGATAGAGAACAGATCAAACTTTATTAAATAATAGTCAACAAATATGCAAATAATAAGTAAACCAAGACGTATATTTAACAAATACTGAGTATAATAAATCTAGTAAATTAGGTCAGTAAATCAAATAATATTAATGGCACTAAGGGTACTTTCAGGAAGCAAATCAAATCTATCTCATAAATTATATGGAGCTATATATACTACAATTAATGCCACTATACTTTACTCGGACTATAGTCAAAATGACCTTACTCGGACTGGGACCTGTGTCAGACCAGTGTTCGGACCTAAACCTAACTCGGACCTTTGGTCGGACCTAGACCTTGGTCGGACCTCGACCTCACTCGGACCTGTTGGTCGGACCTGACCTGACTCGGACCTGCTGGTCTGACCTGACCTGACCTGACTGGGACCTGACCTGACCTGACTTGGACCTATTAGTCACTTTAAATATATATAATTAATTCTAAACAGGTTATACCTCAACAGTTTAGTACACTTGATGGTTTTTAGAGCTTTTTCTGGCTCTTTACTCGGACCTTGTCTGTGACAACTGATCCACTGAGCTCTGTGCTTACCTCCTTATATAGATTTCTGAACACATCACTCCAGTGAACCTACACCAAAAGGCACTATATCTAGAACTAAAACATATAAAAGTTGTACTAACCTTATATATTGTTACTAAATATGATAACTGCTACACTGATACTTGTTATTTAAACAATATTCAGTACAAATAATTTACATTCCAACACTTTCTAGCTGTAACCTTAGAATTTACGTTTAGAGCGGGAAAATTAATTCGCGGTAAATAAATTACTTCCTACCAAATATGGCGGCTAGTACCAGACAGTTAAAACTGTGAAAATAAAGCAAAATACTGTGTTTCACCATCAAATAACAGACGAATATGCAAATTAGGGTTAATATTATTCAAAATATAAAGAAAATTGGACATAAAACCCTATAAATATGCAAATATTTAACTCGTTAGTGATATGACAACAAATACGGACCAAAAATCAGCTACTAAACCTCGGAAATCACCGAGAATCCCCGAAAAATTGTCATCCCGGAATTGCTCGTTTCCTACATTCTCCCCACCTTAAGATTGAAACGTCTCGTTCAATCAACTCACTTGGCATGCTATATAAAACAAAACAAGTTATAAAAGACAATGTTATTATCCTGAACAACTTTATAATTATCATAACTGAAAAATTACCAGCCATAAAAGATGGCTCATACACATTAAAAAGCAAATAAAAGTTACTTTAAAGATTTACATGTACAATTTACAACTAAATTACAGATATCAAAGAAATGCAATATTACAACCACTATCTACACATGTTAAAACCAAAAGTCATAAAACACCATTGTATATATGTCAGTAATACAACATGCCACATGGCATACAAAACAAGCAATAAAAGCATTAAAACAAAGAATCCTGTAATTTAAAAAAATCAAAAACAAATAAAAGTTTTAGAAATGTCAATGTCACTCAAAATTAAGCATTTCACTACTGTTCTTTCTTGAATACATCAACTTGAAGCTAAACACATTAAAACTGTCCTATGTCAATCTTTATTGATGGTCTTGGGCAGGCAGCACAATGTACTAAAGTCTCACAGGTGACTTCCTTAGTTCCATCAAGACATATCTTCATCCTGTACCGATGCTCATGTACTGGAAGACGTGTCCCATGAGGACACACATTTATCAAGTCTTCATGGCTGAACTTTCTTCCTTCTGTCTGGGCTGCTGCGGACTCACAATCTGGTACATATGGTGAGTTTGGGTCAGGAACCATGGTTATGCTCCTGACTGGCTCCCCTGTCACTTCAAGTCCGGGACTCTGGTGTGATTCATCCACTTTCTGACCATCAGTGTGCACTACAAGGTCATCGTCCCTGTGTGGAGACATATCTTGTTCAGTATCCAGTGTGGTATCCATCTCTTGTGAGTTATTCGACTCTGTACTTAAACGTACATCTTTCTGGGATACATCTTACCCTTCACTTGTTTCCACAACTCTCATCCGTTTGTTATTCCCATTTCTTTCTTCCAGCTGAGCATTAAGTTCTTCTCTTTCTTCAGCTGAGCCGCCTAGGAATGGCCTCATCTGTTTGTCTAGCTTTTCCAGCATTATGATATCTGCAGTCTCATCAGCAACAGTGTACTTTCTTGGAAGTTGCGGACTAATATATTGGATTTTTGCTTTGTCCTTTACAACTTCTCCAACTTTGTCTGTGTGTTTATACACAATATGTTTCGTCAAAACATCTTCTCTTCTTGCCCAAGTACTTGGGCAGTAAGGACATTTAAAATGACCTCTTTCTGCTTTGGCTTTGCCACAAGTTTTAATGTGCCTTCTAAAATTTGATGGATCATTAAATGCTCTTCCGCATTCCCAACATGTCTTGCTGAATGCCATTTCTTCTTCCTAAAAGAACATAGGGATATATCTTTAGTATTAGCTCTGTAAGGTTTTATACCTTATACTTATCCAGAAGGAGAAACTTAACTCGCCTTAAATAAGCGGTAAATCCTTAATTATATCTCCTCAATAAGACGCTGTGGAGGTCTATGAGTCCTTGCTGATCTCCGCAGTGAAAGGTTTTGCTTTCCAGTCACCTCATTTTTATTAGTTTTTATATTTTCTCTTGTGCATAACAGCATTGAAGGCGTCCCCTCAATGCCTTCTGCAAAAAGTTGTTCCTGGTTGGCCATACCAGTTTCATCTTCACTTCCTTCTATTTCTTGTTCCATTAGAAAAATATCACTTCCTGAATCCACAGATTCAGTCAAATCTAGTTGATTTTCCACATCAACTGACCCTGAATAATTCTGATGAGTCCCAATACCCGTGCAGCTGTTTGTGCCGGGATTCACATGAGGTCTTCCCAAGTCAGATTCTTCAGAGCCCTGTGCCACACGCAAATGTTCCAGACAGGACCCACTACCCTGATCAGCAGACATGCGAGAGGCATTTACGTGGTGTAACCTAGTCCCATTTGCCTCTGTGTGACACATTCCACAAGATGCACCAACATCTTGACAATTCCCTGTTATGCTCAACTGAGTACCACAGGTTCTCTCCTGAGATTTACCTGCTACAGTTGCCCCTGCACAACAGGACTCTTCATCTTCCTCGATGAAGCAAGGGGAAGGTACATTTATCCCCACAATTCCATCAAATGTACTATGCTGTAGCTCATCCTCACTCTCAGTCAGGCTTAGGTATTCATCCTGTGTTCTATTTACTTTCTTAGGACTAATTGGAGCGGATGGAGCCTTAGTCCAATCAATAATTTCATTTCCATGATAAGCTTTAAGCCTATCAAAATGTACAACTTTGGATTTTGATCTCTTGGATGCCTGTATTCGATACAAGACGTCACCAACTTTTTCAACTATTAGATATGGACCTGTCCAAAATCTTTGTAATTTAGGGGAAATTCCTACTTTTTTTCTTGGGCAAAAGAGCCACACAAGGTCTCCTGTGTCAAATGTTTTTCCAGAGCTTTTGATGTCATAGTATTTCTTCTGACGATTGGCATTCTTGCCCAGCTGTGTTCTAGCATAGTCATGAGCCTTTTCCATTCTTTCCTTCAGACTTGTAATGTACTCTACCTCTTGATCAACAATGTGATCAGGCAGCTTTTCATACATTATATCCAAAGGGAGATTGACCTCTCTTCCAAGCATCATCATGTTTGGACTTACACCAGTGCTACTTTGAGGAGTTGCCCTATAAGCCATGGTAAGCAGAGGTACCAATGCATCCCAGTCTCTTTGGCTTTCTGAAACAAACTTGCTAAGCATGTTTTCTAGCGTACAATTAAATCTTTCCACTAATCCATCAGATTGTGGATGAAATCCTGTTGTTCTTGTTTTATCTATTTCCAACACCTGGCAGAGTTCCTGAAATAGTTTACTCTCAAATTGTCTCCCTTGGTCAGTATGAATTTGACGAGGTACACCAAATCTTGAAATGAAGCCATCCACCAGTTTTTCGGCAACAGTCTCTGCTTCTTGATTCTTCATAGGATAGGCCTCTGCCCACTTGGTAAAATAGTCAACATCTACCAAAATGTATCTCATGCCAGAACATGATTTTGGTAAAGGACCTAAGATGTCAATTCCTATCCTTTCTAGAGGTAACCCCACTGTATATTTGGTTAAAGGTGCCCTGTTCTTTCTCCTTGGGTTGTTTCTTGATGCACATAATGAACAACTTCTGCAAAGATTCTCCACATCTTCCCTGCAATTATTCCAATAGTACCTGTTTCTGAGCTTTGCCAAAGTTTTTGCAACACCCAGATGACCATTGGTTGGTCCTTCATGTAGCAAGTGTAAAATGTCTTTCCTCATTGCAGAAGGAACAATTATTTGTTTGACCAACTCTTGTGTTATACTGTCTTCATGCATTTTATACAGTATTCCATCACATACATCCAACTGATCCCATAATGCCCAGTATGTTTTGAATTCTTGGCTTTCATGGGATATATCTTTCCATGGTGGTTTTGAATCTTCATTTTGTTTCATCCTGATGAAACAACCAATTATGGGGTCTTCTAGTTGACCTTTCCTCCATTCAGAAGTATTTCGCTCAGGTTTATCATCATCATTAAGCTCTGAAGGCTGTTTATCCTTTTTCAGATTTCCATCCCAAGAGGAAGTTACAGCACTGACATGTAATTCCTCCCAATCTTGGATTTTGCACTGTTTACATGGAATGCGTGACAACCCATCTGCATTCCTGTGATGACGTCCTGGCCGGTGCTCAATTTCAAAATGAAAAGCTGATAAGCTTTCCAACCAACGAGCTACCTGCCCTTCTGGTTCTTTGAAATTGAATAGCCACTTCAGTGCAGAATGGTCTGTCCTTATTTTGAATTTCTTTCCATAGAGATAATGCCTGAAGTATTTCACAAAATACACCACAGCCAAAAGTTCTTTGCGTGTTACACAATAGTGTCTTTCACTGTTGGAAAAGGATTTGCTCCCATATGCAATCACTTTCTCCCCATCATCAAAATTTTGGGATAATACAGCACCGATTGAGTAATCAGATGCATCCGTGTCCAGTATAAATGACTTTTCTACTGATGGGTATGCCAGTATTGGAGAGGTAATCAATTTTTCTTTCAATGTTTCAAATGCAGAATGACATTTATCTGTCCAGTTAAATTTGTGGTCCTTTCTGGTAAGTTTATGCAATGGCTCCGCAATCTCTGAGAAGTCCCGTATAAACTTCCTGTAGTAAGAGCAAAGTCCTATGAAGCTGCGAATTTCATGCACATTGGTTGGTACAGGCCACTCTTTTATTGCTGCTATCTTCTGAGGGTCTGTTTCAATTCCCTTTTCAGACACTTTGTGTCCCAGATAAATCACTTCTGTTTGAAATAAGTGACATTTCCTGGGTTTTAATTTTAATCCTGCATTTTGCAATCTCTCAAAGACTTCAGTCAAATGTTCCATTCCTTGTTCAAAAGTTTTACAAGGAATAATGATATCATCAAGGTATATCAAAAGTGTTTTGAATTGTAGACCTACAAGTACATTTTCCATTAACCTTTCAAAGGTTCCAGGGGCATTACATAGCCCAAATGGCATCACATTGAAGTGATATAGACCATGATAAGGTGTTGAAAAAGCTGTTTTCTCCTTATCTTCTGTGTTCATTTCAACTTGCCAATATCCACTGGCAAGATCAAGACTGCAATAGTATTTTGCTCCTGAAAGGCAGTCTAGAGATTCTGTGATATTAGGAATGTTGTAAGAATCTTTAGTTGTCACTTCATTCAATTTTCTATAATCTACACAGAATCTGAGAGAGTTGTCAGGCTTACGAACCAAAACAACTGGTGATTGCCAAGGACTACGCGATGGTTCTATGATACCTTGTTCAATCATGTTTCCCATGATTTTATCAACCTCATCATGCATGTGGATAGGGATTCTCCTGGGTTTTTGTCTTATGGGTCTTGCATCCCCAGTTTCTATCTTATGTTTTACCTGGCCAGTTCTTCCTAAGTCATTATCAGATCTTGCAAAAACATTCTGGTATCTTAGGAGTGCTTCCAAAAGCTTTAGTTGTTCTTCCTTTTCCAAGTTAGCTATACTTTTCTCATAAAGCACTTCTAAATGTTTAGGCACTGTCATACTATTTTGTATGATGCTTTGCATTTTACCTTCACTAAGAGATATCTGATTGATATCAATGTTGTCAGTACTTTCTGCAACACAAAATGTAACTGGCTGACAAATGCCCACATTCATGTCCTTTTTCAGTGTGATATCTTCTTGTGTAGGATTACACAGTCTAACAACAGTCTTGCTAGTGCTAACATCATTTAATGTTCTGGCAACCAATATGTTGTATTTTTGCTGAAACAACTTGGTCCCTTCAACCATGTTTAGAGGTCCTTCACTGCCTCTTTTACACACAAAAACATTCACTACACATTCAGAATGTGCAGGAATTATTTCATCTTGACATAGGGATACCTTGCATGTCTTTGGTTTACCACTGCTTTCATGCCACATGTTGATCTCAATGTCTCTGATTTTCATTAAAGATTTCTTTAAATCCAAACTGCATCCAAATTCCGTCATAAAATCCATCCCAATTATTGCTGGTGCTTTTATGTCAGCAACAATAACAGGGTGCATAGCTTTTATTGGTCCAAGGGTGATTTCCATGTTTAATTTCCCTACAACTTTGAGCTGCTGACCATCAGCAACACATAAATCAAAAGGTAAGCCCTCTAAACATTCTTCAGGAATTCCCAATCTATCAAAAACTTCATATGAGACAAGGGTAATAGCAGATCCAGTGTCAACAAGGAATGTCACAGCCTCATTTTCAATTTGTCCAATTACATTTAAAGAATCTCCTTGCTGGAATGAAGAAACTATCATTTTAGGCCTTTCATGTTCGACTGACTCTTGGCCTGCAGAGGCAGTCAGGGCTAGTTTGACTTACTGTGGGAATGATTCCTAATAGCTTCATTGCTTTGTTCAGATTGTGGGCACTTACTTTTGAAGTGACCAAATTCACCACAATTGAAGCATTTTATCTTTGATAAGTCTGTCTCACGTTTTGCTTTATACTGTTTTGATATCTTCAACTCCTCCATTAATTTCATCAATTTTTCAATCAATTCTTCCAGATTGCTTTCTCCTTTCGTTTTCCCAATAAAGTTGCATGATTGAGTTGCTTCTTTTTCTGTGAGACTCGGGGTTTCAGTGCTACTTGCTTTACTGATCTCCCTTATGTATCGCTTGGTAATAGGCTGTCTTTGTCTGTCTGCTTGCCTGTTAGCCTCAAGCTGAACAGCCATGCTAACAAGGTCATCAAATCTTTGTGGCTGAGTCAAACATAACATATTCCTCAGCTCTGGATCACCTGTAGCATCCAAGAAGTGATCACAGCATAAACTTTCAAAGAGTTCTCTTTCTGCTCTAGGATATGCTCGGGCAGCCATGGTCCTTATGCTCTGAGCTAACTGTGGCAGTGTTTCTTTATCCCTTCTGGCTTTTGTCCTTAACTGTGTTCGGTACAGATTAACTCTGTTTCCAGGATTAAATCTTTTGCTCAGTGACTCAACAAAAGCATGATAAGTTCTCCGTTCTTCTGGTCCCAAGCTCTGCATCACCAAGCATGCTTCCCCACGTAAACTAACAGCAAGATACTGTACTCTTTCATGTGGGTTCCAACCATTGAGTTCAGCAACAGTTTCAAAGTGTATGAGATATTCTGACCAAGATGATTTACCATCAAAGTGATCAGGCATCACTTTTGTCTTCTTTGTGTTGGGCATGTTCTCATATACTCTATTATCATGCCTTGAATCCCTCATTTCTTTCAACAATGTCTCAACCCCATGCATGACTGTATCAAAGTCATGATTTTCATTTGTTGCCTGACTTGACTCCATTCTTCTGGAATATAATGACTCTTCACAATTTATGCCAGACTCTCTTGGAGAATTTGTACCATGATAACCAACATCCCTTTTCTGTGATGTTTGATATCTGGTCTTCACCCCTATATCTCCAGAAGCATCAACTGCCTCTATGTCACAAGAATTTCCATTTATCCTATCCATAATATAAATTTACAAGTTTTACAATTTTCACCGAAGCTCAAGGATCCAATTATTTTAAATTGGATCCCACTTCTGACACCAGTTGTAACGAACCGGGCGGTCGGGTTGTAGTTACAAGTACTGTCAGGATGTTGCAACTACCTTAATGTAAGTTTCAGTCTTCACTAATCAGCTTCCCAATGAAGTGTGCTGACTTCAGTAGATGTATCCTGGGGTTAATCTAGACCAAGCATCTCCACTCTCAGTTTGTCAACTGGTACTGTGGGTTCTTGGTTCATATATACCTTTATACCCCAGAGATACAAAGTATATCAAAACACACCAAACTAAATATGAAGTAAAGTTAGAGAAATAAACTAAACTGTAGATGATTTCATGTATATACCATAACCTTTATCACTCTCGGCATCAATATTACCGGTATGATTTTCTGGTTATGGAATATTTTCTATTCCTGTTCTATATAACTATGCACAATCAACTATGCATCAATAGGAGTAACAATTGAAGCAAGCAGATAGAGAACAGATCAAACTTTATTAAATAATAGTCAACAAATATGCAAATAATAAGTAAACCAAGACGTATATTTAACAAATACTGAGTATAATAAATCTAGTAAATTAGGTCAGTAAATCAAATAATATTAATGGCACTAAGGGTACTTTCAGGAAGCAAATCAAATCTATCTCATAAATTATATGGAGCTATATATACTACAATTAATGCCACTATACTTTACTCGGACTATAGTCAAAATGACCTTACTCGGACTGGGACCTGTGTCAGACCAGTGTTCGGACCTAAACCTAACTCGGACCTTTGGTCGGACCTAGACCTTGGTCGGACCTCGACCTCACTCGGACCTGTTGGTCGGACCTGACCTGACTCGGACCTGCTGGTCTGACCTGACCTGACCTGACTGGGACCTGACCTGACCTGACTTGGACCTATTAGTCACTTTAAATATATATAATTAATTCTAAACAGGTTATACCTCAACAGTTTAGTACACTTGATGGTTTTTAGAGCTTTTTCTGGCTCTTTACTCGGACCTTGTCTGTGACAACTGATCCACTGAGCTCTGTGCTTACCTCCTTATATAGATTTCTGAACACATCACTCCAGTGAACCTACACCAAAAGGCACTATATCTAGAACTAAAACATATAAAAGTTGTACTAACCTTATATATTGTTACTAAATATGATAACTGCTACACTGATACTTGTTATTTAAACAATATTCAGTACAAATAATTTACATTCCAACACTTTCTAGCTGTAACCTTAGAATTTACGTTTAGAGCGGGAAAATTAATTCGCGGTAAATAAATTACTTCCTACCAAATATGGCGGCTAGTACCAGACAGTTAAAACTGTGAAAATAAAGCAAAATACTGTGTTTCACCATCAAATAACAGACGAATATGCAAATTAGGGTTAATATTATTCAAAATATAAAGAAAATTGGACATAAAACCCTATAAATATGCAAATATTTAACTCGTTAGTGATATGACAACAAATACGGACCAAAAATCAGCTACTAAACCTCGGAAATCACCGAGAATCCCCGAAAAATTGTCATCCCGGAATTGCTCGTTTCCTACATTCTCCCCACCTTAAGATTGAAACGTCTCGTTCAATCAACTCACTTGGCATGCTATATAAAACAAAACAAGTTATACAAGACAATGTTATTATCCTGAACAACTTTATAATTATCATAACTGAAAAATTACCAGCCATAAAAGATGGCTGATACACATTAAAAAGCAAATAAAAGTTACTTTAAAGATTTACATGTACAATTTACAACTAAATTACAGATATCAAAGAAATGCAATATTACAACCACTATCTACACATGTTAAAACCAAAAGTCATAAAACACCATTGTATATATGTCAGTAATACAACATGCCACATGGCATACAAAACAAGCAATAAAAGCATTAAAACAAAGAATCCTGTAATTTAAAAAAATCAAAAACAAATAAAAGTTTTAGAAATGTCAATGTCACTCAAAATTAAGCATTTCACTACTGTTCTTTCTTGAATACATCAACTTGAAGCTAAACACATTAAAACTGTCCTATGTCAATCTTTATTGATGGTCTTGGGCAGGCAGCACAATGTACTAAAGTCTCACAGGTGACTTCCTTAGTTCCATCAAGACATATCTTCATCCTGTACCGATGCTCATGTACTGGAAGACGTGTCCCATGAGGACACACATTTATCAAGTCTTCATGGCTGAACTTTCTTCCTTCTGTCTGGGCTGCTGCGGACTCACAATCTGGTACATATGGTGAGTTTGGGTCAGGAACCATGGTTATGCTCCTGACTGGCTCCCCTGTCACTTCAAGTCCGGGACTCTGGTGTGATTCATCCACTTTCTGACCATCAGTGTGCACTACAAGGTCATCGTCCCTGTGTGGAGACATATCTTGTTCAGTATCCAGTGTGGTATCCATCTCTTGTGAGTTATTCGACTCTGTACTTAAACGTACATCTTTCTGGGATACATCTTACCCTTCACTTGTTTCCACAACTCTCATCCGTTTGTTATTCCCATTTCTTTCTTCCAGCTGAGCATTAAGTTCTTCTCTTTCTTCAGCTGAGCCGCCTAGGAATGGCCTCATCTGTTTGTCTAGCTTTTCCAGCATTATGATATCTGCAGTCTCATCAGCAACAGTGTACTTTCTTGGAAGTTGCGGACTAATATATTGGATTTTTGCTTTGTCCTTTACAACTTCTCCAACTTTGTCTGTGTGTTTATACACAATATGTTTCGTCAAAACATCTTCTCTTCTTGCCCAAGTACTTGGGCAGTAAGGACATTTAAAATGACCTCTTTCTGCTTTGGCTTTGCCACAAGTTTTAATGTGCCTTCTAAAATTTGATGGATCATTAAATGCTCTTCCGCATTCCCAACATGTCTTGCTGAATGCCATTTCTTCTTCCTAAAAGAACATAGGGATATATCTTTAGTATTAGCTCTGTAAGGTTTTATACCTTATACTTATCCAGAAGGAGAAACTTAACTCGCCTTAAATAAGCGGTAAATCCTTAATTATATCTCCTCAATAAGACGCTGTGGAGGTCTATGAGTCCTTGCTGATCTCCGCAGTGAAAGGTTTTGCTTTCCAGTCACCTCATTTTTATTAGTTTTTATATTTTCTCTTGTGCATAACAGCATTGAAGGCGTCCCCTCAATGCCTTCTGCAAAAAGTTGTTCCTGGTTGGCCATACCAGTTTCATCTTCACTTCCTTCTATTTCTTGTTCCATTAGAAAAATATCACTTCCTGAATCCACAGATTCAGTCAAATCTAGTTGATTTTCCACATCAACTGACCCTGAATAATTCTGATGAGTCCCAATACCCGTGCGGCTGTTTGTGCCGGGATTCACATGAGGTCTTCCCAAGTCAGATTCTTCAGAGCCCTGTGCCACACGCAAATGTTCCAGACAGGACCCACTACCCTGATCAGCAGACATGCGAGAGGCATTTACGTGGTGTAACCTAGTCCCATTTGCCTCTGTGTGACACATTCCACAAGATGCACCAACATCTTGACAATTCCCTGTTATGCTCAACTGAGTACCACAGGTTCTCTCCTGAGATTTACCTGCTACAGTTGCCCCTGCACAACAGGACTCTTCATCTTCCTCGATGAAGCAAGGGGAAGGTACATTTATCCCCACAATTCCATCAAATGTACTATGCTGTAGCTCATCCTCACTCTCAGTCAGGCTTAGGTATTCATCCTGTGTTCTATTTACTTTCTTAGGACTAATTGGAGCGGATGGAGCCTTAGTCCAATCAATAATTTCATTTCCATGATAAGCTTTAAGCCTATCAAAATGTACAACTTTGGATTTTGATCTCTTGGATGCCTGTATTCGATACAAGACGTCACCAACTTTTTCAACTATTAGATATGGACCTGTCCAAAATCTTTGTAATTTAGGGGAAATTCCTACTTTTTTTCTTGGGCAAAAGAGCCACACAAGGTCTCCTGTGTCAAATGTTTTTCCAGAGCTTTTGATGTCATAGTATTTCTTCTGACGATTGGCATTCTTGCCCAGCTGTGTTCTAGCATAGTCATGAGCCTTTTCCATTCTTTCCTTCAGACTTGTAATGTACTCTACCTCTTGATCAACAATGTGATCAGGCAGCTTTTCATACATTATATCCAAAGGGAGATTGACCTCTCTTCCAAGCATCATCATGTTTGGACTTACACCAGTGCTACTTTGAGGAGTTGCCCTATAAGCCATGGTAAGCAGAGGTACCAATGCATCCCAGTCTCTTTGGCTTTCTGAAACAAACTTGCTAAGCATGTTTTCTAGCGTACGATTAAATCTTTCCACTAATCCATCAGATTGTGGATGAAATCCTGTTGTTCTTGTTTTATCTATTTCCAACACCTGGCAGAGTTCCTGAAATAGTTTACTCTCAAATTGTCTCCCTTGGTCAGTATGAATTTGACGAGGTACACCAAATCTTGAAATGAAGCCATCCACCAGTTTTTCGGCAACAGTCTCTGCTTCTTGATTCTTCATAGGATAGGCCTCTGCCCACTTGGTAAAATAGTCAACATCTACCAAAATGTATCTCATGCCAGAACATGATTTTGGTAAAGGACCTAAGATGTCAATTTCTATCCTTTCTAGAGGTAACCCCACTGTATATTTGGTTAAAGGTGCCCTGTTCTTTCTCCTTGGGTTGTTTCTTGATGCACATAATGAACAACTTCTGCAAAGATTCTCCACATCTTCCCTGCAATTATTCCAATAGTACCTGTTTCTGAGCTTTGCCAAAGTTTTTGCAACACCCAGATGACCATTGGTTGGTCCTTCATGTAGCAAGTGTAAAATGTCTTTCCTCATTGCAGAAGGAACAATTATTTGTTTGACCAACTCTTGTGTTATACTGTCTTCATGCATTTTATACAGTATTCCATCACATACATCCAACTGATCCCATAATGCCCAGTATGTTTTGAATTCTTGGCTTTCATGGGATATATCTTTCCATGGTGGTTTTGAATCTTCATTTTGTTTCATCCTGATGAAACAACCAATTATGGGGTCTTCTAGTTGACCTTTCCTCCATTCAGAAGTATTTCGCTCAGGTTTATCATCATCATTAAGCTCTGAAGGCTGTTTATCCTTTTTCAGATTTCCATCCCAAGAGGAAGTTACAGCACTGACATGTAATTCCTCCCAATCTTGGATTTTGCACTGTTTACATGGAATGCGTGACAACCCATCTGCATTCCTGTGATGACGTCCTGGCCGGTGCTCAATTTCAAAATGAAAAGCTGATAAGCTTTCCAACCAACGAGCTACCTGCCCTTCTGGTTCTTTGAAATTGAATAGCCACTTCAGTGCAGAATGGTCTGTCCTTATTTTGAATTTCTTTCCATAGAGATAATGCCTGAAGTATTTCACAAAATACACCACAGCCAAAAGTTCTTTGCGTGTTACACAATAGTGTCTTTCACTGTTGGAAAAGGATTTGCTCCCATATGCAATCACTTTCTCCCCATCATCAAAATTTTGGGATAATACAGCACCGATTGAGTAATCAGATGCATCCGTGTCCAGTATAAATGACTTTTCTACTGATGGGTATGCCAGTATTGGAGAGGTAATCAATTTTTCTTTCAATGTTTCAAATGCAGAATGACATTTATCTGTCCAGTTAAATTTGTGGTCCTTTCTGGTAAGTTTATGCAATGGCTCCGCAATCTCTGAGAAGTCCCGTATAAACTTCCTGTAGTAAGAGCAAAGTCCTATGAAGCTGCGAATTTCATGCACATTGGTTGGTACAGGCCACTCTTTTATTGCTGCTATCTTCTGAGGGTCTGTTTCAATTCCCTTTTCAGACACTTTGTGTCCCAGATAAATCACTTCTGTTTGAAATAAGTGACATTTCCTGGGTTTTAATTTTAATCCTGCATTTTGCAATCTCTCAAAGACTTCAGTCAAATGTTCCATTCCTTGTTCAAAAGTTTTACAAGGAATAATGATATCATCAAGGTATATCAAAAGTGTTTTGAATTGTAGACCTACAAGTACATTTTCCATTAACCTTTCAAAGGTTCCAGGGGCATTACATAGCCCAAATGGCATCACATTGAAGTGATATAGACCATGATAAGGTGTTGAAAAAGCTGTTTTCTCCTTATCTTCTGTGTTCATTTCAACTTGCCAATATCCACTGGCAAGATCAAGACTGCAATAGTATTTTGCTCCTGAAAGGCAGTCTAGAGATTCTGTGATATTAGGAATGTTGTAAGAATCTTTAGTTGTCACTTCATTCAATTTTCTATAATCTACACAGAATCTGAGAGAGTTGTCAGGCTTACGAACCAAAACAACTGGTGATTGCCAAGGACTACGCGATGGTTCTATGATACCTTGTTCAATCATGTTTCCCATGATTTTATCAACCTCATCATGCATGTGGATAGGGATTCTCCTGGGTTTTTGTCTTATGGGTCTTGCATCCCCAGTTTCTATCTTATGTTTTACCTGGCCAGTTCTTCCTAAGTCATTATCAGATCTTGCAAAAACATTCTGGTATCTTAGGAGTGCTTCCAAAAGCTTTAGTTGTTCTTCCTTTTCCAAGTTAGCTATACTTTTCTCATAAAGCACTTCTAAATGTTTAGGCACTGTCATACTATTTTGTATGATGCTTTGCATTTTACCTTCACTAAGAGATATCTGATTGATATCAATGTTGTCAGTACTTTCTGCAACACAAAATGTAACTGGCTGACAAATGCCCACATTCATGTCCTTTTTCAGTGTGATATCTTCTTGTGTAGGATTACACAGTCTAACAACAGTCTTGCTAGTGCTAACATCATTTAATGTTCTGGCAACCAATATGTTGTATTTTTGCTGAAACAACTTGGTCCCTTCAACCATGTTTAGAGGTCCTTCACTGCCTCTTTTACACACAAAAACATTCACTACACATTCAGAATGTGCAGGAATTATTTCATCTTGACATAGGGATACCTTGCATGTCTTTGGTTTACCACTGCTTTCATGCCACATGTTGATCTCAATGTCTCTGATTTTCATTAAAGATTTCTTTAAATCCAAACTGCATCCAAATTCCGTCATAAAATCCATCCCAATTATTGCTGGTGCTTTTATGTCAGCAACAATAACAGGGTGCATAGCTTTTATTGGTCCAAGGGTGATTTCCATGTTTAATTTCCCTACAACTTTGAGCTGCTGACCATCAGCAACACATAAATCAAAAGGTAAGCCCTCTAAACATTCTTCAGGAATTCCCAATCTATCAAAAACTTCATATGAGACAAGGGTAATAGCAGATCCAGTGTCAACAAGGAATGTCACAGCCTCATTTTCAATTTGTCCAATTACATTTAAAGAATCTCCTTGCTGGAATGAAGAAACTATCATTTTAGGCCTTTCATGTTCGACTGACTCTTGGCCTGCAGAGGCAGTCAGGGCTAGTTTGACTTACTGTGGGAATGATTCCTAATAGCTTCATTGCTTTGTTCAGATTGTGGGCACTTACTTTTGAAGTGACCAAATTCACCACAATTGAAGCATTTTATCTTTGATAAGTCTGTCTCACGTTTTGCTTTATACTGTTTTGATATCTTCAACTCCTCCATTAATTTCATCAATTTTTCAATCAATTCTTCCAGATTGCTTTCTCCTTTCGTTTTCCCAATAAAGTTGCATGATTGAGTTGCTTCTTTTTCTGTGAGACTCGGGGTTTCAGTGCTACTTGCTTTACTGATCTCCCTTATGTATCGCTTGGTAATAGGCTGTCTTTGTCTGTCTGCTTGCCTGTTAGCCTCAAGCTGAACAGCCATGCTAACAAGGTCATCAAATCTTTGTGGCTGAGTCAAACATAACATATTCCTCAGCTCTGGATCACCTGTAGCATCCAAGAAGTGATCACAGCATAAACTTTCAAAGAGTTCTCTTTCTGCTCTAGGATATGCTCGGGCAGCCATGGTCCTTATGCTCTGAGCTAACTGTGGCAGTGTTTCTTTATCCCTTCTGGCTTTTGTCCTTAACTGTGTTCGGTACAGATTAACTCTGTTTCCAGGGTTAAATCTTTTGCTCAGTGACTCAACAAAAGCATGATAAGTTCTCCGTTCTTCTGGTCCCAAGCTCTGCATCACCAAGCATGCTTCCCCACGTAAACTAACAGCAAGATACTGTACTCTTTCATGTGGGTTCCAACCATTGAGTTCAGCAACAGTTTCAAAGTGTATGAGATATTCTGACCAAGATGATTTACCATCAAAGTGATCAGGCATCACTTTTGTCTTCTTTGTGTTGGGCATGTTCTCATATACTCTATTATCATGCCTTGAATCCCTCATTTCTTTCAACAATGTCTCAACCCCATGCATGACTGTATCAAAGTCATGATTTTCATTTGTTGCCTGACTTGACTCCATTCTTCTGGAATATAATGACTCTTCACAATTTATGCCAGACTCTCTTGGAGAATTTGTACCATGATAACCAACATCCCTTTTCTGTGATGTTTGATATCTGGTCTTCACCCCTATATCTCCAGAAGCATCAACTGCCTCTATGTCACAAGAATTTCCATTTATCCTATCCATAATATAAATTTACAAGTTTTACAATTTTCACCGAAGCTCAAGGATCCAATTATTTTAAATTGGATCCCACTTCTGACACCAGTTGTAACAAACCGGGCGGTCGGGTTGTAGTTACAAGTACTGTCAGGATGTTGCAACTACCTCAATGTAAGTTTCAGTCTTCACTAATCAGCTTCCCAATGAAGTGTGCTGACTTCAGTAGATGTATCCTGGGGTTAATCTAGACCAAGCATCTCCACTCTCAGTTTGTCAACTGGTACTGTGGGTTCTTGGTTCATATATACCTTTATACCCCAGAGATACAAAGTATATCAAAACACACCAAACTAAATATGAAGTAAAGTTAGAGAAATAAACTAAACTGTAGATGATTTCATGTATATACCATAACCTTTATCACTCTCGGCATCAATATTACCGGTATGATTTTCTGGTTATGGAATATTTTCTATTCCTGTTCTATATAACTATGCACAATCAACTATGCATCAATAGGAGTAACAATTGAAGCAAGCAGATAGAGAACAGATCAAACTTTATTAAATAATAGTCAACAAATATGCAAATAATAAGTAAACCAAGACGTATATTTAACAAATACTGAGTATAATAAATCTAGTAAATTAGGTCAGTAAATCAAATAATATTAATGGCACTAAGGGTACTTTCAGGAAGCAAATCAAATCTATCTCATAAATTATATGGAGCTATATATACTACAATTAATGCCACTATACTTTACTCGGACTATAGTCAAAATGACCTTACTCGGACTGGGACCTGTGTCAGACCAGTGTTCGGACCTAAACCTAACTCGGACCTTTGGTCGGACCTAGACCTTGGTCGGACCTCGACCTCACTCGGACCTGACCTGACTCGGACCTGCTGGTCTGACCTGACCTGACCTGACTGGGACCTGACCTGACCTGACTTGGACCTATTAGTCACTTTAAATATATATAATTAATTCTAAACAGGTTATACCTCAACAGTTTAGTACACTTGATGGTTTTTAGAGCTTTTTCTGGCTCTTTACTCGGACCTTGTCTGTGACAACTGATCCACTGAGCTCTGTGCTTACCTCCTTATATAGATTTCTGAACACATCACTCCAGTGAACCTACACCAAAAGGCACTATATCTAGAACTAAAACATATAAAAGTTGTACTAACCTTATATATTGTTACTAAATATGATAACTGCTACACTGATACTTGTTATTTAAACAATATTCAGTACAAATAATTTACATTCCAACACTTTCTAGCTGTAACCTTAGAATTTACGTTTAGAGCGGGAAAATTAATTCGCGGTAAATAAATTACTTCCTACCAAATATGGCGGCTAGTACCAGACAGTTAAAACTGTGAAAATAAAGCAAAATACTGTGTTTCACCATCAAATAACAGACGAATATGCAAATTAGGGTTAATATTATTCAAAATATAAAGAAAATTGGACATAAAACCCTATAAATATGCAAATATTTAACTCGTTAGTGATATGACAACAAATACGGACCAAAAATCAGCTACTAAACCTCGGAAATCACCGAGAATCCCCGAAAAATTGTCATCCCGGAATTGCTCGTTTCCTACATTCTCCCCACCTTAAGATTGAAACGTCTCGTTCAATCAACTCACTTGGCATGCTATATAAAACAAAACAAGTTATAAAAGACAATGTTATTATCCTGAACAACTTTATAATTATCATAACTGAAAAATTACCAGCCATAAAAGATGGCTCATACACATTAAAAAGCAAATAAAAGTTACTTTAAAGATTTACATGTACAATTTACAACTAAATTACAGATATCAAAGAAATGCAATATTACAACCACTATCTACACATGTTAAAACCAAAAGTCATAAAACACCATTGTATATATGTCAGTAATACAACATGCCACATGGCATACAAAACAAGCAATAAAAGCATTAAAACAAAGAATCCTGTAATTTAAAAAAATCAAAAACAAATAAAAGTTTTAGAAATGTCAATGTCACTCAAAATTAAGCATTTCACTACTGTTCTTTCTTGAATACATCAACTTGAAGCTAAACACATTAAAACTGTCCTATGTCAATCTTTATTGATGGTCTTGGGCAGGCAGCACAATGTACTAAAGTCTCACAGGTGACTTCCTTAGTTCCATCAAGACATATCTTCATCCTGTACCGATGCTCATGTACTGGAAGACGTGTCCCATGAGGACACACATTTATCAAGTCTTCATGGCTGAACTTTCTTCCTTCTGTCTGGGCTGCTGCGGACTCACAATCTGGTACATATGGTGAGTTTGGGTCAGGAACCATGGTTATGCTCCTGACTGGCTCCCCTGTCACTTCAAGTCCGGGACTCTGGTGTGATTCATCCACTTTCTGACCATCAGTGTGCACTACAAGGTCATCGTCCCTGTGTGGAGACATATCTTGTTCAGTATCCAGTGTGGTATCCATCTCTTGTGAGTTATTCGACTCTGTACTTAAACGTACATCTTTCTGGGATACATCTTACCCTTCACTTGTTTCCACAACTCTCATCCGTTTGTTATTCCCATTTCTTTCTTCCAGCTGAGCATTAAGTTCTTCTCTTTCTTCAGCTGAGCCGCCTAGGAATGGCCTCATCTGTTTGTCTAGCTTTTCCAGCATTATGATATCTGCAGTCTCATCAGCAACAGTGTACTTTCTTGGAAGTTGCGGACTAATATATTGGATTTTTGCTTTGTCCTTTACAACTTCTCCAACTTTGTCTGTGTGTTTATACACAATATGTTTCGTCAAAACATCTTCTCTTCTTGCCCAAGTACTTGGGCAGTAAGGACATTTAAAATGACCTCTTTCTGCTTTGGCTTTGCCACAAGTTTTAATGTGCCTTCTAAAATTTGATGGATCATTAAATGCTCTTCCGCATTCCCAACATGTCTTGCTGAATGCCATTTCTTCTTCCTAAAAGAACATAGGGATATATCTTTAGTATTAGCTCTGTAAGGTTTTATACCTTATACTTATCCAGAAGGAGAAACTTAACTCGCCTTAAATAAGCGGTAAATCCTTAATTATATCTCCTCAATAAGACGCTGTGGAGGTCTATGAGTCCTTGCTGATCTCCGCAGTGAAAGGTTTTGCTTTCCAGTCACCTCATTTTTATTAGTTTTTATATTTTCTCTTGTGCATAACAGCATTGAAGGCGTCCCCTCAATGCCTTCTGCAAAAAGTTGTTCCTGGTTGGCCATACCAGTTTCATCTTCACTTCCTTCTATTTCTTGTTCCATTAGAAAAATATCACTTCCTGAATCCACAGATTCAGTCAAATCTAGTTGATTTTCCACATCAACTGACCCTGAATAATTCTGATGAGTCCCAATACCCGTGCAGCTGTTTGTGCCGGGATTCACATGAGGTCTTCCCAAGTCAGATTCTTCAGAGCCCTGTGCCACACGCAAATGTTCCAGACAGGACCCACTACCCTGATCAGCAGACATGCGAGAGGCATTTACGTGGTGTAACCTAGTCCCATTTGCCTCTGTGTGACACATTCCACAAGATGCACCAACATCTTGACAATTCCCTGTTATGCTCAACTGAGTACCACAGGTTCTCTCCTGAGATTTACCTGCTACAGTTGCCCCTGCACAACAGGACTCTTCATCTTCCTCGATGAAGCAAGGGGAAGGTACATTTATCCCCACAATTCCATCAAATGTACTATGCTGTAGCTCATCCTCACTCTCAGTCAGGCTTAGGTATTCATCCTGTGTTCTATTTACTTTCTTAGGACTAATTGGAGCGGATGGAGCCTTAGTCCAATCAATAATTTCATTTCCATGATAAGCTTTAAGCCTATCAAAATGTACAACTTTGGATTTTGATCTCTTGGATGCCTGTATTCGATACAAGACGTCACCAACTTTTTCAACTATTAGATATGGACCTGTCCAAAATCTTTGTAATTTAGGGGAAATTCCTACTTTTTTTCTTGGGCAAAAGAGCCACACAAGGTCTCCTGTGTCAAATGTTTTTCCAGAGCTTTTGATGTCATAGTATTTCTTCTGACGATTGGCATTCTTGCCCAGCTGTGTTCTAGCATAGTCATGAGCCTTTTCCATTCTTTCCTTCAGACTTGTAATGTACTCTACCTCTTGATCAACAATGTGATCAGGCAGCTTTTCATACATTATATCCAAAGGGAGATTGACCTCTCTTCCAAGCATCATCATGTTTGGACTTACACCAGTGCTACTTTGAGGAGTTGCCCTATAAGCCATGGTAAGCAGAGGTACCAATGCATCCCAGTCTCTTTGGCTTTCTGAAACAAACTTGCTAAGCATGTTTTCTAGCGTACGATTAAATCTTTCCACTAATCCATCAGATTGTGGATGAAATCCTGTTGTTCTTGTTTTATCTATTTCCAACACCTGGCAGAGTTCCTGAAATAGTTTACTCTCAAATTGTCTCCCTTGGTCAGTATGAATTTGACGAGGTACACCAAATCTTGAAATGAAGCCATCCACCAGTTTTTCGGCAACAGTCTCTGCTTCTTGATTCTTCATAGGATAGGCCTCTGCCCACTTGGTAAAATAGTCAACATCTACCAAAATGTATCTCATGCCAGAACATGATTTTGGTAAAGGACCTAAGATGTCAATTCCTATCCTTTCTAGAGGTAACCCCACTGTATATTTGGTTAAAGGTGCCCTGTTCTTTCTCCTTGGGTTGTTTCTTGATGCACATAATGAACAACTTCTGCAAAGATTCTCCACATCTTCCCTGCAATTATTCCAATAGTACCTGTTTCTGAGCTTTGCCAAAGTTTTTGCAACACCCAGATGACCATTGGTTGGTCCTTCATGTAGCAAGTGTAAAATGTCTTTCCTCATTGCAGAAGGAACAATTATTTGTTTGACCAACTCTTGTGTTATACTGTCTTCATGCATTTTATACAGTATTCCATCACATACATCCAACTGATCCCATAATGCCCAGTATGTTTTGAATTCTTGGCTTTCATGGGATATATCTTTCCATGGTGGTTTTGAATCTTCATTTTGTTTCATCCTGATGAAACAACCAATTATGGGGTCTTCTAGTTGACCTTTCCTCCATTCAGAAGTATTTCGCTCAGGTTTATCATCATCATTAAGCTCTGAAGGCTGTTTATCCTTTTTCAGATTTCCATCCCAAGAGGAAGTTACAGCACTGACATGTAATTCCTCCCAATCTTGGATTTTGCACTGTTTACATGGAATGCGTGACAACCCATCTGCATTCCTGTGATGACGTCCTGGCCGGTGCTCAATTTCAAAATGAAAAGCTGATAAGCTTTCCAACCAACGAGCTACCTGCCCTTCTGGTTCTTTGAAATTGAATAGCCACTTCAGTGCAGAATGGTCTGTCCTTATTTTGAATTTCTTTCCATAGAGATAATGCCTGAAGTATTTCACAAAATACACCACAGCCAAAAGTTCTTTGCGTGTTACACAATAGTGTCTTTCACTGTTGGAAAAGGATTTGCTCCCATATGCAATCACTTTCTCCCCATCATCAAAATTTTGGGATAATACAGCACCGATTGAGTAATCAGATGCATCCGTGTCCAGTATAAATGACTTTTCTACTGATGGGTATGCCAGTATTGGAGAGGTAATCAATTTTTCTTTCAATGTTTCAAATGCAGAATGACATTTATCTGTCCAGTTAAATTTGTGGTCCTTTCTGGTAAGTTTATGCAATGGCTCCGCAATCTCTGAGAAGTCCCGTATAAACTTCCTGTAGTAAGAGCAAAGTCCTATGAAGCTGCGAATTTCATGCACATTGGTTGGTACAGGCCACTCTTTTATTGCTGCTATCTTCTGAGGGTCTGTTTCAATTCCCTTTTCAGACACTTTGTGTCCCAGATAAATCACTTCTGTTTGAAATAAGTGACATTTCCTGGGTTTTAATTTTAATCCTGCATTTTGCAATCTCTCAAAGACTTCAGTCAAATGTTCCATTCCTTGTTCAAAAGTTTTACAAGGAATAATGATATCATCAAGGTATATCAAAAGTGTTTTGAATTGTAGACCTACAAGTACATTTTCCATTAACCTTTCAAAGGTTCCAGGGGCATTACATAGCCCAAATGGCATCACATTGAAGTGATATAGACCATGATAAGGTGTTGAAAAAGCTGTTTTCTCCTTATCTTCTGTGTTCATTTCAACTTGCCAATATCCACTGGCAAGATCAAGACTGCAATAGTATTTTGCTCCTGAAAGGCAGTCTAGAGATTCTGTGATATTAGGAATGTTGTAAGAATCTTTAGTTGTCACTTCATTCAATTTTCTATAATCTACACAGAATCTGAGAGAGTTGTCAGGCTTACGAACCAAAACAACTGGTGATTGCCAAGGACTACGCGATGGTTCTATGATACCTTGTTCAATCATGTTTCCCATGATTTTATCAACCTCATCATGCATGTGGATAGGGATTCTCCTGGGTTTTTGTCTTATGGGTCTTGCATCCCCAGTTTCTATCTTATGTTTTACCTGGCCAGTTCTTCCTAAGTCATTATCAGATCTTGCAAAAACATTCTGGTATCTTAGGAGTGCTTCCAAAAGCTTTAGTTGTTCTTCCTTTTCCAAGTTAGCTATACTTTTCTCATAAAGCACTTCTAAATGTTTAGGCACTGTCATACTATTTTGTATGATGCTTTGCATTTTACCTTCACTAAGAGATATCTGATTGATATCAATGTTGTCAGTACTTTCTGCAACACAAAATGTAACTGGCTGACAAATGCCCACATTCATGTCCTTTTTCAGTGTGATATCTTCTTGTGTAGGATTACACAGTCTAACAACAGTCTTGCTAGTGCTAACATCATTTAATGTTCTGGCAACCAATATGTTGTATTTTTGCTGAAACAACTTGATCCCTTCAACCATGTTTAGAGGTCCTTCACTGCCTCTTTTACACACAAAAACATTCACTACACATTCAGAATGTGCAGGAATTATTTCATCTTGACATAGGGATACCTTGCATGTCTTTGGTTTACCACTGCTTTCATGCCACATGTTGATCTCAATGTCTCTGATTTTCATTAAAGATTTCTTTAAATCCAAACTGCATCCAAATTCCGTCATAAAATCCATCCCAATTATTGCTGGTGCTTTTATGTCAGCAACAATAACAGGGTGCATAGCTTTTATTGGTCCAAGGGTGATTTCCATGTTTAATTTCCCTACAACTTTGAGCTGCTGACCATCAGCAACACATAAATCAAAAGGTAAGCCCTCTAAACATTCTTCAGGAATTCCCAATCTATCAAAAACTTCATATGAGACAAGGGTAATAGCAGATCCAGTGTCAACAAGGAATGTCACAGCCTCATTTTCAATTTGTCCAATTACATTTAAAGAATCTCCTTGCTGGAATGAAGAAACTATCATTTTAGGCCTTTCATGTTCGACTGACTCTTGGCCTGCAGAGGCAGTCAGGGCTAGTTTGACTTACTGTGGGAATGATTCCTAATAGCTTCATTGCTTTGTTCAGATTGTGGGCACTTACTTTTGAAGTGACCAAATTCACCACAATTGAAGCATTTTATCTTTGATAAGTCTGTCTCACGTTTTGCTTTATACTGTTTTGATATCTTCAACTCCTCCATTAATTTCATCAATTTTTCAATCAATTCTTCCAGATTGCTTTCTCCTTTCGTTTTCCCAATAAAGTTGCATGATTGAGTTGCTTCTTTTTCTGTGAGACTCGGGGTTTCAGTGCTACTTGCTTTACTGATCTCCCTTATGTATCGCTTGGTAATAGGCTGTCTTTGTCTGTCTGCTTGCCTGTTAGCCTCAAGCTGAACAGCCATGCTAACAAGGTCATCAAATCTTTGTGGCTGAGTCAAACATAACATATTCCTCAGCTCTGGATCACCTGTAGCATCCAAGAAGTGATCACAGCATAAACTTTCAAAGAGTTCTCTTTCTGCTCTAGGATATGCTCGGGCAGCCATGGTCCTTATGCTCTGAGCTAACTGTGGCAGTGTTTCTTTATCCCTTCTGGCTTTTGTCCTTAACTGTGTTCGGTACAGATTAACTCTGTTTCCAGGGTTAAATCTTTTGCTCAGTGACTCAACAAAAGCATAAGTTCTCCGTTCTTCTGGTCCCAAGCTCTGCATCACCAAGCATGCTTCCCCACGTAAACTAACAGCAAGATACTGTACTCTTTCATGTGGGTTCCAACCATTGAGTTCAGCAACAGTTTCAAAGTGTATGAGATATTCTGACCAAGATGATTTACCATCAAAGTGATCAGGCATCACTTTTGTCTTCTTTGTGTTGGGCATGTTCTCATATACTCTATTATCATGCCTTGAATCCCTCATTTCTTTCAACAATGTCTCAACCCCATGCATGACTGTATCAAAGTCATGATTTTCATTTGTTGCCTGACTTGACTCCATTCTTCTGGAATATAATGACTCTTCACAATTTATGCCAGACTCTCTTGGAGAATTTGTACCATGATAACCAACATCCCTTTTCTGTGATGTTTGATATCTGGTCTTCACCCCTATATCTCCAGAAGCATCAACTGCCTCTATGTCACAAGAATTTCCATTTATCCTATCCATAATATAAATTTACAAGTTTTACAATTTTCACCGAAGCTCAAGGATCCAATTATTTTAAATTGGATCCCACTTCTGACACCAGTTGTAACGAACCGGGCGGTCGGGTTGTAGTTACAAGTACTGTCAGGATGTTGCAACTACCTTAATGTAAGTTTCAGTCTTCACTAATCAGCTTCCCAATGAAGTGTGCTGACTTCAGTAGATGTATCCTGGGGTTAATCTAGACCAAGCATCTCCACTCTCAGTTTGTCAACTGGTACTGTGGGTTCTTGGTTCATATATACCTTTATACCCCAGAGATACAAAGTATATCAAAACACACCAAACTAAATATGAAGTAAAGTTAGAGAAATAAACTAAACTGTAGATGATTTCATGTATATACCATAACCTTTATCACTCTCGGCATCAATATTACCGGTATGATTTTCTGGTTATGGAATATTTTCTATTCCTGTTCTATATAACTATGCACAATCAACTATGCATCAATAGGAGTAACAATTGAAGCAAGCAGATAGAGAACAGATCAAACTTTATTAAATAATAGTCAACAAATATGCAAATAATAAGTAAACCAAGACGTATATTTAACAAATACTGAGTATAATAAATCTAGTAAATTAGGTCAGTAAATCAAATAATATTAATGGCACTAAGGGTACTTTCAGGAAGCAAATCAAATCTATCTCATAAATTATATGGAGCTATATATACTACAATTAATGCCACTATACTTTACTCGGACTATAGTCAAAATGACCTTACTCGGACTGGGACCTGTGTTAGACCAGTGTTCGGACCTAAACCTAACTCGGACCTTTGGTCGGACCTAGACCTTGGTCGGACCTCGACCTCACTCGGACCTGTTGGTCGGACCTGACCTGACTCGAACCTGCTGGTCTGACCTGACCTGACCTGACTGGGACCTGACCTGACCTGACTTGGACCTATTAGTCACTTTAAATATATATAATTAATTCTAAACAGGTTATACCTCAACAGTTTAGTACACTTGATGGTTTCTAGAGCTTTTTCTGGCTCTTTACTCGGACCTTGTCTGTGACAACTGATCCACTGAGCTCTGTGCTTACCTCCTTATATAGATTTCTGAACACATCACTCCAGTGAACCTACACCAAAAGGCACTATATCTAGAACTAAAACATATAAAAGTTGTACTAACCTTATATATTGTTACTAAATATGATAACTGCTACACTGATACTTGTTATTTAAACAATATTCAGTACAAATAATTTACATTCCAACACTTTCTAGCTGTAACCTTAGAATTTACGTTTAGAGCGGGAAAATTAATTCGCGGTAAATAAATTACTTCCAACCAAATATGGCGGCTAGTACCAGACAGTTAAAACTGTGAAAATAAAGCAAAATACTGTGTTTCACCATCAAATAACAGACGAATATGCAAATTAGGGTTAATATTATTCAAAATATAAAGAAAATTGGACATAAAACCCTATAAATATGCAAATATTTAACTCGTTAGTGATATGACAATAAATACGGACCAAAAATCGGCTACTAAACCTCGGAAATCACCGAGAATCCCCGAAAATTGTCATCCCGGAAATGCTCGTTTCCTACAATATTAATAACAAAAAATCGCAAAACAGAAATTCTGGTGTGATATGATTGATTAGTATATGATAGGGAAGCAGATTGTTCTGTATATACCCCATTGAAAATAAGATAAACTATCTCCCAATTTTAATTTTGATTCAAAATTCATAAAATTTGGAGTAATCCCTGTATGTCCCTGAAGTATCTGCCCACCAAATTTGAACTTGATTGATGTTGTAGTTTGAACTTGTAAGGACAAGAAGTGCACAGACTGAAAGACAAAAAAAATGATAAAAATGAATATCTACTGTCGCTGAGCATTAACAAAAGAAAAAGTACATTGGAACAAATCTATGGAAAATATAGAATCTTGCACCAAGTCTTTGTATTTCTTATTCCACCAAATCTGACATAAATCTGACAGTCAAGGGGGGGTTCCCTGTAATGTGTTTTACCACATTTTTTAATTAATGCACACATCCCTGGGGATTCTCTTACACATCTGAGATGACCTAGCTCGGAATGCTTGTTGATAGAGATAGCCAGATGATTCCCTGGAGCGTGCATTGTAAATTTTACTATAGTCATGCTCAGGTGATTTATTGCACTCATTATTTCTTTCTGCTTTTAGGTGTACATGAATACTGGAACTCTGAATTTACACTGTAGATAAAAATGTAAGTAAAACATTCAACTTCTCCTAAGAATTTTACTCGTGATCTCTGATAAGGTTTCATTTAGCGAATAGTCAAATTTAAGGCAAGTCCAAGTGGCTCTTTGAAGAAAAATCATTGAATGGTGACTCTGAGTCAAGGACATACATATATATAGTGGTTATTTCAAATTTGCTACAAGGTGATGGTGTCTTTTTTTTCTGATCCAACTAGATCAGGAAAATAGGGTTCAAGACCTGGAACTTTTTATGTAGAAATTTTTTTTTTTTTTTTTTTTTTGGGGGGGGGGGGGGGGGGGGGTAGAGTTCTAAACCATTCACATTCATTGTATCCGCCAGATAGCATCTGATGGATATTGTGGATTATACATTAGTACGCGACAGCCACTACCACAGTGTGAATCCCAAGAAAGTTAAGAGCAGTCTTAGGCTTAGCCAAGAATTTATTCTTAAGCCTGCTAGGTATGAAAAAAGATGAATAGCCGTTTTTATATTTGTGTATCTTTATATAGTTAATGTTATTCATTGTAGCATACAAAGTGTTTATATTATTTTGTAAACACATGGTTTCACAACATAGCATGTCTCTACACATTATTATTTATGGGGGAGCCTAATTCTTTGATTGACATTTGTGATTGTCTGCTGGAAAAACTTAGCAGATATCTTTAGCTTGCATTTATGGACAAGACTTTGCCAATAAGTATATTGCATTAAGCTGCAGCTTGATTGACTCGCTGATATAACTTTGTTTGTTGTGGTTGTAAAACTTAAGACCAAAGTCTAAGCTAAGTCACCTTTTGTGAATACAGATTTAAAACAAAACTTAGCTGAGACAAAAGTCTTAATTCAGAGCCCAAAATAAGAGGGCAAATTGATAGGCAAGTTCACAGGTGCAAAGTAAATTATCATACCTTAGAAGATTTAGGGGACTAAAAAGAGGGAAGTGGCCAGAACCATGCAGTTATACTGGGTTGTATATATCTGCATATAGTGTTTGTTAGATTGTTGAGCTTAAAATAAACTGGATAATGTGGCTTGAACTTGGCCTTTCAAGGACATTGTTATAAGTTCTTGATTTTACAATTTGAACTCTTATTCAACTATTTTTTGATCCTGAAACCATATTACTGTAGTAATTATACCGATTGGCAGGAATCACGTTCGTCTGCGAGATCTCATCCTAGGCCCCGGAGGTCACATGACTAGGAGATGCGGTAGGATTTAAAACAACACAATGTAAACAGAACTTGGCTTGACTTTAAACAGTGAACACCTTCCTGTCGTAAACTTCACAAGTGAGTAACACTTCATGGGAGTAGTAATCTAAGTGCCACACCAGTTACACGATCACTATTGGGTATTTGTAAATCAACTGTAAAAGGTTTAGTTGTCAAGTATCAATCACACAACTCAAGCATATGATCTCATTAGCCCTAACCCTAAGCCTATATCCCCAACTGACCTAATCACAGCTGTGTAAACAGGCATTTAACCTAACCCTGAAATAATTTGAAAGCAAATAATATAATCTCTTTTTTTCCAATTAACCCCAAACCCTAACCCCAACCCCTAACCCCAAAATATATTGAAAGCAAATAATCTCTATCCAACCTCTGACATAATCAGGTATGTAGACCCAAACCCTAACCCCAGGAATCTGACCCCAACAAAAGGGTTATAACCAACACTTATTTATCTAGGGTTAATTATGACCTAACCCCAGGAATGTAACCCCAACCCCAACCCCAATATCTATATCTCCTGTCAATGGATATCATGATCTAACCCTGGCTATGTAAACCCTTATCCCCCAACATATGATTTAAGCCCAGGAATCTCTGTTTATGTAACCCCAACCCTAATATCTATATCATAAATATCTCCCTAATTATGACCTAACCCCAGGAATGTAACCCCAACCCCTAACCCCAATAATCCTGAACATCTGAACTGTCAAACTTTTGTATATCCCATCAATCCAAAATCTCTAGATATCTAACTCCTGAACTTAAAAACAACTAAGTAAACAAAATCCTAAATCAGACCCTTAACCTCCAATAACACTCATATCATCAACTTTGTATAACCCAAATATAATCAACCCTACAATTCAGTCCTGATATGTACCCCAGGTATGTAGTAACTCTAACTCCTAAGCTCTAATAACCCCAACAATAATAATAACCATACAATTACTTTCTCATGGTTCTATTTCTCCTATTGCACTGATGTTAAATCTCAGGGACCAATGTAAGCTCATTGTAATATTATGATAATTTCCTTCATCATCATCAAAGTCTAAATAATTCAATTTGAAACAACCTCAAACCGAAAAATGATAATAATAATAATAATTTATTTATTTATTTAACTGAAATACCTATGTAAACCTAATGCGAATAACATTTCGTGTCATAGTTTTAATTAAATATCTTTTTCTCACGCACTATGGATTTGCTGTATGTTTCAACACTAGCAATATCTGTACTTTACAGTAAATAATCTAATCGCGAGAACTACAGACATCCTACCGAAGAAAACTATGGGATCCAAATCACAATCTGACAGACCTTGACCTAATTACATCTCCTCCAATGGATGAATTTGATCCCTCTCACATTTGGATCCCATCACGTGACAATCCATTTTCAATATAAATACTCAAACGACCTCTACACACACTCGCATAAGGTATCTCCAACTGAATACCTAATGAAGTGAAGACATATCTCAAACCCAATAAGTGCAGAATGCTACATCAGCAAAATATCTAACACTATATAAACGACCCTCATAATTGAACCCATATCATTTATTAACCTCAAATATACAAGTAGATACAAATTAAATATCTTTTAATCTAAATCATTTCACAAAAAAGAAAACGTTTGCTAATCAAACAATTTTTGATAAGAAAGATGAAAGAAGCAAACCTGAAGATGTTACAGATGGGCTTAGACCTGCTTCTAAACCACCATCTCAAGGAATCGCGGCTGGGTTTTCTTTACAGAATAATCAGAATATGAAGTATACATATAAAGGAGCTGTCAACCACACCTCCCCACCAATTCCAACTGTAGGACATTCACTGAAGAAATGTATCAACAATGACTTTACATCATTTTATGACCTGTCCATATACTCCAGCTACCGAAGAAGATGCGATACCTTTAAATCTTGGCCTAAATCGCATCCAATACGTCCAGAAAATTTGTGTAGGGTTGGTTTCCTATACACAGGAGAGGGAGATAAAGTATTATGCCCTTGGTGTAAGTTGATGTTAATTGAGTGGGAAGTTTATGATCTACCGTTTGAGGAGCAAAGAAGGCATTCTCCTTATTGTTCCTATCTGGACATGGTCATGCCATGAAAATTGCTGTGATCCGTCTATTGTCGACATAATGGAAGCATTCTTTAAACAGATGAGACTGATAATATCATAGAATATAATATAATATATGTATAACTGTCTATGTAATAATGTAAATATAACACTATTCACAAATAAAATTTTCTCCACTTCATGGGACATTGTTTTCTTATATTAACCTATATGCAATCTGTTTTCATAACCCTTTAACCCTACCACATCCAAATTATTTATATATTGCATGCTGAATCTTTCACCTCAGATCAATCCTCAAGGTTATAATTATGTACGCATAACTCAGTACTATCTCATCTAATCTACTTCAGATTATCCAAATACGAAATGTCCCCCAAGAATCATTAAACTTTTAATTAAACATAATATTTTTATAATTTTTTCCTCTCAAGTATATTTGGCTATCATAGATACGTTTACATATAAATATTTCAGAAATTTTTGCTGACCAGTACAGAAATTACACTCATGCTGTATATAAGCCATAAGCTGACACTGTTTGCAGGTCATTGTGGGCTGACCAAGACAGAAATTGCATTTCAAAGGAATGATAAGAAGATACAAGAACTAAGTTACAAATTTACAAGAATTTAAAGTAACTTTGACATAAAACTCAGAATAAAATTTAAGGAAATGGCAGAGGCAAGTCTATCTATGCAACTTAAGGCCAATAACACAAAGAAGAGGAAATCAGAAAATGGTCAAATGACAAAGAACAAAAAGGCTTTATCTCATTGCTCAACCTCAGCTGACATTAATTTAATTGGAAGTACGGTTATGGAGCAAATGGAGGTCAACAAAACCGTTAACCAGATATATAGGAAGAACTATCATCTGGGTGGGCGTAAATATGTCGTATTTTATGGTGCTGCTGGTATTATTGAGGAAATATACATAAAAGAATGGGATGGGGAGAAGGTCACAATGGAGGGGGTTAAGTTGAACCTGTCAAGGTTTCTTATGATCTTACATAATGTAGAGATAATCGAAAGGAGCTCAGGATCAGGACACCAAGATTCATATTGGGGCCTCTTATTATCTCTCAGCCAACAGTTCCTACAAAACTGTGGCAATTAGGATGTGGAAAAAGGGTGCCTCAGGCGATTTATTTCCAACCAAATTAGGTATAAGCCTTACACTCAATCAATGGAGAGAATTTTGTAAAATTTCTAATATATTATATGCTGAGAGGATGGAAATTTTTACTTTCCTACCATGCATTATGGAACCTGGAAAAAAAGGTCATAATAAATTGAAATGTATTGAATGCGCGCTGATATTGACCAAGCACCTATGGGGGAGGTGGACTTCGATATCCCCATATAATGATAAACTAATAACCCCAACTCATCTCTATATATCTGTTTGAATTATGTATAATCTAAACCTCAAGGACATAAACCAAAGATCTAGTTTGGTATAATCTTTATATATGGCTAACAACCTTCATGGTCTATGCACAGTGTATAAATCTGTAAATATAAAATCTGAGACTCTTTTATCAGATAGCATTCTCTGCTAGATGGATCTGAAGTATATGCAAGTCATCAGTGGTATTAAAGGATAAAATCAGACCTAGATCATAGCCATTTTCATTGTGATAGACAGAGAGACAGGGAATAATATCAACACCCAGAAGTAATGGATCACTTCATTGAGAATGAAATGAACATTTTTTTAGGTACTCGCTACAATATATACTATCCCATTCATATGCCGTCTGTGATGGTTACATTTGTTCAATTGCTTCAATATATAGATGAAGGAGCTTTCCACAACGCATTTGCTTGCTTAATAATGATGGGAGAGATCCTTCCAGACTACTTTATGTAAGTATTTTAACTTATCTGGACTCTACGTTTTGATACTGATACATGTTTTCTTTAAAATATTCGCAGCTAAGCAGTTCACTATTTATACAGTAGATTATGTCACGTGATGGGATCCAAAAAAAAACCTTGCAGAATAAAAAACTGATTGGCTAATACATATCTATGTCAAGGATGGGTCAATCACATTTGGATCCCATCGCGGAATCATATATAAATGACCTGTCGCTTTTCTCAGTCTGCGAATTTTCAATCTGACTGAAACTGTTAAACACGATAATTTCTCCTAGCATCTCACATCAATTTATTTATTTTTTATTTAATTTTAGCAAGAAGTATCCAGATTTTTTAAAGTATTTCATCGAGGAACTTACTAAAGCCAGCTGTGGTATATGTAGTGAGTCATTAAACAGAGAACAGATAATATTAACTAATCCTTGTGGCCCTATCCTATGTGTCACCTGCTCCACACAACTGTGCAAGGTTTGGAAGGAAAATGGTACCACCAGAAAGCGATGTCCTATCTGCAGAACTCTGATGTTAGGCCATCTTTTTGCAAAACCAGCTTTGTTTAATTGTAGTAGGTTAAACAGCACATCTTTGTTCATTTGGGTGCCCACATCTGTGTATGTTAGACAAAATTATCCCCATTCTCTGTTAGAGTGTCTTAATGAAAGAAACTTTATAAAGGCATTTTACTACACTTTCCTGATGAATTCTGTACCAACTAAATTGGAGGAATCTTTGGCACCTGGTTGGGGGTATTACTATCAGAGCCGCAGGAATAATTTGTCTTGCACAATATGTGGCCTACCCATCAGATTCGAAATAGCTTTTGTGGCCAGATGTGGCCATTTTTTTGTACTATTTGTTCATCTTACACAGTTGAAAAACGTAGGGTCACCCCCCTAAAATGTAAGGAATGTGAGGAAGATTTGGAAGATGACATTACAGATATACTCTTTATGAGACCAAGTGCAGAGCCTCCAGCTTTAGAAAACAGTCTGGAGCGTATTGAGTAGGTTGTTTGATTTCTTTGTTGCACATAACTGAAGGGAATTTTGAAGCAGTTTAAAGATAACCAATCTGGCAGTCTGTTCTTGCTTTACCGCATGATATACCTCTCTCTTGATGTATATATACCACAATTTCGAACGTCAGGGAAAGCACTCATATATACCACAATTTCGAACGTCAGGGAAAGCACTCCAGAAAAATCTGACCTCATTTAGAAGTCGTATCTAGGTTTCTTTTGATATACGCCCATAGTACTTTACCCAAGAAATAAATATTCATATATTGTTTTTCAAATTTAATACTACTTTAATGAACATTCTTTACAATGAGACCAATGCTTGCACTATTTCTTTAAAGCTTATTGTACATTTCTCTGCTAATTATAAACTTTCAAAACGCTAACAATCTACTTTTGGATATGTAAGTGTGTCTATTGCCTCAAACACAAAGTTAACAATTTAAAAAAAATGGTTACATTAGTACAATATTTCTACTTCAAATATTAAAAATAATAATTGGTATATATATTTCTAAATATAACTGTGTGTGTAATATCATCTTTAATTGACAATATAACAAAGGGAGGTGGTTTGGTGACATATTATTCTAGGATATCTTTGTATCTAATGATGAATTTTTTTTCATTTTTTTGGTACATCCATTTAAATAAATGTTGCACTAAAGATAATCTTGTGTATAATAAAAAGTTAAAATAGTAAATTGTAGTTTTCATATGTCTTTATAGAACCTCTTCCCGGATATGGTGATAAGGTAGTTATTATTGGAATCACTACAGTCTGGAGTATTTCTTATGGATGAATTCTCACAATCCGAGTTCCACAGTTCGTCATTGCTAACTTGTGTGGACTTGTCTTCGAATCTGACTGCGCTTGGGTTTGATTCTGTGTTTGTTTCAATACTACATCTCTCTATAATGGAGGAGGGAGGTGTTGATACCTCACTGATCATAGAAGGTTTGGAATCGCTATGTGCTGATTCGAAATCAGAATCAAATAAAATTTTCTTGCGAATGTTATTTGCCTCAGTCCCTATCATACTATTCCAGGATATTTCCTTTGAGGTTAATGAACCTTTACTGTTAGATGAACTCTCAGTAATCACTCCATCTTCTAAATTGCTACTCAATCTCCTCTTCAGGGTAGTAGTATTCTTTGATTCGCATGAAGATGATGTAATTGATAAAGTATCCTGAGATAAGGCATTTTGCAAATTTTGACAGAAACAACACCTGCATATGAAGAAGATAATCCAACTATATATCCTATTGAGGATATCATGCCTAAATTTCTTTAGAATATATACAAGAAACAGTAGTCCAATCAGGCTGAGGGGAGAAGAAACAGAAGATTCAGCTGTGGAGCTCTATTAATTTGAGATTCCTCTGTTACTGCATATTGGATGCTACTGTTGGTTACTTGCTCCATCTCCTGAACTGTAAAATATATATACATAAATTAGCCTCTGAAATATTTGGTTTTGATGAAAGATTACATGAATACAAGTTGATTTATACGAAGCATTGTGATGTGAAACACTGAACCTCCGACATACACATAAAAATGATATCTTGCAAATAATCTTGCTAATAATATTTCAATTTACACCCACAATTTATACCTACAACATAGTTCAATGCAAATCCATGGAAACCATTAAGAATATCATTTCCTGAATAATCCTCGTAAATATGAACATCTGAGAAGGAATTATCTGCGAAAAAAAATTAATATATATATATATATATATTATTTATAGATTATAGAAATATAACCAAAATTTACCTTCTGTACAACCCTCAACATAAACAGCGGACCTTGTGTAGAGACAAGTGCCTTTACAATACCAATATAAGCGCTTCAATGATGGGTAATTCACTTGGATCCTTTCGACAGGAAGAGATAGATACCCTACATAGCAGTTCGTGTACATTAATATTTTAATATTTTCATCACCACATCGATTCAAGAAGTCTTTAAACTCTTCATACCCCTCTAAACCTTCCACTTTACCAGTAATACTGTCCTTATGAAATCTACATTTCACGTGATAGCAATTTGCATAGTCCAATACATAGGTTATCCACAAACTTATGAGAAAATTAACCAAGATATTATAAGCCGCCATTTTTCTTCGTTTCAATGATGAATATCTGAAACGCAGAAGATTCATACATAATACGTCATGACATTATTGCGTCATGGGCATGTGACGTCACAGTCAAAATTCACCGAGGTAATTAGAAATTAAATATTGTATAAGCCTTTTACCTACAATTTCGGACAGTTCGCAGAGGCTACATTCTTCCTCAATCCATGGTGCACTCTCTGTAGGTGTTTGTTTTCTAGCTCGATCATTTTGACAACAGCTTGGTTTCATGTAATGGCTATAATTTGACAGCAAAAAAAACTCGAACTATATACATATAGGGAATTTATTTATATTTAATATCTATGGTTTTTCGTCAAAATATATATTTTATATATAAATACATATTTACATAACTTTTTTAACTGTTATCATTGAATGTCCTACCATTCCTGCAATTCTATTCCCTCCAAATTACCCTCATTGATAACACTGGTGATTTTCATCATCCCTGCATCACGAACAATTCGAGCTCTCTCTCTAGATCTCCTTCTCCTCACTCTTCTCCCAGCTCTTCCACCCCTTTGTAGTAGCCTCCATTGAAATTTCTGTGATAGACATTTGATAAAAAAACCAATGAAAAGGAAGCCTAAGATGGAACTGGGGATGGATGCTAAAAATATAACAATTTCGAATGCCCCTGAACAAAAGCATCCTCAGTGACCCCTGATTGGTATACAGGAGATGTTTCTTCAGTGGATTTGGATTTATAGTAGCTAGTTTTTTTGTACGTGAATGAGGATGTGTCTCTACCCATGGTGCTTATATCCGTGCTACTAGGCCTGTTTTCAATGCTAGCATCCTGATATGTAGGTTTCCATGAGGAGGCAGGTGTTTTTGAATGCAAAATGTCGTCCTTTGAACTTGAACTCAAGATCTCCCCCTTGGTGGTTCCCGATTTACCCTCAATTGTGACTATTGTCTTGGAGGTGATGTCCTCAGGATATGTTCTTGGGGTACTAGTATCAATGCTTGGGTAATCTACAGAGTAAATAAAAAAAATATATATATTACATACTATATTTGAGTCGAGATTAATTATCAAAAGGACTGATGTATCACAGTTTTTTTTTATTTTCTTATGTTGTTGTCGACAGAAATCTAGCTTTTATATGATCCACGATGGGATCCAAATGCAACTGTAACCATCCTTGACCTAAATACATCAACCAATAAACGGTTTATATTGAAAACCTCAGATTTTAGATCCCATCACGTGATCCAAACATCTTTTATATATAAATGGAGCAAATTTTACTTCAATCTGTCATTAATCAGTTACTCACCCCATGTAGCAGTACTGCTTCCCCGGTCAGATTGGCACATATTAACCCAACAATTTTATTTGTTGAGGCATATATCCTTTATCCAGTCGCAGTTGAAATAGAGCATGTCGATTAAAGTTAAATATTCTAGAGAGGGTAGAGATTTAAATATATTTTGCATACCCAGAACTTGTACCCTCTCCATATGCAGTCTACTCACACTGGGTCTATATATAAAAGATGGGGTGATCACATCTAAACAGAAAATTGACTTATCATCACAACTACAGAAATCTTGTATACAGCTAGTGGTTGTACCCATATCCCAGGAAAGTATCAGGGATATATAAAAAACATAAAGATATCTCTCTTTCCTCATCATTTCAATTCTGTTTATTTGCCTGTAGTGTTCTAGTCCAGCCTATTTTCAAAACTCCTTACGTTGAAGTGTGCAAAGAAATGAGAGGTAGAAATAGATGCAAATAGTATGCATATGTTACATGCATTTCAAATTTGTTTGCCTATAAATAACCGCAATATATCCTGACATTTATATTTAGGAGGTGAGAGGGTAGGTTGTAAACACCTAATTTATCAATCTAATTGCTGATAAAGGAAACCAACCAGAATGACCTCTATACCATTTTTATCGCCTTGTACAGCTATTATATCAGGACCTACAGCATCGGGAAAATCTACATTTATATTTAAGGTTTTGAGAAATCTAAGATACATGTTCAATGAACCTGTTTATAGGGTTTATTATTTCTATGGGGTTTGAAAAAAACTTTTTGATACCATAGAGGCTCCTAATGTCGAATTTATTAAGGATTTACCTACCCAAGAACATTTAGAATCGATTGCAGATAACAAGCACAACTTAATTGTTATAGATGACCTACAGTTCTCAGCTTTGAACAATACATTCATAGCCAATCTTTTTTCTCACAGAAATATTAGTGTATTTTTAATTTTACAGAACTTATTTCATCAGGGCAAATATTGCAGAGATATATCTCTGAATACTCATTATTTTATACTTTTTAAAAATCCCAGAGATGTACATCAAATCAGACATTTGGGGTTACAGTTGGGTATTTGTAAGAAATTATTAGAGGCCTATAGAGCTGCCACTGCTTCACCCTTTAGTTATCTGTTGATCGACCTTGCTCCTGCCTCTGATAGTTCCTATATGTTGAGGTCAAATATATTTCCAAAAGAACTAGCAATCGTATATAAGTAAGCGTCAGAGGCGATTCCTGCTTAGTTTTCAATTTGTACAAACAGATTGAGGATGCCATATATTTCTAGGATATAAAATTGAGAAGATATGTCAAGAAACCTCAAAAAATCTAAACATTATATATATCTGCTATTAGATAACAATCTGAATCTTAATAAACATATATTGACACATGCTGGAAGGAGAAACCTACAGTCTTTAGCAGAAATCTTCTATAACGTATTTAGACTGCCTCTATCCAATAAAACTAGGAACAAGTTCCATAAGAATATTAAAATTTTAAGAAAATTTATTCAGTTACCAGCCATTAGAGACAAAATTGCTAAGAGGAATTACAAGGTTTTTTCAGATCTCCTAGGATCAATAGCGAAATATTTAAAAATAATTCTGAAATGAATCAATTCATACTGGTCCCTAAAGAACAATTTGAAAATTTGAGAGAAAATCAGATCTCTAAAACGGGGTCAGATAGTAAAAATGAATCGGCATTAGAAGAGAAAAATAGTGAGGAGGGGCAGAAGATTATAAAAATTCAAGACACCTCCACAAAGGGTGACAAAATTATAAAAGGACAAGACCCTCCACCTGGTCTACCCAATCATTATCTAGAGGTAGATAAAGAAAATTCAAAATATGACAGAGATAGAGCAGTCAGAAATTCCAGTGGAGGAAGAGGTGGAAACAAGGATCCAGAATGGGTCAGATTCTGGAACAAAAATATCAGATGAGGAGAGCGACTACCTCAAGGATATATATTATAGCCCTCGGAGTCCTGTGGCTTTCAGCGGTTTTCAAAAGATTTACAAATTTATAAAACAGGAGGGGAAAAACAAACCTAAAAAACTGAAGGTTTGGTTAAGCAAACAAGAGGCTTATACATCTCATTATCCGGCTCGAAGAAAATTTCAAAGACCTAGGGTGTTGGCTTTTTCAAAAAATTATCAATGGGACACAGATACTGCAAATATGAATCAATACAAGAAATACAATGATGGCTATGGCTATTTTGTGGTATTTATAGATATATTTACGAGATTTTTGTATACAGCACCTCTGAAAACTTTGACTGGTAAGGAAATGGTTTATATTTTAAATCACCTAATCAACACTATTGATGAGCAACCTAAAAAATTACGAAGTGATCAAGGAAGAGAATACCTAAACAGAGATATGAGGAAATTTGTAACTGATAAAGGAATAGATCATATATTCACATTTTACGAAACAAAGGCAAATTTTGCTGAGAGAGTAATAAAAACTATAAAATTGAAAATTGTTAAGTATTTCACAAATAAAGAAACCTACAGATGGATGGAAATATTACGGGATCTAACTTACAGCTATAACCAGTCATATCATAGGTCCATCAAAATGTCTCCCTCTGATGCACAAGATGTTGACAGTTTCATCTTATGGAAGAGACAATATGCTATCAATTTAAATAGGCCGAGCTCTTCCACCAAAAATTACAAAAATAAAACTAAAAAAAATTCCTCAAGAAAACTGTATACCAAAAGATATAAATTCAAATTAGGTGACAAAGTAAAGATCAGTTACATTAAAAAAAAATTCAACAGAGTATTCTGAAAGATGGTCTGGAGAGATTTTTACTATTGTTGAGAGAAAAATGAATCAGAAGGTACCAATGTATGAATTGAAAGACTATAACAATGAGGTTATAGAATCCTATTTTTATGAACCAGAATTACAGATGGCCTATATCGACAGTGATGTAATTCATAAGATTGAGAAAATACTGCAAAAAAGAAAAAGGAATAGAATTTCTGAGGTTCTGGTGAAATGGAAGGGGTGGCCAGATAAATTCAACTCCTGGATTCCGGAGAGTGATTACAGGATATAAACTAGCCTTTCTAACTGGCGTATCAGCTGTTGCACTCTTACTTATATATGATATAAGATATATATTTAACATAACCAGGACAAAAAAAGATTTAATTAAAAAAAAATCAAAAAAAATCAAAGGGGGTGGTTATAGTTCAATATGGATGTAGTTCAGACAGCTCTAAGTCTGTTTCAACCCCCACCTATTGACAAGTCAATTCAGAGAGAATATTGGGTTGAATTTAACCCTATTGCTACAATATCTGAAAGTGGGGCTATAGAATTTAATATTCCTGGTACCTCCCTTGATTACATAAATTTGGCTAAGACTAGATTGCAGGTTACTTACGTTTTAACTACAGAAGATGGGAATCCGATCAAGGATGAGAGGGGTGACCAAGGGCAACCTCTGGATACCTCGGATCAGGTTGCCCCCGTTAATCTGACTCTACATTCAATATTTCGACAAATAGATTTGTCTTTAAATCAAAAAGTAAATTCGCCAGATGTAGGTGTAAACTATCCTTATAAGGCTATGATAGATTTCCTGTTAGGGACAACTACTGATATGATCAATTCTCAAGGCCAGGCTGTTTTATTTCATAAGGATCAACCTGAAAAAATGGAGATGGTGACATATTTAGGGGGTAATCCAGCATTTACTTATAGAGCAGAAAAAACCAAAGATGGGGGGTCAATAACTTGAGAAGGATCCTTGTACCTAGATTTTGCCTTTGGTCAAAACAGAGCTATTTTAAATGGTGTGGCTATCAATGTTAAGTTATTTCAGGCGGGGAATGACTTCAGATTAATGAGACATGGTGTGAAGGTCTATAAATTAAAGATACTGTCAGGTGTGTTAAAGGTCTGTCATGTAGGACTAAACCCCTCTGTAATTCTAGCACATAACGAGGCTCTAAAATTAGCACCTGCAATATACCCTTTCTGGAGGAGTGACATAAAAAGTTTCAGTGTTGCTGCTGGTTCTCAAACCTTTATGACAGATAATATCTTTCATGGTAAGGTACCAAGTAAATTGATAATAGGAATGGTCTCAAATTCTGCCTATTGAGATGACTTTAGTAAAAATCCCTTTAATTTTCAGCATATGAATGCCAATTACCTGGAGGTCACTGTAGATGGTCAACCAGTACCTAATAGACCCCTCAAACCTAACTTTGAGGAAAAAAATTATGCGGCGTCTTACCTGAGCTTATTGGACAGCGACCTTAATCGCAAGAAAGGAATCATAATTCATATGGGAGATTATCCTGGTGGTTATGCACTCTATCTTTTTGATATACAGAGTTTCCTTAGTGGAAAACTTATGTCAAGTCCAATGAAAGGGCATCTTAGGTTGAGCATAAGGTATGCCAAGGCCTTAGCAGAGACTATTAATGTCATAGTTTATGCAACATTTCCAGAAATAGTTAGGATTGATCAGAGTAGAAATGTGAGTATGAGCTGAGATCTAACAGACCACGTGATGTGAATGACTGGTTTATATACTCAGATTTCGAATGTCAGAGAGATCTCTCATCAAAAATCCGAGCTTCAGGGAAAGCACCCTAGATATTTCGAACGTAAAGGAAAACACCTGTTCTACATAGAGAGATTTCGGATAAAAAAATTCCGAGCTTCTGGGAAAGCACCCTTGATTATTTCGAACATAAGGGTAAACACCTCTATTTGATGTGGTCACGTGATATTGTTAGAGTAGATATAACTGAAAGAGGATGAGGAAGTACAGGAATTTCTGTTTTACAAGTCGGTAGAGTAGGGATACCTAGGCAATATAGCTTGAATCTAAGGTGCATGTGTTGAATAATGGATTCCAATACCCTTGCCAGATTAATGACAAGTGATAGAATGATTGAGAGACGGTTTCGTGGGATATATCCACTAGATATGATCCCCAAGAATATTCCTGCTAATTCTTTAATTGTTGTAAATCAAGACAGGTCCATGGAGGTGGGGAGTCATTGGATTGTACTACATTATAAGGAAAAAGATATAGTTGAACATTTTGATTCAGTAGGAAAACCACCAAAAAAGTTCATACATAATTTATTAATAGGTAACAGGAGTAAATATATGTACAATAACAGTAGATTACATGCATACAATACTAATACATGTGCATTGTTTTGTTTATACTACAGCTTCTATTCCTGCAGGTTCATGTCCTTTCAAAACATACTGCAAGGATTTAGCTCCGATTTATCGGATAACAAAAAAATTGTAACTAATTTCTTCTTGATAAATTTCAGTTAAAAGTGTATTAATAGGTAATTTCTTGTCAAGTTTGTCATTCTGAAGCCAATAAAGATATGTTGATTTATGGTGACTCTTCGTTAATTTTGTGGCATATTCCATCAGAATTCGTCCCATAAGGTTGTTGCCGGATATTGAAGAGAGAGAAATAACCTGTGCTATTCTTGATGACAGGGGAGTACCCCAAAATGTCTCTTCATTTTTCCCTAAATTCATTTGTTTATAAATTATGCATTTATCCTTTGCATTACACAATTCATTCCTGAACTGATCAACTTGTTGTATCTTCTGCATAACAACAAATCTCATAATTCTCTCCTTTTCAAACTGATTGGCTAATAATTTCTCATATTTCCCAATAACTGCTTGTATTTCTATAGGGTCATCAGATTCCATTATCTTAGTAGCTAGATCGACCTGATTGTAAAATTTAGCCAAAAGATGATAAAACATTTGTTCAGCTGAATGATAGTTATTATCCCCATTTATCATTTCACATGAGTAGAGGTTAGATAATGGATGGTTGGCTTTATCCACAACTAGGTTAGTAGACTCCCAGGGTGATAATGTAATATTTAAGGGTTTGGTAGAAATGCCATCGGCTAGGACCTCCCTTTTACAGTAGAAATAATTAAAACCTATCTTATCCTGCGAATAGGTGTATATATCCGACTTTCTGATCCGAAATCCGACAATATTGGATTCAATTGTGGTCTTGCTGTGTAGAGCCTCTTGAAATTTTTGCATTGGATCTTTCAGATTCTTTTTGGAAATACCTTTACATGATACTTTTTGATTTCCATTAGCATCTTCTATTATATATGACTTAGAGCACAGTGATACCATCTTAACGCCCTGCCATTCCCGCTTATAAGTACCTAAATGTCTCCCATCGAGCACCAGATGGCGCTGGCAACATCTTCTAGGAAACCAGGTGGGACTTTTTTCATCTGAGCAAGATTTAAAAATTTCTTTCTGAAATATATCATGGTGTGAGGATCTAATACACTCGTCTATGCTTGCTTGATTAATAGCCATGTATATACTATCAGTGTCTGTTTCTGTGAGTTCAAAACTATTTTCAATAAAATATTTGGAAATGCAATCATAAAAGAATTCTAGCATTCTCAATTTAGCATATTTTAGAATTAAAAACCCAATTTGAATGGGGTTATCCATTATAATACTTTTCTTATAGGATTCAACCTCAAAAATTTGGTTATTTAATTCTTCTAGAGTTTTAAAATTGGGCGAATTAATCATTTGTGTGACCTTGTTGTACATATATCTTGTCTGTGTATGTTTAGAACGGTCCATTAAAACAGATCCATAGCTGGAGTTGCTTAACAATTTGTATGTGTCCCCTAAAATTGCTTTATCAGGATTCTGATCTCCTCTAATTCTATGCATGGTGACTGTGTCTATAAAAGACTTGAAAGAGGTAAGTGGTTGGTACTCGACTAGCTGATAAATCCTCTCTATCTCACAATGATTATTCAAATACCATTGTAAAAGTGGAGTAGCAAGTAATATTTTTTTGGCCTTAAGTCCACTAATTAATAGTCTTTTGTGTGAAAACTTTATGTCATTTTCTTTACAGTACTGCTGCATATGAGGTCCTATGTCATCCATTTCAACATTGCAGGTGCAAAAAAATGGGGGATATTCTTGAAATTTTTCGATAAATTGAGGTATAACTCTGATATCAACCTCCACAGCACCGAATAGCCTACCGTTCTTTATGTCTTTAATTATTTTTTTAAATGACAATGGACCCTTATTCCTTTGGTAGTATGATGGCAAATATTTATCATATATCTTACTGCATTTAGGTTTTATTTGAGAAATAAATTCACATTCCTGAATGGTAATCACTTCATACCCTTGGGATATAAGAAAATTTCTTCTGATCATATCCTTTGTTTTGGTTTTTTGTAATTTAGAAAGCCATGTCTTACTCTTTATTCTAGATGCAATATTACAATTATGAGGACAATGGTGATAATAACATCCATTATATTCATAAACTGTTTTGCTTCTAATACAAAATCCATCCACTAGGTAATTACTAATTCTTATCTCTTTGGAATTATTCAGTTTATGCAAAATTTTGATTTTCTTATCTTTCATAAGAAAATCCATCCAAACGTAAGAATCTATATACTTTTCACTAACTCTGGTCTGAAATCGCTGTGTTCAAATCTTCGAATATATACACCTGTTGGCATCTTCTGTTTAATGGCATATGAATAAAGTCCATTACAATCGTACCCTACCACAGCTTTACATAGATTATTCTCTATATTTTTTATATTTGTAACATCATTCTCATGATACCTAGAAAATATTGTGCTGGGGCCTCCTACAATATTTTTTTTCATGGTATAATATAGATCAGCATTTTCTTTATTTATTAATGAAAATTTGCTACCTGATGATTCATAGAGCATTTTTCTAGCTACTCCTGGTAGTGTCACATAATCTTTAAAAATGTCTATACCCTCCTGCTTATAAATATCTATAAAATTGGTAAGGGCAATGACAAAGGGACCTGTGTCTAAATTATTATAATACATCAGATAATCTTTAAAGGTCTTCATATTATTACGACTCCAAATATCTTTAAGGTGATCGTAATCTTCATCAGTTTGTATTGGATTGGTTCCACTTAATTTCGAGTAAAATGCTTCTGGTGGTGGTAAGTATGGCTCATCTAATTTTGAGGGTGAATCCAACCATTCATAGAGAAAAATTCCTTTAGATATTTCACATCCATATGCTTTAAGAAATTTGCTATATGAACAGCCTGCAGCTAGATAATTTGTAATATCTAAAAATTTCATTTCAGGTACTGCAATAGAGATGTAGGTGTTATTCCTTTTTATTGTAAATATTTCATTCTGTTTATACGTATACGAAATATGTGTCATTATATGCCTCTTTGTAAGATTTAAATCATACTTTCCAGAGTTAAAACCTAAAACGGGTATCTGCCTAAGGTATCTGTCAAATTCTTTCTTTAAATTTATGATTGGGTTTGAGGAATGTTTCTGGTTTAGGATATGATTTGAGGATTCGGTTGATTCAGATTCTGAATCTTGGTTTTGTGTACTTTGATAGCTTTCTATTAGTTCATCCAATTGTAGGATCAAAGGTGCATACTTTTCTGTTAATGTATGATAGCAAGCATTACTGATATCTTGAAGTGTGGTCATCATCTTATTAATCAGTTTTTCCTCGTTTAAATCTACTATACATTTAGGTTCTTCATAGCCAGAGACATTGGAGGCAATACTAATGCTGATAGGTACATGTTTGGTCAACCATTGCAGCTTTTTATCCTGTGAATCAGAGGTGGATTGAATTTTTTGTAATATAGCCTCCATATCCCATACAATAAAATTTGGAAAATATTTTTCTGATTGTGGAACATTAATTCCCACTGATTCTAATTTATCAAAAATAGTTGGCTGTGTTTTATGGAAACCCCCTGGAAATATATATTTGGTTCTTTCATAACATTGTGATGTGTGTCTCTTCAGATGCCATATCTTCTTAAAAATTTTAAAGCATTTTTCGCATTGAAATTTTTTTGCATACTTTGAAAAATTCGTAATATAACTATAATGATTATGGTAGACATTAAGATACATTTTAGAAGAATTTTGTGACATAGTTTCGTATACACAGCTCACAGTTCTATTTGAGTTAAGATTGTATATCAAAATCTTAATATTATAACATTTTTCAATCTCTATGATATCCTGAAAAGTGATTCCTGGAAATTGGGTCTCATCCATATTACTGTTGTTTGTATATTTCAGCCACATTCATAAATAGTCTTTAACCTTTCGGTTATTATTCCCAAAATGTAACTTGATACATCTAAAAAAACATAAATTATCCTGATATGGTTGATTTTTTCTGCGATTCATTACTACATTTTTTAAATATCTGTTAGTCGAGACATAGCCTGGTAGTTTGATGTTGGCTCCAAGTGGGAAATCTGTTAAAAATACATTATACTGGACATTGGTTATGAAAGCTAGAGTCCATGCAGTGGAAGGTCTAACAGCTCTGGCTTGTTCAATAATATCTATTCTTAAGATTTTGTTCATCAACAAACGTAAACTATTTCTATTAGAGACTGTAAATAGATATGCTAGAATTCTACTGTTGAAATATGGTATATAATACCTATATTCCCCTGTTTGATTATTGAATAATATCATACCAAAAGCAAAATTAATTCTGTATGTCACATTTAGGTCATCATAAATTTCTTTTAAGTGTCTTCTGATTTCTGCATAACCGTCATTCAGATTGTTAGTTGAAAAGTTATATACATGCCTCAAATCACCCTCATGATGATAATCCTTAATATGATTCCTGTTGGTTACATAAACCTCTAGAATGTTTTCGTTTTCTTCATTCTGTATATAGTCTGGAATATCCTCATTATCAGTGTCATCATCATCATTCCCTCCATGTTGGTTCATTCTATGGTGGTAGAGCTCTCGTCTACTTGTACAAATTCTCTTACATTGAGCGCATGCATATGTCCTGGCGTTGTTGAGATTTTCACTATGATGATTTAGATGAATATGAGAATTCAAAGCAACAGTGGTCAAAAAAGGTATATCACACTTAAAACATTGATACTTGCCACATTTCCTCAGATGAAACCGGAGTTCCTCTGAGGTGTTGAACTTCTTTGCACATATTTTACATATTTCCTGTGATCTTCTGTGTTACGGTCATGGGCAAACACGGTAGCAATTACCGGTTGTCTTTAAGTTGTAACAGAAAAAGCAAAAAGTTAAACTTAACAAATTTATTTAATAGTCAACAATAATGATTACAGTCAACTGGTATGCTCTTAACTAAACACACTAATACAATAATAAGATCTAGCTGACCTGACCACAGAGATTATGAGTTAAATTTATCCGCCGTATCCAGCAATCTGTTCCGTAATCCGTCCTGTAGTATATTCTGTGGTCTGTCCAATGTCCTGTGGTCTGTCCTGTGATCTGTCCAATGTTCACTCACACACAGATATCTATATCTTGTGACCTGTCTCACACTCAACAACACAAAAGGTTCTTGTCCTGCTATCCTTTATATCTCCAGTCACACAGAATGTCTGTCTGGAGATATTTAGCGAGTTAACTCAACTGTACTGTCTGCTCCAAGATGTGGACAATGTCCAAAATGCAGTAAATTCACTCTCTGTTATATGAATGTACAATATCCAAAATATCCAAAGTACAATAAATCTGTCCAGATGATGTATCCAGTTCACTCCAGTTAAAGTTCACAGTGATATAAGTATATATTATACTCCAAAACACAATAGCTCTCCTTATAGCAAGCGAATACAAAGTTCACTTGTGGTCAGATGTACATTCCTTATATACATTCACAGATTCCTCTGGAATTATACAGAACCAACTCAAAAGAAGATTGAGCCATCTAGGCCAAATGAGGAAGTTCTAGAAACTACTGGCAATTGGGTTTCCCCAAATCTAACATAACCACTGAGGGGGGGATTTCCCCCAGTCTGTGAACAGATCAATAAACACTAAAACACAAAAATCAATAACTCCCTTACTTTAAATGTCAACACACAAAAAGAACCAACAACACAATTATCTTTTATGACAATGTATAAACATAAAGCTTAAATTAAACAATGCACTAATATAGTGCCTAATATATGTAATATACAATGTACTAATATAGTGTCCAATATATGTAACATCTGTCAGACAGGAGGCATATTCTTTGATGATGTTGCAGATTTGAGTTAGTAATCATATCCCATCCACAATAACAACATCTATAACACCTTCGTGGTGTGGTTGGATCCATGGCGACGTTTCTTGAAAGATTGTATAAGATAATGAAAAAAAATTTCATAATATCAAGAGAGTGCCTTGGATAGTGGTAACAACAACATCCAGCATACATGAAACACACCCAAAATCTCCTGAGAGAGTTTATATCGACAGAAAATAATATTACATCCAAGATTGGGCATGGATTCTGGTTATGTACATGTGGAACCAGCCTATTTATCTCTCTCAACCCTTGAAAATTGATAAACATATTTATCATCAATGTTATTATATGAAGCGCATTCAAAGTCTGAGTGTGGATATTTATTGGTGTTGTTGGTATAGGTTGTAAATTCTGTGATTGGTCAGGTGGTTAATTGGGTCAAGGAAGGTCAATTTGCGTTTTAGATCCCATCGCGATTTCATATAAATAGCGAGTGAGAAATTCCACTTCATCATTTATGCAGAGATGTTGCAAGAGTCCTCAAGTATGCTTTGTAGCCTATTACCCTTGTCTTTATGTTATTTGTAAATTGTTGGAGTGAGTTGATCAAGTTCAGTAGTTTAAAGAGGAGCTCTTATATAAACACTTACTTGGTAATTATTCCTACATGAGAGCAGCATTTGAGAGGAGCATTTGATTATATGATAATATTATTAAGTTTATTGGATCTTGAGGTTAATTTAATATTAAGGGTTTACATACCTGAGGATTAGGGTTGATTATATTGGGGTTACACAGAGGTGAGGGCATGAGTGTTATTAGAGGTGTTAACAGATTATTTGCTCAGTTGATGGAAATATTGGTGTTAGGGTTTAAATAACTCGGGTTAGGTCATAGGTTGGGGATGGTATTTGATTTTATAACCCTTTTAAGGTTGGTATGAGATTATTTGGTTAGTTGATCAAAATATGTGGGTTAGGGGTTGGGGGTTTACATTCCTGGAGTTAGGTCATATTTTGGAGATATTATGATATAGATATCAGGGTTGGGGTTACATTCCTGGGGTTAGGTCATAATTAAGGAGATATTTATGATATAGATATTAGGGTTGGGGTTACATAAATAGAGATTCCTGGGCTTAAATCATATGTGGGGGGATAAGGGTTTACATAGCCAGGGTTAGATCATGATATCCATCGATAGGAGATATAGATATTGGGGTTAGGGTTGGGGTTACATTCTTGGGGTTAGGTCATAATTAACCCTAGATAAATAAGTGTTGGTTATAACCCTTTGGTTAGGGTTTGGGGTTACGTACCTGATTAGATCAGGAGATTATTTGCTTTTAAAATATTTTTGGGGTTAGGGGTTGGGGTTACATACCTGGTTAAGTCAGGAGATTATTTGCTTTCAAAATATTTTTGGGGTTAGGGTTTGGGGTTAATTGGAAAAAAAGAGATTATATTATTTGCATTCAAAATATTTCAGGGTTAGGTGTTGGGGTTAAATACCTGTTTACACAGCTGTGATTAGGTTAGTTGGGGATATGGGCTTAGGGTTAGGGCTAATGAGATCATATGCTTGAGTTGTGTGATTGGTACTTGACAATATAAACCTTTTATAGTTGATTTACAAATACCCAATAGTGATTGTGTAACTGGTGTGGCACTTAGATTACTACTCATGGATACCAGAAGTGGGGTTCTCATTTCTTCACCACAGGAAACAAAGAAGACCAAGTGGGTTCTCATTGCCTCACATTTAAAAGGAAAGTATTTTTATTGACAGTGTGAGGTAGACACTGTGAATTATATTGATTTGATATTGTTTTTATATTGTGTGTGTTATTATGCAGTGGGTTGATTGTACATATAGTCACTTAATCGATAGTGCTAGGTGTTCTATTGTACTGCACACATATTTGTACACATATTACATGTAAAATACTTTATCAAATACTATACTCTTTTACGGCAGTTATTTTTGTATGTATTTGTGTGATTTGTCAGGGATAAGTGTATCTCTTGACAGATCAAAATAAGGTGATAATAAAAATTTAAAATATAACCAGAATAGAGGTTTTATCTGTCCTCTGATCCTTTGAAATTGAAAGTTAAGTAGAAAGTTCACAGTTTATTCAAAGGTAGCCAATCCTTTTTATCTGTGATAATAATTTAATTCAAGCAACAAATCAGTTACCATATACCTTTAAATTATTGGATTGTGTACTAGCTCTGTATCTTGTTGTAACTGTTTAGTATCTGTTCACAGATAACTGCTTGTATCAGTCCATGAATGTCTGATTAGTCTCAGTTCATAGTCAACTGGATTTTTCGTGGTGATTCATTTAAGCTGCTATACCAGTACAGAAGTTTTTGTTTTGAAAGAACCCCAGTTGAGATTAGGTCTCGACATTAATTTGAAAGTGGTTTGGTCTCACTTGAACATTTGACTTTGACACAGTAAATAATTGTCACTTTGACTGTTTATTTCAGTCATCTGTACTTACTCAACAGATAAAAAGATGTAAAATTTTTAAACTGTGGTCTAGTATTCAGTGGTTGACATTGATTCAGCATTTACTAGGTTGTCATAGTTCATAATTATTATCTTTTATCACGGACCATGTAATGATTTCCCTTGATCAGAAGGAGTTTGAAAAGGATCTACATTAAGCCTTTAGTGATTATTTAAGGACAGAGAGGTGTGATCTGGTCAGTCTGGCAATTCGTTGCAAAGCAGATGGTCTTCATTGACAAGATGTTGAAGGGTTCCTGAGCGGGTATTGCAACATTGAGGAAGCCGTTGCTTTATCTTTCATTCTTTTGGATATTCACTCAACACATGTAATCAAGAAGTTGAATAACATGTTTTCAAGGTGAACATAAACAAGCGAAAAAGTTAAAGCATATACTAGATACAGACACAAAAGGGACCAGTGACTAACAGCAAAGCTTAGAGTTGGAACAAAGTCAGTTACACTCTAAAGACAGTGAGATCTGCATTCTTAAAATGGAGCACAAATATCATGTAGTCATTTCCTTGACAGAAAAAGTGTCCAGTCTTAGAAAAAAATGTGAATCTCTCCCTGGAATATTATCAGAACTTAAATATCAATGGTCTGATATTGAAGTACAAGGATGAAACACTGTCAGCTCTGATAGAAAACTGCCAGCTGAAGATAATGAATAAGAAGTTGGATCATGAAAAGAGGAGGAAAGGAAACACAACAGGGTGTTGCGGAAAGAAGTATACAACATCTGCGTATTTCACGTCAAAATTTGACACATGAAAATAAGATGCAAATACAGGGCCTTCTTAAAGAAACCAGAAGGTATATTGGACCCAAAGTTAATATGGATACTTGTGACTGTCCTCTCATTGAAAGCCAGTGTGTAACATTGTATTTTAGCACTGAGCTCCTTAAGTTGTAACTGCAGTTGGTCAACTTGTTCTTTCAATTCAGCGGCAGTCACCATATTTAACAAAACAAAGTGCTATATATCACAATAGTGTTTGGGGGTTTCAATACAACAAAGTACAATCACATTAATACATCAATGACACATCAACTACCACCATCATCTGACAATACTTGAACCAATCAAAATTTTCCACATGAAAAAAATGCTAAGTATACCAGAGACAAACAACTGTAAAACACAATTACATATGATAACCAAAACCTAACCAGTCTTCCAACAAAAATCACTGCAATAACTGAAGTTACGCACAGCTGGTTACGCAAAACCAATTTCACATGTACAACTATTGCCTTTAAAAGTTCAGCAAGTACAAATGATTTTACTGTGATCTGCTGCTGTGATGCTGTCTCCACAATCACCAGATGTAAGGTCTCCAGAATAACAGCCACCACGAGGCAAGAGAGAGAAACAAGAAATAAAATTGTCTTACAAATACCAGTCACTGCACCAAATTGTCCTGGACTGAAGTCTCTAATATCTGTCTTGGCTATCAGATGCTCCAACAGCTGCTGTAGTTGACTGCCATCATGAAACCACTTGAACTTGAACTGTTACTGTATCCTGCTGACTGCGCCATTTGTAGTGGGATGGGGACACACAGTAAAGTTCCAGACTCAGTGATCTTCTTTTATTCTCTCACAGTAAGAAAACCCTTAACAAAAGATACAACACTGTCATTAGTGTATTAGTATAGTATTACTATTATTGATATTTTGTCACAAAATATTATGACAATAATAAAAACAGTCCATATTTGCATTATATAACTGCATACTCCATATGATTATTTACATGTTCATATCATACTTTCTTATTAATGATATAATCTAACCATCCAACAATCCATTTAATTACATACATTCTAAATTTACTAACCAATAATATCTGACTCAATTTGAAGTTATAATATTGTAAACAATCAGTATTCAAATTACCCCATTCAAAACACCGACCAATAATCCTTCAAATACATGTGAAGTGTATGTGTATCAATGGAGGGCAAACTGCACTGAACCAACAATCATCTGTAATTACCACAGAACAACCAGTTAAGAATTGCTCAACGAATTACTTGCACACCTGGAAACAACTTACTGCAATTAAGCACATAAGATATACCAGACCTAAATACATTTGATACTGAAGATAGTATTAAAACTCAACTCCAGACAAATACCTTGTATTACAAAGTAGAGCAAATATGTTCCTTCCAAATAACACCTACATGCACACAGTGTCTATTAATATTCATAAAATACTTGCCTTTATCATAAGAATCAACTTTACTCTGCTTACAGCATCAACAATTATGAAAATAGAATAGATATATTTACACTAACATTCAGTTGAATATAACATACCGAGTAGCTGAAATTCACTCACCAAACACAGTCTCCAAATCCAAGTATTAAACAGCTTAATTCCACATCCAAATACTTCTAACACTAAACACCCACTCATCAAATTCCAACTTCAAAATTCCCTCCAAATCCACAAAAATAACCAAAGTTTCAATGCAAAATATTCCAGTCCTGAACAAACATCACCTAAATTGACACATTTGACCATTACCTATTTAGTACAAAATTAGCCTTTCTATTGACTCTTTACAAATATACACAACATTTAATACAACCTAGCCTTCTAACCTGCACACAACTTCATCACTAAAAATCAACAAAATACAATGTTACAAGTGGTTATTCACTGAATTGACATCTAGTGTTGACAGCAATTGTGTCTCAATTGTGAAGGTCCATACGGTAAGCCAGACTTCTTTAGTTGCCAAAATAGTGGATACACCAACTCAAATTCCATCTCTTGTGCTGCCAAATTTATCAAGTCTTGCAGAAAATATGTCAAGGTCTCACCAAACATCTTCTTGCAAGGAAAAAGTAATTTTTAAGCATCATTCACCACTGTTGGATATCCAGCTTCTCAGTCCTTTGTTCACGGGTACACAAAGTGGATTTGACATGTAATTCAGTAATCGAATAGAATACTTCTATTCCACAACAACACTTGTCATGAGAACTACCCAGTGTTCACAGCAGATGTCAAGTGTTGTGTCCATCAGTTTCAGATGTTTCGGCAATTTGTGTACTGAATAGGGCTAGTGGAAATAGTGACAATAAACTGGTCACCATGTCATTGCCATGTGTTCAGTATAAAATGGATGAACATAATGACACACAGGATGGTTACTTGTGTGCTTGTTCTGAACCAAAAAGTTATCCTCTGGTTAAAACAAGGGTTTTCTTCAACAGCAATTATGAGCGACCAAAGTCAAGAGTAAGTGAATCTAATCTAATCTAATGTGGACGTTTATAGCACTTAATCTCCATCACTGATGGACTCTAAGGCGCATCTAAACATAAAGCAAGGCAGTTAGTGTTTATCAAGGGACATAGCCAGGTCATACCAAAGAGACAAGGATGTGACAGTGGAGGCTATGGTGGGTAGGCTTTTCCAAACAGGTATGTTTTAAGCTTCTTTCTGAAGGAGACAACTGATGTTGCACTGCGAACATCTTGAGGGAGTTCATTCCAGATCATAGGAGCATCAAAGGCAAAACTATGGCCAAAATGTTTGGCTGACTTAAAGACTGATGAATGGAAAGGAGGAACTGTAAGGTATTGACGATCTGGGTGACTACGCCTAGTACTATAGGGACAACTACTAAAAGACAAGAACGGTTCAAAATAGAATGGAGAACCACTATGCAAAAATTTATACACAAGTGTTGCAGTTTTGAAAATACATCGGTACTTAACAGGCAACCAGTGGAGTTTCTTTAGAATGGGCGTAACATGAGCATACCTTCTATGATTTGTAACAATGCGAGCAAGGGTGTTCTGAATATTTTGCAATTTGTGCTGGTTGAAATCTGACAAACCTCTGAACAGAGAGTTACAATAGTCCAGACGACTACTAACCAAGGCATTTGCAGCAAGGACTGCCACTTCAGGAGTAAGATACTTTCTAATTCTACGGAGGTCACGCATCTGAAGAAAGCACACCTTGCAAGTCCTCTTGATATGCTCAGAGAATGAAAAATCTGCATCAAACCACACACCTAGATTTCTGACAGAATCAACCGGATGAAGAAGGCTACCAAGAATGCTAACAGGAAAGTGAGAGGAAATCTTCTGACATTGAGCCTTGGAACCAAAGACAATATGTTCAGTTTTTTCAGGGTTGAGCTTCAATTTACTGAGAGACATCCACTCTTGGACATCATGAAGGCAGGCATTTAACTTGGCGAGAGCTGAAGAAGCATTCTTATGGGAGAGATAGATGTATAACTGAGTATCATCGCATAAAAATGGAATTTAATATGTGGTTGGAGGCGAATAATTTTACTAAGTGGTGTTGTATAGAGTGAAAACAGCAACGGACCCAGAACAGAACCTTGTGGAACGCCATAGATGAGATTGCTTAATTCAGATAGTGTGGAGCCTATCTTGATGGCCTGACAACGATTTCTTAAGTAGGAAGCAAACCACCTTAGAATTGTTCCACCAAGACCAAACTAGGATTTAAGGTAACTAAGGAGAATATTGTGGTCTATAGTGTCAAATGCGGCTGATAAGTCAAGAAGTACCAGAGCTGTGGGTTCACCGTGTGCCAGAGAGAGATGAACCTCGATTTTTATCGATAATAAAGCAGTTTCCGTGGAATTTCCTGGTTACGCTGTTCAAGATGACAAAAGCCATGAACTGCAACATTCTTCAGTTAAAACAAAGTATTCAAAGAAAAGATGCTTTATCCATGTGGAAACTTCCAACATGAAAAAACATGTTATTGGAAGACATCTACCTCGCTTTATTTTAAGAAAATCACAGTTATCCTTAGAAGAACAGATGCAAAGGTATGAACATTTTCTGTTATCTGCTGCAAGGGATGCTGACGGTCTTTTGCTCGCTGGACTATTAAAACTTGTCATCAGAAGGAAGTGGTTCCCAGAATGTAGATCTTGAAATCCTGAGCTTCATAAGGATGACCAGCAACTCATCGAGAACTTCAACTTCTGGTTAACTGGACAGGAACTTAATCACAAACCAAGTATCAGTCCACCCAGTTGCACTGCCTCGTTGTTGCACTTGCGTGCATTTGGTGTACTCCTGGGCAATGTTGCCTGATGTAAGAATCCACAGCCTCAGCCAAGGTATAACTCTGCTGTGTGGAGGCGACATCCTGTACATTCACAACAGCCAGATGACATTCCCTCCAACAGGCAGTTTCGAATGACTGAACCTAGGGTCTCTATGCAGTCTCTCTTGACCACATAGAACCAAACTGATTTACACTCTGGTTACATGTCATTGGACTATTAAAAATAAATGAAAGCGTTAACCAGGTTGTCATGGTTACGCTCTGTCTTTGTTTATTTGTTTATTTGGGGTTTTACGTCGCTTTCAACACTGTACAGGTCATATCACGATAGGTAGTTGGAAGGGCAGAGGAAACCAGTACATATAGTTTGCTAGGGTTCTGTACTGTAAACTGCCGACCAATGGCAAGCAACTACCAGCTTTCCCACTTACGGCCATGACAGAGATCGAACCCTGGCTGCAGAGGTGGGAGGCGAGAGTGTTACCACTCTGCCACCGTGGCCCCTGGTTACGCTCTGTCAAAGGCATTCAGTTTTAAGTAGAAAATGGAGCTTTAACCAGGTAGTCGTGGTTATGCTATTACCTGTAAACACAATGTCTCATCAAGAACTGAATGTCATCATAAAGGAACAAAACAGGGGTGGAATGTAGTAATTACTGATTGGCAGGAATCACGTTCATCTGCAAGATCTCGTCCTTGACCCCGGAGGTCACGTGACTTGGAGACAAAGTGGGATTTAAAAGAACATAATGTAAACAGAACTTGGCTTGACTTCAAACAGTGAACACCTTCCTGAGATAAACTTCATATGTGAGTACCAAAACACTTCATTACCACCATCGGCATGCTGCAATAACATTTATATAGATTCATGTGTACATAATAAAAATAACTGCTAGTATAAATAGTAAAAGCATCATAAGTAAATTTTGATGTTTTAATAAAATACTTTACGTGAGAGAAGGACTCATTCACTGTTTGAAGTAGATGTTCAAATTTGATGGATTCCGGGATTTATCTCTGAACGACGTCGTTCACTTATTTCTTGCCATAACAAAGTACACATCCGGGAAAAAGGGAGGACACGTCAGTTTTGTTTTTAAGAATCGAAACTGTCCCCATGTCTGCTTCTTCAATGTAATAAAGTCAACTCATCACAGAACCATGGATTCTTTATATCATCAGACGAACAAAATGGTCCACGAAGTTCAGAACGGCCTTGGTCGTCTGGAAAGAGCACCGCCCTCAGAAGCTCATATGTTTGAAAATGAAACTCAAGTTAAAATTGATCAAATAATTTCAAATTGTGAACGGTTGGAAATATTGGTTAATAAGGAACCACCTTCAAGAAGGTCAAATGCCAAACTTAGAGTGGATCAGCTCAAGTATGATTGTCAGCATTTACAAGCTGCTCTCAGAAACATGCAACATAGGAGGTAATAATAAGCAGAGATGGAGACATAATCAGAGCTTAACACTTTCGAAGTGGCTGGAGTACGGTAAATCACCGCACTCGAGAAGAAATTCTACAGTATGGTACTGCTCAGCCAGTGACTTTCGTCACCCACTGAATTTCGTCACCTGCATTTCATGACAATATTGATTCATTTTTACACTTAGTTTCCATCGCTGAATTACATATTAATATTACAAGTTGTGGTTACATGTGTTTAAACACAAATATCACTGGTTTTTAAGGGTTTAAATAGCAGGTGACGAAATTCACTGGGTGACGAAATTCACTGGCTGAGCAGTAGCATTCATTTGCCGTATTCCAGCAACTTGACTAGAGTGCGGTTCAAGCTGGTAACCTAAGCATGTCATGGAGTGAAGGAAATAGTCGAAGGAAATATGATGTCATGATGGGGGTTTAGAAATTGAAAATGTAGCAATATTTTACAAATAAAACCTCAAATTGTTGTACTTGTAGACGTTAAATATGAGGCCACTATGGGGACGAATAGAATATCAAGTGCTAGTACTTGCCCACAAAGATTTAATGAAATATGAGGCCATGATGGGGTTTGTAGCCATATTTTACAAACAAGATCCAGGCATCAAGTCTACTTTTCATCTGCAAACATGATTAATTTAATTAACCAATGAAATCAATTGTTACTGAAACCTCACTCGAGACAAAGTTCTAGAGTGCGGCAATCTATACTGTAGCATATATTCTACAGAATGGTTTTACCGTACCACAGCCACGCCCTAACACTTTTGCACAGTGGATAGCTCACACATGAATTTAGTTTTGCTTAAATATTATTCAAATGCAGTTATAGTCTTCGCCACCCAGTGAATTTTGTCACCTGCTATATAAACCCCCCAAAACCAGAAATACTTGAGCTTAAACGCATGTTACCACAACAAGTAATATTAATATGTAATTCAGAGATGTAAATTAAGTGTAAAAATGATTTAATATTGTCATAAAATGCAGGTGACGAAATTCACTGGCTGAGCAGGTATCCAGATGTTCCGACCTTCAAAACTTTTCTATCATCTTTTTCATGAAGTTTCGTCCAAACTTCATGTATTTGTAGATATGTCGACCGAGAGCTCATATTTTCTAATTGACACATTTTATTGTATCCACTGGGTGCATCCAGGCTGGGAATCTTCTGATGTGTTCAGATTTGATCTTGCGTCCCTTCTTCAAGGTCAAACGAGGATGGCCAAACTTAAAGTGCTTATAACTCACTTATTATTGGTCTTAGAGGTTTGCAATGTGAAACCAACTTATAGGAAATCATGAATCTGGGAATCTTCTGATGTGGTCAGATTTGGCCTTGGACCCTCCTTAAAGGTCAAGCGAATATTGTGAAACTCCAAAGTGCTTACAACTAGCTTATTATTGGTCCTAGTGGTTTGCAATGTGAAACCAACCTATAGAAAATCATGTACACGTAATCTGATGATGTGGTTAGATTTGACCTTGGGCCCCTCCTTCAACGCCAAACGAGGAAAACCACACTTAAAAGTGCTTATAACTCACTTATTATTGGTCCTAGAGTTTTGCAATGTGAAACCAACTGGTAGGAAATCACGGGCTAGGAATCTTCTGATGTCAGATTTGACCTTGGGCCCCTACTTCGAGGTCAAACAGGATAGCCCCACCTAAAAGTGCTTATAACTCACTTATTATTGGTCCTAGAGGTTTGCAATGTGAAACCAACTCACAGGAAATCATGGGCTAGGAATCTTCTGATGTGGTCAGATTTGACCTTGGACCTCTCTTTCAAGGTCAAACGAGTATATCTAGGCTTAAAAGTAGATGTACTTATAGCTCGCTTATATTATTGGTCGTAGAGCTTTGCAGTGTGAAACCAACCTAAGGAAATCATGAGCTGGGAATCTTCTGATGTGGTCAGATTTGACCTTGGGCCCCTCCTTCAAGGTCAAACGAGGATAGCCAAACTGAAAAGTGCTTATAACCCAATTATTAAAATGCTGTTTATCTTCAAAACCATGTTACTTGTCCTTTTATGGTGGATGCATCTTGCATCTGCCTACAGATGCGTCTTTGACTCCTTGGTCTAGTTACATATGCATGTTCGTTTTTTTCCCCTAGCCTTACTTTAAGCTCAAAATTTTTCCATATCTTTTCAAATATGTACACATGTATTTCCTACTCATGCAGCACTCGTACATGTCAGGGAGTAGCTGATGTAATATCTGATGTGTATATGTCATAGTGCATGATGTATATTTTCCCTTACTTACAAAGGAACCAGGGCCAGTATTCATAAAACTTGCTGAGACCAAATTTTGTCTCAAGTCTCAAGTTTGGTCTCAAATCTGAGACTGTTTTTGGTCTCAAATTTGTTGGCTATTCACAAAATAGAGACCAAATTTAGTCTCAGATTTGGTGTCAAACTTAAGACTGGTACATAGTTGTCTCAAACATTTTGGTAAAAGTCTCGAGCATTATTTCACCTTAACTGAGATTCATGTTTTTACGTTTTATGGCTTAATGTAAAGTAAACATAATTTACAACATATATAATACTAAGCCTAAACTTTTGTAACTACCTTACTTTGAGACACTGTTCAGCAGTGTTTTCTGACTGCATAGCAACAAAGAAGTAGATCATGCGACGTGAAAAATAAAAAGCAGTTGACGCAATTTTCAATTTATTTTTTATTATATCCCCAGACGAAAGTCGGGGATATATTGGATTCAGGTCCGTCCGTCGCGCCGCCGCCGCCGCCGCCCTAGAAATTTCCTTGTGGACGCGATAACTCAAAAACAAATTAATATTTTTTTTTCAAACTTGGTACACATGTTAAGGGTGCCCAAAGGAAGATCCCTATTTTAAGGTGACCTTAAACTCCCAGTAAAAAAGAACTTATGGCCACCTTAAGGTCAGAAATTGGACTTTTGGCCACTTAGAGCCCTGTAGGTCACAAACTATGATGCTTAGCTGGCTGAAATTTTACCTGACAACACATTAATATGTTCTTAGTACATGTGCCGAAAATCATGACTTTAAGTTGAGGAGAAAATTGTGTTTGAGGCCCATAAATACCCCCACTTAGGGATTTTTGGCTATACTTTTCACATATTTTGCCCTATAATTTGGAAGTGATAATTCTGATGAGTCTCAAACTGCGCTAGGTATAACTTTGATATGTAATCCTTGTCTGTAGAAAATTTTAGGGCTGTAGGTTTACCCAAAGGGGTCGACTTAAGGTCTCAAAAGTGCCCACAGAGACCCAATTTATGCACTTTTTGCCACTTTCAAGCACTGTAGCTTTCAAACTATGTCTCTCATCTAAGTTAAATATCATCTGGGAATATATCTATGTGTTTTCTTATATGTGCCCCAACATTTAGGCCTTTAATAGACAGTTAACCCGTGTATCAGGACCATAAACACCCACCCGAGTGACCCTTATAAGACATTTTTCACATCTTTTTCCCTGTAACTTGGAAATGGTAAGTCTGAGAAGTTTCAAACTGTATTAGATATATATTCTGTGTGTAATCTTAGTATGTAACAGATTTTAAGTCTGAAGCTTTAATTTGGAAGGTCAAATTGAGGTCTCTAAAAGGCTCCCAAAGGCCCAATATTTGGACTTTTTGCTACTTTTAAGCCCTGTGACTGTCAAACTATGTGACTGATAGAGCTCAAATATGTGCCAAAAATTAAGGCTTTAAGAAGACATTTAACCTGTGTATGAGGACCATAAATACCCACCCGAGTGACCATTTTTAGACATTTTTCACATATTTTTCCCTGTAACTTGGAAATGGTAAGTCTAAGAAGTTTCAAACTGTATTAGATGCATATTCTATGTGTAATCTTAGTATGTGACAAATTTTAAGTCTGAAGCTTTAATTTGAAGGCCACATTTAGGTCTCTAGAAGGCCCCATAAAGACCCAGTATTTGGACTTTTTGCCAATTTTAAGGCCTGTGACTGTTAAACTATGTGACTGATAGAGCTGAAATCTCATCTGGGAATACATTATTATGTTCTTTTTATATGTGCCAAAAATCAAGGCTTCAAGTAGACATTTAACCTGTGTGTGAGGACCTTAAACACCCACCTGAGTGACCCTTTTAAGACATTTTTCACATATTTTGCTCTGTAACTTGGAAATGGTAAGTCTGAGAAGTTTCAAACTTTATTTGATACATATTCTATGTGTAATCTTAGTATGTAACAAATTTTAAGTCTGAAGCTTTAATTTGAAAGCTACATCGAGATCTCTAAAAGGCCCACAGAGACCCAATATTTGGACTTTTTACCACCTTTAAGCCCTGTGACTGTTAAACTATGTGATTGATGGAGCTGAAATCCCACCTGGGAATGCATTATTATGTCCTTTTTACATATGGCGAAAATCAAGGTTTTTAGTAGACATTTAACCTGTGTATGAGGGCCATAGACACTCGCCCAAGTGCCTTTTTTGACATTTTTTCCGTATTTTGCCCTGTTATTTGGAAATGCTTAGTGTGACAAGTCTTAAACTGTATTATATAATTTTTGTTTGTTATGTATGTCCCCCCAAAAGTTTCAGATTTGTAGTTTAATTGCTAAGGTCTCTTTAACAATTGTAAAATGCCCACAGAAACCCAATTTATGGACATTATGCCACTTTAAAGCCCAGTAACTGTCAAACTATGTGGGTTATAGAGCTGAAATCTTTGAATTTTTAAAAGGAAATGCCTGTCTATTTAAATTTTGAATATGAATAATGTTATGGCTATCTTAGTCTTTTAAGAACTTATTTTTGTGTGTTATACCTCTGCTTGCTGAGTTTTTAACTTTTTAAAATGAAACTGGTTAAACATATTCAAGTAGACAAAATGGACACTTTAAGTGAGCTTTAAGTCCCAATATTAATGAAATTATATCCTTGTGTAGTAAAACTAGGGGATTTTTAACCCTCAACTAGCCCAGTTTTATTCAACTTGCCTCAGTTAATTTTGGCACAGCTCCTACAGTTATGAACTCATTTCAGTTGATAATCACATACTTAAAATTCTCAATTCTTTTTGTATTTGAGTACCCCTTTTATATAGATTGTTTGTTTACCATTTATGCTGTAGCACTCCATCTCTTTGTAGTCCCAACCCACATCCCCCACCCGGATTCCCCCCACCCACCTCTGGGACCTCCAGCTATATTGAGTGACACTAAATAAACAAAGGTATTTAATGATATCAGATGAGAAACAAAGAACTCAATGGGGTTGCAGATCTTGTGTAATAGTGAGAGAGGTGTGGAGAAGGGGAGAGGGGTGGGGGTGGGGGTGGGAGGTGGTGGGCTTCATTACATATAACACAAAGGGGAGTCAGAACTGAGATTGTGTCACATATTTAGGTTGCATATATATGGACCACATATATAGGTATAGAGGAAATGAATAACTGAAAACAATTTGCAAATTCTAAAAATAATATAATAAAATAATAATATAAATAATTTTTTTTTAAATAATATTTTATTTGTGAACAAATATAGAAACAGATATGCGCTTTTGGGATTATGAATTTTAGAATGGACATTGAATCATCAATCATTTAAATACTTTGAAGGAAGATTGAAAAGACAGATGAGTTGAGTTAAAAATAATATTTTATTTGTCAACAAATATAGAAACAGATATGCTCTTTTGGGATTATTATTTTAGAATGGACATTCAATCATCAATCATTTAAATACTTTGAAAATAGGTTTAGAGTTATCATTGCAGGAAGATTGACAATATAATTTGAGTTATGTATTCGGCGTCTGGGGATACACCATCTTCCTTGGGAAGATATAAACAGAGTAGATTGATGTGCTGAAGTTCATATAATAATGGGTAATTATGTTTTAAAAAATTCCCGATCAAAACCTGTGGCGTGAGTGATGACCTGTCTGGGGATATGTTGGCGCCGAGTTGGCCCAATCTAGTTTTAATAGACAGTATAATTTATGTTCTCAGCTGAGACCAAATCTCAAAGCTGAGACTATTTTTTGTTTCAGACTTAAGATCTCTTTATGAATACGGCCCCAGATCCTTCAGAAAGAGTGTTATTCCCACCCAAGGAAAAATTACATTCAAAATCACATCATTTTGCAATAGCTGTTCTACACTTTTTAATATTTAACAATAACTTTACCGATGTGCTGCTGTGATGATTATATTTCTGTTTGAGGAAATTTTCATCAACAAACTATTTCCCTTTTCTCTTCATTCAAATTTTAAAACTTTTGATTTTTTAAGCTTATTGGGACGATCAGTTTTCAGCTTACTGGCCATTGGTCGTAAGCTATTGGCATGGGTTGGCGTCACCGTCGCCATCATTTTTCCAGCCTCTTCTCCTGAGAAACTACTGCACTGATTTTGATGTCGTCACTCCGCGGCGTGTGCGTCCGCGTATGCGTGAACAACTTCTCCTCCAAAACTGCAAGGCCTAGAGACATGCTGTTTTTTTTAAAAAGATACCTTATCTATCGAGGATGAAAAACTGTTCAAGGCATGCAAATCTGTCTGTTTGCTAGACACATTACAAGGGGGGGTACCCCCACCAAAAGTGTGAAAATTTTAACACTTTATCACAATTTTCTCAGTGACTATTGCAGGGATTTCTTTCATATCTTGCATATATGTACTAGGCCAGAAGTAGATTCTCTTGTGTGAGTGTGAGACCTGGATCTGTCTTAATTTTTTTTTTAATAATTTTTAATGCATTAAAATTCATGAAATCATGCACTAAATCACTTATAACTTGACAAGTATTGCATTTAGAGCATTTTGTTAAAATATGTTATTCAGCTACTTTTTTCATAGCTACAACATGGTGAGTAACTTGAGTGTCTATCTCAATAGCTAAGTGAGTAATAGCTACTTTTGGGCTTTTCAGTAACTTCCATCATGAGTAAAATCACTTATAACTTGAAAACTATTGCATTTAGAGAATTTTGTATAAATATGTTATTCAGCTACTTTTGGGTCAGCTATAACATAGTAAAATTTCAGACCTGTAGCTCATGGCATAGCTGAGTAATAGCTACTTTTAGGTTATCACTGTTGAGTAAATCACTTATAACTTGAAAACAATTGCATTTAGAGTATTTGTTTCAATATGTTATTCACCTATTTTGGGGTCAGCTATGACATAGTGAAGTTCCAGACCTGTGGCTCCTTGCATAGCTGAGGAATAGCTACTTTGAAGTTCTCACTGTTGAGTAAATCAGTTGTAATTGGAAAACTATTGCATTTAGAGAATTTTATGTAAATATGTTATTCAGCTACTTTTGGGTCAGCTATAACATAGTAAAATTTCAGACCTGTAGCTCATGGCATAGCTGAATAATAGCTACTTTTAGGTTATCACTGTTGAGTAAATCACTTGTAACTTGAAAACTATTGCATTTAGAGTATTTTGTTTTATTATGTTATTCACCTATTTTGGGGTCAGCTATAACATAGTGAAATTACAGACCTATAGCTCATGGCATAGCTGAGCAATAGCTATTTTCGGGTTCTCACTATTGAGTAAATCAGTTGTAACTTAAAAACTATTGCATTTACAGTAATTTGCTTAACTATGTTGTTCACCTGCTTTTGGATCAGCTATAACATAGTAAAAATTCAGACATGTAGCTCATAGCATAGCTGAGTAATAGCTACTTTGAGGTTATCACTGTTGAGTAAATCAGTTGTAACTTGAAAACTATTACATTTAGAGTATTTTGTTTAAATATGTTATTCACATAATTTTTGGTCAGCTATAACATAGTGAAATTGCAGACCTCTATGTCATGGCATAGCTGAGCAATAGCTATTTTCAGGTTCTTACTGTTGAGTAAATCATTGTATCCACTGGATAGCCGCAGAGAGAGATTTCACCATTACCGCTCTAACGAAAAAAAATATTATAGCAGGATATATTAATAACCATGAAATGTTGCCTGGGAATATTTTTGGCCTCATTTTGAAAAACAGGATGGCCGCCAGGGACGTTTATTCGACTTTAAACAATTTCTTTTGTTGGCCCCCTAGAGCAAAGAGTATTATAGGTGGAGATCTCAAATTCGCAGGATATGTTCCTCATTATAAAATCTTGACTGGGAATATTTTTGGCCTCATTTTTAAAAACAAGATGGCCACCACAGGTGTTTTTTGTCAGTCATGAAAAGTGCTTATAACCTGCTTATTATTGGTCCTAGAGGTTTGGGATGGTAAACCAACGTGTAGGAAATCATGGGCTGGAAATCTTTTGGTGTGGTCAGATTTGACCTTGGACTCCTCCTTCAAGGTCAAACAAGGATAGCCAAACTTAAAAGTGCTTATAACCTGCTTATTATTGGTCCTAGAGGTTTGGGATGGTAAACCAACCTATAGGAAATCATGGGCTGGGTATGTTTTTGTGTGGTTGGATTTGACCTTGGACCCTTCATCAAGGTCGAGCGAGGATATTGCATTTGCAGTATTTCTTTAAATATGTTTTAACCTACTTTTTACACTTAAACAATTACCTTGTAACTTTCCTTCATAATACCATTTGCAGGGCACAACTTTTTATGTCAGCTGACTTGTCAGTCAGCTGACATTATGTCATCACTCTGCGGCGTGGGCGTACGTGTGAACAACTTCTTCTCCAAAACTACAAGGCCTAGAGACATGCTGTTTTTTTAAAAGATACCTTATCTATCGAGGATGAAAAATTGTTCAAGGCATGCAAATCTGTCTGTTCGTCTGTTTGCTAGAGACATTACAAGGGGGGTACCCCCACCAAAAGTGTGAAAATTTCAACTTTTTATCACAATTTTCTCAGTGACTATTGCAGGGATTTCTCTCATATCTTGCATATATGTACTAGGCCAGAGGTAGATTCTCTTGTGTGAGTATGAGACCTGGATCTGTCTTACTTTTTTTTTAATAAATTTTTTTAATAATTTTTAATGCATTAAAATTCATGAAATCATGCACTAAATCACTTATAACTTCAAAAGTGTTGCATTTACAGCATTTTGTGAAAATATGTTGTTAAGCTACTTTTTTCATAGCTACAATATGGTGAGTAAGTTGGGTGTCTGTCTCAATAGCTAAGTGAGTAATAGCTACTTTTGGGCTTTTCAGTAACTTCCATTATGAGTAAAATCACTTGTAACTTAAAAACTATTGCATTTAGAGAATTTCGTATAAATATGTTATTCAGCTACTTTTGGGCCAGCTATAACATAGTGAAATTTCAGACCTGTAGCTCATGGCATAGCTGAGTAATAGCTACTTTTAGGTTATCACTGTTGAGTAAATCGCTTATAACTTGAAAACTATTGCATTTAGAGAATTTCGTATAAATATGTTATTCAGCTACTTTTGGGTCAGCTATAACATAGTAAAATTTCAGACCTGTAGCTCATGGCATAGCTGAGTAATAGATACTTTTAGGTTATCACTGTTGAGTAAATCACTTATAACTTGAAAAGTGTTGCATTTAGAGCATTTTGTTAAAATGTTATTCAGCTACTTTTTTCATAGCTACAATATGGTGAGTAAGTTGGGTGTCTGTCTCAATAGCTAAGTGAGTAATAGCTACTTTTGGGCTTTTCAGTAACTTCCATCATGAGTAAAATCACTTGTAACTTAAAAACTATTGCATTTAGAGAATTTCGTATAAATATGTTATTCAGCTACTTTTGGGCCAGCTATAACATAGTAAAATTTCAGACCTGTAGCTCATGGCATAGCTGAGTAATAGCTACTTTTAGGTTATCACTGTTGAGTAAGTCACTTATAACTTGAAAACTATTGCATTTAGAGTATTTTGTTTCAATATGTTATTCACCTATTTTGGAGTCAGCTATAACATAGTGAAGTTTCAGACCTGTGGCTCATTTCATAGCTGAGTAATAGCTACTTTAAAGTTCTCACTGTTGAGTAAATCAGTTATAATTGGAAAACTATTGCATTTACAGAAATTTGTGCAAATATGTTATTCAGCTACTTTTGGGTCAGCTATAACATAGTGAAATTATAGACCTATAGCTCATGGCACAACTGAGCAATAGCTATTCTCAGGTACTGACTGTTGAGTAAATCAGCTATAACTTGAAAAATATTGCATTTGGAGTACCGTAAATGACCTATTTAGCGCACAGTGCGCTAAGGAAAGTCTATTTTTAATCAATTTTTGGTGGGAAAAAATTCCCCTTTTAGCGCACCCATCATGGAACCCTTTCTGGGATAAAGTATAGGTCAATCCGGTAAGAATAACGGTGTTTCGACATTTAGAATCTACCGAAAGCACCCACTTCCGGTAAATATGGCGGTAGATAAAAACAAACTCGAAATCCATGGCAAAAATGTCAATTTATTAAGTAAAAATACGTAAATTATATAAAAAATATATGGATATTGAGAACAATTAAGAAAGGTAAGATTTAAGCTGAATAATCGATCATTGGTAACCTTTTGTAACCAACCACGATTATACACTGTCACTGTCTAATCGTCCACCCACTAGAAGTTGTCAAGTATATTGCTTTGAAAAGAGATAGGGTGCGGTTACAAGGGCGGATGCGCTAAATAGGTCATTTACGGTATTTTGTTAAAATATATTGTTCACCTACTTTTGGGTCAGCTATAACATAGTGAAATTACAGACCTATAGCTCATGGCATAGCGGAGCAATAGCTATTTTCAGGTTCTCACTATTGAGTAAATCAGTTGTAGCTTGAAAACTATTGCATTTACAGTAGTTTGCTTAGATATGTTGTTCACCTACTTTTGGGTTAGCTATAACATAGTAAAATTTCAGATATGTAGCTCATTGCATAGCTGAGTAATAGTTCCTTTGAGGTTCTCACTGTTGAGTAAATCAGTTGTAACTTGAAAACTATTACATTTAGAGTAATTTGTTAAATATGTTATTCACAGAATTTTTGGTCAGCTATAACATAGTGAAATTGCAGACCTCTATGTCATGGCATAGCTGAGCAATAGCTACTTTCAGGTTCTCACTGTTGAGTAAATCATTGTATCCACTGGATAGCCGCAGTGTGTAGAGAGAGATTTCACCATTACTGCTCTGATGAAAAAAAATATTATAGCTAGCTTTCTTAAGTTTGCAGTATATATTAATAACCATAAAATGTTGTCTGGGAATATTTTTGGCCTCATTTTGAGAAACAAGATGGCCGCCACAGGTGTTTTTTGTCAGTCATGAAAAGTGCTTATATCTCCCTTATTATTGATCCTAGAGGTTTGGGATGATAAACCAACCTGTAGGAAATCATGGGGTGGGAATCTTTTGGTGTGGTCAGATTTGACCTTCAATGACCCCTCCTTCAAGGTCAAACAAGGATAGCCAAACTTAAAAGTGCTTATAACTCGCTTATTATTGGTCCCAGAGGTTTGGGATGGTAAACAGACAGGAAATCATAGGCTGTGAATCTGTTGATATGGTCCGATTTGACCTTGGAACCCTCCTTCAAGGTCAAATGAGGATAGCGAAAATTGAAAGTGCCTACAACTTGCTTATTATTGGTGACAGAGATTTGGGATGGTTTACCCATAGGAAATCATTAGCTCGGAATCTTTTGGTATGGTCAGATTTGACCTTTGGACCCCTCCTTCAAGGTCAAATGAGGACAGCCAAGCTTAAAAGTGCTTATAACTCATTTATAATTGGTCCTAGAGGTTTGGAATGGTAAACCATAGGAAATCATGGGCTGGGAATGTATTTGTGTGGTTAGATTTGACCTTGGACCCCTTCTTCAAGGTCGAACGAGGATATTGCATTTGTAGTATTTCTTTAAATATGTTTTAACCTATTTTTTACACTTAAACAATTACCTTGCTATTTTCCTTCATAATACCATTTACAGGGCACAACTTTTTATGTCAGCTGACTTATCAGTTAGCTGACATTATGTCGTCACTCTGCGGCGTGGGCGTCCGCGCACGCGTCCGCGTGAACAACTTCTCCTCCAAAACTACAAGGCCTAGAGACGTGCTGTTCTTTTTTAAAAGATACCTTATCTATCGAGGATGAAAAATTGTTCAAGGCATGCAAATCTGTCTGTTCGTCTGTTTGCTAGAGACATTACAAGGGGGGTACCCCCACCAAAAGTGTGAAAATTTCAACACTTAATCACAATTTTCTCAGTGACTATTGCAGGGATTTCTCTCATATCTTGCATATATGTACTAGGCCAGAGGTAGATTCTCTTGTGTGAGTATGAGACCTGGATCTGTCTTACTTTTTTTTTAATGAATTTTTTTAATAATTTTTAATGCATTAAAATTCATGAAATCATGCACAAAATCATTTATAACTTGAAAACTGTTGCATCTAGAGCATTTTGTTAAAATATGTTATTCAGCTACTTTTTTCATAGCTACAATATGGTGAGTAAGTTGGGTGCCTGTCTCAATAGCTAAGTGAGTAATAGCTACTTTTGGGCTTTTCAGTAACTTCCATCATGAGTAGAATCGCTTGTAACTTAAAAACTATTACATTTAGAGAATTTCGTATAAATATGTTATTCAGCTACTTTTGGGCCAGCTATAACATAGTAAAATTTTAGACCTGTAGCTCATGGCATAGCTGAGTAATAGCTACTTTTAGGTTATCACTGTTGAGTAAATCGCTTATAACTTGAAAACTATTGCATTTAGAGAATTTCGTATAAATATGTTATTCAGCTACTTTTGGGTCAGCTATAACATAGTAAAATTTCAGACCTGTAGCTCATGGCATAGCTGAGTAATAGCTACTTTTAGGTCATCACTATTGAGTAAATCAGTTGTAACTTGAAAACTATTGCATTTACAGTATTTTGCTTAAATATGTTGTTCACCTACTTTTGGGTCAGCTATAACATAGTAAAATTTCAGACCTGTAGCTCATTGCATAGCTGAGTAATAACTACTTTGAGGTTCTCACTATTGAGTAAATCAGTTGTAATTGCAAAACTATTGCATTTAGTGAATTTAGTATAAATATGTTATTCAGCTACTTTTGGGTCAGCTATAACATAGTAAAATTTCAGACCTGTAGCTCATGGCATAGCTGAGTAATAGCTACTTTTAGGTCATCACTATTGAGTAAATCAGTTGTAACTTGAAAACTATTGCATTTACAGTATTTTGCTTAAATATGTTGTTCACCTACTTTTGGGTCAGCTATAACATAGTAAAATTTCAGACCTGTAGCTCATTGCATAGCTGAGTAATAACTACTTTGAGGTTCTCACTATTGAGTAAATCAGTTGTAATTGCAAAACTATTGCATTTAGAGAATTTAGTATAAATATGTTATTCAGCTACTTTTGGGTCAGCTATAACATAGTAAAATTTCAGACCTGTAGCTCATGGCATAGCTGAGTAATAGCTACTTTTAGGTCATCACTATTGAGTAAATCAGTTGTAACTTGAAAACTATTGCATTTACAGTATTTTGCTTAAATATGTTGTTCACCTACTTTTGGGTCAGCTATAACATAGTAAAATTTCAGACCTGTAGCTCATGTCATAGCTGAGTAATAGCTACTTTTAGGTCATCACTATTGAGTAAATCAGTTGTAACTTGAAAACTATTGCATTTACAGTATTTTGTTTCAATATGTTATTCACCTATTTTGGGGTCAGCTATAACATAGTGAAGTTCCAGACCTGTGACTCATTGCATAGCTGAGTAATAGCTACTTTGAAGTTCTCAATGTTGAGTAAATCACTTATAATTTGAAAACTATTGCATTTAGAGAATTTAGTATAAATATGTTATTCAGCTACTTTTGGGTCAGCTATAACATAGTAAAATTTCAGACCTGTAACTCATGGCATAGCTGAGTAATAGCTACTTTTAGGTTATCACTGTTGAGTAAATCACTTATAACTTGAAAACTATTGCATTTAGAGTATTTTGTTGCAATATGTTATTCACCTATTTTGGGGTCAGCTATAACATAGTGAAGTTCCAGACCTGTGGCTTATACATAGCTGAGTAATAGCTACTTTGAAGTTCTCACTGTTGAGTAAATCAGTTGTAATTGGAAAACTATTGCCTTTACAGAAATTTGTGCAAATATGTTATTCAGCTACTTTTGGGTCAGCTATAACATAGTGAAATTACAGACCTGTAGCTCATGGCACAACTGAGCAATAGCTATTCTCAGGCACTGACTGTTGAGTAAATCAGCTATAACTTGAAAAATATTGCATTTGGAGTATTTTGTTAAAATATATTGTTCACCTACTTTTGGGTTAGCTATAACATAGTGAAATTACAGACCTATAGCTCATGGCATAGCAGAGCAATAGCTATTTTCAGGTTCTCACTATTGAGTAAATCAGTTGTAACTTGAAAACTATTGCATTTACAGTATTTTGCTTAAATATGTTGTTCACCTACTTTTAGGTCAGCTATAACAGTGCAAAAATTCAGACATGTAGCTCATTGCATAGCTGAGTAATAGTTACTTTGAGGTTCTCACTCTTGAGTAAATCAGTTGTAACTTGAAAATTATTACATTTAGAGTATTTTGTTAAATATGTTATTCACAGACGTTTTGGTCAGCTATAACATAGTGAAATTGCAGACCTCTATGTCATGGCATAGCTGAGCAATAGCTTCTTTCAGGTTTTCACTGTTGAGTAAATCATTGTATCCAACCTGTAGGAAATCATGGGCTGGGAATCTGTTAATATGGTCCGATTTGACCTTGGAACCCTCCTTCAAGGTCAAATGAGGATAGCCAAACATAAAAGTGCTTATAACTCGCTTATTATTGGTCCTAGAGGTTGGAATGAAAACCAACCTATAGAAAATCATGAGCTGGGAATTTTTTGGTGTGGTCGGATTTCACCTTGGACCCCTCCTTCAAGGTCAAATGAGGATAGCCAAACTTAAAAGTGCTTATAACTCACTTATTATTGGTCCTAGAGGTTTCGAATGGAAAACCAACCTATAGAAAATCATGGGCTGGGAATCTTTTGGTGTGGTCGGATTTGACCTTAGACCCCTCCTTCCAGGTCAAACGAAGATAGCCAAACTTATAACTCGCGTATTATTGGTCTTGGAGGTTTGGGATGGTAAACCAACATGTAGGAAATCATGGGCTGGGATTCTTTTGGTGTGGTCAGATTTGACCTAGGACCCCTCCTTCAAGGTCAATTGAGGATAGCCAAACTTACAATTGCTTCGAACTCGCTTATTATTGGTCCTACAAGTTTGGGATGGTAAACAAGCTACAGGAAATCATGGGCTGGGAATTTTTTTGTGTGGTCGGATTTGACCTTGGACCCCCTCCTTCAAGGTCAAACAAGGATAGCCAAACTTAAAAAGTGCCTATGACTCGCTTATTATTGGTCCGAGAGGTTTGGGATGGTAAACCATCCTAAATTCTTTGGCTGGGAATCTTTTGGTATGGTCAGATTTGACCTTTGGGCCCCTTCTTCATGGTCGAACGAGGATATTGCATTTATAGTATTTCTTTAAATATTTTTAACCTACTTTTTACACTTAAACAATTACCTTGTTACTTTATTTCATAATACCATTTGCAGGGCACAACTTTTTTGTCCTTTTCTTCTGTCAGCTTCGGAATATCTTTCGAACATGCTGTTCAGTTACCATTTACTGTATTTCTGTACAGCCCTTTCGCTGATAATTATGCTTTCCTCTCATTATCACCATCACAAATCAAAAACATTCAGTCAGCTGACACAGTGCCCGTTCACGGGCACTCTCCTCTTGTTTTAAAATATTGCCATGGAAATTCCATGATGTTCTGTGATCTCATGTTTTCTAATTTGCATGATTCATTTAGAACAAAATTTCTAGGAAATAATACAGATTTCAGAGAGCTCACATTTTTTTGCATAATCTATTTTACTTTAAGATGTTGCTAGAATTTACCAGCAATATTTTAAAATCTGCAAATCAGCAAAACTTCACAGATACCCTAACACTATTTAAAATAAAATCATTGCTGGAATGGGCAAGACACTGGGGTTTTTGAAAGCAACCTTTTAAAAAAGATAGGTAAAATATGAGTAGAACCAACCTGTGAATCTTTAGCAAGTAGTGAATTTGAACTTTGCCCCTTGCTTCAAGGTCATGTAGGATCATCAATGACTGGTCCTGCTAAAGAAGGTCTTATATTTCTCTTATTTTGGGTTCTAGGGCTTTCAAATGTGAAAACTGCTTGTAGGAAATCATGACTGTGAATCTTTGCAAGTGTCGATTTGACCTTTGGCCCCTACTTCATGGTCAAGTCTTGTCATCGTACTTAAAAGGCCTTATATCTCCCTTATAATTGGTCCTAGGGCTAGCCTGTGAATCTTTTGCAAATGTTGAATTTGACCTTTGGTCCTTGCTTCAAGGTCAAGTGGGGCCATCATCCTAAAACAGCCATATATCTCTTTGATATTACTCCTTGGCCTTAGAACTCTGTTTCAAGTTCGCACCACCATTTTTGCTTAATTTTTAGCATTAGATAACCATTGTGGCATTGGTCTTGTTGTATACTTTGGTTTAGCGTTCGCTACGCCGCCGCCGCGCGTAGAGAGATTTTCGGCGTTAACGCTCTAAGAGGAAAACAACAGCAGCTAGGTTCACCAAATTTGCAGGATATCTTCATTGGGGGGTAAGCTTCTCTGGGAAGGAAAATAGCCTCATTCTGAAAAAACAAGATGGCTGCCACGGGCATTTCTTTGAAAATAATCTACATTTTTCTACTGGCTGTTCCTCATAGGTAGAAGGTTGAATCTCTTCATAGGTGATATGTATGACACATATACATGTCCTCTACAACCTTGCACACATTTGACCTTGAAGCTCCTAACTCAAGGTCATCCACGGAGTGCCAAAGTAACCCACATAGAGGACTTTAAAAGTGCCTATATCTCCCTTATTATTAGTCCTAGAGGTTTGCAATGTGAAGCCAACCTATAGGAAATCATGTGCTGCGAATCTTCTGATGTGGTTAGATTTGACCTTGGACCCCTCCTTCAAGGTCAAACGAGGATATAAAAATATATGCTGTTGATATAATTCCGTGTTTGAGCTATCTAAAAGCTGACTTTCTTCACATTAATAAAATTTTTACAGACAGAAAACAAACATTTTCATTGAGAAAATTAGCATCTTAAACTTTGCTTATTTTAGACATATTTTTATTGTAAATGTTGCATGGTTGGAAATAAAACACAAATGGAAATAAAGTTCCCATAGAATAAAGTAAAAGACAAAGTGTTATTAAATTTTCGATTGTATAGAATAGTACTGGGTCTGTTACAGCCCTCACCCTTCTAGATCTCTCCGCCGCTTTCGATACCATTGATCACACTATACTCCTGGACAGACTTAATGGTTACTATGGAATCAGTGAACTGGCACTCGGCTGGTTCAGATCATACCTGTCGGGAAGGACACACTCGGTCAAGGTAGGCAGCACACTCTCAAATCCTGTTGCCCTTCAGCATGGGGTCCCCCAGGGCTCCGTCCTTGGTCCAATTCTTTTTTCCCTTTACACCAACCCAATCAGCTCCATCATTCAATCTCACAGTAGCATCAACTACCATTTTTATGCTGATGACACACAGCTATACATTTCAATCTCTCCAGCAAATTTTTTTCACTCTGTACAAAAACTAAATAATTGCCTAAAAAATGACATCCAAAACTTCATGTTCACAAATAAATTAAAACTCAACCCTGATAAAACGGAGTTCATTTTGATAGGTTTGAAAAACAACCGTAAACAACTCCTTCCTCACTTTCCAATCAATATTCTTGGTAATCAGGTCTCACCAGCACAAAGTGTCAAGAACCTCGGAGTGGTGTTTGATTCCAATTTCACTTTCTCCGACCATGTGTCACAGGTCATAAAGTCCACTAGAGCTCATACAAGAGACCTCTACAGAATACACCCCCTTCTAGACCTTAAAACATCAGTTCTTTTAGCCAATCCCGTGGTCAGCATTCCCTCTTTCTATCACTTACAGACTTTGAGCTAAGAAGATTGCAACTAGTGCAAAACTCACTCTGCAGGGTTGTCACCCGTTCCTCAAAATTTTCTCACATCACCCCTCAACTGAAAAAACTCCATTGGCTTCCAGTTAGGTATAGGGTACAATTCAAAATAGGCCTCATTACATACAAAATCCTCAACCAAGGTCAGCCTGTTTACCTAAGAGAACTAATCCACCCTACACTTCCTTTAGAAATACTAGACGAAGTACTCCTAAACTCAAGTTCCTTCATACCCCCACTTTTGACCTTAGAGTTCATAAATCAATTAAACACTTCTCAAATTCTTTTAGTCACTATGCTCCAGTTCTTTGGAACTCTCTCCCCTTCCAAATAAGAAACAGTCTCTCTGTCGCATCTTTCAGGAAACACCTCAAAACCCACCTTTTCAACTCTAGCTTCCCAACTTAGTCTCCTTCCCTCTCGGTCCCACCCACAAACCTGGTACACTGACCTTGAACGCCCCTCGACTGTTCTTATAAGAAATGATTTTTGTTAACTAGCGCACTGAGTTCCCCTTAGTGGGGAAGATATTGCGCCTGCAAAGCAGTAGATGAGATTACTGGGATGAGTTGACCGAAACTCAATGGGCGATAATTAGGGGTAACATCGATCTGCGCCAGTGAAACACGTGTTTTTGTGAAAACGTCAATATTTAAAGCTGACACTTCACCAACACAATGGAAATATCCAATATTTTTGAAAAATATATTGCATTTTTACTTAATTCTGGCTTAAATCAATGAAGACTTAACATAAATAATATCACGAAAAACCATTTCCAGGTCAAATTTTGGCTAATGTACGGTTATATAAAATATTTTCCATAATACTAATTGCTAACAAAACGAAATACTTTATCCCGGAAATACTCGAGTTTAACTCAAGTTCAACTCGCTTCTCACAGGTGATGCTCGATCTCCCATTTTAACTGGCGATCCCACCACTAGTATAGAACTAAAATATATGAATTATAAAGGCAGAATTTGGATTTATGTCAACATACAGCACTAAAAATCCCTATTTTTGCCATCCAAAAATGGAGGTTGTTTACTAGAAACTTCATCATGATGTCACATAATAAGATAGATGCAAATGGTCAGTACTCTGTCTCTCTGTATATATAGTTTAGTATATCATTTAATTCAGACTAACTCATTTGTGTTCATGTGTTGCCTTTGTCATCAAATTTTTAAATACATGCCAGTATTATATGTTTGATTTCCAATTTTTTTCTCTTCAAGATACCGAAGAGAAGAAGAACTGAGAGAAAGAGAAGCCTTACTGGACACCAACTTTGTTCCCAACGATTCAGAGACCTCAGTCATGATTGACCATGCTTTACAGCATAACTCAAAGCTAACAGATGCCCATAAAGGAATGGATGAGTTATTGGTCAGTGGGGGGAGTGTGCTGTCTAACCTAAGGGAGCAACGAGTGACTTTAAAAGGAGCACACAAGAAAATACTAGACATTGCAAACACCTTGGGTTTATCAAACACTGTTTTAAGATTAATAGAACGGCGAACAACTCAAGATAAATTCATCCTCTATGGTGGAATGATATTGTCAGTTATTATCATGTTTTTAATATGGAAATACTTTGCTTAAATTTTTCTTACCACAATACTGCTTACAAAGTAATTGTGCTTAGTTCACCAATTATGGTCACCCAAATACTTTCCAAGAATTTTTTTTTTTTTATATAATTGTGAAAGCCCAGTTTTTTAAATTTTGGTGTAATTACATTTCAGAACTGCTAAACTGATCCTGTATTGTCAAACAATAGCAAGTGGACAAAGTGAAGAGATTGGTGATGAAAAATATAGGTGTCCTTCATTTCTGCTTCAATCCTAATTTTATGGAATGTAGTGGTAATTCTCTTGGTTTTTTTTTATACTTGTCTTGCAGTGAAAGTTGTGACCATTACTTCATGCAAGACATCAGACCTGAATGAATGATGTGTATTGTTTGTCCTTGTGTTGCCAATGTCTCACACATTGCAATTACCATCTCTGGGAACTCCATACAATCAATTTGTACCTCACCCCTGAAATGGCTGTCCTGAGCAATCATATAATCATTATTTGTCTGGACTGTCTCAACTCCCTGCTCTATCACATAACAAAGGTGACAGTATTGGACTCTCGGAGAGTTCAGAACGCGTTACGTCGAACCATGTGTAGGATAAACAGGTCACAGTCATGCAGCACTATTTGTGAATAAACTGCAATGGCTCCATATTGATTATCGCATACTATTTAAATGCAACCTCCTTATATTCAGAGTAATAAACTTGAGCCAACATCCAGGTCTTAAATATCTCATAAAGCACAGGGACCTGACATGGGGCAACCACCTGAGAGTGTCCTGATATGCAGTTTTGCAGCAGCTGCTCTTGTTGAATTGAACAAGCTCCCTCTAGCCATCAGATAGTGTCGTTGGGTTTAAACAAAAGTTAAGTTATCCATACAGATTAGACTATTGACCTCTATAACTTTTCTTCCCCATCAGATGTTAACATGGACACAGACTTTTTTTGGCAATTGGATTATCCCTACTTCAACTTTAGTGGCTGGGAGGATGTCAGCATCAATTGGGTGCTATATAAATATTTCATTTATTCATTCAGTGTATGTTTGTCCACTGTTAAAAATGAAGATACATTAATCTTGGGACTACTGTGCCAATCCTGTTTCCATGCATCGACGGTAAACATATTTATCACAGCATGTTCTATAGATCATTTTGTTTCTTTAGAGCTTTGACAGTAGAACCAGGTGCTTGAAAACACCAAATATTGTCAGAAACCCAGTGCAAACCAGATACTGGTAAAACTAATAAAATACTGTTTATTTCCATAAATAACATTGGTGAAAGGCAGTATTAAGCTAATTTTCACTTCCAGTACTTGCACTTGCAGTTGTTAGATATTAAAACAATGTAACTGGTCCCATTTCCACCGGAGTCGCACCTTTTCTTTGAATTTTGAGAAAAAATATAACTTTCTCTCTTTAACTCATTGGGATCAGCAGCCACAGTTCAAGTTGGATTAATTTTTAATGATTAACCCATTAGATGCATTATGAATGACGTCATCCCATTAGATGCATTATGAATGACAATATGTCATTAAGTACAATGTTTAAATACGCCTATATTGTGACAATGTGTCATCGAATTTAAAGGTGATCTTAGCTCTACCAACGCAAATCATTGTTCTCTTTTGTGTATAGATTTTAATATCAGTGATGTTCATTTCCTCTCAATGTGGTTAGCTTATTTATTGTCATAGTGTTGGTAATACAGTTAATGGAGGTTACAAACCTATATATGTAAACACGAGTCCTTTTTAACGTTTTTTTATATATGATCTTAAAATATATTTCATTTTTCTGTGGGTGCATTGTACTGGATAGAGTAAGAAATCTAAAATTCGCCAGGAATCTAAAATTCGCCACCTCTAAAACCTTAGTCAATTTTATGAAGAAAATGATGTTTTTGTCCAAAAAATGGTATTTTTCCGTTCAAAAAGCCTTAATTTACTATAAAGTCAACAAATCTCACCACAATTCATTTATTTTATTAGTATTTTCACATGTGGCGAATTTCAGATATGTGGCGAATTTTAGATTTCTTACTCTACTGCTTTATTACTTTTAGAAATACAAGTTTAATTGATTTTGTTAACTTATGAAATATACATGTAAAATTTAGGAAATCGTACTTAAATTTTAGACACAAATTTCTGTTGTAATTGTACTTATGATGGTCATGATTCTTAAATTGATAAAATATATTTTTATACCAAACTGGTACACACTTTAAATGTCTTCATAAAGGTCAAAGTTGGGGTTTTATGTCCCGTTCAACAGCCAGGGTCATATTGGGACAGGTTCTCAGCATTGACCCTTGTGGGACTTGAACCACAGAGGTGACAGGCTGTGAGTAGATGCCACACTTGCTAACCACTAGGCCACTGAGGTCCTCAAATGTGTTTACAATTCTGAGTTAATGAATACATGTCTTCTGTTTTTAGCTGTGTGAAGCCACAAAAGTAAGCAATATCACAAAATTTCTCCACATGGGTGAAAGTCAATGAAAAGTTCACAGTGAAGGGATTAAAATGTAATCATCCGTTTTTAGCTGTGCAAAGCCGCAAAAGTCCGCAATATCACAAAATTTCTCAACACGGGTGAGGTTCAATGAAAGGTTCACAGTGAAGGGGTTAAAATGTAAACTTATTCAACATGTAATGAATATTTTATTGTAAACTTGGTAACCTGTTCAACTTGCTAATGCCAAGACGTAGTATTAACTAGAGGATCGCTCACAAAAAAAAAAAGATAATGTAACAAAGCGTCCCGAAAAGGATAAAGGTGAGTGCTAAAGTATTAAGAAAATGCTTCGTTTCTAGCCTTATACTGTTGTGGCAACCAAAGTTAGCGCAGTCTGCTCTCTCTAGCATGGTTTTCAAGATATAAGCATTTTTGTGTTTTGCAAAAAATTCGAAAATTCAAAATGTCCGCTATATTTGGCGAGACAAAAATATTGTGAAAATTGGCATGGCTACTCTGCGGAGATACCCAGCAGGTCAAAAATTTTGTTGAGTTCGCTCCATCTAGCGCGGTTTTCGAGATATAAGCATTTTTGTGTTTTGCAAAAACTTTGAAAACTCAAAATGGCCACTTTTTGGGGGAGACAAAAATTTTTGACAAGACAACTGCCGCGGTGTGTATCTCCCGCCAAGCTTTTCCGAGATATTCACAATTTTGCAAATTTAATAAGTAAATTAAATTTTTATAAGTTAATACCCTATCCAATGGACAATTGCTTTACCAGTCGGCGCGACCGGTCCCGCCAAACGTCAGAAAAAGACGTCCTGTATATAATACCGGCAGGACCGGCCAGGAGAGTGCATTCGCCAGGTGGCGCATCGTACTTCCTCTTCCTGTCTAGACATCGTGACGTCATAGCATCTTTTTCGTGTCTAGTCCTAGTAAGACCCCTAGTAAGCTGATAGCGGGGCCGGTTGGGTGGGCCTTGCCTGTCCATTGGATAGGGTATTAACTTATAAAAATTTAATTTACTTATTAAATTTGCAATTTTATTGCGTTAATACATCCTATCCAATGGACAATTGCTGAATAACTACCGCTTGGTAGGCGGGTAAGCAGCTAGGGACTTATGTGAACTCATAATAAAACAAAATAGTACAGGCCCATTTGACCTAGGGTCAGAGAACCCTGACAGGTCAAGGTCGGCCACCAAGTCACCGGTTAACCGGGAGTCTACCGACGTTGCCCCCCCCCTTTTTCTTTCCTTCCAAATTTGGTTTGAGAAGGGAAAGATAGAGAGAGAGAGGGGCTGAGTTCAGTCCCAGAAGAATAAACTTCCCAAGGGAAGCAAGTCACAGTTTTTTTTTTTTTTTTTTTTTTTTGAAAATATATGTACAACAAATATTTACATTATGTACATATTTAACATATTTACAATATGTACAAATTTACATATATACAATATCTCCTCACTTCTGGGCCTGGTGGTGCACCTGTTGGGCAGCCACTACAGGTCCCAGGTGGAAAAGCTCTGAGTCAGCCCAGGCAACATCCTTCAAATAGAATTGGGTGAAGGTGTTGTGAGACTTCCAGTGACAGGCTGACAAGATCTGATCTAAGGAGATCCCTGATTGGAAAGCCTTAGATGCAGCAAAGGCCCTAACATCATGGGGTTTAAGTTAAAGCCTTTAACCTGATGTAAGGTGAGGGCCGCCTGGTCAGAGAGCTCATAGCACAGAATCACAGTCTGTTTGATCCATGAGGAGATGGTGGCAGGTGAGATGTCTTTGTCAAAGCCCTTCTTGAAGGAGACAAAGACTAACTCCTTATTCTGCCTGAGATCTGCAGTCCTGTCCAAGTAGTATCGCAGGGCTCTAACTGGACATAAGGACCTGTCACCCTTGAGTGACCTATCCAGAGATGGTGTCAGGGCTGGAATGACCACTGGAGCCACACTATCCGGACCTTCCTTAGCCAGCTGGTTCTTGGATAGGAAGCTGGGTGAGGGGTACAAAGACACCTTAGACCAGTCTGACTGGTGTCTGATGTTCTTATGTAACCAAGCATGGATCTCACTCCTGCGTTTACCAGAACCTAAGGCCAACAAGAAAACAGTCTTGAAAGTCAGATGTTTCAAGGAGGCCTCTTTTAGGGGTTCAAAGGGGGCCTTTGTCAGCTGGTGAAGCACCAGAGAAAGGTTCCAGGAGGGTATGCCCCTCCTGCCCTTGGGTCTGTCTCTATGGAAACTATCCAGGAGACGAGTGAGATTTTCATCCCTACTGACATTAATGGCGGAATTGCCCAGTTTGTCAGCAATGGCTGATCTGTAGCCATCAATAGTGCCTGGTTGCAACTTCTTGTCCTGAAACAAGTGCAGGAGGAAGTCAGCAATGGCTTTCAAAGGTGGTGCCCTGAAGTCCACCTGATTACTGAGGCACCACTTTGTAAAAATGGTCCACTTTGCCTCATAGACAGATCTGGTTGATCTTCTTTGAGGAGCCTCAATTCGTGCTGCCACTGCCTCAGAGAAGCCTTGCTCCTTGATCGCTGAGGCTCTAGGAGCCAGGCATGTAGGTTCAGATTCGACAGGTTCCTGTGAAGGACCTGGTTGAAGGGCTGAGACACTAGGTTTGGTATGCAGGGCAGACACAGTGGGATCTGGCTTGACATTGCCACCAGGTCCCAAAACCAGGGCATGTTGGGCCACCCTGGAGCAATCAGAATTATTCTGTTGCAGGGGCAGTCCTGGAGCTTCTCCACCACTTTGCCCAAGATGGCTGCCGGTGGGAACGCATATGGGTCCAGGTCCTCCCAGGAGAGGCTGAGTGCATCCACTGCCCAAGCCTGGGGGTCTGGCACCGGTGACACAAACTGTGGCAGTTTGTTGTTGAACCTGGTGGCAAACAGGTCCACTTGTGGCTGGTGCCACCTTGAGCATACAGCTTGGAACACTGCTGGATGAAGTGACCACTCTGTTTGAATGGTCTGGCCAAGTCTGGATAGCTTGTCTGCTATCACGTTCAACCGGCCGGGGATGTGACGTGCCCTGAGGGTTACCTGTTGTCTGGTGCACCAGGACAGGATTCTCCACAGTAGGGCACACAGTGACCCCGACTTCATCCCCCCCCTCTTTGGTGATATAGGCAACCACTGTTGTGTTGTCTGTAGCTATCAACACTGTCTTGTTGCAGACCAGGGTTCGAAACTCTTTTAGAGCTAGAAATACAGCCTTTAGCTCTAAGTGGTTTATGTGTAACTTGCTCTCTGGAAGGGACCAAGTTCCTCTTGCAGTATGGTCGTCCAAGTGAGCGCCCCACCCTTCGTTTGATGCGTCTGTAAAGATCTGCAGAGCATGTTGTAGAGGGTGTAATGGTTGACCTAGTAGCACATTGCTTTCCTCCAGCCACCACCTTAGATGGGGGTGGAGGGACTTGGGGACCGGTATCACCTTTTCTAGTGATTCTGGGACCCTCCAGTTGTTTTTCAAGTGCCACTGTATGGGTCTCATGTGTAGTCGCCCTAAGTGGACTTGCTTTTCTGTTGCTGTGAGTAGACCTATGAGGGACATGAATTGTCAGACCGGGCAAACCGGATCCGACAGTATTGATCTGATCTTGTCTGTCAAGGTCTGCCAACGTTCTCCTGTTGGTCTGACCTTGCCCTCTTTCAGGTCGAACTGGTAACCTACAAAGTTGAAGACCTGTTTGGGGACCAGTTCTGATTTTTCCTTGTTCACCAGCCACCCTAGTTCCTGACAAAGTGTGACCAGGGTTTGAGTATGCTGGAGACAAGTGTCGTGGGTAGAGGCTCTCACCAGCCAGTCGTCTAGGTACTGGTGGGTCCTTATACCCTGCTGAAGTGCCATGAGTTTGACCTCTTTGGCCACCACTGTGAACTCCATGGGGGCTGTGGATAGACCAAAGGGTAGGGCTTTGAACTGGTAAGACCGACCCTGGAGATGAAAACGCATGTACTTCCTGGACTGACTGTGAATTGGTATGTGGAAGTATGCGTCTTTGAAGTCTATAGATGTGACCCACTCCCCTGCCTGTAGGGAGGTTCTTATTGTCTCTGGGGTCTCCATCTTGAACGACTCTGTGTTTAAAAAGGTGTTCAAGGTGCTCAGATCCAAGATGGGTCTCCACTGGTTGTTGGGTTTGGGTACCAAAAATAGTCGGTTGTAAAAACCCAGTGAATTTTGGTTTTCCACTGGTTTGACTGCATTCTTGTTTATCAGCTGATACAGTGCCTCCACAAGGAAGGACTGTTTGGTTGGATTGTGGTAGTTGCTTATTACAGTCGGTGACCTTGTCAAGCAGGGTCTGTACCGGAAGGGGAGAGTGTAACCCTCCCTCAGTATGTTTACCACTTTTGGACTTGAACCCAAGGACTCCCATTTTTGCCAATACTGTTTTAACCTCGCCCCTATAGGAGGATCTATTACAGCATGTTGGGCATTGGTGACAAGATCTACAGAACACAAGTGACCTACACAAGAAACATTTTTCACATATTGTATTTCTGTGTACATTTGACAAAAGGTGGGATTTACGCCTTTCCTTTGTGGCAACCCGGTGACAATATGAGCATGTGGGTCAAAAAATGTGAGTCTACATTGAAATTTAAAGTCACTTTGCTGTTCTTGGAAACCACTGGTGCTGGGTTCAAGCCTCCCTGACCGTTGACATGTACAGAGTTCTTCTGACCGGTCACAGAATTTACACAATGATTGTCATTTATGAGGCTTGAACCCCTTGGCAGGCTTCTGGGAGAACGTTTAGGCCTTGCCACGACCTCTCCCAGCTTTTTGCTTGTCTTTAATCTGCTTCCAAGCCGGAAGGCTAGGTTTCCTGTCGTGGTGACTTGTAGATCTATCACTTGCAGGGTAAGGCCGGAAACGATTTTGTTGTCGGTGTGATGTACCTGACGAACGCCTCTCGTCATTTCTACTGATTTCCTCTTCAGCCTTGGTGATAAGCTGATCCGGGAACAGTGCGTTTAGATGTACTGGAGACGTTCTTAGGGCGTTCACAGTGTCTTGCTTCACTCCCGCGTGTAGGTAGTCCAGATAGCTATCCCTGCGAGATAGAGTGAAGTTGGCCATGTTGATAAAAATACCCCCGGATAGATCCATGGTCAGATAATCTAGTTCATTGACAGCTTGCTTCATCTTCTCTGATGACTTGCCCTTACTGTCGAGATGAAGAGTTTTGAGTAGGTGAATAAATTAGCTATGGGACAGGGTCTGAAACTTCACCAAGTGAAAGCTCTCCCAAAAGTAGGTGAATGAGTTATTTGAGAAAAATTGGCTATCTGCAATACTTTTAGAGATAATTCGCATTTACTCATTTTGAGTAGGCGAGTAATTAGCTATGGGTCTGAAACTTCACCATGTGAAAGCTCTCCCACAAGTAGATGAATGAGTATTTGATAAAAATTGGGTATCCGCAATACTTTTACAGATAATTAGCATTTACTCATTTTGAGTAGGTGAATAATTAGCTATGGGTCTGAAACTTCACAGAGTGAAAGCTCTCCCAAAAGTAGGTGAATGAGTTATTTGAGAAAAATTGGCTATCTGCAATACTTTTAGAGATAATTCGAATTTACTCATTTTGAGTAGGTGAGTAATTAGCTATGGTCTGAAACTTCACCATGTGAAAGCTCTTCCAAAAGTAGGTGAATGAGTTATTTGAGAAAAATTGGCTATCTGCAATACTTTGAGATATAATTTGCATTTACTCATTTTGAGTAGGCGAGTAATTAGCTATGGTCTGAAACTTCACCATGTGAAAGCTCTCCCAAAAGTACATGAATGAGTTATTTGATAAAAATTGGGTATCCGCAATAGTTTTTGAGATAATTAGCATTTACTCATTTTGAGTAGGGGAGTAATTAGCTATGGGTCTGAAACTTCACAGAGTGAAAGCTCTCCCAAAAGTAGGTGAATGATTTATTTGAGAAAAATTGGCTATCTGCAATACTTTTAGAGATAATTCGCATTTACTCATTTTGAGTAGGTGAGTAATTAGCTATGGGTCTGAAACTTCACCAAGTGAAAGCTCTCCCAAAAGTAGGTGAATGAGTTATTTGGGAAAAATTGGCTATCTGCAATACTTTTAGAGATAATTCGCATTTACTCATTTTGAGTAGGTGAGTAATTAGCTATGGGTGTGAAACTTCACCATGTGAAAGCTCTCCCACAAGTAGATGAATGAGTATTTGATAAAAATTGGGTATGCACAATACTTTTACAGATAATTAGCATTTACTCATGTTGAGTAGGTGAATAATTAGCTATGGGTCTGAAACTTCACAGAGTGAAAGCTCTCCCAAAAGTAGGTGAATGAGTTATTTGATAAAAATTGGCTATCTGCAATACTTTTAGAGATAATTCACATTTACTCATTTTGAGTAGGTGAATAATTAGCTATGGGTCTGAAACTTCAAGTGAAAGCTCTGCCAAAAGTAGGTGACCTGCTGGGTATCTCTGCCAATTTTCAAAATATTTTTGTCTCGCCAAATATAGCGGACATTCTTAATTTTTTGCAAAACACAAAAATGCTTATATCTTGAAAACCGTGCTAGATAGAGCAGACTGCGCTGACTGGTTGCCACAACAGTATAAGGCTAGAAACGAAGCATTTTCTTAATACTTTAGCACTCACCTTTATATCCTTTTCGGGACGCTTTGTTTTTGCTATGCAAAAACATCATCTTTTTTTTTGCGAGCGATCCTCTAGTTAGCTATGGGTCTGAAACTTCACCATGTGAAAGCTCTTCCAAAAGTAGACGAAGGAGTCATTTGATAAAAATTGGGTATCCCCAATAGTTTCGGAGATAATTAGCATGTACTCATTTAGAGTAGGTGAATAATTAGCTACGGGTCTGAAACTTCAAGTGAAAGCTCTTTGGGATGGCTGCTCTGCAGAGATACCCTGAAGATAAAAAAATTCATCGAAATCGCTCTATGTAGCACGGTTTTCGATGTGTTTGTGTTTTGCAATTTTTGCGCAAAAATTCGAAAATAAAAAATGGCCGCCATTTTTGGCAAGATAAAATTTTTTTGAAAATTGGCATGGCTTCTCTGCAGAGATACCCTGTGGGTCAAAAATTTCGTCGAAATCGCTCATCTAGCAGGGTTTTCGAGATATAAGCATTTTTATGTTTTGCAATTTTTGCGAAAAATTCGAAAATTAAAAATGGCCGTCATTTTTGGCGAGACAAAATTTTTTTTGAAAATTGGCATGGCTACTCTGCAGAGATAGCCTGTGGGATAAAAATTTCGTCGAAATCGCTCTATCTAGCAGGGTTTTCGAGATATAAGCATTTTTATGCTTTGCAATTTTTGCGAAAAATTTGAAAATTCAAAATGGCCGCCATTTTTGGCACGATAAAACTTTTTTGAAAATTGGCATGGCTACTCTGCAGACATACCCTTTGGGTCAAAAATTTCGTCGAAATTGCCATCTAGTACGGTTTTCGAGATACAAGCATTTTTAAATTGCAAACCATTCGAAAATTCAAAATGGCCGCCATTTTTGGTGAGACAAAATTTTTTGAAAATTGGGATAACTACTCTGCATAGATACCCTGTGGGTCAAAAATTTTGTCGAAATCGCTCTATCTAGCACGGTTTTCGAGATATAAGCATTTTTATGTTTTGCAATTTTTGCGAAAAATTCGAAAATTCAAAATGGCCGCCATTTTTGGTGAGACAAATTTTTTTTTGAAAATTGGGATAACTACTCTGCAGAGATACCCTGTGGGTCAAAAATTTCGTTGAAATCGCTCTATCTAGCACGGTTTTCGAGATATAAGCATTTTTGTGTTTTCCTTATTTGGAAAATTCATAATGATTAATTAATCATTAATTACTTGGCCATTTCTTAACCAATCAACGCCAAAATGTAATGATTTCCAGATTTTAATAGAATGAATGTATTTGCCAAGTTTCAGGTGAATTGATAAAATTCCTTTCAAGTTATCATCCGGACAAGCTTCCCCATCGAAAAAAGACATTTTTGGTCATGTGATCTCTCTGATTGGTTGAAATGTCACTGCAGCATATTCAAAAAAATTCCCCAAGGCTACTGCCTAAACCTGCCAAATTTGAAAAGAATCCGCCTAACGGTTACAGAGTTATAAGGAAAACAAAATGCGGAGCCGGAAGGTTTCCCCTACACAAACAAGCGTTCCTTGCGGGACGCTTAATGACTCAATTTTAGGAAACTTTCTTGCAACATTCATTTGTCAAATACAATTTAGGAGGCTTAGTGGTGCACTTCATAATATTCACCACAAGGGTACATGAGCAATGATTTTTAACAGGAATATTGTTTCCGCAAGATATTTTGACGTTAACAAACTTCATTTACAATGAATATATAGTATAAATGCAAGATACTGTAATTTTTTTTTTTTAAATTGTTCTGATTAGAAGAAAGCCTAAAACAATGTTCTGTATAACTGGTACTTAAAGTAAATAAGAAACACTTATAAAGTGCCGAAATTGGTGTTAACATCCTCTAAGGCACCTATGTCCAAAAAGGGATAGTTCAGTTCCAAAAAAAGAGGTCAGTATCCATATTAGCGTGCGAGAGGGGAGATAGGTTAATCTGAAAAGATACGTTTTCAACTGTTTTCTGAATCCAGACACAGATACATATCTGAATTGCCATCGAATCCAAATACACCAACCTGAATACCACGGTTTCACTAACTTAATACAACCCTTTGTTTTGGTAAATGTTTTAAGGTAGCAGGGGTGACTGGCAATTACATATAATGATAAAAGAGGCAAGAAACAAAAACCATAATCTTCTGGGGCTTCTTGACAAAAGATCCTCATTTCAGATTAAACAGTCTGGTCTGTTAAATGACCCACAACCAACTGAAGAATTTAACTGCAATGGGCAATTCTCATGTACCACTAGATTACTAAAAGTAAGGTCTCAGTTTTATTACTATGACCAGTCAGACCAATTATCCCATGATGTGCAGTTTTTCATAATCCAATTTTTCTGCCTTTAGTTATCCATATCACTTCGAAGATTTTTGGGCAGCATACCAGCATGTTAAAGATGAAACTGGCTAACCACATTTTCTAGTTAATAAAGATTAAGCAATTATGAAAAGAAGCTATTGTTTATTTGGAGACTTTATTATGGACTTAAAATTACACACCATTTCATATAAACACAGGCTTTTACATCCACACAGTACATTACAGCTTGAACGTTGCTTAGAATATATTTGAGCAAAAACGCACCTTTATTTTTGCCAATCTGGACTTCATTAATTTAACTTAAACATGGGAACCAGTGTTAACACAGTAAAGTAGGCAGCTAAAAGGACTGTATAACAGTCTAGATTTCAACAGCTCTTTATGATTTTATGTATTACCCATACTCCATTTACAAATTAAGGACCTGGAGTGCCTTCTTGTTGGTTTAGAATATTAATGAATTGGCTATTGATGTATCAAGCCTTACAAATCATATGGAACCAAAAAATGTATAAGAGCTGCATTTTAGACATTAAAAGCTGCACTGTAAACCAATGTTGAAATTTTAAAAGGAGGGTTTCTTCTTATTGGATATAGGACATGCTAACTTTTATTATTCTGCATTTTAAAAACAGAATGAACAAAGAATATAGTATAACAAAAGTATCGTACATATCGATAATTATACACACAAAATATTGCATACTTGAAACAATTTTTTTTCTCTCACAACTTTATGATAAACAACTTAATTATTGGCCTAGCTGCTTGCATAGTGCTGAGTAAATCAAACCTTTGTTTCCACATACATCAATCAAAAATAAGCTTGTATATCTCGAGTTTCCTATGAGCAAGTGTACAGATTACAGTCTCTTACAGTGCATCCTGCTCACATGGGCACTAGGATGCTTTAATATAAAAACATTAAGGAATTCGAATTTTTCTTGTATTATATGGGATTATTTTAGCTAAAAATTTCAGCTGTAAATCACTTTTGTGAGCAAAGTACTAAATATCATGGTCCATTGAAGGAAAATAGACATTTGTAAGAAATTTATTGTTACTTCATCACTATGGCAACTAGCAGCGCCTGGTACAACAAAAACTCTTTCGATAAGCTTTCTGAAACTCAAGCCTGCAAAATGAATCAGTCTTTGTGATCATAATTCTTCATTTTAGCTTGTAGAACAGATGCTTAAAACATAAACACAAAACATTCCAAAATGTGAAGCAATAATTTAAAATTTGCCATACATTTATTACCAATGAAATACCCTATTCTGTGGGCATCTGAAAATTTTGATCAAGTGCCAAATTATTTTGCAAATTCATGTGACTGAACCGCCCCCAACTCCTAGTTCTGGGGTAATTTAGCTGCAGGCAAATGTTAAATTGCTTTCACAACAAATTTATTTATATTTAATGAACATAAAACAATAAATCTTAAATAGCAGGACCTTTTCATAACTTACAAATTTTAACACCAATAAACAAGAATAGATATGTCAAGCACATCTTGTATAATGGAGTCAAAGTAGGAATCTACATACAGCCAGGGTCAAACTGGGAAAGACCCTTGGCATTTGCAACATGTGGGAGTTGCACCTTATAAAGCAGCATTACATACTGTTGTTGGAGACCAGTTTGGGCCCACTTTACCAGAATTCAAAAATGGTGTTACAATAGGATTTTACTGACACTGCTAGTTTTTATGTAATTTTCCTGACATGGTTACCTTGATGCTGATCACTAGTGACATATCTTCTTGTTTATTCAATTGCATAAGAAATAAATCAGCGAAGGTATACTCCATCTGATGCTACATGTTGGTCTTTTTGTTCGTAATAAACTGGTATTTCTCCACAACAGATTAAACGAGTCTGAAAAGGTGCAACCGTGTTCTTTACCCATCAAACACTATTCCTAAACTCCTCAATGATTCAATAAATTACAAGAGCAGACACACAAAGTAATTAACAGACATTGCTTTATTCAGACACTTGAAAATACAGTGACTTCAGTCCGGAGTAACACTTGTTAAAAAAAACATCACACAGTACAGAGCCTCAATCATCCCTCACAATTAAGACGGTCTACAGCCCTGTCTTTAAAGTAAGTGGATTATAGAGATTCTACTGGAGTTAAACTATGGCTAGACAGATAGATCAATGAGGAATAACTTACAAGCTAGTGAGCTACACGTGTCCATGAGGAGTAACTCACAAGCTAATGACATGTGTAAGTTTTGGTCACTCTTGGATATAGCTGCATAAAATACATGGGTGCTTTTCACTGGTTGCACACAACAAAATATACACATTTTTTTTATTTCAAATTGTTACTACTTCCCACACCTCCTACTACTATCTACTAGTCAGAAAACAGACCTCCCCCTTAATACTGTAGTCCTTTGTTCTTTCAAAATGAGATCCTCTAAAAATATACTTGAGATTAAAATCTCCATCTTCAGATCTTAAGTTTGAAAAATAATATGGGGATATTTTGTCTAACACAGGAGATATTCAGCATTCAGAATATCTGAAGTAAATATTTATCATTATCTGTAAAAAAGAATAATAAAGAAATTGCAGAAACACAATATGTTTGGTGCTTTATGATGTGAATGGTATACATAAATTTTTTTTCTAAAACAAGAGTGATGGGAAGAAATATTGAGATTCTGTCACAGACCAGATCAAGCCTTTATAAATTTAATCAATTGCGGAAACTTTCTAATATAACAAATTTTCAAATAATGACATACTTATAATGAATCACTGCACAATCTATGAATAAACTAGGCAAAAAATCCAAATCCCCCCTCCCCCCTCCTCAAAACCAAAAAAAAAAAAAAAAAAAAAAAAAAAAAAAAAAAAAAAAAAAAATTTCAGATAAAGAAGTCTGAGATTCATCTTGTGTTTATGCAACACAAATATGTTAGCATGATGTGAGGGACTTATTCAGTTTTCAATAGCCTTGAAAGAAATCCAGCTGACAAATTGTGAAATTGCTGTATATAAGATGGAGCAATATAATACTCTCGCCCACATATATATATATTGGAAACTGTCATATGTAAATAAATAATACTTACAAGATTGGGCAGTTTGTTAATGTAGGCTACTTTATACACACAAAACCTACGGTACATGTATATCTAACAAAATAATAGCGGTTAAAAAAAAAAAAAAAAAAAAAAATAGGACACACAAAAGGACAAGTATACTGATGGCATGCACTTTTTATACATGCTGGGGTGACTTACAGCTGAAATAAAACTAGTGTATAAATGAGCTAACATGGATGCAAGATACTGAAACAGCATAACACATCTTCAATTCGGAGTAACACTTTTAAGGGCTGTTTTCCATGTGTGTGGCCAATAGTGATAGATATATGCTGACAATTTCAAATTGATGTCAAACTGTAATTTGGTATTCATATCGAGATATTGTTTTATGTCACGAGATACAATTTCTGATAGGTATTAATTTCTATGTATCTACAAAATTAACAGGTTCATAAACAAAAAGTCCTTAAAATAATCATTATGCTCTAGCCAAAACTGTAAAAAGCTGTGAAGTTTAATGTAATGTTTTAAAATCTTCTGAAGTATGAATTGATGATTCACATGTAGAGTACACATATAAACTAGAGGATCGCTCGCAAAAAAAAAAGATAATGTTTTTGCATAGCAAAAACAAAGCGTCCCGAAAAGGATATAAAGGTGAGTGCTAAAGTATTAAGAAAATGCTTCGTTTCTAGCCTTATACTGTTGTGGCAACCAAAGTCAGCGCAGTCTGCTCTATCTAGCACGGTTTTCAAGATATAAGTATTTTTGTGTTTTGCAAAAAATAAAAAAATTAAAAATGTCCGCTATATTTGGCGAGACAAAAATATTTTGAAAATTGGCATGGCTACTCTGCAGAGATACCCAGCAGGTCCAAAATTTTGTTGAGTTTACTCCATATAGCACGGTTTTCGAGATATAAGCATTTTTGTGTTTTGCAAAAACTTTGAAAATTCAAAATGGCCACCATTTTTGGGGAGACAAAAATTTTTGTCAAGACCACTGCCGTGGTGTGTATCTCCCGCCGAGCATTAAAGCAGAATAAATAGCTTTTCCGAGATATTCACAATTTTTCATTTTCGTGTGTGAAAGGTCTTCCAAAAGTAGGTGAATGAGTTATTTGAGAAAAATTGGCTATCTGCAATACTATTAAGAGATAATTCACATTTACTCATTTTGAGTAGGTGAATAATTATCTATGGGTCTGAAACTTCACCAAGTGAAAGCTCTCCCACAAGTAGGTGAATGAGTTATTTGAGAAAAATTGGCTATCTGCAATACTTTAAGAGATAATTCGCATTTACTCATTTTGAGTAGGTGAGTAATTAGCTATGGGTCTGAAACTTCACCATGTGAAAGCTCTCCCACAAGTAGATGAATGAGTATTTGATAAAAATTGGGTATCCGCAATACTTTTACAGATAATTAGCATTTACTCATTTTGAGTAGGTGAATAAATAGCTATGGGTCTGAAACTTAACAGAGTGAAAGCTCTCCCAAAAGTAGGTGAATGAGTTATTTGAGAAAAATTGGCTATCTGCAATACTTTTAGAGATAATTCACATTTACTCATTTTGAGTAGGTGAATAATTAGCTATGGGTCTGAAACTTCACCAAGTGAAAGCTCTGCCAAAAGTAGGTGAAGGATTTATTTGAGAAAAATTGGCTATCTGCAATACTTTTAGAGATAATTCGCATTTACTCATTTTGAGTAGGTGAGTAATTAGCTATGGGTCTGAAACTTCACCAAGTGAAAGCTCTCCCAAAAGTAGGTGAATGAGTTATTTGAGAAAAATTGGCTATCTGCAATACTTTTAGAGATAATTCGCATTTACTCATTTTGAGTAGACGAGTAATTAGCTATGGGTCTGAAACTTCACCAAGTGAAAGCTCTCCCAAAAGTAGGTGAATGATTAATTTGAGAAAAATTGGCTATCTGCAATACTTTTAGAGATAATTCGCATTTACTCATTTTGAGTAGACGAGTAATTAGCTATGGGTCTGAAACTTCACCAAGTGAAAGCTCTCCCAAAAGTAGGTGAATGAGTTATTTGAGAAAAATTGGCTATCTGCAATACTTTTACAGATAATTCGCATTTACTCATTTTGAGTAGGTGAGTAATTAGCTATGGGTGTGAAACTTCACCAAGTGAAAGCTCTCCCAAAAGTAGGTGAATGATTAATTTGAGAAAAATTGGCTATCTGCAATACTTTTAGAGATAATTCGCATTTACTCATTTTGAGTAGGTGAGTAATTAGCTATGGGTCTGAAACTTCACCAAGTGAAAGCTCTCCCAAAAGTAGGTGAATGAGTTATTTGAGAAAAATTGGCTATCTGCAATACTTTTAGAGATAATTCACATTTACTCATTTTGAGTAGGTGAGTAATTAGCTATGGGTCTGAAACTTCACAGAGTGAAAGCTCTGCCAAAAGTAGGTGAATGAGTTATTTGAGAAAAATTGGCTATCTGCAATACTTTTACAGATAATTCGCATTTACTCATTTTGAGTAGGTGAGTAATTAGCTATGGGTCTGAAACTTCACAGAGTGAAAGCTCTCCCAAAAGTAGGTGAATGAGTTATTTGAGAAAAATTGGCTATCTGCAATACTTTTAGAGATAATTCGCATTTACTCATTTTGAGTAGGTGAGTAATTAGCTATGGGTCTGAAACTTCACCAAGTGAAAGCTCTCCCAAAAGTAGGTGAATGATTAATTTGAGAAGAATTGGCTATCTGCAATACTTTTAGAGATAATTCACATTTACTCATTTTGAGTAGGTGAGTAATTAGCTATGGGTCTGAAACTTCACCAAGTGAAAGCTCTCTCAAAAGTAGGTGAATGAGTTATTTGAGAAAAATTGGCTATCTGCAATACTTTTAGAGATAATTCACATTTACTCATTTTGAGTAGGTGAGTAATTAGCTATGGGTCTGAAACTTCACCAAGTGAAAGCTCTCCCAAAAGTAGGTGAATGAGTTATTTGAGAAAAATTGGCTATCTGCAATACTTTTAGAGATAATTAGCATTTACTCATTTTGAGTAGGTGAGTAATTAGCTATGGGTCTGAAACTTCACCAAGTGAAAGCTCTCCCAAAAGTAGGTGAATGAGTTATTTGAGAAAAATTGGCTATCTGCAATACTTTTAGAGATAATTCGCATTTACTCATTTTGAGTAGGTGAGTAATTAGCTATGGGTCTGAAACTTCACCAAGTGAAAGCTCTCCCAAAAGTAGGTGAATGAGTTATTTGAGAAAAATTGGCTATCTGCAATACTTTTAGAGATAATTCGCATTTACTCATTTTGAGTAGGTGAGTAATTAGCTATGGGTCTGAAACTTCACCATGTGAAAGCTCTCCCACAAGTAGATGAATGAGTTATTTGATAAAAATTGGGTATCCGCAATACTTTTACAGATAATTAGCATTTACTCATTTTGAGTAGGTAAATAATTAGCTATGGGTCTGAAACTTCACCATGTGAAAGCTCTCCCAAAAGTAGGTGAAAGAGTTATTTGAGAAAAATTGGCTATCTGCAATACTTTTAGAGATAATTCACATTTACTCATTTTGAGTAGGTGAGTAATTGGCTATGGGTCTGAAACTTCACCATGTGAAAGCTCTTCCAAAAGTAGGTGAATGAGTTATTTGAGAAAAATTGGCCATCTGCAATACTTTTAGAGGTAATTCGCATTTACTCTTTTTGAGTAGGTGAGCAATTAGCTATGGGTCTGAAACTTCACCAAGTGAAAGCTCTTTGGGATAGCTGCTCTGCAGAGATACCCTGAAGATAAAAAATTTTGTTGAAATCGCTCTATGTAGCACGGTTTTCGAAATATTAGCATTTTTGTGTTTTGCAATTTTTGCGCAAAAATTCGAAAATTCAAAATGGCCGCCATTTTTGGCAAGACAAAATTTTTTTGAAAATTGGCATGGCTACTCTGCATAGATACCCTGCGGGTCAAAAATTTCGTCGAAATCGCTCTATCTAGCACGGTTTTCGAGATATAAGCATTTTTGTGTTTTGCAATTTTGCGAAAAATTCGAAAATTCAAAATGGCCGCCATTTTTTGCGAGAAATTTTTTGTTTGAAAATTGGCAGCTAATCTGCAGAGATACCCTGCGGGTCAAAAATTTCGTCGAAATCGCTCTATCTAGCAGGGTTTTCGAGATATAAGCATTTTTATGTTTTGCAATTTTTGCGAAAAATTCGAAAATTCAAAATGGCCACCATTTTTGGCGAGACAAAATTTTTTTCAAAATTGGGATAACTACTCTGCAGAGATACCCTGCGGGTCAAAAATTTCGTCGAAATCGCTCTATCTAGCACGGTTTTCGAGATATAAGCATTTTTGTGTTTTGCAATTTTTGCGAAAATTTCGAAAATTCAAAATGGCCGCCATTTTTGGCGAGATAAAAATTTTTTGAAAATTGGGAAAAGTACTCCGCAGAGATATCCTGCGGGTCAAAAATTTTGTCGAAATTGCTCTATCTAGCACGGTTTTTGAGATATAAGCATTTTTGTGTTTTGCAATTTTTGCGAAAAATTCGAAAATTCAAAATGGCCGCCATTTTTGGCGAGACAAAAATTTTTTCAAAATTGGGATAACTACTCTGCAGAGATACCCTGTGGCTCAAAAATTTCGTCGAAATCGCTCTATCTAGCACGGTTTTCGAGATATAAGCATTTTTGTGTTTTGCAATTTTTGCGAAAATTTCGAAAATTCAAAATGGCCGCCATTTTGGGCGAGACAAAATTTTTTTGAAAATTGGGAAAACTACTCCGCAGAGATACCCTGCGGGTCAAAAATTTCGTCGAAATCGCTCTATCTAGCACGGTTTTCGAGATATAAGCATTTTTGTGTTTTCCTTATTTGGAAAATTCGTAATAATTAATTAATCATTAATTACTCGGCCATTTCTTGACCAATCAATGCCAAAATCTAATGATTTCCAGATTTTAATAGAATGAATGTATTTGCCAAGTTTCAGGTGAATTGATAAAATTCCTTTCAAGTTATCATCCGGACAAGCTTCCCCATCGAAAAAAGACATTTTTGGTCATGTGACCTCTCTGATTGGTTGAAATGTCACTGCAGCATATTCAAAAAAATTCCCCAAGGCTACTGCCTAAACCTGCCAAATTTGAAAAGAATCCGCCTAACGGTTACAGAGTTATAAGGAAAACAAAATGCGGAGCCGGCGGAGCCGGCGGAGCCGCCGGAGCCGGCGGAGCCGGCGGAGCCAGAAGCTCTCCCATACACAAACAAGCGTCCCTTGCGGGACGCTTAATGACAGTATTATTAAAATGTTCAGTATTGACTTATGGGGGAAAAATCTTCATCAATTCTAATACTAAATTCCACAAAGCTAATTAAACTGATGGGTGTGGTGGAATATTTTACACATACGTGAAGATGTAATGCCTAAACAAGCAAATCTGAAGAAGCAGTTTCAAAATTATTTTGTTTTTCTTCAATGGGAGTCAAATTACAATTCCATATTTGGTAATACAAACCTTGTTAACTGTGTAATGTATATGCAATACACACTTAGACCCAGTCCTTTTAACAGAACACACCTAAACCGGTTGAAGTAAAAGAAAATTCACTACAGAAATAACTACTACAACAAAGGAGTGTCAGATCAAGAAATGTAAAAGTCACAACAGTATGTGAAACTCACACCGGCAACACGCCCCCTTTACAAGTAAAACCAATTAAAAAAAGTTTGTGATAATTTGGAATTAGGACAGAGCAGAGGGCTAACATAATCCCAAATATTAAGAATGAGTAAAGAATATCCCCACAAGTCTAGGATTTAGTAAGAAACTTCCTCCTCGCTGGCAAGTGTTGACATACAGTGGTAAATTTCACATCTCATACCCTGCACTTATAATCCATAAATAAGAACATTACCTAGTTGAGAGACATGAAATATATATATATATATATAAACACCTGAGTGAACATACTTATGAACACCCTATTATTACATTATATACATTATTTATTTAATTGTTCAAAATTTCAGTCTGTCACAGGTTCAAATGTTATCGAAGAGTAACATGAAAGCTGTATTCCAACAGTAACATTCTTAGGAGATTTTACACCGAGTACTTGTCACTCAGGATATTCACAACACATCTGGGGCCATATTTCTGAAAGGTCTTAGCCGAATCTTTGGCTTAAGTTGGCTATATTTGTACACAGAAGTTACCCAAGACTTGGCTAAGCCCTTTCATGAATACAACCCCAATATCAACACTGGGAAAAAATAAAAGCCTTACTAGTACTGACACAGAAAAGGAAAGTGTAGAAATGGTTGTTATCAGGGAAAGGATTTAGGGAGGTGAGAGTATACATGTTCTTTGGAACATATGTCATTTGCAAGACACACTTCACTGGTTAGAAGAAAATCGAATTGATATACAAGATTGATGTAAACTTAATAGGAACAAGTATTACCTGTGTGACTAAATCAAGAAAGGAATTAAGAAATTTAAAATACAGAGTATTATTAATTAAGGCTGTGATAGTTACCCGGTTACCTGAAACCGGTCCTAATTCTTTAGGAAACGGAGTACAAACTGGTGCACCGGGTAACCCAAAAAATATTAAATATAGGATAAATCAATGAAATACTCGGCTAAACCTTAGTATTCTGTCAGATTTCTTTAATTACTGTTAGTTTTTCACGTAATTTTCCTTATTTATAGAGATATTTAACATTATTTTTCGTAATGTTTTGTTTACATCATCCGCTATTTTTGCTTCTCTGCCACTTCCACTGGGTGACAACTAAAACACGGTTACCTGGATTTGAATAGATTCTTTTGAGACAAATACCTGGTGTTGTTTTTCTAACGAAGTCACAGCCTTATTATTAATCAAAGGGTTTCAAACTAGGGCAGGGTCGTTAACACTGGTATCCCGGTATCGGGACCAATTCATTTGAATACCGTGAGGACACTTATCAGCCAGTATTTCGATGTCGGTATACAATATTGTGAGACAATGTAAAATATTAGAAACAAACCTCAAATCTTAAGAAATTATAAACTTTCATCTCATACTTTTGTATATTTTGGCACTTTTATGGCGATTTCTTTCAGAACCGCAATGTTTTGTTTTCGTGAATTTTACTTCCTGCTGGTGGGCCTCTTCAATTGGAGATGTGCTAGAACAATAATTTCTTTTGGTATCCCGCAATCAGTACGTTTCACACCGAGATGGAATACAGAGATTGAAAATCTGCTACCGACCCTGCCCTACTTAAAACAATGCTGATGCCCAACAAATCAACGGTCTGAGACTCCAGGGCATCTCCCCTTTCTCCCATTTTTCGGTAGAAATAAATGTTCCAAGGTATGAATATTGAAGATCTAATCGACTTCAATAAACATTCTTCATTGTGAGTTACTGGATATAATAATGAAATCTGAAAACAAGTTTGAAATCCTGGAAGCTGTATCAATCAACATTTGTATTTCTTCCCTAAACCCCACAACATTTAATTCTAATTCAGAAAACTCTTTGCAAAAACAACAACTATAAATTCCAAATGACTTCTGAGAATTCTGCCCCTCCATTCTAAGTTGACATTGTTACAATAAAAATGCAGAAAAAAATTTGGTTTAATTTCATCCACCATTTAATTTTCATTCACAAACTTTGCAAATCAGCAGACACCTTTTGATGCCTACAATACGTAATTTGTATGCTAGTTATTCATTTCTACACATTCAATTACCAGACATATACTGAACAAAGTATACAACAAAGGCAACGCACTAAAGTCCATATTTACACCACACAAATTAAAATGTACAATCCCAATTTAACTATACTAAAAAGGCACTAAGTATTAAACACTGGTTTATGATTTTATAACTTAGAATCTTTTATTCATAAAATAGAGCAACAGTGTGCAGATGGGGGAAATGAAAAAAAAACATAAATAAAAGAAATAAATTGCCTACACTTTATACAATGAGTAGCACTCCAGTTTGTTTATTTATTTGGGGTTTTACATCGTTTTCAACAGTGAACAGGTCATACCATGACGGATAGTTTTGTGGGCAGAGGACACTTGTACATACAGTTCGTCAAGGTTCTGTAAACTGCCGACCATGGGTAAGCAACTACCAAGTTTCCCACATAAGGTTCGGGGTTTCAATCGCTGACCTCAGAGGTGGGAGGCAGTGTGACCACTGCGCAACCATGGCCCCTCACTCCAGTTAGTAGTCAGCCTTGACCTTTACCAATACATGACCCAGCCTTTGAAGTTAGAATGTGATATTTATCATTATGCTTTAAATTTTTTTCTGAGGCCAGCCACTAAAATTTGGGCGGTTAAAACGTTCACAAGTACTCATTAAAGGGTAATCAATTATTTGCAGTAGAACATTTCTTTCCTATTTGAAATTTCACAATTTCCAAAATAATCACATAAAATGTAAAAAATTTATTGTAATTTAACTTTTTGCAAGTTAAATACTTACCGTATCCTCACTATTTGCTATATGTTGATGAGAACAATCATTAATGACAAACCCGAATATTTTAAAAAATATTCTTGTCGGTACTACTGCTCATATGCTGTCCTAGTATCCTCTAATATTTCATATTTTATTTGGTCTTGAAAAGAAAACATTGACTTTTGTTTATTTCAAAATGGCTGAAGTTTGAGAAGCATAAAAAATCATGAAAACATACACTGCAGTTCGGCTGAATGAAATCATTATAACATAACCAATTGCACAAAAAAAAAAAAATCTATAAAAGTGTACCAATTCTTCAGATTTTGGGTTTCTTTCCAATATTTTAAGTTTTCCTTTATGTGTTGACAATTGAGATAATGGCTGTAAAGTGTCATCAAAGAATTTTAGTAAAATGGTCTTGATATTGAAGTACTAGTGCCACTGACCCACCCTGCAATGTACATGAAGGGTATTTTGATGTTATATATAGAGTATTTAAGAACACAAGTCCAGTCTTTACTTAAATAAACATCTCTGGACCAAATACCAGTTTGACCTTAAAGAGCCCACATATATATATATATATTTGGTTAACAATAGCAGGTTTATGGAAAAAATCCCCATGGACAAAGTCCCACACACACGTCATTCAACAAGACTAGTGGCTCACTTGGCCAGTTCCTATCCCTGGTTTTCATGGATAAAAGTGCAGGAAGAATGCAACTGGTGAATTTGTGTCACACCTTACACTAAAAATTCATCAGATCAAACATGGACTTTGCAAATCAAGCGATGACATATCCAGCAATAATAAAAGCACTGTACTTACTTACATACATTATCGACACCCGAATAACAAATTTACAAAAATGCGCACAACACACTGTATACAAATGATAAAGCTTGCTAACTGCTAAATGAGGTTCTCTTCACTTCATTAAGGAACCAAAGACATCTACACTCGTATTCTTGAACTATTCTTATTGCAACAATTTCTCTAGTAAAAGTGGGGATTCTACAAGAGAATTTTAAGAATAACTTCTAAGCATTTTTTTGAGTTGCCAAAAATGAGTAATTTTTTTGCAGGTTTTTCCAGACAATATGTCGATGCTTTTCATTAACAGAATATAAACAATAACTGTTCTTACACAGAAATTGTGTTCAATTTGTAACTATTTTTACAAGTATTTTTAGACATCAAAAATTCTCCGGAACTGGTAATTCTAAGTACAAGAATGTTTGCAAATGTGGATCCTGATTCAGACATTAAGAGTAAGAATTGTAAAATTTGCCACATGTGGAAATACTAATAAAATAAATGAATTGAGGTGAGATTTGTTGAATGTATTGCAAACAAGGCCACTGCTGCAGCTGTTATCTTCCGCCTTAGGATCAGTAATATAGGAGAAATAAGGGAGATATAAGGCCTTTGTAGAAAGATGATCCCACTTGACACTGATGCAGGGGTTAAAGGTCAAAGTCAGCAATTGGAAAATATTCCCAAGCCATGACTTCCTATATGTTGTTTTCACATACCAAACCCCTGGTAGCAATGGTAAGGGAGATATAAGACATTTTAAATAGGGTAATGCCATTTGACATTAAACATGATATGGTGGCCATTTGGTTTTCGAAACTAGGCCAAAATTACTTTCAGGCTAACTTTTCTAGCCATATATCTTTTGTACAAATTTGATGAACCTAGCTGCAATATTTCAAGTTTTACAGCATCTTAATGATTTTCAAATAATTGGCTATTGCGGCCATTTTGTTTTTCAAAATGAGGCCAAATTTGTTCACAGGCAAAACATTTGCAAACCAGGACTTCCCATGGGTTGTTATTACATTCTGAAGCCCTAGCACCAATAATAAGGGAGATATAAGGGCACTTTATTGTGATGACCCCATTTAACCTTGAAGCAGGGGTTAAAGGTCAAATTCAACACCTGGGAAATATTCCAAGGCCTTGACTTCCTACAAATTGTTTTCACATCCCAAACTCCTAGGAGCAATGGTAAGGGAGATATAAGGCCTTTTAATATGATAACATAGCCATAAACATTCCCTGCAAATTTGATGAAGATATCTTTATAAATGAATGAGATATTAAGGTTTATGTAAAAACGTGACGAACGGATGGACGCACGTACGGAAGGCTTTTTATAATCTCCCGACCACGGCCTTCGGCCAATGGTGGGAGATAATGACAGCTTTGTGAACTGAAAAATGGCAATTTTAAGACAAGACATTTTCTTTATAAAATTAACTAAAGTTTTAAAGGTGGCGAATTTTTAGATTTCTTACTCTATATTTACTGTATATATTTTGTGATCACCATTATTTCAAAAGAGCCCCATACATGTTCATGAACAATTTGGGAAATCGAATATTTAGACACACATAACCTTATCTAAAGTGGGAATTTACTTTCATTATAATATATGACTGTTGATTTCTTTTGCAGATCTACATATTTAAATATTATGATCGTGTCTTTACACAAGCTATTATGCCAACATGAAACATTACACAGACATTTTAGAATGAATTTTTTACCTTTAGAGGGACTGTGCAGTTGAAATCAATGAAACACATGTTACCTTTGTAGAGATTGACATCATTGAGCCTATTTTTAGCACAAATCATGTCAATTGTCCAATAAAATTAAACTCCCCAACATAACAATTTTTGAGTAAATATTACAGTTTAATTACTCTACACACCTGGAAGGTGATGAAGGAGACTTTCACAAACAATTTATTAATTCTTTTCTCTGTTGTTTTAACTGTATACTGCCGATTAGGGGGTCATTAGGACTGATAAATTTATAATATTTTGAATGAAGGACAGGTTGAACAAGTCACACACATGTGCACATACAATTGCTTACTCCAATTCTGCCTAAAGTTTCTGAGATCAGTGTTTTATGGTGACAAGTTTCCACTCCTTTTATCTCACCTATAGATCCAAAATGTAGCGTGAACCATTTATTGAGCCATTTCAATACTTACAGAGCCAGTTTCAGATGGACAATCTGTATTAATATACTCTTACTTAACCACAGAAACCAGAAGAAAATCATGTGAAACATTCTTTCTGATCCTGTGATCTTTTAAAAAGAATCAAAACAAATGTCTGAGGTGACCTTTAAAAATTTCTTAGCAACTTGAAACTCGCACACTATATCCTATTTTACATGTGTGTTTGTACATGTGCACTTGTATATACAATCATATCCTCCATCTTGGCTCTTCCATCAGTACACCACTACTCCCTCTGCAAAATAGCACAGATTCGTAAATGCTGTGAGCTGCTACAGTATCTGTCCATACACCCTCTGTGGCTAAGATATATACCAGAGTTCTTCGAAGAACTGTATGTACATATTGCCACTGGTAACTCCTCTCGCTCAAACTCCTTTCACATTTTATTATTATTTTTTTCAATCTTTTACCAAATACCTTTTCTTATCCCTCCTCATCCCTTTATGAATGAATATTGGTGTGAGTTGACAGGTCACACATGTATGTATATATACATATATATACACACACCATTAAAACGCACACATCACAGCAAAAACAACCAAAATTAACCTATATAACAACGGGAAAAACAAGAAAAGAGAGCAATATATAATAATTTAACTCAATTATGGGAGGAGGATGCTGTGTGTATTTAGTGAGTTGTTCTGATTGGCTAAAAGATGCTATTCTGGGTCTCGTCTTTTTCTGAGTAGTGATTATCCACCATGAGATGTTCTGCTGCTTCATTGGCTTCGATCTCTTTGCTGTCCACTCCAATGTCAATAGCAATGGAGGGTTTAAACGGTTCAGGATGAGCTTCGATGCTGATTTGAGGCTTGGTGGTGTTGCGATAGCGCTAAAAAATGTGAGTAAAAAGAAGAAAAAAACAAAACAAATTACATGGGTATTAATGTAGCACTCTCGACACAAGGGCTGTTGAGACACCCAGTACAACAATGCTCATAGAGTGAATATCTCTGCCCAGGGGAAAATCCAGGTTATTATTTTTTATCCAGATCTTGATCCAGATTATTCTCAAAATTTAATGGGATCTAAGTTGAACCAAGACCCAGCTACTGATTTTTTAATTTTTTTTTTCAGGAAGATCCAACCAGTACTATTTGCACAATCCTGTAGAGTAAGAAATCTAAAATTTGTCAGGAATCTAAAATTCACCACCTCTAAAACCTTAATTAATTTTATGAAGGAAATGATGTTTTTGTCCAAAAATTGGTATTTTTCAGTTCAAAAAGCCTTAATTTACTATACAGTCAACAAATCTCACCACAATTCATTTATTTTATTAGTATTTTCACATGTGGCGAATTTCAGGTATGTGGCGAATTTTAGATTTCTTACTCTAATACTATTTGCATAACCCTGCTAACAAACAGTCATGAAAATATTACCTTTATGGTGGAATTAACTAGTGAATCTTGTATTCACAAAGCTATTAAAATATTTCTTACTTAAATTATTCACATGACAAATAAACTGTCAAATTTGTTGAGCTAATATCAGTTTTTAACAAAATTACGCTAATTTTTATGGATATTTGACATAGTATTTGATAACCACCCCTAACCCCCCGGGCCACTAATCTATTGGTTTCGCTGGTGATTCCAGACGATAAGTTTCTTGTGAGTTTCCCGATTTAGGTTGGTTCTCATGATTATGTGACTTTTCACAAGAAGGAAATAACACACTTAAGTATCTACAGATTCTAAGGCAAAACATGCAATTTGTTAGGTATAAATCATCAAGATGTGACATATTCCAAATCGCACCCAGCGAGGCAATCCAGTGTTTGGTAGTTATAAACTAAGGTGGAAATGATTTCTGTTAAAAATTGCAAAAATGCAACCAGACCAAGGATGCATTGATGTATCCACCGGAAAAGGCCACCTAACATAGTTTCGAAGATAAACTTGCAAATTTAATAAGTAAATTAAATTTTTATAAGTTAATACCCTATCCAATGGACAATTGCTAAACCGGTCGGCGCAGACCGGCCTGCCAAACGCCAGAAAAAGACGTCCTGTGTTTCCACCGGCTGGCCGGTCCCAGTACTGTGCATTCGCCAGGTGGCGCATGGTATTTACTTCCTGTCTAGACAACATGACGTCATAGCATCTTTTTCGTTGTCTAAAACTATTAGACCCCTAGTAAGCTGATAGCGGGGTCGGTGGGAGGGTCTTGTGTGTCCATTGGATAGGGTATTAACTTATAAAAATTTAATTTACTTATTAAATTTGCAATTTTATTGCGTTAATACATCCTATCCAATGGACAATTGCTGAATAACTACCACTTGGTCGGCGGGTAAGTTACTAGGGACTTATGTGAACTCACAAGTAATAGCAAATTTTAACCTACGGTCTAGGCTGACTTCGTCAGGAGACCTATAGGTCCAGGCCTGGGTTGACTTTAAGGTCAGGAAACCCTGCAAGGCCATGGTCGGTTGCCAGCAGCCGGCTACCCGGGGCTATACCGCCTTCGCCCCCCCCCCCCCCTTTTTTTTTGCAGACCTGCTCTGAGGTAGGGGAAGAGAGGGATGAGTTCAGTCCCAGAATGCAAATAAACCTCCCAAAGGAAGCACGCCACACTTAATTCTTATGTACATGAAGAAACTGTTTATACATATATACAAATCTCCTCAATCTAAGGGCCACTTGTGGATCTGCTGAGCAGCCACTACCGAGCCCAATTGGTAAAGCTCTGAATCAGCCCAAGCCCCGCCCTTCATATAGAACTGTGTGAAGGTATTGTGACTTCAGTGGCAGGCTGACAAGATTGGATCTAAGGAGACTCCCGACTGGGAGGCCTTAGAAGCAGCAAAGGCCCTGACATCATGGGCTTTAACCTGATGTTAAATGTGGGCCCCCTGGTCAGAGAGCTCATAACATAGGATCACAGTCTGCTTGATCCAAGAGGAGATAGTGGCAGGTGAGATGTCTTTGTTGAAACCTTTCTTAAAGGAGACAAAAACCACCTCCTTATTCTGCCTGATGTCTGAGGTCCTGTCCAAATAGTAGCACAACGCTCTGACCGGACAGAGGGACCTGTCAGACTTGAGGGATCTATCCAGAGTCGGGGCCAGGGCTGTTCTAACCCCAGGGGCCACACTGGACACTCTATGGCCAGCTGATTCTAGGATAGAAAGCTGGGTGATGGATACAGGGACACCTTTGACCAATCGGATTGGTGTCCAATATATCAGTTTTGCCAGGCATGAATCTCACTTTTGCACTTGCCCGACCCAAGGGCCAAGAGGAATACCGTCTTGAAGGTCAAATGCTTCAAGGGGGGCCTCCTTGATTGGATCAAAAGGAGTCTTAGGTGGTGCACGGCCAGTGAGAAGTTCCAGGAGGGTATGCCACTCCTGCCTTTGGGTCTGTCTCTGAGGAATCTATCCAGGAGACGAGCGAGATTTTCGTCCTTACTGATGTTGAAGGGTGAATTTCCAGTTTTATCAACAATGGGTGACCTATAACCATCAATGGTGCTGGGCTGTTTGCGAACCCAGGGCCCAGAGGGAAACTGCGTTGAAGGTCAAATGCTTCAAGGAGGCCTTTAATTGGTTCAAAATGAACCTTGTCAGCTGGTGCAAAAACCAGGGAGAGGTTCCAGGAAGGGGTTACCCTCCGGCCTTTGGGTCTGTCTCAGTGGAAGCTATCCAGGAGACGAGTGAGATTTTCATCCTTACTAACATTGATGGGCAAATTTCTAGACTATCAGCAATGGCTGACCTGTAACCATCAATGGTACTGGGCTGCAACTCCCTGTCCTGAAACAGGTACCTAAGGAAGTAAACAACTGACTTTACAGGTGGTGCCCGAAGCCCACCTGATGAATGATACATCACTTGGTAAAAATGACCCATTTGCCTCATAGACTGATCTGATTGACCCCCCTTTGAGGAGCCTCAATTCTTGCTGCCACTGCCTCAGACAAGTCCTGCTCCTCGATTGCTGAGGCTCTAGGAGCCCTGCATGGAGATTAACATTTGTCAGATTTCTGTGAGGGATCTGATCGAATGGTTGTGAACAGGCTGGACAGATTGGGCAGGCTCAGCGGGATGTGGCTGGACATGGCCACTAGATCCCAAAATCAAGGCATGTTGGGCCACCCCGGAGCAATCAGAATGATTCTCTTACATGGGGAGTCTTGCAACTTCTTCACCACTTTGCCCAATATGACTGATGGTGAGAAGGTGTATGCTTTTAGATCCTACCATGGCCGACTGAGCACATCCACTGCTGTGGCCAGGGGATCCGGTACCGGTGACACAAAACAGAGGCGACTTGTTGTTGAACCTCGTGGCAAATAAGTTATTTTGGGCCGGTGCCTCCTACTGCATAGAGTGGAAGACCTCTGGGAGGAGAAACCACTGTTGGGATGGTCTGGCCTAGTCTGGACAGCCTGTCTGCTACCACATTAGGCCGGCCTGGAATGTGTCGTGCTTAGAGTCACTTGTTTCCTGGTACACCAGGTCAAGATTCTCCATACTAGGGCACAAGGTGGGCCCGACCTCATTCCTCCTTCCTTTATGTATGACACTACTGTGGTGTTGTCAGTAGCTACAAGTACTATCTTGTTGAGCAAAGGTCTTGGAACTCTTTTAAAGCCAGAAAGGCTGCTTTAAGTTCTAGACAGTTTATATACAACTTGCTTCCCGGAGGGGACCAGGTTGCTCTTGCCAAGTGCTCATCTAAGTGAGCGCCCCACCCTTCTATTGATGCGTCTGTAAATATTTGCAGAGCATGTTTTATTGGGTGTAATGGTTGGCCTGTAAGTTCATTGTCTTCCTTCAGCCGCCATTGTAAATGGGGTGCAGGGACCTGGGGACTTGGATCACCTTTTGCAGTGATTCTGGATACCCTCCAGTTGTTTTTGAGATGCCACTGTATGGGTCTCATATGAAGTCTGCCTAGATTAACATGCTTTTCTGTAGATGTTAGTCACCTATCAAGGACATGAATTCCCGGACCGGGCAAGCCGGTAGGGATAGCAGTTTTAACAGTCTCTTGAAGGTTCTGTCACCAGTCCAGAGTCGGTCGGAACCGATCAGACCTGAAGTCGAACTGGTAGCCTACAAAATCGAAGTCTTGTTTGGGCTCCAGCTCTGATTTCTCTAAGTTCATCAGCCATTTCACCTGCTTTGGTATCACGGTGAACTCCAAAGGTGCTGCGGACCAACTGAATGGCAGGGCCTTGAACTGGTATGCCCGACCTTGGATGTGAAAACTCAGGCATTTCCTGGATTGTTCTTGTATAGGTATATGGACATAGGTATCCCTCCTTCAACAGTTGTACTACCTAGGGTCCAGCCCCCAAGGCTTCCTACGTTCCCAAAAAGGGCTTAGTCTGGAACCTATAGGCAGACTGTGTGCCACATTTGGTATTCTGACCAACATTTTCTGTCCCTCCGGACACTGGTCCGGTCTGGAGACAATGATCCAGGTTAACAGTCTCTCTGTTCTTATTGTGGTCTGGTGGGGCTGACACAACTTTTCACATTAATAGACTCTTCGCCCCGGGCCAGCAGCCTGCAAGGTGCAGTATTTACAGAGCAATTGTCATTTGTGAGATGTCTGACCCCTGGCCAGACATGATGACAAAATTTATTATCTCTCCAGTCAAGTCCAGCACCGATAACAGGTTGTTGAGAGGTGTGATAAAGGACACTGTCATATCCCTGTCATATCACCAAAACCACTGACTGGTCTAAGAATTCTCTGTAACCAAATAAACCTTAGGTAACTCTGTCCGGTACCCGGGCTCCATACTCGGTACTTTACTGTAACTAGTAATTCTCTGTAACAAAAAACTGGCAGGCTGGGGTCATCCATGATTTTTTTTTTTTTTTTTTTTTTATTTAACCAGTTGGGTTGAAGCACTGTACAGTAAGGACTGTGTAGCCAACAACCTGTTAGTAAACTTTGTAACCAGTAGGTTGAAGCAAGTGTACAAGACTGTGTAGCCAACAACCTGTTAGTAAACTTTGTAACCAGTAGGTTGAAGCAAGTGTACAAGACTGTGTGGCCAGTACCAGTCGGTACACTCTGTAACCAGTTGTTGAAGCAAGTGTACAAGGCTGTGCAGTCAGTACCAGCCGGTACACTCTGTAACCAGTTGTTGAAGCAAGTGTACAAGGCTGTGTAGCCAGTACCAGTCGGTACACTCTGTAACCAGTTATTGAAGCAACTGTACAAGGCTGTGTAGCCAGCACCAGTCAGTACACTCTGTAAATAGTTGCTAAAGCAATTTTACAACTATCTTTTGTGTTGAATTCAGCTTGCTGTAGGTTTCCTCCATTAAGTAAAGCATTTCTTTAATCCCACGTCTTACTTGTAGATTTGACAGTTGCTGGGAAAGCCCTTGTGAGCTATATTTAGAAACACTTGGTGTTCGGTGCGTCACGTGACCAGCTTGCTGGTCGGAAAGACACGTGATTGGCTGATTGGAGCTCGTCAGTTGTGACGTTCTTTTGTGATACTTAAACATGCAAATGCGCAGTATTCTGCTCATCCACAAACCCCACTACCGACAATGAAGCCGGGTCTGCAAGGCAGGGACTGCAATCACAGTAGACGTGAGTTCTGAAGAACGCACTTCCGACCTTCCTGGTCGGTGAAAACACGTGACCTGCTTCGTGATTGGTCGGAAGGACACGCGATTGGCTGACTGGAGATGACGTCAGTATTCGCGTTCTTTGTGTGAAGCTTTACCGGCAACTTTACAGTCCACAAAACCCCACTACCAACAACCAGGCCGGGTCTGCAAAGCAGGGACTGTAGTCACAGTACATGTGAGTTCTGAAGAACGCATTTCCGACCTTCCTGGTCGGTGAAAACACATGACCTGCTTTGTGATTGGTCAGAAGGACACGCGATTGGCTGACTGGATATGACGTCAGAGGTCGCATTCTTTGAACTGGCCGGTCGGCTAATGCTTTAAAAGCAGAGAAGCCTGGACCAGTGCGTTCTGTAGATGTGTAGATGAATTCCTTCTCTCTTTCGTGATAAAACCAGCAAACTGGCCATCCACAACCCCCACTACCGACAACAGAGCCGGGTCTGCAAGGGAGGGACTGATATCACCTTCTATTGTGAAGTCGGTTGAACTGGAGCTTGCCGGTCAACTAATGCTAATGACAGTTCTTCAGCCGGCTGTGCACTCCAACCAGTGTCCTGGCCATCCACTGCCCTTACTACCGACACACGTGCCGGGTCCATAATGGTGGGACTGAGAGTGAAATTCCTTCTATGTCGTAGATATGAAGTTCTGATGAAAAACACTAAATACTCGAGCTAGGCTGGTGTGACTGATGCTATACAGCAGAGAAGTCGGTACCAGTGCGCTCTGAAGATGAAGAATGCATCTTGCTTGGGGAATTCCTTCTTTACAGTGTTCAAAACTACGTAGATTGAAGTTTCCCGTGATTTCTATTTGTAGTGTACTAGAAAAGACATTTCTATGGCGATTGTAGCTGGAAAGTTACAGCAGGTACATTCAAACAAAAAACACGGATAGAAATACCTTGTAAGTAGTATATTCCATTATATTTCTAAATATTGTCGATCTGCCCCTAACAACACAATTGTTGAATGGGAGGAAACTAGAAAAATGGCTGCCTTCATATTTCTCGTAGATTACTGCCCTATCATCAACACTAAATTGAGTCAACTAGGGAGCGTTTCCAGCAGATTTCTTGATGTATATCCGTGCTTGATATGTAGGTAACACTTTTACAATAAATTATTTGTAAATAAGGTATAAAATCCGTCATAATGCACACTTTTCCTTAAAATATCTGGAGATTGTTGAAAACACGTTCGCACAGTACACGCGCCAAACGAAAAAGATGCTATGACGTCATGTTGTCTAGACAGGAAGTAAATACCATGCGCCACCTGGCGAATGCACAGTACTGGGACCGGCCAGCCGGTGGAAACACAGGACGTCTTTTTCTGGCGTTTGGCGGGCCGGTCTGCGCCGACCGGTTTAGCAATTGTCCATTGGATAGGATGTATTAACGCAATAAAAAGCATTTTTCAATAATAAGAAAGTTGTCGGCACTTTTCAAATTTGTCTATCCTCATTTGACCTTGAAGTAGAAGCCCAAGGTCAAATCTGACCACATCAAAAGATTCGCAGCCCATGATTTCCTATAGCTTGGTTTCACACAGCAAACCTGTAGGACCAATAATAAGCGAGTTATAAGCACTTTTAAGTTTGTCTATCCTCGTTTGACCTTGAAGGAGGGGTGCACGGTCAAATCTGACCACATCAGAAGATTCCCAGCTCATGATTTAATATAGGTTGGCTTCACATTGCAAACCTCTAGGACCAATAATAAGGGAGATAGAAGCACTTTTCATGACTGAAAAGAAATGTCCATGGTGGCCATCTTGTTTTTCAAAATGAGGCCAAAAATACTTCAAGTCACATTTTTGTAAGGATGAACATATCCTGCGAATTTGAGATCTCTACCTATAATACCCTTTGTTCTAGAGGGCCAACAAAACTCCTTGCTTACAGTCAAAAAACACCTATGGCGGCCATTTTGTTTTTCAAAATGAGGCAAAATATATTCCCAGGGAAAATTTTACGGATATGAATATATCCTGCAAATTTGAGAAGTCTACCTAAATTACCCTGGCCTCTAGAGGGGTAATGAGAAAATCTCTACACACTGCGGCGGCATACTCATGCGTAATCCATAGTATTCACTGGATGCTATCTGGTGGATACAATAATGTGGCTTCTGAGCTCATCTACATAGAAGTTACATACAACTGTCACAATTAATAAATGCTGTCCATTCTTACCTCAAGCAGTGTATCGCCCTCAGCTGTGGCAAGCTTGTAAATAGCTACAACGAATATTGGCACAACTGCAGCCATGGCTAAACACCAACCTATGAACACAAAACCACAGCAAATGTCAATCAGTGTTGATGCTAGGGATGAGCCATTGAGCTTTTCAGCTAAATCAATGTACAACACCCTCACATTCCAGACTGCAGCGTTATAGCAGTACAACCACTGACACAAGAAATGCAGACCACCTACTTAAAGAGCTATAGCAATATCATATTTATCAAGAAATGCAAATAGTATTTAAGTATCATTTCACTTAAATATCGAGACCACTCTTTATTTACAACCAGCATCACAATGTCAGCACCAAAATGGAAAATATGCTCAATAATACAGAGTATAGACCCTGCCCTTGTTGATACTAGAAATTTGAAAAAGTGGGGCAATTCCCTATCAATACACACAAAGGGGTGGGGCGGGCGATTTTATTACTTTCACCTTATTTAATGAGATGTCATGCATCCTCATTGTGTCTTAAGCAATTTAGAGGTTGCAAATTTTACTGGTGAATTTTAGATTCCTTATCAACTACTTGTTCAAAATGTTTATACAAAATGTTAATTCCTTATAAAACCTTCTTACCCAGTCCATCAGCCCATGCAGGATATGTGTACTCTCCATAATGAGCAGGTTTGTACTTCACAAAGCTAAATATAAGCACCCCCTGAAAAAAAATAGAACTCTTTAAAATATTTTGCAAAATGTTTTGTCACAAACGAAATTAGGCTTATGACAAAAATTTAATTTTGTCCATGAATTTTGCTTTTACTTATTATTTGTTTTTTTCAATTCATCTCACTCAATTTAACAAATTAATACATGACACCATTTAACACTGTTAAAAAGGCTTAAACAGCAGATTCCCCCAGCCACAGGTTTTGCTTCTTGTTCCTGGAAATTGCTTATAAAGACACTTGTCATAAGAAAAGTTTTTGAAATTTAGTCCCTTCACATTAAACAACTTCATCAGGATTTTGTACTGTCAACAAGCCAACATTAGAAAATTGCTAAAATTACAACTAAAAGGCGCAAAAACAAAGCCTTACAGGTGGCAGGCAAGTATGTATTCCACTTGTCAACAGGCACAGAAAATTACCTGAAATACTGTACAAGTGGGAATTTTTAAAGGCTATTAATTTTAGCTATAAAGGGTGTGAATATTGAAAATTACTGTAATTTCAAAGTGAAAGTTTTTATCTGTACTGATCTCTTTAACAAGAAAACTGGCAAACTTTCAGTCACAATTAATGTTTAGTGAATTTCTGAAAAATTGAGAATTACTGAAACTATACCATAGATTTGTAAAATTCTAACTTCTTCTGTGCTATATAAGACTATCACATGTATTCATTATTCCACCGTAGTTATCTCTGATTTGAAAGGGAGGAAAAAAAAAGAGTTGTAACAGACTGTACACTGCCCTACATGTGTACAAACAACAATTTTATTGCTGAAAAAAAAAAAACAGTTTTTTTTTTCATAAATCATTGGTTACTGTACTTTTTTTCAGTACTTAATCAGAAGCAATACGGCATTCCACAAATGTAAAATACCAGGAATGCTTGTAGAGTAAGGAATCTAAAATTCGCCAGAAATCTAAATTTCGCCACCTCCAAAAACCTTACTTAATTGTTTGAAAAAAAAAAAGATGTTTTGCCTTAAACTTGGTATGTTCCAGTTCAAAAAGCCTTAATTTACTATACAATCAACAAATCTCACCTCAATTCATTTATTTTATTAGTGTTTCCACATGTGGCGAATTTCAGATATGTGGCGAATTTTACATTTCTTACTCTAACAGTTGTTTATTGCTGGCAAGTACTTAGTACAGCACTGAAATCTATGCATGTGTGCTTATATAAAGTGGAATACATATATATATAATATACTGTAAAACGAGAAATGTTCGCAGCTATTAAAGTTCGTGGTTTTTCCTTTAAAACGATATAGGCACTATTAAAGTTCGTACGACAATTCCCGTTTTTTGAGTGATAATTCCCGTATATGGGTGTATACTAGTACTAAACTAAATTTCGGGCGATTTATTTTCGTGCTTTTCCCGCGATCGTGAAATTCGCCAAATAAATCGTCTGCGAACATTTATCGTTTTACAGTACATATATATAGTTACACTTTTACCTTAGAAAGAAGATATGTTTAATTTTAGAATTAACTAGTCTTGTTGGAAAATATTTCATTTCACGAAGATCAAACATTATAGACTTTATGAAATTTCCCAGAGGAAACCTAGTTATTTTATTTAGGGTTATTTTATGCCATTTATATAGCATAATAGGGATTTGTGTGTGTCACCAGTATCTCGTTATTGATACTAAAATTAAGAATCTTTTAACTACAGACCAAAAACCACAAATGTGTTGAAAATTTCCTATATGTCCAAAAATAGAATCAAGCTTCCTCTATGGAGAATTTCACACACTAGGAGAGATGAGAGAATAAGCAGATTTTTCTTTTTTTTGGTATAATGCCAATGCAAAACTGTTCCCAATCCAGGATACTAGGGCCGTCACGACTAGCAGACTAATCGACAACGATTACAATAATGCTATATACTGGTTTCATATTTTAAAGTATGAATAATCACTCAATGTAGTAAAAGATGGCAGAAGGTCTGAATCCGTCAAATATGTCCATATTGTCACATAAAACAAGTTAAAATCCACCAACAGCCACGTTTTCTGTACTGTTTATGCATTCATGTAAAACAGGAGTACCATATACCTCTTATATCACCCACTTCCTGTAGAGAAAAATGAATCGGAAATTGCAGCCAAATGCTAAATTTACCTAGACTTATGCCGCTAAGCGAGCTGGCGGTGTATCCCCGAACATAGCAAACCTGTAGAAGCAATAATAAAAGCCATAGAGGCTGAAGATTCCTGAAGTTATAAGCATTTTTAAGTTAAGCTGTCCTCATTTGACCTTGAAGGAGGGATCCAATGTCAAATGTGACCACATCAAAAGATTCCCAGTCCATGATTTCCTATAAGTTGGTTTCACATTGCAAACCTCTAGGATCAATAATAAGCGAGTTATAAGCACTTTTAAATTTTGCTATCCTCGTTTGACCTTGAAGGAGGGGCTCAAGGCAAATTTGACCACATCAGAAGATTCCCAGCCCATGATTTCCCATAAATAAGTTAGTTTCACATTGCAAACCTCTAGGACCAATAATTTATACAAGTTACAACTTACAACAATATATTATTTACAGATGACCCAATCAGAGAATGGAAATCACTCTTGACCAATCAGAACCATTATTCAAAAATGGACTATAATTCTGTAGTCCCTAACTAGTTTTATTACATGTGCCACATGGTTACCCTCTGCTAAATTTATCAATGTTCAAAGATACCCACATCAATGCAGACAATAGATAAGATAACCCTTTGATGTAGGCAGTGGTAAAATATATCTTAATAACTAAACACTACGCGTGGCGGCGGCGTAGCGAACGCTAAACCAAAGTATCCACCGGATGCTTCCGGTGGATACAATAAGCGAGTTATAAGCACTTTAAGCTTTGGCTATCCTTATTTGACCTTAAATGAGGGGGCCAAGGTCAAATCGGACCACATTAGAAGATTCCTAGCCCATGATTTCCGACACGTTGGTTTCACATTGCAAACCTCTAGGACCAATAATAAGAGAGTTAATACTTTTAACTTTGGCTATCCTCATTTGACCTTGAAGGATGGGGCCAAGGTCAAATCGGACCACATCAGAAGATTCCTAGCCCATGATTTTCTATACCTTGGTTTCACATTGCAAACCTCTAGGACAAATAATAATAGATTTATAAGCACTTTTGTAATAGTTTTCAAGTTACAGCTGCTTTACTCAACAGGGACAACGTCAAAGTAGCTATTACTCCACTATGCAATGAGCTACAGGTCTGCAATTTTATGATATTATAGCTGACCCAAAAGTAGCTGAACAACATATTTAAACAAAATTTTCTAAATTTGAAAATTTAATTACTTAAATGTAACTTTTTATAAGCTACAAGCTTACAATGTGGGACTGAATGCTCATCTCGGATGACCGCAAGGCATCAGGCCAACGTCTAGGAAAAATAGACATTTATAGTTGCCCGTAGCCTCAAGTTGTCCTCTCGTGGTACACTGTGAGATCTCGTCCTATTTTCTCGTTGAAATATTAAAACCTTACCCCTCAGCTGTAATACAGCGGGGAGGCAGGGTGGGACTCTTCTCAGTCCCACATGGTAAGCTTGTAGCTTATAAAAGCTACATTTAAGTAATTAAAATTTTCAATTTTATTGCGCTACAATAGCTTACCATGTGGGACTGAATGCTGAATCCAACCGCACGGTGGAGGGATTACAGCTGAGACTGGAAGATATGTCAATTTTTCTTAGATTTTGAAGTAATAGATTCGATTGAATGTTTAGAAATACCAGTCTGAGTCCCGTTTACAGTGCCCCAATCCTGAGCCTGTAAAGAGCCAAAAACCTGAATAGAATGAATGACAGTGCTAAAAACCGTGCAAGATGTTTTGATTGTAGGAGAGAAGTGCTGCCATGCTCACTTTAGAAGTGCAAGGGCCCTTAGGGCCCATCCACGAGTGAAAAACCAGCCCAATGGTTGCAATTCTCATAAATTTTTGCCACCGAATATGAGATTAATGACAAGTCCTTAATACATATATACTTGATAAACTAAAAATAAAAAATGACCTTACCCGTGACATCTTGAGAGTGCCGCCACCACTGGTCCCAGATACATATTGTTGTCATTGTCTGACCAAGTAAAAATTTTAGGTAAAAATTTGTAAATGTGTTGTGAGCTTTCCAGTGACAGGCTTGCATGATTTGATCAACCGATACCCCACCATAAAAGGCCTTAGAGGCCGCGAAGGCCCGAATGTTGTGCGCTTTAACTTGGACCAAATCCAAGGCTTGTTGGTCTACTTGTTTATAACAAAGTAGAATGGTTTGTTTCAACCAAGAAGAGAGAGTAGCGGGTCTGATGTCTGACGTATGTCCTTTCTTGAAGGAGATGAAAAGGAGGGATCGAGACCCTCTCAGGTCTTTGGTTCGATCCAAATAGTACCTCAGGGCCCGCACCGGACACAAGGTCCTGTCTTCTTTGAACTGTATATCTACAATGGTAGTCAAAGCAGGAATAGTCACTGGAGACACACTTTGAGAACCTTCTCTTGCTAGTTGGTTTTTGGCTATGAAGTCAGAAGGGAACAAGGCAAACTTTTCCCATTGGCTTAGATTAGATACTTTTTTGCAACCCAGGCATGGATTTCGCTGCGGCGCTTGACGGAGGCCAAAGCTAGCAAGAAAGCAGTTTTGAGAGTAAGATGTTTGAGGTCTGTGTCTTTCATAGGCTCAAAGGGCACTTTTGTGAGCTCATTGAGAACAGAAAGGTTCCATTTTTCATGGAACTTTTTGGACGATCCCTGTGAAAACTGGAGAGTAACCTGTGAAGATCTGAACTTTGTGCAATATGGTAGCCCGCTGGGCCCAAAGTGTCAACAATGGCCTTCCTGTAACCATCAATGGTCGAGGGGCGCCTATTTAGATCTTGGTACAGGTACATGAAAAAATCTGAAATATGTTTCACAGATGGAGTGGAGAAATCCACCGAATTTCTCTGCACCATTTCTCAAGTAAGGCCTACTTTGACTTGTAGATGGTCCTTGTTGATGACCTCTGAGGGGCAGCAATTCTCTCTGCCACCTCCACAGAGAAGACTTGTTCTTGGAGCTGTCCACTCCTAGACACCAGGTGTGGAGGTTGAGATGCTGTGGATTGCTGTGAACACAATTGTGGGGCTTTTGAGAAGAATTGTTGACACAGGAAGTTGTGAGCTGCACTTGGTAGCAAAACCAGGGCATCCCTGGCCAGCCTGGGGCTATTACGATGATCAGGCAATAGCATTGCCTGATTTTTTGGATCACCCTGTGAAGGAGAGCCGTTGGAGGGTAAGCATAGGAAGTGAGACCCGTCCAGTTTATGTTCAGAACATATATGTCCCAAGCCTTTGGGTCTGGGACAGGAGATACGTACAGAGGAAGTTTGCAGTTCAGATGAGTGGCAAATAGGTCTACATGAGGTGTGAACCACTTTTGGCAGATCTGTTTGAACACCTGCGGATTAAGTGACCATTCTGTTGACTGTACTTGGTTCGACCTGGACAGAAGGTCAGCCATCACATTCAGACACCCAGGAATGTGTCTGGCTTTCAATCTTATGTGATAGTGATGACACCAAGTCATGCATGATCTTCCACAGGAGAGCACACATCTCTGCTGAGTGAGTTCCTCCTTGTTTGTTTATGTAGGCTACCACTGTTGAGTTGTCCGTTGCAACTAGCACTGTTTGGTTCTGGCACTGGTCCTTGAAGCTTCGAAGGGCCAGGGAGACCACCTTCAACTCTAGAATGTTTATGTGTAGCCATTTTTTCCGGTCTGACCACAGACCCTTTGTAGAACTTTGATCTAAGTGAGCGCCCCAACCTTCGGTTGAGGCGTCTGTAAAGAGTTGGATACTTTGGTCTTATTTTGCCACCAGTCTAGGTGTGCTGAAATGGCTTCTGTCAAAGGAAGGAGGCTGTCCAGCGACTGAGGATATCTCCAGTGCTCCTTGAGACGAAACTGAAAGGCAAGGCAAGCAAACCAATTAGCGACATCAAACATCTTGCAGTCAAAACATGTTTTGACTCGAGTCGTAGGATCAAATCCTGAAGTTTGAGCCATCTCTCGAGTGGATTTTACAAGGGCTGAATCTAGATGGTATTCGTAGCCCACAAACGAAAACACCTGAGTAGGTTTCAGTTCTGATTTTTCCTGATTTATTATCCAACCCAAGGACTGGTTTAGGTCTACCACTGCCTGAGTGTTCACTTGGGCTTACTCCTGAGACTGGGACCTGATCAACCAGTCGTCCAGGTATTGGTGAAGTCTGAGTCCTCTGAAGAGGGCCATTAGCTTCACTTCCTTTACAATCATTGTAAAGACCTGGGGGGGGGGGGGGGGGGGCTGTGGCTAGTCCGAAAGGGAGGGAGGTGAACTGGAACACCTGTGACCTGTGGCAAAACCTTAGGTATTTCCTTGAGTTTGGATGGATGGGAATGTGAAGGTAAGCGTCTGACAGGTCTATCGATGATACCCATTCCCCTGGAATCCGGGAGGTCCTGATGGACTCCATTTTGAACTTTTCTACATGTAGAAGTTGAGCCTGCTTAGGTCTATGACCAGCCTCCACCTTTGGTGAGGCTTGGGGACTAGAAACAGGCGACTGTAAAACCTGAGAGATTTGACATTTTCCACCCTTTCGATTGCGTTCTTTGACAGAAGAGACTGGATACAAGTAGCCAGAGCTTGGTCTTTTTGACGGGCCTTGTATTCTGACTGAATCAGAGGGAATCTGACCAGACTTGGTTTTGAGAGGAATGGCAATATGTAGCTATTGGTGATAATGTTTAATACGTTGGATGAACATTTGTTTGTTTGCCAGTCTCTTCTGAAAGAACGGAGGTGACCTACTGGTGGACCGAGAGAGGCTTTTAAGGAGTCATTGGGGGGAGGGATTTCACTGCCCTCGCCCCCTATTGTGGGGTCGAAAATGACCCCTGGAGCCTCTGAAGTTTGGTTTCCCCCTACCTGAGGAAAACGATTGGTTACTGCTTTGTCAGGAGTTGCCCCCATAGGGGCGTTTTCTGTAGGAGCCTCTTTTCTTGTTGTGGGAACCACAAAAGGGCTTATAGGGTCTGAAACCCTGAGAGTCTTTAGAGGTGCCTTTTTTAAGGAGGAAATGTTCTCCCTCCTTTACAAGTTGACATTTGAACAAGGAGGAATGCCAAAAGGGCGAATTCCTGTGTTCTTGGAGTCTTGTTTCCCCTAGATGTGGTTGTAAAAGGGTCATTTCGGCTTTGCGCCTTAGCAAGCCCGTGTTACCCATGGTATATAGCTCCCTCTGGAGTATATGGGCCAAGGATTTGCTGAGGCAAGTGAGAGCCCTGTGTTGAATAAGAACATTCAGTCTTATTCCATAAGTCTAAGTATTCACAGGCTTGTTCATATCCACGTTTGGCTGCTTTCTCAGGATTGGCACCTTTCTGAATTTGAGATTTGACTCTCTTGAAGGTTGACTTCAGGCTATGTTGGCACTTCTCAAGAGTGGCATTGAAAGAAGATGAAGTCTTGGCAAAGGCAGCAGTAAAGTTAACAGTGGATATGTTTTGTCTAGCTTGGTGTTCCAATTCCTTAAGTAGGGGAACCTTGCCCATAGGAGCCCCAGGGGGTTTAGGAGTAATAAAGATTTTTGCAAAATCTGTATTCAACTCCTATATTTTCTCCTCATAACAGGGCTGTCCTACCTTGTACCACTTTGTAGTGGAAGGAGGAGGTTTGGTGTATTTACCCTCAGGTAACTTAGCGGCCTGGAAATCATGTTCGAACTTATCAAAAGCATCTTTGATAACCGAGCTGAGTGGAGCATATAGAGGGAGGACCTCTAGGTCTGAGCTCTCGACAGCCTTTTTCATCATCCAGACCCATAACTAAAGTTGAGGATCTAGGCATAGACTCCCTGGGGCCAGGGAGGGAAAGGATGCACCTGAAAGTGTCCACCTCTTCAGCGTATTGGGAGGGAACATCAGACAGAGCTATTTCCCTATAATAAGGGGGGTCTGGATCATGTTGAGGTTGGTCTTGATCAGAGAGAGCCCCAGAGGGCTGAGACCCTAGGGGTTTGAAGACCTTTGTCTGGCTACAGAGGACTGATCTTTCTCTGAAGATGACATGTATCTGCACCTCACCTTATGCTTACTCTTGTCAGCATGTTTTTTTTTTATTTAGAAGACGACATCCGAGGTTCATTGGATTCATCATTGTATTGATCCGAGGCAGACCTCGGGTAAACATCATGCTTCCTATGAGAGTGAGTGTTTTTTAGGTCTATCTGAAGCCTTCGTAGAATGCTCCTCGGATGGACTAGAAAGCTGATCTGATGCCATATGATGATCAGCACCGAGGTGAGGTGGAAGAGCAGGTCCATCGTCCACCTGTTCAACATTTGAGGTAGTCCGAGGTTGCCTTGGAGGGGGTAGGTCCAGATTTACAGCAGCTTGAGAGGTTCCAGGCTTGGAAGCCGAGGTCTGATCCACCTCCACTTGCTTTTTAGAAGTTAATTTGTCTCAGAGAGACTGGAAAGCTTCTAACATTGAAGCCTGAAAAGAACCCATTTGCTGCTGTAAACGGATGCTAAGTGAATTACCCAGGGATTTTTCTAGATTTTCTTCAATTTTCTGTTGTAAGGCAGTACCTGGGGTGGGTGGGACAGTTTTTGCTGGCGTTTTGAGAGACAATGAACTGAAGGGTAGGGGGTTGGGGACGTGGGGGTGAGGTAAATAAGTTGTCTGCAGCACTCTCAAGGTCTACATTAGAACCAGTAAAAGAATCCCCGTCGCCCTCACCCAAAAGATCATCTTTTGGACTTGTAGTGTCCTTCTTTTGTTTCTTTATATAGTGTTTCCTGTGTTGAATTTTATTCATTTGTTCATCTGTGAAAGATGCACAGATATCACAGGGCGCCTCAAAAGTGACACAGGGGTCATCACCCTTGCCAGATTCCCTACAGGTAGGGCAATAATTATGTATTTCAAATGAGAAACAAATGTGACGGCACTTATTAGATCTCAGTTTGTCTTTATTCGTTTGGTGGGTAGACATTTTGAAACACAATAAAGGACGTAGATGCAAAAAGCCTGAACCCAGGAAAACTCAAAAACACCAAAAATATGAAAAATACTTATCTTGCTGAACCTGAACTTTCACAGAATAAACTATGATATATATTACAAGAAATGACCAAAAATTAACATCCAAGAATATGTATAAACTGAGAAATAGATGAAAATGTCTGTGTATTTGACAGACGCTACCAATTCACGTGGCCAATGAGAAAGTAGGACGAGATCTCACAGTGTACCACGAGAGGCCAACTTGAGGCTACGGCCAACTATAAATGTCTATTTTTCTTAGACGTTGGCCCGATGCCTTGCGGCCATCCGAGATCAGCATTCAGACTCCCCAGAGAAAATTTCGACTCCTAGGCTTAGAATAGCTATTGCTTGCTTGATTTTGACCCCAGGCCTATAAAAAGATAGGGTGGTGAGACGTCATACCCACCAATTCATGCACTAAATATAAAATAAATCCGAAAGAAACTGTGCCCTACAGCTTGAACACAAGCAATAGTCAAAATTTGTCAAATTTTTTGTTGTTTTTTGACTCCCCAGAGCATAATTTTGACTCCTGGGCTACCAAAAGAATAGGGTGGCCAGATCTCTGCCATAGCAAGCCACTTGCAAAGTTTAAAAGAAATCCCAAAAGAAATGAGGCTTGTAGATTGAATACAAGAAAATGTCTGCGGATGATGATCGTGCATGATACATAGTATCCCCGCTTTTTGGGGATACAATTACAGATGGTGGACATATACTTTCAATTTATTTCACATATTTATTGTTTTCATGGCTTTTGGAATATCAAACTTAATTTTTGGTAATTTTATAAATTTGACGGTTATTCAGTGTCGACACAAATAGTACTTAGCGATTAGCAGACATGAAATATTTGGAGCATGACATTCCTACAGGATACCAAAATAGTGTTTTAGCATTTCTCCAATCTGACTACGACTAGCCGCCACTATCCCAGCTGCTTGTCCACCCGCCTATCTGGATGCCATTGGTGAAAACAATACCCACACAGCCCTAATATGCTGGGTGGTAAAAAAAGCTCTTAAAACTGTTATACTGGTAATACCAACTCATCCCTACTAGATTAATATTTAGCAGTCACAGCCTTATTAGTAACTAAAAAAAAACTTTGAAAATAGACAAAGCAAGAAATGTTTTTGAAAGGCAAACTTGCACTATATACTGGTTTAGTTATAGGAACAACTTCACAGTCTATATTCTATTGGTGAAATGTCTTTGCATTTAAATTCTTTTATTTTTCCCTGTTAAAAGTAAATTCTGAGGCAATTCTGAATTTGTTTATATTTAAATACATTTTGTGAGATATTTCAGTCTTACTATTTTTTGATGAAATACCAGCAATATAAAGGGGCAAAAAATGGATGCCATCACTGTCAAGTGATTTTTTTTCTCTTTCCGCACATTTCTGTAACAATCAAAGGAAAGTGGAATATCTGTATTCCGTTAATGTAATTACAACTCACCAAAATTAACAAGGGAGAAATGAACTTCCAGCATATAGTCCACCACACGGCAGGGTTTTTACCGAGTATTTCTTTGATGTTAGCCTTGAAACGTGGAAGGCCTAGAAGTAAATTTAAAATGCAGTTAAGAGAAGTGTTAGTCGAAGCAAAAAGGCTAGAGAGAGGGTAAGTATGAAGTCTGATTGATATTTTACAGTTGTTTTTGCTTGAGAGAGCACTGACCTACTTCATGCTAATCTTTTCTGTAAACCTTTCCAATTTGCTGGCATGTCAATTAGCTGATGTATATGAAGAGGATAGGAGAATACTAGCGGGTGGACGATCGGACGTGTGCTCGATTAATCATTGGTCACAGTGTACAATTGCTAACGATCGTTCATTCAGCTTACATTTTACTTTTCCTAATTCTCTTCAATATCCACATATTTTTTATACACTTTAGGTATTTTTACTTAATTTTGAGTTTGTTTATGTCTACCGCCACATTTACAGGAAGTTGGTATTTTTTTGTAGATGCTAAATATCAGAACACCGTTATTCTCACCGGATTGACTTATACTTCATCCCTGAAATTGTTTCATGATATAATGACCAACATTGGAGTAAAATAGTCTAGAAAGACTATAATGGTTTGATTATCGGTTGGAAAAAATGGATGAATAATCGCCCTAGTCTGTAAACTCTTTCCAATTTGCTGGTATGTCAATTAGCTGGTGTATTATGAGCTGGATAAGGAGAATACTAAAGATTACTTCATTAACCATTGAGGAATGGAGAAATTAACTGTATGGAATAGAAAACTGTTCAATAAAATTATTTCCCCCTTTTTGTTAAATGCTTTTGAAGTTTTATAAATTTTCTCATAAAATTCAACCCAAGAGTCATCGTTTTGTAACTGTTCTACACAAACCGAACATTTTTTTTTTCTTTCAAATTTTGGCTATTTGAAGACGAGTACTTGTTTCAAACCAATAATACACACGTCACAAGTTTTGTTTTTCCCCGTTTTGTTTCACCCTCAGAGCCTTTGTAATGATCAGTAATTAATTTCGCAATTAACCCATTAAATAGCTTCCACACAAATTTATTAGCAAGCCACAATAACAAACAGCAAATTTAACAATCTCCCAATTTGCACCAGGTTTTGACAGAGAGAAAAATTATTCCAATAAAAAATACAACACCATCAGCCTAAATGGTTAAGAGCAGCAAAATCCATTTCCAAATTATTGACAATCAGGAAAAATTCTTTGTTAAATTGATATATGTAAAATTCACTGGATAGTTTTCACAGTGTTAAGAATATTAAGTTCCTTTGAAAAGCTCGAGACAGACCATCAAATTTGACATGTTCCCATGGGGTGAACTATAACCCCTAACAACACAGCCTATGGAGGTGATAGCAAAGGTATTACTTCCACCAAAGAGGTTATGTTTTGGGGTATATTCTTTTGTTCATCTTCATGATTATTCCAATACTAACAAACTCACCTTTATGAAATATATTTTTGTTTTGGTGTATGTGTGGCTTTGCCAAAGGAAGAAGTGATTAAATGTTGGAAAAGACTCGCATCATACTCTGAATACCAAAAAAACCCCTGAATTTTCAATGATTTTGAGTTTGTGGTTGAAACTAAACCAAAAATACTGAACAAATCTTTCTGTACTTTTTTTTAATTTGTGTATGACCGAATCTAACAAAACATTGTTTAAATTCTGGGAAAGATCTGGACCATATTCTTCACAATTGGATTGCCTTGGTTTTTTTGAAGTCTATACCCTTAAGCGCTTTCTACTCAAGAAAAATACATAGATGAGGCAACTAATAAGAATAAAAACACAAGTTTTATCATTAGATATGTTACATACTACTTTTTGGGATAACATTAGACGGCCTATATGTATATTTTTTAGTAAAGGGAAAGTACAGATCACATTTTCTCCAAAATATTGCCCAGGTAGGAACTATTTTTCAAACACAAGATAGAACCAAACAAATTGTACTGATGATTGATCTGAAGCTAGTGTTGGTATCAAATAAACATATATATATCGAGATCAAACCATATTTTACCTTCCGTATCGACTGATATTGAAATATCGAGGCATGAGATGCTTTCCTGAGGAGACCTTCCAAACTCTTTCGCAAGGTTTAGTAGTGTCCCGAAACGTAAAAAAATATGGCAGTTCCGTTTTTGTGGTAAGTAAAAGTTACTGAAAATGACATGAAAATCAATATAATTTTTAAATTTTGTACTTTATATTAATGGAAGACAGTAGACAAAGGTCAAAGTTGGGGTTTTACGTCCCGTTCAACAGCCAGGGTCATATTGGGACAGGTCCTCAGAATTGCCACTTTTGGGACTCGAACCCACAGAGGTGACAGCCTATGATTAGATGCCAAACTTGCTAACCACTAGGCCACTGAGGACCTCTGGAAGACAGTAGAGATGCATCTATTGTTCTGATATTGATATTGTACCTTGCAATATTGATATCGGCATATTTGGCAAGAATTGATTAATATTTTAATATCGATAATTCTAAAATGGTACGCTGCGCAGTGACCTTGGACACGTCTTTTGCGCAATGCTGGAATCGCGAATATAGAACGGTAAATAAAACAATGCTGTAGAATTCTGCGTGCATCATCCCTTTGCGTACAAATGTAAACAATTATATGCAGCAAATATGAAGTTAAATAATTTAGTGGGGATTTTTAATCAATATTTCATTTAAAGATCGACTACTTATTAATATTTATGAGATCATGGAATTCTGTTGGGGATTTTCTAACAATATTTTAACCAAAAGGCTGTTTGCACATCCATCACTATGTATGTTTAGTTAATGGAACTGCCAACATGGGATTGGATTTCTGTTGATTTTTGCGTAAGATTTACCCCTTATTTTGAACAAAATATCAATGTAACCATTTTAGAATAGGAATAAAACACAAATTCTTGTGCTTTATGATGGTTTTAAACTATCGATCTGCTGTATTAAAGCACTCAGCCCATCGGGCTTTGTGGCTTTAATATTCAGCTGATCGATAGTTTATAACCATCATAAAGCACTTGAATATGTCTTTTATTCCTATAACAATACCAACACTATCTGAAGCCTGCATGGATTTCATCCTGGGCCATATTAAGGAAGCTAATACTACTATTTGTCAGTATCACACACAGCTGCCTAACTCTCTCACAAGAACTTACCATGATTAAAAATGGAGACAAAAATTTCCAGCAAAACTGCCAGTATTTGATAGAAGTAACGCGAAATCCCATCTCCTTAATTTTTGATGCAAATACGTTTGACCCTATATGTAAATATTCAAACAAGTATTGGTGAAGAACAAATTCTATCTAGTTTTGGCAAAGACCATCCAAATTGACTTTTAACAATGAAATAAAATATTCTTTTTTTTTTTAAGAATTAATTCCAAGTATTTTCAAAATCGTCCACATCAGAAAACAAGTGTGACCACCTGATAATCCCAAACTAGTAGGACATCCTGCAACTGCGGTTACCATGGGAATATAGTCTTATCTACTGCTCCTTAAAACTTCCAACACAAAAAAGTTGACTGGAACGTAATCATTATTATTTATTCTTCGATCATTTTTAATAGTTTATTGCATGTTTTACTGATGTATTTGAATTTATGAATGGACATTGGTTTTCTAAATATTTCAATTGATTTTCCAATGAATTGTCAGACCACTAGATCTAACAACACTGACCAGAAATATAAAGTACACATCATTACATTTTGTTACTGATAAAGTAATGTAAATTATGCATTACTACATTTTATTACTGAAGTAATATAAATGATTCATTGTTACATTTTGTAACTGTTTGTCAGTGACAAAGGTACTTATAGGCTGAGATCTTACCGTATATCCAGTTGATGGCAATACACTCAAAGATGGCAATCACCAGAGTGCAGAATCCTGCACTATACTGGTCCATTAGCTGCAGGACATACATGCCTCCCTGATAAAACAACATACAGTGTTAACACAGTGAACAATGGCCTATATATACAGAGGATATGAAGAATATTAGTCCTACTAAAAAATTCCAAATAACAGGCAAAAATTGTAATTGAAAAGAATAAGGCTATCCAAGAGCTGATATTTATTTCTATTCAAAAGGGGAACACTAAGTTTTAATTATTCTTCTTCAGCAGCTGAACTTCTGAAGGTAACACTTAGCAAGTGCATTTACGAGTGAAATGTAAATTGCTTCAATTGATTTTTAAAAAAAATTATTTGTACACAAAATATTTAGATTTTTACCATTTTATTGCCTACAAAAATAACTATTATATTCCTTGGTTAAATAAGCAGGAGTTGCAGAAAGAAACTTCTTAATAGTTTTACATTTAAAAAATTATTATTATTAAAATTATTTCGAATTTTATCAGTACACAAAATATTTTGGTGAAAAATAACTTTACTAAAATAGTGTTACACATTTTATGTCATTCACAATTTCTATTCTAACACAATTATATGATACATTAATGGTCAAAATATTCAAAAACATAAAACCTTTATTTTAAAAGAAGCAAGTTATCTTTCCAGTTTAATCAATACTTTTTGACATTTTATGCTTCAGAAAGCAGAATCTTGGGATCAGTAAGTACAAAGCACTTATACATTTTTCACCATATCAAAATACTAAACCCTACTAATGAAATTTCTTCAGTTTACATTTCAAGATTTCTGGCAAATTAGTGATGCGGCACCTTAGAAAATAAATGCTGCAAGCCTGGAGGCAGAAATAACTGACCATAATCTACACTGTGGTGAACCACAAGTCTCAGTTAAACTTGGCATTTAAAAACTTTTATAAATTTGTGGGCACACATTGACAAACTTTGGATAAAGCCAGCAGAGAACAACACAACATATGCACACAATTACATGTACTTAATTAAGCACATGAACTGCCAGCGTGTTAACACCTGTTGTGAATGGTTTTAAGTGCAAGTGTAATGAACATTACGGCACAACATGAGGATCAGTGGCAACAATAGTTATGTGCTTTATGCTTCATTAGTACAATGAAAAATTAATCTTGCTATGACCTTTTTGAACATTATTAAATGTCCCAGGAAAGAATATATTTATTTCAACTGGGGATGCACCAGACCCAATGTTTAGTTAGAATTAATATTCATCCAAGTTGTCAAATTATGTTACAGATAATTATCACATTACAGGAATAATGATTGAGGCTTCCAATTATCTAAAATACCAAAGGTTTTGTCTTTAGAAAGCCAAAATAACATGTCTATCACTCAAAAGTTGGAAGCCAGAAAAAAAAGAAGAATATATATATATATATGTGTGTGTTTGGGAGACTTTGATGGCTGAGACTCAGAAATCTGTGGTTTGTGCTAACCTTGATGGAGTTGCACTTTATTGCAACCGTGCACAATTTTTCGTTATCACTTGTAAAATGATTACATTTCCATAAAAAGCACATCTTTCAATTTACATCTACATGAAACAAGACATAAACTCGACTTAAATGCTTTTTTTCTTATTACTTCATAATATTTCTACTTTGAATCATACTGGACCACATCAAATTTCAGACAAAACCCCCTAAAATTATATGTTATTATGATTAAGTTAGTAGTTTTTAAGTACTTCTTTCAATGCTGATTAAAATAAAACCATAAAGTGTTATACTAAAACCTTGAATATTTAAAATTTATTTTTTTTTTTTCAATTAAACTTTAAGATCTATTGATCTATGTATTAAAAAAAAAATTGAGGCCTTGGCAACTTTTTACTATAAATGAATATTCTACTAGAGGGGGGTGGGGGGTGGTGTTAGGTTTATAATACACTTTAATGTGTCATTTAGTGATCTCTAAATCTCTAATCTCTAATACCTAATCATGCCTCTTATTATTGTGTAATGACATAAAAATGTATATATTTCTGCATAATAGTAACTGTACAAATGAATATGCTTAAAATGCGGTTAGTACTGTATTAGGTGAATTCTTTTCACTATTTTATGATAAAATATCATTAAGTTATTTCTAACAATTTTTTCCCAATTAGTCTCTACATTTTCATACCAGTAGTCAACACTGTTTACATTCGAATCTGAAAAAGTTATGGTTTTCAAGTAATTTGTATTCCCCGTTGCATACATATAATAGGATGAAAAAACAGACAAAACCTAAAACCACACATGCTCAAATAAGTGTGATTAAAAACCTCAATCAACTAATATCTTCATGCACAATTATCTATTCAGTTACTTTCTCTCAACAGGCCTTGAACTGTTAAAATTTACTACTGGTCATTTTTGGTTGTTGGAGAAAATAAATTTCTCTCTCACTGGACTTAATATGCCTGTCACGGCCTAACAAGAGAATATTTTTGGAAAAGTTGAAAATTAACAAGACGTGATAAAGAACTACTGGAAAAGCACAGACTAAACTTTTAAGACTTCACAGGGGTTGTGTAAGCAAATGATCACTACCAAGCATAAAGCCATTCCATTACGACATGAAAGCAAATGTTACAATTATCAGGAAAATCAATGAAATTATTGTTTTAAAAAGTTAATTATATACAAAAACCTAAAGATGTTGAAAATCTACCTGGCAGACTTGAGGAATACCCAGTAAGAACATAATTGATGAGATAATGCAGAGTACCAGAAATCGGAACCACTCGGATTTATTTGGCACCTCGTCCATGATTCCTGTCATAACCGTCTCCAGATCTACCATCTGTAGGAAATTTTGTGGTTATTTAAAATAATAATAATTGTCAAGCTTTTTCCCAGTGGTTAAATACATATATTCCCTCAAACATCTGTGATGGCATTGTAGGAATGGTAACCCAAGTTTCACCATAAGATTGTGTTGGGATTCAAACAAGAAAGAATAAAAAAATGGTTTTAGTTCAAACTAAACTACCTAAAAACTAAGTGGAAGTCATCTTCGTGCAAACATATTGGGAATCTAAGCTGAAACTGCTTACCCTGTTTATAAAGAATATCTTCAGTTTTAATCATGGCAAATATATACACAAATATGTACACAACAGTGACACCAACCCAAAGCAAATTATAAAGCAGCAGTTGGAATCTATCAAAATAATTGGAGAAAAAAGAAGCGATTAATAAAATGTACACATAATGTTATTGCACAATATGGTACTGCACTACATGTAGAAGATGCCTTTTTCTTCTTTCTGAATTGAAGCTTAGAAATATATGTAAACTCTTGTACATCAGCGGAGTAACAGTTAAAACAAAAATGCCCACCATGACAATCCTTAAAGCAAAGCATTTCTTAATCCAGTATTCCAAAAATAACCTTCCCCTTTTTCGACTGTTAACGGCCATTTAAGCTTTGCGGCCACTCAAATTATCTCATGTGTATGTAATTTGATCCGGAGGACAAAAGATTATTTTATCACCATACATCTCAGCACAGTACAGTATTTCAAGGCTTAAGCCCATTGTACACTAGCGCGGCGCGGCTAAATAAAATAGAAATAATGGAAGTAGTTCACTGCTTATACATATGTACGGCGCGGCAGCTAGTGATGCGGCGCGGATTTTTCTATTTAGAAAATTTTCTAATTTTTTCAAAAAACGCGCAGCTTTTTTGCTATTTCCTCGAAGTTTTCATTGATATTTAGATTCCACACATGTTAAAAATGGCAGTCTATCACAGAACTTTACACAAATATATTAATTGGAAAACATAATGCAAGCACACAGGCCCATTGCGAAGGGATTAACTACTAGGGGAGAGATGACAAAATATGGTGGGTGTCCATATAGAGACATAAAAAGGTGTAACTGAATGAGGATTGCAATTACCAGCAATTCTAAAAGGGACACACTGATCAAGGGTCTTGGTGGAGAGATTAAGTCCTTATAAAAGACAGGGGGTTGCTACACAGCCAGAAGTTTATAAATTGAAAGGGGGTGTAATCACCATTATTATAAAAGAGACATTGGTCAAGGCCTTTCATTGTAATAAGATTAAATGCATGTAAGGGTAGGAAGGTGTGGAAATTAGTGCTGGGACGAGTTGACGGAAACTCGAGTTGTAACTCGATGGGCGATAATTGGGGGTCACATCGATCGGCGAAAGTGAAACTCGAGTTTCTGAAAACGTCAACATCTAAGGCTGACACTTCACCAAAACAATAGAAATATCTGAATTTTAAAAAATATATTGCATTTTTACTTTATTCTGGCTTAAATCAATGAAGATTTAACTTAAATTATATCGCGAAAGCCCATTTCCAGGTCAAAGTTTTGTCTCGTGTACGGTTATGTAAAATATTTTCACCTAACAAACGAAATACTTTATCCCGAAAATTACTCGAGTTCGACTCGAGTTCAACTCGCTTCTAACAAGTGATGCTCGATCTGCCATTTAAGCTGGCGATCCCACCACTAGTGGAAATGTACTGTGGGGTATTAGCTTTTTAATTACATTTATAATTATTTTAACTATTCTATTCGCTTTCACTCTAGTTAAAATATTTTGTCAATATACTGAAAACTGCTGCGACAAATCGCTCAAATGTGCAAGGTAAAGAAAATTTGTCTGCTCAGTATGCAGTAAAAATCGTACTGCGCCGCACCGCATATATGTGCAAGGGCCTTTATAGAAGGTCAATTCTTAATATTACTTGAACAAGAACCAGTTTAATGAATACTATGAATTTGAAATATAAATTGGGCATGATATGGCTTGTCATACATAATTACATCTGCCAAAGAGGTATTATATTATTTTCATGAACATTTGTTAACAGGATTACGCAAATACTACCAATTGGATATTTTATTTAAAATAACTATAAAGACAGTAATCTTCGTCCATTATTTGTTGTGGTTGGGACATTTTTGAAAACTAAAAAATCAGTTTCGAAAGTCTTACAGTAAACAAAATTCAGCATTTTTGATACTTGTCACTTATAAAATAAAAACTTAACCACAACTTTACATGAGCTACATTTTAAAATTCAAAATGTTTTTGCCAGATATTTCAAAGTTGATAAACTCATTTTATATCTCATATACAGTTAAAACAGGAAATATTTAAGCAATTTTATATGTTCTATACGGTTTTTAAAATATCAACCATAAAGAAACACCTAAAATATTAATAACTTTAACAAACAATTTTTATATATTTTTTTTTTGGGGGGGTGGGGTGGGGTGTCATTGCTGCTTTTATTAAAATGAAACAAAAAGTCAAAAGGTTGGATCCCATCCAGATTACAATTCACAACCTGTTATTTCCCAACTCTCTGTTTTTGGAATATCTGACATTCAAATACTTCTTTCAACAATTGTTTTCAGCATTTCTATATAGATATATAGAAATTAAGATTTTTCAAATATGTTAAAATTGTTAATTAAATAGGCTGGAGATTAAATAGTTACTTAAAACTTTTGTTAAGTTTTGTGCGCTTGTGATTATATTTTTCTTTCTTCAGGCAAGCTTGGGGAGAGAAATTTTATACAACTAAGTTACCACTGACTTACTGCCCTTAATCTTCAACTATATTGCTTTGGCCTACGGCAAAATTTGGTCTGTGCAACACCTTGATAGCAATTTGAAACAGCACTTCTGGTTTTTATGTTGGTTTCTATTATGTTTTCCTTTACCCGACTAAAAATTGATGCCCAGAATTGAAATCATTGTGGTTACCCACTGGTATTCAAAAGTATTTATTATACCATGATTATGCATTGAAAACATGGCACATTGCAATTAAATTTTCTAACCTTTTGTCCAAATTAACTCAAAGCCCGAGTGATAAATTAAGTTTGTATACCAGACTGGGCGTAGCAAAGAAAATGCCAACAAATATTGCTTTAAACCAATTTGCAATCCTACCCACTGCAAACATGTGGCAGTTATTGGATGTATTTGCTCCTAATATTGGAAATTAACTTTTTGCTGTAAGCAACATATTTTCTCTCATATTCAAGAGCTCAAGTTTTTTCAAAATCTATTTTATCTTGTATCTAAATCTGGTAAATCATTTTAAATTACCATAGTGTTTCACTTTCGAAAGTATGTTCATTAGAAAAATACTTCAATCTTTTATGATAATTTTTTTTAAAAAAGTTATTTCCAGCAATTTTTCTTATTCTTAGAAAACCCTTATTTTGAGAAAGTCAGAAGTGTAACAACTTTTGTGAATATGGGACAAGTACAGGTTTATTTGTGAAAGACATGGAACATGTAGCCACAGTGTATAACTTCACCAATCTTTTACAGCACTAAATTGTTATACAAATGACCCAGTTTTATCATAAAATACAATTTGATAAAGTTTTATTACTCATAATTTCTTAAGTGCAGGTCTTCCCAGTGGAAACACATTCCTTACTTTAAAATTTTTAAAATTACTTGACAATGGTTGTTTTTATTGTTTGTTGTATATTCACCAGGGGTGTGACGAGTACAAATAATAGGGGTAATTGTCCACAGATGAAAACTGGACTCATTGAGCCCTCGCGAAGTTTATTATGTACCTTAACAGGAAACAGCATCCAAAATGGCGGCTTCCAGAAACGAAAAATGTATATAGATAAAAGCCTTGAATCATTGAAATTAAATTGTGTGATTTAATGTAAGGAAGGTGTCTTATTAATTTTATTATAAATTTAAATAGTGCCTGGTGTAATTTAATGTAAGGAAGGTGTCTTATTAATTTTATTATAAATTTAAATAATGCCTTGTGTGATTTAATGCAAGGAAGGTGTCTTATTAATTTTATTATAAATTTAAATAATGCCTTGTGTGATTTAATGTAAGGAAGGTGTCTTATTAATTTTATTATAAATTTAAATAATGCCTTGTGTGATTTAATGTAAGGAAGGTATCTTATTAATTTTATTATAAATTTAAATAGTGCCTTGTGTAATTTAATGCAAGGAAGGTGTCTTATTAATTTTATTATAAATTTAAATAGTGCCTTGTGTGATTTAATGTAAGGAAGGTGTCTTATTAATTTTATTATAAATTTAAATAGTGCCTTGTGTGATTTAATGTAAGGAAGGTGTCTTATTAATTTTATTATAAATTTATTATGAGAGGTTAAGTGATGTGTTTGACAGCCACCTAATGCCAAATATTTCCTGTATGAGATACATTCTATTTGAACTAGATGCGTTTGCTATATTAGGGTTTTGTCATACGTCCATATAAAGAAATACAGGTTAAAAGTAGTTTTCTTTGATGTACAAGAAAAACCATGCATGCTTTGCAAACAGCCTCTGGTATTTATATGGAAAAATATGGTGAACTGAAACTTGACCAAAAAGTGCTGCACATATTTTTTTCTGTATGTGGGGCTAACACATATTTATTGTATCTTGTAGTTTTCCATAAAATAGATAGAATTGAGTGAATGTAAGGAAACTACCTTTTACGCATAAAAAATAATGCAATGGACCTCTAAAATCTTAAAAAGCATGTGATACACATAGGGGTGTTGCGGTAGCGATTTTTTCCCTCTGGTTTCATGTCTGGTACTTCCCGGTCGGTTAGCGGTTAACCGTCTCTTATTTAACAAAACATGAGAACCAAATAGTTTCCATACTGTAAAACAGGAATTCTAACAAAACAAGGATGTGTCCTCGATTCTGATTGGCTATTAATGATGAAATATGTGGTAGCTCTGAATTATCGCTCATTATGGCTGTTGTTTTACAGTAAAAAGCAAATAAAAGTGGATTATGACATTTATTTTGTATGTAAGGTGAGTAAGGTGAGTAAAGTTACTTACTTGAAGTGTGAGCGGAAAACCGGTAGCTGAATTTTATGACTGTTTGCAATAATTTATATACCGTACCGACGATACCAGTACTACCGCAACACCCCTAGATACACATCTATTGCTGATATAAAAACAAAAAATGTTTAAGGGTTTGAATGCATAAACATAGTACTAAACCTCCCTAATGTTTTAATGTAGCAAAACGTAACCAGATGGCAGTTTATATCGAAACATGAGCACTCAATTTTTAAAATTGGTGTCATAGATTGGAAAATTGTGTTATTTGTATTGTTTTGATAAATATAGCATGTTTGTAGCTTTTACCTGAATTAACACAAAACTTATTGTTTTCTTTAGTCCTTTGAAATTATATAGTCTCTTAGCACCTCTAATGAGCTATAAGCAAACACATTTATGTCCAAAATTACATCTGTTGCTTACATAAATATATGGTAGAAAGAGAAAATGTATCTTAATGTTTGAAGTATGTAATTGCTTGTATCAATAGTGTTATATCTAAAATTGTAATTATATAATTATAAGGTCAAAGTTGGGGTTTTACGTCCCGTTCAACAGCCAGTATATAATTATAAGGTCAACCCCCATGTCATCTGTCACTTACTAGGAGGGAATGTGTATTGTTTCACCATCTGGTTAGAGTATTGTTCTTATACCTATTGTCTATGTTGTATAAAACCACATGGTTAGACAATTGTTCTCACACCTATTTGTATAAGTATATTCTTTATTCTATTGAATTCCTGTGAAACCACATTGTTGAGCTTGGGTATAAATATAGGTACAGACAGTCAGAGAGAGTAAAATCTAGAGAGAGTGATTGTAGAGATAAACTAGACATCATAGTGAAGTGATATAAGATCTTTATAAATTATTGAACTTTGGTAAATGAGAAATAGTAAGATCTAAACATAGAAAATAAATATTAAGAGACATTTTGATACACTGATTGTTGAGAACTTTTGTTATTGAATTGTTACAGTTTTATTGTTATATACTGGAAAACATTAACATCTAATAAACATATTCAAAACTTCTATCACACCTCTTACTACTAAAAGAAGTCACTCGGTGACAATTGGGATCAAATTTTTGTGTGAAATTTGGCTCATTTATTGAGCGTAAATTACTCGGCCACACTCCTAATATTCACAGATACACACAGACCAACTTGCAAATTTATTAAGTAAATTAAATTTTTATAAGTCAATACCCTATCCAATGGACAATTGCTTTAACGGTCGGCACGACCGGTCCCGCCAAACGCCAGAAAAAGACGTCCTGTATATAATACCGGCAGGACTGGTCAGTAGTGTGCATTCACTAGGTGGCGCATCATACTTGCTTCCTGTCTAGACAGAGTGACGTCAGTTCATCTTTTTCATTGTCTAAACAGATTTAGACCCTAGTACGCTGGTAGCAGGGTCGGTTGGGAGGGCCTTGCCTGTCCATTGGATAGGGTATTAACTTATAAAAATTTAATTTACTTATTAAATTTGCAATTTTATTGCGTTAATACATCCTATCAAATGGACAATTGCTGAATAACTACCGCTTGGTCGGTGGTAAGTTACTAGGGACTTGGTGTGAACTTAAAATGGTACCAAAATTTTTAACCTACGGTCTAGGCTGACTTAGTCAGGAGACCTACTCTGAGGTAGGGGAAGAGAGGGATGAGTTCAGTCCCAGAAGGCAAATAAACCTCCCAAAGGAAAAATGTCAATTAGTCTCATGAACTATTTACACTATGTACAAGGATACAAATCTCCTCAATATAAGGGCTATTTGTGGATCTGCTGAGCAGCCACTACTGGGCCCAAGTAAAGAGGCTCTAACTCAGCCCTAGCCACATCCTTCAGAAGAACTGTGTGAAGGTGATATGTGACTTACAGTGGGAGGCTGAGAGGACTGTTCTAAGGAGATTCCCGACTGGAATGCCTTAGAAGCAGCAAAGGCCCTAACATCATGGGCTTGACCTGATGTAAGGTGAGGGCTTGCTGGTCAGAGGGCTCATAGCATAGGATCACAGTAGCTTGTTCCAGGAGATGATGGTGGCAGGAGAGATGTCCTTGTCGAAACTCTAGCAAACTCTGGCACTTCCTTGTTGGCTGAATGGGTGAGGGAGTAGGGAACCTTGAGGTTAGTCACTCCTCTGGCTGAAGAGAGGTTCATGTGGTTCCTGGAAAACCATCCGACTCATTTAGGGTACTGAGCCATTATGAGAACTGTGACCCCTGGTCTGATTAACAGGGTTGTAATCTTGAGGGGAAGCTCGAGTTGCAAATTGAGGCCCCTAGTGTCAGCTGATACTGGTCACGAGCTGGGTAAATGGCAAGCTGGGTGGCCAGTCTAGGAGGCTGGATCACTGGTATCTCACTGAAACCAGTCACAACAAAACTGATGAAACTCCAGAATAACTGATACAGCAGACTTCTTATTGGCAGTAGTCTAACCAGTCCTGTTGAGTTCGACATCTCACCAGCAAGAGTAACTGGCCGGTGTAAAAGTAAATCTTCCCCCCCGTAAAATCTTCCCCCCCCGGGGGGCAAAATTTTCTAGAAAATTTACCCCCCCACCTGTGATAATGATAAAAAATTATTAATATTTTCAAATTGTCTTTATTTAAACAGTGTACAAATCTTTTGGTGTGAACTACATATATTAACTGACACAAGATAACTTCTTTGATTTAGTTTCTCTATTCAAAGTCAGTTCCATGGATTATAAGAAGCCATGCATACTAATTCAATTAGCTGGAAGAAACAGAAAGAAGCCACATTCACACTTTTGACTTTGTCAACCCATCTCTATTGCAGTAAACAACATAAAAGAACCAGTTAGAATATCAATAATAAGATTAACCCATTTGTATTAATGGTATATGTTAATGCAGAAGCACTTCATAGAGAAAAAAATAATCCAAACATAACCTATATTGCAATTATAAATATTTTACCAGAATAGAGATGTCTAGTATTTTGTTCTATTATCTTATTCAAATTAATTATCTAATATGTTTAAGGTTACACTTTTGATTTCTCTTGTTTAAATAAAAATGATTGTCTTTTTATTTACAGAAATCATACAAAAATAAACCAGAAAATTTGGAATGTAAGCTATTACAATAATAAGCCTAACCAGAAGACAATATCAAATTCTAAATTACTGTTGAAGATTACACTTTTGAAATATCTTATTTAAATTTCAATGATTAGAAGTTATACAAAAAGTAAACCTGAAAGTTTGGAATGCAAGTTATTATTATAATATACCTAACCAGAAAAAAAGATCAAACCCTAAAATACTGTGCTGTTTAATGGGTGTTCATTCCATTCATAGAATTCACACCATAAGTGACCATGATAGATAAAAATAAATGTTAGGTAATGATGATATTAGAAGTAATCTGAAGTAAAACCATACACTGATAAAGTACAGGTCTGCATAATGAGTTTAATGATTTTTTTATTTCATTCAAAGAAGTTATACAACAAGTAAAACTAATGGATCTTCCAAAATGGAAGGTATTATTAATGAAATAAACATACACAATGCTAAAGTACAGGTACAGGTCTGCATATGTGTCATGTTTTTGTTTCATTCAAATAAGTGATGCAACAAGGAAACCTAATAGTTCCACCAAAATGGAAGGTATTATTATCACAAATCTAAAAGGATAGCAAAATATGAAATGGCAAACAGCAGGTCTGTATGACAGATATTCTAAAAACTAATAAAGTACAAAACTAACAGTTCAAGATTAATGTCCTTAGGTGGGGGGGAAAATTTTCAGGCGGGGGGTATTATTTTCTAGAAAATATACCCCCGGGGGTAATATTTTCTAGAAAATCCTCCCCCCGGGGGGGGAATATTTTATGGGGGGAAGATTTACCATTACACCGGTGTGGGTCTGATAAGGCTGATAGGTTGTTGGATAATTTTTGTAGTCACTTTCAACCAGCTAGGAGATCCTAACAGTAGGCTGGCTGACTGGCCAGGTAGGTTGAGACACTGTCATCTCACCCGGACTAGTGACTGGTCTAAGAATTTCTCTGTAACCAGCTTCCTCGGGCAGCAGCTGGTTGGTCTAAGATGTCCATTTGGACCCTTAAAGGGCCTCGGCTGGTCTGTTAGCCAGTCCTTTGGACCTGCCCAGTACCAGGGCCTAACTGGTACAGGTTAAGCAATGCTCTGTAACCGGTTCCGGGTGGATCCACAGTTCTGCGAAAAAACTCATTTCGTAACAGATCTTCTAGGAAATCCTCCCCCCACCATACTGTAACTACACAAATTTTGTATTAAAAAAACTGAAAACAACAGTGTCAGCTAGATCTTGTGTATTCTGAATTTTGTCAATGTACTATTGCAGAAGTGGATAAATATATAAATTACAAATCTCAAGGAAAGATGTTACGTAAAAAATTTAAAAGTTATAAACCATTTTAGAATAGTGAATTAACTAGCTTATGGAAAGATATGTGTCATAAGGAAAGGTCAGCTCGATGTTTAACAAGTAATTTACAACATAAAAAATCATTAAGAATGAAATTTTCAACTGCAAGAAAAACATTTGACAAAAGACTCCGATATTATGAGAGGCAATATAACAAAAATATTATTGCAAATATAGAAACTGTAAGTTCTTCAAATCGCAGGGAATTTTGGCAAAAAATAAAAACACACTGTCAGTGTAATAAACAGATCTTCTAGGAAATCCTCCCCCCACCATACTGTAACTACACAAATTTTGTATTAAAAAAACTGAAAATCAACAGTGTCAGCTAGATCTTGTGTATTCTGAATTTTGTCAATGTACTATTGCAGAAGTGGATAAATATATAAATTACAAATCTCAAGGAAAGATGTTACGTAAAAAATTTAAAAGTTATAAACCATTTTGGAATAGTGAATTAACTAGCTTATGGAAAGATATGTGTCATAAGGAAAGGTCAGCTCGATGTTTAACAAGTAATTTACAACATAAAAAATCATTAAGAATGAAACTTTCAACTGCAAGAAAAACATTTGACAAAAGACTCCGATATTATGAGAGGCAATATAACAAAAATATTATTGCAAATATAGAAACTGTAAGTTCTTCAAATCGCAGGGAATTTTGGCAAAAAATAAAAACACACTGTCAGTGTAATAAAAAATTTATCTATTTATTAACAAAATGAAAAATTTTATGGAACCCCACTTTAAATGCATACTTTTGTCACTGGCATACTTTCTGTATTATTTTCTGAAGAAATCATTACTGATTTTTACTGTTGTTGGCAACTCCCAAAGAACCCCGAAATGTATATTTTGCATATATATCATTGAGTATAATTTTAATAATGAGCAGTTAAATGGATTGGAAATAATCAAATCAATCTGAATACATTTATATAAGGGACAGCCCAAATAGTATTCATAAGGGATATAAACTGAACAAATTAGAATATTAATATGATTATATGTCTTAATTTTCAGTTACCTTTTTATGACTAAGTTAGATTCATGTAACCTAAGCCTTTGATGATATATTTTTTTTAAAATTGAAGCCCCCTCTTGCCCCTCCTTGTTTATTGTTGTATGCTTTACATTCTCCTATGAATTGATCAAAGTGTAACAGTTATCCTGTCTTCACTTTGGAAGGATTACAAGTGCAATTGCCCCTACATTGTTAAAAGTACTTCACATAATCTGCTACCTACTCAGGTCTTTGATTTCTACTCCTGTTCAGGCTGCTTAAAACAAAACAACAAAGCCTGGGGTGCTTTTGTTTATTGCATCAAAGTTGCTTCAACTGTCTTTCCCATAATTTCCTACCTGTTCAGGCCTTTGAAACCTAATCCTCCTATAGCTACTTTAAAGAACAAAGCTAACTGTTTCATATATTTATGGTGTATAATTGCAATTTCTTCCAGATTTTTGTGTATAAATACCAGGGGAAAATGACCAAAATCATATAATTTTATAATCTCATTGGAGTATTATGTAAAATGGATGCTGAAAAGGACAATTTCACAAGTTCTGAGGAAGGGAAACAAAATTTGGTTTCTAACACAGACAAGTTTGTCAAATTTAAGGAAGATACAATTCTTGTTTTCAATTATGTGGCTAATCAAAAGTATCCTGAGGGGATGTCTAGAGACCAAAAGAAGGAGTTCAGGAGGAAATGTAAATGTTACACCATCAAAGATGGAGTGTTGTATTATGTGGGCTTTGGCAAGAAAGGTAAAAAATATATTTAAATCTTGTGTATTTATGTCTTATGTATTTCTTCTTATTTCATGTAATCTGTGCATTATTACCTCATTATGTAAACCCAACTTGCCAATCATTGTTCTACACTTTGGGTTAACTGAGAAACTTGAGCTGAATAGATTTTTCAATATAAAAATTTTTTCAACAGGCGGGGGGGGGGGGGGGATTTTCAGGGGGGGAGGATTTCCTTTTACACCGGAACCCGGTCTGTAGGTTCTATAACCGGTTGGTTGAGGCAATTTACTGAAGAAATTCCTGTCTGACTCTCACCGGCAAATCTCTGTAACTGGTGACCCTGTTGTCCTCACTGGACTTGTTGACTTAAGTTGCCTTCTGACCATGGGAACAACTGGGGGGGAATGATTTCCTGGTGGGGGGGGGGATGATTTCCTAGGAAATGCTCCCCCCCCGGGGGGGGGGGGGGGGGGAGGATTTTCAGGGGGGGAGGATTTCCTTTTACACCGGAACCCGGTCTGTAGGTTCTATAACCGGTTGGTTGAGGCAATTTACTGAAGAAATTCCTGTCTGACTGTCACCGGCAAATCTCTGTAACTGGTGACCCTGTTGTCCTCACTGGACTTGTTGACTTAAGTTGCCTTCTGACCATGGGAACAACTGGGGGGGAATGATTTCCTGGTGGGGGGGGGGATGATTTCCTAGTAACCAAACTTCGAACATTTCCGATTATGGAGTTGAAGTGTAAAAAAGACAGATGAAATATTAATATTAAATTATATGAAGTAAAATACACACACATTGCCACAAATATGACCAAAATATAATCTAAAAGCCATTCACAGACGTCTCCCTCACTAACAGACCATGCTCGATGTATCCTCACTTGTGATTGGCTGATTTTGATTACCTTGACAACAGTGGGAAAACCCCAAGGTGTTTCTAATTACGTTATTTTTATTGCATTCACGGCTAGTTTTGTGATTTTAATTGATGGATATTTCAGATTTTTACAAAATATTATTAAGGTTAGTATTTTATTGTGACCAAAAGGCTGCAAAGAAATGGATTTAGCAAACATCGGTTTTACTTAAATTTTGCCAATCATTGATTGGCAATGAGCCAGCGAGCGATAATACCGAAGTTTGCGAACATCGTCCCAGCACTAGCTGTCAGCACTGGGATGGTGGGAGCAGCAGATCTCTGTGTAAACCGGTAAACTCTGTAACCGGTGAGCCTGCTGTCAGCACTGGGATGGTGGGAGCAGATCTCTCTGTAACCGGTAAATTCTGTGTAACCATATTCTTGAAGGCAGCATAAACTCAGTGGCCTGGACAGCTAACTGGAGCAACTTTTATAACTGGTTCCCGGTAGGCCCATCCTCTGTAACCGGTTGGTAGATCTTCTCACTCTCAACCTGCCCCAGTACTCATACCAGGGAGGGGGGCAGGGCAGAGGGCTAGCAGGAGACCCCACCGGTAGTCTGAGCAGAGCTGGTACCGGTAAAATTCAGCACGAGGGGTCTAGACCTGGTCATCTTCTTCTTGCTGGCTGAACCGGTCACACTTGGGGATCTGTGGAGCCACAATTTCTTCTGCTAGCCTTGCCGGTCGTGTATGAAGATCTGTGAAGTCACATGACCGGCACTTCAAAAACACGCAGATTGCTGTGACCAAATGTCATCTAATTTCTTCACACCAACAGACGAGTTGCTGGATTTCTTCTTGCCAGTTAAAAATGGGTGTTGAGTAATAAATGGTCGTCTTCTTCTGATGAAAACTTCTGTTGAAAACACGATTCCTCCATTGTTGAATGCGTATCACGTGACCAGGTCCGTGTCACGTGACTAGCATAAGCTGGAAGTGATGACATCAGACAATGCATTCTTCTTTCCCTCTATATTCCTTCTCGTCGACATACACACAGTGTTACTCGACAAAGTAGAATTTAATGGAGGGTGCATCGTGGTAAACGAACACTTCTGAACAGAAGAAGGAATGCTGCAGGGACAACACACGACCTCTCACCCACGACTTCGTCTCAACGACAAGCACAAAGAAAATCTTCAAAAATGGCCATAAAATGCTGGATACTGCCTCGTCCTGTCCTGTCCTGGAGAGGCCATGATATGTAGGTAACACAATATATATATTTTCAGATGAAAATAAGCTTTAAATTCATAGAATAAACCATCTTTTCTTCAAACTTAGAGATAACTCCAAATACACGTCTACACACTACACGCGCCAAACGAAAAAGATGAACTGACGTCACTCTGTCTAGACAGGAAGCAAGTATGATGCGCCACCTAGCGAATACACACTACTGACCGGTCCTGCTGGTATTATATACAGGACGTCTTTTTCTGGCGTTTGGCGCACCGACCGGTAAAGCAATTGTCCATTGGATAGGATGTATTAACGCAATAAAATGATTGGTGCACACCCATGATGCAGTCCGGAATATGTATTGTGCTGAAGATAGATAACACTGACAACATAAAACAGAAAAGTGTGCAGCAGCTCTACAGTCTAAGCTTTGGTGTTAAAAACAACGACAAGGTAAAAACAGTAGGAAAAAAGTGTCATGTGGTTGAATTTTAAAATTTTAAGAATTTAACTATTTTGATGTCAACCCAATACCAAATTGCCTCTGGTAAAATGTTTTTCATGCAAAACTGGAATGCATTTTGACAAATAATAATCAATTCAATCCTGTATTAAAATAATAATTTAGGCAGTAACCAGTATGATTATAATAAGCCTTCCTACAAAATACAAAAGACATGGCACAAAAAGTTGAGGCTTTTCCCCCTTAATTTTGGCCAAGGATTCAATTTTGAAACACCTAAATCAAAGATATGGTATATGATTTATAGTCAAGTGTTTAGTTTTATATTTAATTATCTGCAGACCACAATCACACTTACATAAAGAAGGCTATGTACAAAACTTAATTAAATAAGCAAAACCATGACACAGCAGTTGTTTCATTAAATAAGCTAAACCATCAACACACAGTAGTTGTACTGAAACAAACTTTTCATAAGAAAAATAGGCAAAAAATATTAAGAGTTTTCAGTCAGTACACACAATATAAAGAGGAAATTATATTATTCTTGAAAAGCTTTTTTTTCTTTTATCAAAGTGGCAGATCTTGACGGTACACACTAAAGTGCTCCATTTAATATGACCAAAACTTCCTTATTTCTGATCCAATAATGAGATTTTTTCCCAAACATTTTCTTTTCAGTTTAAAGAGGGCTTGCCTCCAAGTGTATTTTTATCTGTTTGTGTGTACATGTCTAGTGGTGTTATCAGGAGCGGCGATCTCGCACATTCACCTGTGACAGAATAAATGGACGATAAGGATTAATGATCATCCGTGATGCATCTTATAAATGTTAAATTACATTAACTATTCTTATTTTCAGAGGAATTTCATAAAAATATGATAAAATATGCAGTTTTGCTTTGATATATGATGTGGCGACGACCAGTTCCACGTCCTACAGAAGTAAAAATCGCAAGTTTTGTTCACTTTTTATTGCTTTAAATATTCACCATTTTAACAACTGTCGGCACACAAAAAATATATATTTTAATTTTTTTTCAATAAAAGTTATCAAAGCACATCTGTTTAAAGAACAAATGTAAGTTTTATTTATGAAACGATGACACCGCACTATCACTAACGGTTTTGTTCATGGTATCAAGATCTCATGTTCCCCGAGGATGACACCACTATACGTGTCTTTTGAAGACAGAAAGCAAAAGAACAGAAAAATGAAGAAAAGACAAAGTAAAGAAGAAAAAAAGAAAGGTTAACAACTTATTTTCACAATCAGGCATTAATATCTCCCAAAAACACACAAAAAGACAAGAGGGCAAGAGCATGCACTAATATTACTACACTACTATACAAACATGGTAAGGGTTAGTTGTTTTGTCCTTTCACCTGTGTAGCTATTGGGAGGCCTAAGAAATATCCAACACAAGCTGTTGCTATGACAGTACCCAGGCGTCTCAACCAAGTTTTACCAAATTTGGGGAATGCATCTACGATACCAGTTATAATGGTCTCTACTTGTACCATCTAGCAGAAAAACAGAAGTAGAGATAGAGAGACACTAGCTCTGTAGCGGAGTGATATTATTGCCATGATATTAAAGCTGTAAATTAATTATTATTATCATTAACAGTGGAAGAACAACAAGTGGTGCTACCTGTGGAAATTAACAAATAAGTATCTGTATATATGTTCTAAAATAGTAATATAAAAGTACATTATTTATTAATATAAGCTGAAGGACAAAGTAAGCAGGGCTGGGAATTGGGACTTAGGCATCATGTTAAGATGGCTTATCATGTTTCAGTGACATCTCTGGTCATCAATGGTGGCCTGCAGCGAGAAGGACTTCGGCAAGATCACGGCTCTCAGATTGCTTCACAGATTTGAGAAAGCAAAAAAATTTCCAGCACAATGAAAAACTAAAAGTTAATACAAGTACATATACTTGTACCATGAAAGGAGTTCCCATACACAAGAATTACAGGATTCAAAATTGTGCTAAGAATATGTGTACATGACATGAAGCGCATTTTGACACATTAGTGTGATCACTACAAAGCAAAAGCGCACCGACAATTTCTCTTTAAAAAAAAAAAAAAAAAATTATATAAAGGGCAAATGGAAATTGCTTCTGGATGTCAGGATGAGTAACAGACCAAAATTCAGCAAGTACATTTTCCACAGCACTTGATGGCCAGTTTAATTTTCCAGTCCTCAAATGTACAGTCCAGCAAATAGTGTCGATACATTGTACAACTAGTAATAAGGAGTAGAGTGAGTCTGTACTAATGTAATAGAATAAATTCAGGCATAAATGGATTCAGTTTTGAGGTTCTAATATCCAGCAGAAAATGTGTCATTTCTGTATATTAAAGTGGTATTTAAAGAGAACTAGAAGTCTTGATCCAAAATATGTTGGGAGACTACAGTTGCACTGTGGTATTTGCTACCAAGCAGGAGTGTCACTTGGTGTATAAATGAAGCACGGCATCCATTTTGTACAAAATACATTCAAATCCAGGAACTTGTGTTTTAGTGTCAACCGAATGGAAGTACCAGTGAAATGAATATGACTACAAACCTGAACAAATTTATCAAACGCGACAAATCTCAAGTATCTTTGAAAATATCAAAAATTTTGTTAAACAATTTGCAAATTTAATAAGTAAATTAAATTTTTATAAGCTAATACCCTATCCAATGGACAATAGCTTATCCGGTCGGCGCAGACCGGCCCGCCAAACGTCAAAAAAAGACGTCCTGTGTTTCCACCGGCTAGGCCAGTCCAGTACTCTGCACTCGCCAGATGGCGTGTCGTACTTCCTTCCTGTCTAGACAGCGTGACGTCATAGCATCTTTTTCGTTGTCTAAACCTATTAGACCCCTAGTAAACTGATAGCGGGGTCGGTGGGAGGGTCTTGTGTGTCCATTGGATAGGGTATTAACTTATAAAAATTTAATTTACTTATTAAATTTGCAATTTTATTGCGTTAATACATCCTATCCAATGGACAATAGCTGAACAACTACCGCTTGGTAGGCGGGTAAGTTACTAGGGACTTAGATGAACTCATAAAATAAACTAACAATTTTCAGGCCTGGGTCGACCCTGAGGTCAGGAAACCCTTAAGGCTATAGTCGGTCAACAGATACCGGTGAACCGGTCCAACCGACTCCCCCCCCCCCCCCCTCTTTTTTTGACAGACCTGCTCTGAGGTAGGGGAAGAGAGGGCTGAGTTCAGTTCCCTGAGAAGAAATAAACCTCCCGAAGGAAGCACGTCTGAGTTTGTTTTTTTTTTGTTTTTTTTTTTGCTTAACTTTATGTACACTATTTACATATTTACAAATCTCCTCTAGGTCCTGGTTTGTTGGTGGATCTGCTGAGCAGCCACTACAGGACCTAAATGGAAGAGCTCTGAATCAGCCCAGGCCACGTCCTTCAGATAGAACTGTGTGAAAGTATTATGGGATTTCCAGTGGCAAGCTGCAAGATCTGTTCTAAGGAAACTCCCGACTGGAAGACCTTAGAGGCAGCAAAGGCCCTGACATCATGGGCTTTAACCTGATGCAGGGTGTGGGCTTGATGATCAGAGAGCTCATAGCATAGGATCACAGTTTGCTTGATCCATGAGGAGATAGTGGCAGGGGAGATGTCTTTGTCGAAGCCTTTCTTGAAGGAAATAAAGACTAGCTCCTTGTGTTGCCTGAGGTCTGAAGTCCTGTCCAAGTAGTAGCGCAAGGCCCTAACCGGACAAAGGGATCTGTCCTATTTGAGGGATTTATCTAGAGTAGGGGCCAATGCTGGTATAACCACTGGGGCTTCACTCTCTGGACCCTCTTTGGCCGGCTGATTTTTGGAAAGAAAGCTGGGAGATGGAAATAGGGACACCTTAGACCAATCGGCTTGGTGCCTGATGTTCTTGTGCTGCCATGCATGCATCTCACTCAAAGACAGTTTTGAAGGTCAGATGCTTCAGAGATGCCTCCCTAAGGGGTTCTAAAGGAGCCTTTGTCAGCTGGTGTAGTACCAGGGAAAGGTTCCAGGAGGGTATTCCCCTCCGTCCTTTGGGTCTATCTCTGTGGAAACTTTCCAAGAGATGAGTGAGATTATCATCTTTGCTGATATTGACTGTTGCATTACCTAGTTTATCAGCAATGGCAGACCTGTATCCATCAATGGTGCTGGGTTGTAACTTCTTGTCCTCAAAGAGGTACATTAGGAAGTCAGTCACCGACTTTACAGGTGGTGACCTGAAGTCTACCTGATTAACGCTGCACCACTTTGCAAAAATGGCCCACTTTGCCTCATAGACTGATCTGGTTGATCTTCTTTGAGGAGCCTCAATTCTTGCTGCCACTGCCTCAGAGAAGCCCTGTTCTTTGATCTTTGTGGCTCTAGGAGCCAGGCATGGAGATTTAGATTTGTCAGATTTCTGTGAGGGATCTGACTGAATGGCTGTGTCAGCAGACTGGGCAGGTTGGGCAGGCTGAGAGGGACCTGACTGGACATGGTCACCAGATCCCAAAACCAAGGCATGTTGGGCCACCCTGGGGCAATTAGAATGAGTCTCTTGCACAGGGCGTCCAGTAGCTTCTCCACCACTTTGCCCAATATGGCGGTTGGTGGGAAGGCATAAGCATCCAGATCCTCCCATGGCAGAGTAAGTGCATCCAGTGCTACAGCTAGGGAGTCCGGTACTGGAGAGACAAACTGAGGCAACTTGTGGTTGAACCTCGTGGCAAATAGGTCTATTTGGGGCCGGTGCCATTGGTTGCATATTTGTTGAAAAACCTCTGGAAGGAGGGACCACTCTGTCTGGATGGTCTGACCCAGCCTGGATAGTTTGTCTGCTATCACATTTAAGCGGCCTGGGATATGTCGAGCTTTTAGAGTCACTTGACGCTGGGAACACCAGGTTAAGATTCTCCACAGTAGGGCACAAAGTGGGCCCGACCTCATGCCTCCTTCCTTGTTTATGTAAGCGACCACTGTAGTATTGTCGGTTGCTACTAGAACTATTTTGTCTACACAGAGGTCTTGGAACTCTTTGAGGGCTAGGAACACCGCTTTGAGTTCCAGATAGTTTATGTGTAGCTTGCTTTCCGGTACCGACCAGGAACCTCTGGCAGTGAACTCGTTTAAGTGAGCGCCCCACCCTTCTTTTGATGCGTCTGTAAAAATTTGCAGAGCATGCTTTATGGGGTGTAATGGTTGATCTTGGAGCACATTGCTTTCCTCTAGCCACCATTGTAAGTGTGGGTGCAGGGACCTGGGTAGAGGGATGACCTTCTCCAGAGATTCCGGTACCCTCCAATTGTTTTTGAGATGCCACTGTATGGGTCTCATGTGTAAACGGCCTAGGTGAACTTGTTTTTCTGTGGCTGTTAGCAGCCCTATCAGGGACATGAACTGCCGGACCGGACAGGCCGGTAGTAACAAAAGTGCTTGTATCTTCTCTTGAAGACTTTCCCACCGGTCCAGTGTCGGTCTGACCTGGCCGGACGTGAGGTCGAACTGGTAGCCTACAAAATTGAAGATTTGCTTGGGCTCCAGCTCTGATTTTTCCAAATTCACCAGCCATCCTAGATCCTGGCATATCTTGACCAGAATTTGGGTATGTAGGAGACAGCTTTGGAGGGATCTGGCTCTTACTAACCAGTCATCTAGGTACTGGTGGATTCTTATACCCTTGCGTAGGGCCATCAGTTTCACCTCCTTTGCTAACACAGTGAACTCCATAGGTGCTGTGGACAGACCAAATGGCAGTGCTTTGAACTGGTAGGTCCAACCTTGGAAATGAAATCTGAGATATTTCCTGGACTGTTCCTGTATTGGCACATGGAAGTAGGCATCCTTGAAGTCTACTGAGGTTACCCACACCCCTTGCTGGAGGATGTCCTGATGGTTTCCGGTGTCTCCATTTTGAATTTTTCCGTTTTGAGGAAAAGATTCCGTTTGCTTAGGTCTAGTATAGGTCTCCACTTGTTGTTTGGTTTTGGGACTAAAAATAGTCGGTTGAAGAAGCTCAGAGATGTTTTGTTCTTTACTAGTTCTACTACATTTTTGTCTATAAGCTGATGCAAAGCCTCCAGCAGGTAGCTGTTCCTGTGGGGGTTTGCATAACAACTTATGACCGTGGGGGACCTTGTGAGGTTTGGCCGGATCCGAAAGGGGAGGGTATAACCCTCTCTGAGGATCTGAACCACTTCCGGACCGGCGCCCAGATCCAGCCAAGTTTTCCAAAAGTTTTGGAGTCTGGCCCCTACAGGCAGATTTGTGACAACACTTGGGACATTTGTTACAGGTTTTACACAAGTTGATTGAGTGACACAGGAAGCACCTTTGACATATTTTAATTTCTCTTATATTAGATAACAGTCTGCTACCCCGGGACTTAACTCTTTCTTTTGTGAGTGCCCAGGAGCAGTATGAGCAAGCTTGACAACATGACAATTTACATTTGAGAAGTTTAATGTCTGTTTTTGAACTGGTGAGCTCCCAGTCAACAGCCCTTCCTGTAACAAAGTTATGCATTGATTGTCATTTATAAGGCTGTTGACCCTTGGCCGGTCGCGATGAGTACTGGTGCTTGCCTTTACTTCTTTTGTTGTGACCCCTTGATATGTTCTTCCAAGCCGGCCTGTCTTGCTTTCTAGTGTCCGACTTGGTGTCCTGGCGTTCATAGGGGTGGCAGCGACCTTTCTTGTAGGACGAGCCCGACCGACCTTTATCAAAGTTGGAGATGTTTTCTTCAGCCTGCTTTAGGGTTGTATCCGGAAACAGGGTGGAAATATGGAGTGGGGCAGTCATGAGAGCTGCCATAGTGTCAGCTTTAATCCCTGCTTTCAAATATGCAAGTCACGAGTCCCTTCTGAGTAGTGTGACATTTGCCATATTCACAAACACAAAGTTGGTTAAATGTTCCATGGACTTGGCCATAGCTTGGCAAATGCTGGCATTAAAGTCCATGAGAAACTGTAACTCTTCTGTGGCTGTAGACAGTTTTGAAGAAGACTTGCCCTTGTGTTCGAGTCTAATGGCCTTGAGCTGGGACTGCAGGTCCTGTTGTACTTTCATCAAGCATCTGTTGAACCCAGCAGCTTGATTACAGGTAACCGACGACTCCCTGGCGGATTTCTCCCATTTCCTCAAGGTATCTTGAGAGATAGGTCGCGACTGGGGAGGGCTGGTGGCGATTCCAGCCTGTCTTGCTATCCTGAGGTAACCACTATTGAGCTTAGATGAATCTGTACTCCAGGCAGTAACAGTCTCTGCAGTGTCACTTTTCTGCTGAGGGTGACAACCGTACCACTTTGCCTGAGATCTGGGGGGTTTCAGGAACTCATCTCTTTGCAAACCACCGGCTTCAGCACTGCGAGATGGGTAACCATCAGTGAGAGTTAAGTTCATTTGGAAAGTTTTCGACAAAGCCACTCGTCGGTAGGCAGTTGAACTGAGATCTTCCCTGGTGTTTGCAGCTTAGGTCCAGCGAATGGATACTCTTCTGAAGAGCCGGTCGATGTATCCAAATCCGGAATGTGGGTCCATCCCATAAAGGACCGGATTCCCCTTATTGTTTCTCTATACGTTTGTTCTTCTGAAGGTGAATGGTCAGGGTCGGTGACTGTAGCATCCAGTTCATCTGATAATTCACCTTCTTCGACAAAAATATCAACCGGAGGTCAGTCAGATACAACACTATCCGATTCACTGGAGGAGATCTTTCTGGTCGGTTGAAAGGCACTGGATATGCTTGTAGAAGCTGCTGGTCGGTCTAAAGGCGGAGGTCGGTCAGGCTGAGATCTAGAGGTCGGTGGGACAGTAGAAGCAATAGGTCGGTCAGTAGGCTCAGAAGGTCGGTCAGAAAGTTGAGAGGCTGGTTGGTCGGTAGGTCTGATGAAGGGCTCCGACCTGATGACACTGGCTGGTGGTGAATGAGCTGGGACCACTTTGACCGTACCAAAGGTAGGTTCCTGTTGAGGCTGGTCCAGAGTTTTTGCCAGCAAGAGGGCTTCTAGCCGGTTGAACCGGTCTGACCATTTCTGATCTAACTCGTCGAACCTCTGGTCGGTGGACACTGCAGCCGGCCGGCTAGTTGAGGCTGAAGGTTTAGACTTGACCGACTTCTTCTTGTCTTCTACCCTTTTCTTCTTTTCAGCCAGCTGTGCACTCAAACCAGCGTCCTGGCCATCCACTGCCCTTATTACCGACACTCGTGCCGGGTCCACAAGGGTGGGACTGAGAGTGACTTTACTGGATGTTGAAGATGAATCATTCTTAGATGGGGTAGTGTCAGTCTTCTCACGCTTTTCCTTCTTCAATTTGTAGGAAGGGGTGGATAGCTGTGAGAGCTGTTCAGGAGTCAAGGTATTACAGTGCTGGCAATCAAAACCTGGCTTTTCAACGCAGGGGTCCTTACCCTTCTTTTTATCACGACAACATGCACAGACACTGTGTAAGTCAAACCCTGCCATCATGTGGCCACACCCTCCACGTCGCTGACTGGGAGAAGACATAATGATCTATACACTACCAAGAATGAAATGTTAAGTTTTAAAATCAAAATAGAAGGTTATCTCACAAAAAAAACTGAAAATTCTAAACTCAGAATAAATTTGTGTGCAAAGTACATGCGAAAAACGAAAAAGATGCTATGACGTCACGCTGTCTAGACAGGAAGGAAGTACGACACGCCATCTGGTGAGTGCAGAGTACTGGACCGGCCTAGCCGGTGGAAACACAGGACGTCTTTTTTTGACGTTGGCGGGCCGGTCTGCGCCGACCGGATAAGCTATTGTCCATTGGATAGGATGTATTAACGCAATAAAATAGTATGTAGACATATCTGGTTGAATATTTCTCTTCACCCATGTTATTTATGGGAAATTTAATATTAAATAGTTCTGTGAGAACCAGGTGTGCTTGTAAATACTCATCAGCTTGTCAATATACTGGGTCTATTGTACACTTGGGCACCCCATCACAGCTGTACTATCCACTAGTATCTAATATTCCTCTCTTAAACTGTCTTTGCCTATCACTGCTTAAACATAGCCTTGAAATGATGCTGGATCTCTTTTGGTTTGGAACATAATGGAGTTTTAAAAAGATTTACAAAGGTCACAGTAAAAGCTTGCTTTAAAACACAGTTCTCAAATGACCCAGGCACATATCTAAATATGAAAATAAGAAAGCAAAAACAAAGTGTATAAGCAAAATCAGTTATTTCATGTCTTGTTTAATAACAGGGAAGAAATGACAATTTCAAATTAGTTAAGAACACCAGATTAAGTCCAGATATATCCATGGCGTGAAACTTTGTAAAGGTACATTTTAACTATGTTTTGATTCCAACAATAAACTTCAGTTTCTTAAAGATTAAAGGGTATTTTTGCTAAAATCATGAACTTTTAACTGAAACATAAGCTAGACTTTTTTTATTTTTATCAGATCTGAAGTCACAAAAAAAAATGGTGAAGTGTGGCACTCTTAGATTTTCTTTTTTTAAATGAATATTGTGTAAAACACACAGATTTACATGAAATGATGGGATTAAGGCAATCATTAAGCATGTCTAACTATCACTTACTGCTTTTTTTTTCTTTTATAATAATTCAAATTTACAAATATTTATCTTTTTTTTTCTAACACTTTACAAATCCATGGAACTAATATAACTTAAACTGCATTATGACAGTTCTTAAAGCTAACAACACAAGTAACACAATTTTTCAAGGACAGAAGATTTTGTTTGTCTTATTAAAGACTATCCTGCAGATGGGAATACTCATTAAGTTGTATGAAACATACAACCTACCACAGCATATGAAATAACAATACTTAAACTTTCGAGATGATTTTTACCAATTTTGCTGGGGGTTTTCCCCAAAATTGAAAACCAATATTTTATCTCTGTATGATCCTACTTCCTAAATCAACTGAGTAAACAATGTAAAAAACAAAGGAAAAGCAAAGGAGTAGTATAATTCATTTAATTTGCCAACAGTTTTGAGTCTTTCAACCCAGGTTTTGTTTCACTAAACCAAGACAATTGCCCAAATTTGACAAATATACATTTACTGTTGTGCTCACTGACTTACTACATCTGACTTACACTTTCAATTTTATCTTTCCTACACTTAAACATGTTTATGTAATATAGGGATTAAATGTTATTTTATCAGCCAAATGATTTGATCTGATTATGTATAGTATTATTGTATTTGGTTAACTGGTTACATGTAGATGTATTTACTTGTCAGTTAGTAAATACCATTTTCTGTAAAATTTTCCATCATCACAACACTTAATTAATTTCTAACTTAAAGTGACTTATAAGCCCAATACCAAGCTGGGTATTTTTTATTTGTTGTATCTGTTGTTTTGTGAAACATCTATTGTCACTAAAATAGAATAAACAATAATAATAGTGGGCCTTTTAATGTTATAAAGAAAATAATAAGTGGACAGGAACCAACTGGTGATTAATTGTAATTTTTTTTTTTTTAGTACATGCCCAAATGTAATTACCAGAGATTAATTTAGTATTGTTTTCCATCAACTTTGTCATTCACAGATGAAAAGTACTTGTACTTAAGTACTTTTTACTACTTGTATTTAACTACTTAAATGAAAAAAGTAGTACATTTCAATGTACTTGACCCCAACCCTGGCAAAATCTAATTTGGGTATCAATATATTGAACAATACTGAAATACTGTTTCAACCCTTTTTCAGTGCTGCCCTGACACTTGACACTTCGAATACTATCATTTGCTATGTCCATTATGAGCGATAATCTGATGCATTTTTAAGCGCGACCCTTGCTAGGGCAATCACTTTTTGTTTTCTTTTTTTTTTCTCATCTGCGGACTTTCTTGGATTGTGTCAAGCCACAATGACAGCCTGTATTTAACAGAAGTTGTGGAGTGGCCACAATGACCGTCTTTTACAGAAGTTAAGCGTCGATGGGATACATTAGTACTGGGATGGGTGTCCACTTCAGTGCATTACTCGTGTCACTGATGGCTTTGTGCTTGCACTAGGGGACCGAAACACCTTTCAGCCTTGTTTCAAATCTCATTATAAAAGTATTAGCATATTTATATAATAATCGCAGAATGTCTTTTAAAAGGTATGAATTATTTATTTGATGTGTATATGTTTTAATATAGCCCACATATAACATTTCATCTTGTAAGAAATAGACAATTCTTTTAATTTATCGACAATTTTGAAAGGGTCCCTACATTTGTGAATGCACTTTTTTTTCTATTTGATAAGTCAATATAATTGACAAAGCTTTCATATTATGTGTAAAAATACTGTAGTTTTATTTATTTGATGTATACGTGTTTCAATATAGCCAACATACAATATTTTATGTTGTCAGAAATAGATCATTCTTTTAATTTACCGACGATTTTCAAAGGGTCCCTGCATTTGACAATGCATAAACAACCAAAAAAGGATAAATCGTGTATACAGGTGAGAGAACAATATTATTGTACATATTAATTGAATAGTGTCATTTTGATGTGGGTTTATGAAGTTAACATATGTCCGCACTTGGTCGGGCAATGTTAATTTGCAGTGGCAAGAGAGAGCACTCCTTAAAATATATCCTTTGACAGCAAGTAATGTTTAGAAATATTGATACACAAGATTATTTAAACTGATCATATATCACTGCTCTCGTATTTGATTATTGATTAAAACATAGAGAATAGATAAAAGGCAATAATATTTTGAAAATACTGCCTATTCAGTTATTGAATAGAATATTAAACAACACTTTTTAGTAGAAATATACAAAATTTTGAGATTATCAATCAATATTGCAATATTACTGCAAAATATTTTCTCCATTTTACTTCAAAAGCAATTAAGAAATTTAGGACTTTTTTTTTTTTATCCACACACACGATTTTTTAGCAAAATAAACTATAAAATGCCAGATTTGTATATCTGGTAATACCAGAACGTAAGCCATGGTAACAGAAGCCTTGATTTTTACTTGAGATTGGGTCGGTTTCCCGGATATCTCAGCACTGGAAGCATTTCAGTGAAATATATCGACAACATTTTACAACCGTCATCTAGCTTGTCAACACGTAAAACTGAAGGAAAACTTAAAACATTGAAAACAAACCCAAATTGTGATAAGATCCATCACATAATTGTGTACACTTGGGAATTTTTATTCTTATTTCATTGAGAGGAAACTGCCACGCCTTGGTGTCATGAGTGTCACTTAGGTCAGTGGCCTATTTCACTGGGGTGTACTAAAACACATCTTTTTTTTCTTCCCAGAATCCCGGAATTGAACAGTTTTTGCATTGATGGCCTCCCGATCAACACAATTTTGATACTAACCCATCTCTTCGTTTTAGTGTCTAATATTTAACTTAAACCTGCTTTTCTTTTCAATATCTTATCTAGGGCTGTGAACGAGTACTCGAGCCTCGATAGAAGAGTCGATCTTTGCTAGTACTTGAGTCCATTTTAAATCCTCGGTTACTCGCGAGGTATTGTATTATCGCCAACGTAATGAAAAAAAAAATACATTTCAGCATTTCCGTCACATAATATCAATTAAAGTTGTTATTTTCACTTGAAAACATATAATTTACTCTATATTCTATAATATCTGGTCAAATAGAAGACGTTTTTCTTCAAAAGCTTTGTTTCCGAAACCGACTATTTGTTTACAGAAGACTTCTAATGGTAGATACTTAATCTCACGGTTACTCGAATTCGGGCCGGTTGTAAGACGGCGAGTACTCAGTGCCGTTTTTCAGCACCCGTCCCAGCCCTAATCTTATCTGACTTAACTTCAACTGATGGTAAAGGTTTTTTTTTTCAAGATGCAGTCCAATCAACAAAAACTTCTCACAAAGCACTTTTCAATGTTGAACGAGGTTGAATTAAAAGAAAATCAAGGAAAACAACTCCTGTCACAACCAACACCCATGATTTATAATAACGCAATAACTAGACCTACACATCGGAGAACCGATGCAAATATGTATCCATTGGAACGACAACTCACCAAAGCCAGTGAACCATCATTTGACCTTGAAGGAGGGGCCAAAGGTCAAATCTGACATCAGAAGATTCCCAGCCCACAATATCCTGCAAGTTGGTTTCACATTGCAAACCTCTAGGACCAATAATAAATGAGTTATGTGCACTTTTAAGTTTGGCTATCCTCATACGACCTTGAAGGAGGGTTCCAAGGTCAAATCTGACTACATAAAAAGATTCCCAGTCCATGATTTCCTATAAGTTGGTTTACCATCTCAAACCTCTAGGACCAATAATAAGAGAGTTATAAGCACTTTTAAGTTTGGCTATCCTCGTTTGAGCTTGAAGGAGGGGCCCAAGGTCAAATCCGACCACACCAGAAGATTCGCAGCACATGATTTCCTATAGGTTGGTTTCACATTGCAAACCTCCAGGACTAGGGACGTCATCGTGTACCGTGATATCATCATATCGCCGATGTTTCAAGTCCGCACACGATATCGAGCTTTGTTTTCATAGCCCGATTTCCGGGGTTTAGTTACTACATTAATGAAAAGTATATAGTGGGTGTACATGAGCCAGAACTCGTAACTGGAAATGGCTTTCAGTTTATTTTAAAACGAAGATTCTTGGATTTTACCCTTAATAAAGTAAAAAATCTTTGTTATTTCGGAGAATTGACAGGGTTTATAATGTTTTGAATTAAAAATATGAAGTTGAAATGTAGATATTAACTTAGCGATAAATACCGCGATATCGCCCACTGTTTTGTTCACGGTATCGAGACAGCAAACTTCCCAACGATGACGTCCCTATCCAGGACCAATAATAAGGAAGATATAACCACTTATAAAGTCCGCTATGTGGGTTACTTTGGCACTCCATGGATGACCTTGAATTAAGAGCTTCAAGGTCAAATGTCTGCAAGGTTGTAGAGGACATATATATCTGTTATACATACCACCTATGAAGATATTCAACCTTCTACCTATGAGAAACAGCCAGTAGAAAAATGTACATAATTTTCAAAGAAATGCCCGCGGCGGCCATCTTGTTTTTCAGAATGAGGCTAATTTCCTTCCCAGAGAAGCTTGCCCCCCAATGAAGATATCCTGCAAATTTGGTGAACCTAGCTGATGTAGTTTTCCTCTGAGAGCGTTAACGCCGAAAATCTCTCTACGCGCGGCGGCGTATTGAACACTAAACCAAAGTATCCACCGGATGCGTCCGGTGGATACAATTATCAACTTTCCACTACTAAAAACTACAATTTATCTATAATCAGAACATACAGAATCCATCAGAAATACACACAATAAAGGAGAATATAGGGTAAAAAATAGCATCATAGATGCCCGTACCCCACAGCCTTGGGAACTATTTTCAACACCATGAGATATAGAAGTACTGTACCAGTACAAACTTCAGGATACTTTCAGAGCACTGTCAGTTATATAAAGGTCCAAACAATGTTTAAATGGAGAAATAATGTTTAAAAGAAAGATAATGCGTATAAACATGAAGTATTAAAACAAGATAATTCAATGACAAGATGACAGCATTAATCAGTAAACTAAAATTCAACACTCTTTATATACATCTGCATTTCCGAATTATGGTTTAGATGGTTTGAATATTACCATGCATACAGAAGTGGTAATACATTTAATGAATGCTTATGTGTGGTGTTGGAGTAAAATCTGCGGCTCACTTGATGAAATTCTATCTCTTACAATGGGAAGTTATGAAAATAAAATTCTTAATAAATTCTAATATGACTTTTGCTTAATCTGCATCAAAAGACAGACCCAAAGGTGCAACAAGATTTTAAAGGTCAAGGTCACTACGGCAAGGTAAAAGGTCAAATTAAGGTCACACCATGATAATACACACCTATAGCCAATAACCAATGTCCCTACCAAGTATCAACTTCCTACACCTTACGGTTTCCGAGATACAGCCCTGACGATTTTATAGGTCAAGGTCACTATGGCAAGGTCAAAGGTCAAATCAAGGTCACACCATGATGCTGCACACCTACACCCCTAGCCAATGTCTCTACCAAATATCAACTTCCTGCACCTAACAGTTTCCAAGATAAAGCCCGGACAATATTTTATAGGTCAAGGTCACTACGGCAAGGTTAAAGGTCAAATCAAGGTCAGACCATGACGTTGCACACCTACACCCCCCAACCAATATCCCTACCAAGTATCAACTTCCTACACCTTACGGTTTCCGAGATATATCCCAGACAACATTTTATAGGTCAAGGTCACTACGGCAAGGTTAAAGGTCAAATCAAGGTCAGACCATGACGCTGCACACCTACACCCCCTAAGCAATATCCCTACCAAGTATCAACTTCCTACACCTTACGGTTTCTGAGATATAGCCTGGACAAGATTTTATGGGTCAAGGCCACTACGGCAAGGTCAAAGGTCAAATCAAGGTCACACCATGACGTTGCACACCTACACCCCCTAACCAATGTCCCTACCAAATATCAACTTCCCAAGCCTTACAGTTTCCGAGATATAGCCCGGACAACATTTATAGGTCAAGGTCACTACGGCAAGGTCAAAGGTCAAATCAAGGTCAGACCATGACGTTGCACACCTACACCCCCTAACCAATATCCCTACCAAGTATCAACTTCCTACACCTTACGGTTTCCGAGATATAGCCCGGACAAGATTTTATAGGTCAAGGTCACTACGGCAAGGTCAAATCAAGGTCAGACTATGACGTTGCACAACTACACCCCCAACCAATGTCCCTACCAAGTATCAACTTCCTACACCTTACGGTTTCTGAGATACAGCCCGGACAAACTATTTCCCGCCGCCCGCCCGTCCATCCGGACACCAATGGTGAAAATAATACCCCAACAGCCCTTAAGGGCTGTGGGGTAACAAAACTATTTAAAAAGTTATCACACTGACATTATCACCACTGAATAATGAATATAATTTGAATTTGCATCTCCTGTTATGTTTGTTATATGTACTATGTTTCCTACTTCTTTCTATCTAGTTCTATTAAAGTACATTTATTTACCGGGGGGGAAAAACAACTCACAAGATTTAATTTTTCTTTCATTTCGTTTTTGAGTTACTATCAATACATCAGATCCAACAAAAAAGGTCAGACACAAGTATTTAAAGCAGATTTGGATAAATACATTTAACTACAGTTAAAGTAGAAGGTATTTTGCAATTACATCCATAACAACATCACAGGAGCTAGAAAACTTAAAACAGGGTTCTAACTGATTTAACAAGTAAATATTATATTTTTTGGGGTCTTTGAGTGTTTTAATACCTGCAGCAATGCATTAATCCAAGTACATGATTAGAATAAGAATAGCCTTTTCTGAATCATTATGTGCCAATAATATTACAGAATGAAACTTAAAACTATCAATAATGGATACAAATGCTACAAGTGTGAGATATCTTTAGGTTTTAAAATTTTTTGCACTTGTTCAGGAGACATAACAAAAGCATACTCCAGTGCAAAATTACTTTTCATTCCGACCCTAATATTTTGTATATATAGCGTATTTGAGTCTTGTTTTATTTCATTGTACAATTTTTTATTTCAATAGGGTTTGCTATTTATTTACCAAGACCATTTTTCAATATAAAATATCCATGGATGTAAATTGTCACCACACAAAATTGTGATTAAGTTGAATATTATCAAGCCAATGCACTCAGCAGTACACATACGTAACATAGGTTTGGGTTAATTCTTAAAGTGAAAACAGCAACTATTGTTGAAAGTAGAAGAAAAGGGGAAAACTATAAAAAACGTTGATTGCAAAAGTTACTACTGGATCATAAAACAATCCAACTTTTTGTTTGAGCCTGTTCATGACTGGACTACTGATAATGGTAGTAGGATTAAGAGGTTCTGATCCACCGATACACAAAACTTTGGTTATATTACCTCTGTCCTAGCCTCGACCTATTTAGCCACAGGATAATAATTTTACATGTTCAATTCTCTTTTCGTTGTCTTTTTCAGTAGAATTTCACATTCAGAAATTTTTAAAATATTTTTACAATATTTCAAAATGTTTGGTTTGATCAATATAAATTATAACATTTTCTTTTCACAAACAAAAAATTATTTTGAATTTTGGAAGTAAACTTACATCAATACCCCCAGATAATTACATCAACTAATAAAACATTTCTTAACCAATGCCCCTAATCTCGAATGCCACCTACATTATGGTAACTTTATAGTCAAGTGAGCTCCAAAACCGTATATATATTCCATCATCAATGATGATTTTGCCATGTGACACTTTACAAGGGGGTGGGTGGGTTTAATGTCAATAACACTTGTGTTAAAACAGATTCAATGGACAAAAATGCAGCATCAAGATTTCCAGTGTGATCAATGTATGCACACAAGTAAAGGTTTTAATACACATAAAACATTCTGGAAAAAAGTCCAATTGCAAAAAAGGAGAGTTAAACACAAGCTGCTAATGAGGAGATCGGCAAATTGCATACCAAATTTTGACAGAAATTCCAAAAACATTTCCATTTTGGTTACAAGTGTCGAAAGCACTAACATTACCTTCTGGAATATCTCATTATTTTGAAAAATTTAAGTAATTAACTGGTGTTTCAAATTAAAAGATGACTGCACTATAGCGAGGAACAACTATTGGTATGTTTAGTCATCATTACTTCATCAGTGACAAATATTTTGAATTTTAAAAATATTTTGAAATGTTTGGTTAATATACAAAATAACATTTTTTTTTTCACAAAAAAAAAAAAAGAAAACAACCCACCATTGATAAAGATACCATGTTATGTTGAATTCTGGGAGGAAAATTACATCAACACTTCAGATATTTACATCAACTATATGCACTAACGTATGTACTAACATATTTCTTAACCAATGCCCACAAAACGTCAAGAGTACCATTTGTCACGTTGGCAGAAGCAAGTTTGAGAAAATTAACAACAACCAAAAAAAATGTGCAAGTGCAGTACTACTGATCCCAGACTTCAGCTAAAATATTTCCCAGTTATTACTATGGATACACATAAAACAAAGAAACTTCTCTTCTTCTTTGTTTTTTTCCTCTGAAAAGTTTTCACGATTACTGATATTTTTTATGGACATGATACTTGTATTTTATGGGTTTATTTTTCCTCAACTCGTGGAGTTTTACTTGTACCTGAGTGGTCATTGGTAGACCAATTAGCATAAACAACACAGCGACGGTGGTGGCTGTCAAAATGCGAACGCATGCATTAAGTCCTAATCTAGGGAACTCATCGACCAAGCCAGTTAGCACTGTTTCCACAATAACCATCTAAAATGACATCAATTGGCAGAAAATTGTTGATAAAACATGGCTGGATTATAAAAAAAAAAAAAAAAATAAATAACTGATTTGCTTGTACACTTTTTTTTTCTTTTATTAGGATCAAAAATTTGTAATTTAATTTCTGATGTTTTATGTAGTCATCAATCTTGAAACTGGCATCTCTCTCCCTTGTTTCGATCTGTCTTCAAAAGATAAGAAATGATGCAATAAATATAATTACTTAAAGAACAGGCGTCAAAAGTAGAGAAGATTCCACCACAGACCAACAAGTGAAGCAGAAGTTAAAGTTTATAACGCATGCATTCGGGGAATTTAACAGTGATTCATATAAATATCTGAAATAACACTGTTATGCATTATTTGTTAATTGAAACTGAATATATACATTTATTTTTATATATGTATATATATAGCATTGTTACCACAGTCCTAAGGACACACCAAGGTAATTTTAAAAAACTGAAGGTCAGACATACTATTCCAAAATTAAATGCCCAGTTAAAGGTTGCAAGATAATTTTTGTACTTCAAATTCAAAACTCATACTCCCTGGGAATATTTAGGCGGAATAGATAGTCCCTTGGATGCATGGTTTATAGCATACAGAAATTTTGATTTTGAGTAACCTTTCAAGGTCAAAACCATTGCACTGCAGTTTTACAGTATCGGGTCAACTATAAGTCTATAACCACACACATGGTTCCCACTCCCTTTTCCAATTTAAATTCCCTGTGTTTTCCCTGTGAAGTTTATATTTTTCCCTGTGGATTTTACAAATAAAATAACACAATCAAGCCAAAACATCAAATGTGACCTGCGAGTCGCGACCCGTGAATGCAAATGGCTGGTACTCTTCAAAATCATTCTGAAATTTTCAAATTCCCTGTGTTTTTCCAAAATTTTCAAATTCCCTGTGTTTTCCCTGTCTGGAATTACCTTTCACAATTTTTCCTGTTTTCCCTGTGCAGTGGGAACCCTGCACACATAACCATTCTACAGAAACACAGAACCTGGAGAGGAAGACTTTGATATGAATGGGGAAAATAACCACAGATGCCCATCTGCAGATTGGCCCTTTTAATTAGAGAAATGTGAAATTTGCCACAGTGGGAAACCCCCTCTCATCAAATAGTTTTAATGAATTGAGAAGTTTCAGCTATTTATCTTATCTGTCACTGAGTTCAATTGATTTTCTCTTTCAGTTAGGGCTGTTAAGCCAAATTTGAGTACGTGTTAAACAATACAGCAATTATTTGGAGTCTAAAATTGAGGAAATCATTTTCTTTTCAACTCGCGTATTGGCATTTTTCAAGATATTCATGCAAAAAGTGGTAAGAGATTTGCAGCAACAAGGTTAAATTTTGTTTCATTTATATCTATAAGAAGTACTTGCTGGAAGAGTTGATTAAGTTTTAGGGGAGAATGTTGTGTGATAAATTTCCATTTCTTTTAATCTACACATATCAGGCATAACAACAATACCTCCCCAGTTAAGAATGAATGTATGGGTTTGGAATTACTAGGAAAGAAAATAATATTGAAGATCTAAAGACCATGGAAGAAAGAAAGTCCCAGAGGAAAGTAACATCAACTACACCTACGCATCGGAGAACCGATGCAAATTTGTATCCACTGGAAAGACAACTTACCAAAGCTAGTGACCCATCGTTTGACCTTGAAGGGGGCCAAAGTCAAATCTAACATCAGAAGATTCCCAACCCATGATATCCTGCAAGTTGGTTTCACATTGCAAACCTCTAGGACCAATAATAAGCAAGTTATGAGCACTTTTAGTTTTGGCTGTCTGCATTTGACCTTGTAGGAGAGGCCCAAGGTCAAATCTGACTACATCAAAAGATTCCCAGCCCATGATTTGCTTTAAGTTGGTTTCACATTGAAAACCTCTAGGACCAATAATAAGCAAGTTATAAGTACTTTTAAGTTTGGCTGTCCTCATTTGACCTTGAATGAGGGGTCGAAAGGAAGGGCCCAAGGTCAAATCTGACAACATCAGAAGATTCCCAGCCAATGATTTCCTATCAGTTGGTTTCACATTACAAACCTGTGGGACCAATAATAAGCGAGTTATAAGCATTTTTAACTTTGGCTTTCCTCGTTTGACCTTGAAGGAGGGGCCCAAGGTCAAATCTGAACACATCAAAAGATATCCTGCAAGTTGGCTTCACATTGCAAACCTCTAGGACCAATAATAAGCAAGTTATAAGCACCTTTAGGTTTGGCTGTCTGCATTTGACCTTGTAGGAGGGGCCCAAGGTCAAATCTGACTACATCAAGATTCACAGCCCATGATTTCCTATAGGTTGGTTTACCATTCTAAACCTCTTGGACAAATAATAAGAGAGTTATAAACACTTTTAACTTTGGCTATCCTCATTTGACCTTGAAGGAGGCCCAAGGTCAAATCCGACCACACCAGAAGATTCCCAGCCCATGATTTCCTATAGGTTGGTTTACCATCACAAACCTCTAGGACCAATAATAAGCAAGTTATAAGCACTTTTAAGTTTGGCTATCCTCGTTTGACCTTGAAGGAGGGGCCCAAGGTCAAATAAGACCATAGCAAAGGATTCCCAGCCCATGATTTCCTATAGGTTGGTTTACCATCACAAACCTCTAGGACCAATAATAAGCGAGTTATAAGCACTTTTAAGTTTGGCTATCCTCGTTTGACCTTGAAGGAGGGGCAGTGTTCGACCTTAAATGAAAAATGTTCTTGGCCTGTGAGAAAAGTTGCTGGACCGACAAACAGATAGCTACTCTGCAGCATGTGCTGATTGAAGCTTGACTAACTCCTAAACAGAAAGTTACAATAGTCCAGAGGACTACTAACAAAGGCATTTGCAGCAAAGACAGTCACAATTTTTAGTAAGATACTGTCATACAATTTCTGCCTGAAAAATAATAATAAATAAAAATAAATAAATAAAACATAAATAAATGTAAAGAGAAAGTTATAGCTATGTCATGATTAGAACATTCATAATTCATAATAAAGCAGAAATCATTAATTTATCTTAAGCTCAATAAGTTGTTTGTTCAGATATCAAAATACCCATTTCTTTCATTTATTGTTTCAGAAAAATTAATTATTTCAGGTCTTTTTTATATTACAGGGTTTAAGTGCATAATGCACACATACAGAACATTATTATCAACGATAATAACCAAGACATTTATAGAAATATTTAGTTACAATTCTGCTCTTGCTTGAGTGTTAGATTTTGAAAGCTAGTTTCTGATTGGTCAATGGTAGATGGCCTCGGCGAATCAGAAGAGAGATATGAAAAGCAATGACAGTACTGCTTACAATATGGCTACTGACGTAAATCCTCTAAACTATGTTAAAAAACAAGGGAAATATGTGGGAATATATCTTATTTGGAATGTTTCTGGACAAACTGACCATCTACTTGCTAGAGCTACAGGTCCGCGAGTGAAGTTGTCAGCTTCAGGCCGGCGAGAATTTCAAACACTGAGGAGGGATCCAAGGACAAATCTGACCACACCAAAAGATTCGCAGCCCATGATTTCCTATAGGTTGGTTTCACATTGCAAACCTCTAGGACCAACAATAAGGGAGATATAGGCACTTTTAAAGTCCACTATGTGGGTTACTTTGCACTCCGTGATAAGAGCTTCAAGGTCAAATGTCTGCAAGGTTGTAGAGTAAATGTATATCTGTTATACATATCACCTATAAAGAGATTCAACCTTCTACCTATGAGAAACAGCCAGTAGAAAAATGTAGATTATTTTCAAAGAAATGCCTGTGGCGGCCATCTTGTTTTTCAGAATGAGGCTAATTTCAGTCCCAGAGAAGCTTATCCCCCAATGAATATATCCTGCAAATTTGGTGGTCTAGTTTTCCTCTGATAGGGTTAACACCGAAAATCTCTCTACGCGCGGCGGCGGCGTAGTGAACGCTAAACCAAAGTATCCACTGGATGCCTCCAGTGGATACAATAATACAGTTAGACATTAAGCCAACGAAATGGCAACAATTTAATATTATTATTTTTTTTTTCCTGTAGGTATGTGACTCTTGGTTCACATTTAATCAATCTAAACGGAACAGGAGGAAGGACAATGTTATATATCTAAATTAAAGTATTTCAGTGGAGAGAAAAAATAAGTGGATATGTAGAATTATACATTCTATGACATAGTTTTTTTAAATTGCCTTTTTGTGAGGGACAGGAAACATTAACATTGCCAAATGTAATGTTAATCTTATATTTAAAATAGTTACAAAATTTAATACATTTTATCTTCAATACATTATTAACTCCATCTGTATGGAACCTTGCTAAAAACAAAACAACGTACAATTTATAATATAAATTTAAAAGTATTTTGAAATAAATAATCTTACTTCAGTTGAGAAAGACATTTCTACATGTAATGTATTCAAAGTTTATTGTTTTGACATAAAAACACAAAGAGTTAGAAGTGTGACGCTTGTTAGAGGAAATGCTCCAATTTTACTTTCATTTATGAAAAAAAACTGGTCAAATTCACAATTTTTTTTGTGAGATTTTCATCTATCATAGAATTTCTCTGAATTTCAGTTCTTGTTAATTTGAACCCTAGTGCTGTGACGATGTTTGTGGAAGTTCGGCAGTTGACAACATCTAGAAATCACCAATGTCACAAAGGAAAGGATCCTATTTTCGCCAATCTATAAAATTTTAGTGAGTTTATGGGGAAACTTAACAAAATATCTTTAACAACACCCCCCCCCCCAAAAATAAAAAAGAAAAGTAAAAGAGAAAAACACTCATACTTTAGTATACACCAACTGGAAATAAAGTGCAGTTAATGTAAACAAATCTCTTTGCAATAAAATGCTAAGTAATTGCTGAAACAAGGACAATTTTGATATCAAATCAAAACAGACGATGCACTGGGTTTTATTGGAGATAATTTTACCTCGAAATGGCACATTGGCAATTTACATATATGAGCAATAACGTTAGATTGTATGGGGTGCTGCATACCAGCATACTTTGGGAAATGAACCACACGTTTAATTGCAGTGGTAGATTTTGGTAATATAAAATGATATATTAAAATTCTGATTCTCTAGTCTCTGCCTATTCTAATATATACTGATCACAGAAGTACAGTTTGTATCTGAATGAAATAGAAGCCACATATATTTGAATTATGAAATAGAAGCCACATATATTTGAATTAAGGCTGTTAGGAGTACCAATTGTTAGTGGTCGGACCGGTCCTGAAAATAAAAAACGGTTTTGGGGCTTTGAAATAGAACGAAATCCGGGATTTTGAATGCTGCACTGATATGGTGCAAATTTACAATCAGCATACATGAGCCATAACTTGAACTGGAACTATGTATTCATACATACAAGCCCAAAAATTTCATATGCAATGGATGTGAAGTAAAAATGTATGACATTTCCTCAAATTTATATTTTTATTGTTTTGACGAAATATTAACCAGTAGAAAGCCTAATATAATGATGTTTTCAATAACCGGTACTTATATATTGTTTGCAGATTTCGTCATTTCTACCTAAAAGAAATTCAGAATGTCGGTTTATCGTTCACACCACTACCAATTGTTGTACTCAAGTACATGAGTTGTCACAATACTGAGCATGTCACAATATCATGTGTCACTATTAAACAAACTAATTAAGAGAAATATCCGTTCAAGTTACTGTAAGCAAACAACTAAAGGATAAATGATTATAAATTACTTTCAAATTCAATAAAATTTCACATATTGATGACTAATTCATCACTGGATAGATTTATAAACTGAACTGAATGATCTTGTGCGGTCATGTGACAACCCATGTACTCTATCACCATTACTCATCTCTTCAATGAGTACTTTTTTAAGCAATAAAACTAATAAAACGTCCCATGTTATTCCATGAAAACTAACAGAAATTAGTCCAATTTATATTGATTTTCATGGGGATATTTTGAACACTTCCAAAGTTCAGGTGAGCAAAGTACTCTTTTCTGAATTCTGTACTCCAAACAACTAGGGATAGGTCTGTAGGCCCGGTATCTCGGTAGAGAGCATTTTACTGAAATACCATGACGAGATTTAACAAGAGGGTCAAAGATGCCCCAAAAGGCGGGTTGCGCAGGCAGCAATAAGGTTAGCGACTGCTGTAATTACATTTAGAAACAAGGAAAGAAATGTTACGTCACCCAGTTAAGGTGAATGTGTTAGACGTGCTAAGAAATGTAAAAGTTGTAATCTAGGTTAAATAAATTGTATGTATGCTATAAACGGAGAAACAAAAGGACGGAATTACACCAATTTCAAAAGCAACTTAGCTATGATGATCTATCTCCCTGTCAAGTTTGAATTTGATTGAACAAACCGTTTTCGAGTCAGAGTCCGAAAACGGAAATGTTTTTGACGGACAAGCGAACAGACGGAATTACACCAATTTCGAAAGGAACCTAGCTATGATGGTGATCTATCTCCCTGTCAAGTTTGACGGCAATTGAACAAACCGTTTTCGAGTTAGAGTCCGGAAACGGAAATTTTGATGGACAAACAGACCGACGGAATTACACCAATTTCGAAATGAACCTAGCTGTGATGGCGATCTATGTCCCTGTCAAGTTTGAATTCGATTGGACAAAGCGTTTTTGAGTTCGAGTCCGGAAACGAAAATGTGGATGGACAGACGGACGGATGTCGGACACGTCAATCTAATAGGCAGGTTGGTTACACGCAACCCGCCTAAAAACCGCCACTTCGCTTGCCAACAAGTATAATGCGAGAAAGAGTTAATATATTAGAGACATACCCAAAATCTGAGGAAATTACAAGCTTTTATCCCACATTTTCGTAAATTGCAGACTGTTATAGTGAAACATTGTGCAGAACTGCCATGTTTTGCTTACCACACTTTATAATCTCAAACTAGAAATAGGACGCCCTGTTGATAGTAGATGCGAATAGAAACAGGATAGCATAGAAGAACACACGTTATCATGTGTAATGTCCACCCTATGAACCTTTTGCCAAAATTGTACAGTAGTCTTACAAGACCCTGTTTCATTTATAAAATATATCAATGATGCTTAAATATTTATTAGTGTAGATGTAAATTATTTCAGCTTCATGCCTTTTTGCATTGGTTGGGTCGAAAATTTTGACGAAATCACTCTATTTTGCACGGTTAAGAAGATAGAAGCAAATTTGCAAATTTAATAAGTAAATTAAATTTTTATAAGTTAATACCCTATCCAATGGACAATTGCTTTACCGGTCGGCGCGACCGGTCCCGCCAAACGCCAGAAAAAGACGTCCTGTATATAATACCAGCAGGACCGGTCAGTAGTGTGCATTCGCTAGGTGGCGCATCATACTTGCTTCCTGTCTAGACAGAGTGACGTCAGTTCATCTTTTTTGTTGTCTAAACAGATTTAGACCCCTAGTAAGCTGATAGCGGGGTCGGTTGGGAGGGCCTTGCCTGTCCATTGGATAGGGTATTAACTTATAAAAATTTAATTTACTTATTAAATTTGCAATTTTATTGCGTTAATACATCCTATCCAATGGACAATTGCTGAATAACTACCGCTTGGTCGGCGGGTAAGTTACTAGGGACTTAGAATGAACTCATAAATGGTAACAAAATTTTTACCCTACGGCCTAGGCTGACTTAGTCAGGAGACCTATAGGTCCATGGTGGTTACCAGAGCCCGGTTGCCGGGGCTATACCAGCATTGCCCCCCCCCCCCCCCCCCCCCCCTTCTTACAGACCTGCTCTGAGGTAGGGGAAGAGAGGGATGAGTTCAGTCCCAGAAGGCAAATAAACCTCCCGAAGGAAGCATGTCAATTAGATTCATGAGCTATTTACACTATGTACATGTATACAAATCTCAATATAAGGGCTATTTGTGGATCTGCTGAGCAGCCACTACTAGGCCCAAGTAAAGAGGCTCTAAATCAGCCCCAGCCACATCCTTCAGAACTGTGTGAAGGTGATATATGACTTACAGTGGAAGGCTGAGGACTGTTCTAAGGAGACTCCTGACTGGAATGCCTTAGAAGCAGCAAAAGCCCTAACATCATGGGCTTTGACCTGATGCAAGGCGAGGGCTTACTGGTCAGAGAGCTCATAGCATAGGATCACAGTAGCTTGATCCATGAGGAGATGGTGGCAGGAGAGATGTCCTTGTCAATAACTTTCTTGTAAGGAGACAAAGCTCCTTGTTATGCCTAAGATCTGAGGTCCTACCCAGATGGTAACACAGGGCTCTGACTGGACACCAGGACCTGTGACCTATCCAGAGTGAGGACCAGGGCTGCATTAACCACAGGGGCCACACTGTCTGGACTCTCTTTGGCTAGCTAATTCTTGGAAGGAAGGCTGGCTGAGGGGTAGAAAGACACCATGGACCAATCTGGTGTCTGAGGTTGTTATGCAGCCAAGCATGGATATCACCCTCCGCTTGCCTGAACCTAAGGCCAACAGGAAGACAGTCTTGATAGTCAAGTGCTTCAGGGAGGCCTCCTTAAGGGGATCAAAAAGGAACGTTGTCAGCTGGTGTAGAACCAGGGAAAGGTTCCAAGAGGGGATTCCCCTCTTCTCTTGGATCTGTCTCTGTGGAAACTATCCAGGAGATCAGTGAGATTATCATCGCTGCTGACATTAATGGGCAAATTCCCAAATTGTTAACAATGGCTGGTCTATAGCCTTCAATGGTGCCCGGCTGTAACTTCCTGTCTTGAAAAGGTACAAAGGGAAGTCAGCTATAGCTTTTAAAGGTGGTGCCCAGAAGTCCATCTGATTACTGAGGTACCACGTGTAAAACATATGGTGCACTTGCCTCATAGACTGATCTGTTTGATCCTCTGGAGGAGCCTCAATTCGAGCTGCCACTGCCTCAGGGAAGCCCTGCTTCCTTGGTAGCTGGGGCTCTAGGGGCCAGGCATGTAGATTCAGATTTACCAGGTTCCTGTGAAGGGTCTGGTTGAGTAACTGAGTCAAAAGTTAGGCAAAAAGTGCACACAGTGGGATCTGACTGGACATGGTTACCAGGTCCCAGAACCAAGGCATGTTGGACCACCCTGGTGCAATCAGTATGAGTTGTTGCACGGGTGGTCCTGCAACTTTCCCACAACTTGCCCAAGATAGCTGCTGGTGGGGAGGCATATGGGTCCAGGTCCTCCCAAGGAAGACTGAAGGCATCTACTGCCCAGGCTTGAGGATCTGGAATTGGTGAGACAGAGATGTAGTTGTCGAACCTGGTGGCAAACAGGTCCACTTGAGGATGCTGCCACCGGGAGCATATTGCTTGAATACCTCTGGATGGGGGGACCATTTTGTTGAATGGTCTGTCCTAGCCTGGATAGCTTGCCTGCTATCACATTCGGCCGGCTGTGGATGTGTCGGGTTCTGAGTCACCTGTGTCTGGTACACCAGGTCAGAATTCTCCACAAGAGGGCCCAAAGGGGGTCCGATTCCATCCCCCCTTTATACAGAAAACCACCATGGGGTTGTCTGTAGCTACAACAGCAATATTGTTCAAGCAGAGGTTTTGGAACTCTTTAGGGCCAAAAGGCCACCTTAAATTCCAGATATTAAAGTGTAACTTGCTTCGGAAGGGGCCAGGTTCCCCTTGCAGTGTGTTCCCTTAAGTGAACACCCCACCCTTCTAAAAGCATCTATAAGGATTTGCAGAGCATATACAGTAGGTGTAATGGTTGACCTTGAAGCACATGGTCTTCCTGCAGCCACGATTTTAGCTGAGGATGGAGTGAACTGGGATCACCTTTTGGTGATTCAGGTACTCTCCAGCTATTTATCAAGTGCCACTGTATCGGCCTGATGAGGAAGGCCACCTATGTGGACAGGCTTTGCTATGGCTGTCAGTAATGCTATCAGGGGCATGAGCCGCTGGATCGGGCATGTCGATCCGGAGAGAAGTTTCTGGATTGCAGATAACGTCTGCAAATGCTCTAGGTGGGTCTCACCTTGCCCTCTTTCAGGCTGAACTGGTAGTCTCTCAAGACAAAGACTTGCTCGAGGTCCAGTTCTAATTTTTCATGATACCATTCAAACTTACTCCTGACACAGAGCTACTAGAGATTGTGTATGTTGGAGACTGGTTTGGTGGGGGCTGGCATTTCCTTGTTGGTTGAAAGGGGTGAGGGAGTATGCAACCTTGAGGTTAGCCACTCCTCTGGCTGAATAGAGGTTCATGTGGTTCCTGAAATTCCAGCTGAATCATTTAGGATACTGAACCAAAATCCTGCCTGGAGAACTGGTCAAACTCGTCGTTTCTGGCAGGGGAGGGTGTAGCCTTCCTGGGAGGTTCATGTAAACTTGAGGCTGGCCCCTAGGGTGGCCCAAGTTTGAACCGGCAGGTTGGTGCAAAAAATACCAGTGTCAACACTGGCGACAGGTTCACTGATCCACACAGTAGGAAACCATCCAAAGGGGATCTGCGACATAAGGTCATTTCCACAGAACCCCACTGTGGAAACACTAATAGCCATTTATGAACACTGTGACCCCTGGTCCAATTAACAGATAAATTTCCCATTGCTTCAGTTGTGACAAACCAGAAAAGGGTTGTAATCTTGAGGGAAAGCTTGAGTTTGCAAACTCATGCCCCTGGTGTCAGCTGACACTGGTCACGAGCTGGGTAAAAAGGCAAGCTGTGTTGGCCAGTTTCGGAAGCTGGATCAATGGCATCTCCAGAATAACTGGTACAGCAGAGTTCTTGTTGGCAGTATTCTAACCAATGTGGTTGAGTTCCGCATCTCACTGGCAAGAGTAACTGGCTGACTGATCAGGCAGGTTGAGGCAGTCAGCTCACCAGGACAAGTGACTGGTCTAAGAATTTCTCTGTAACCAGATTCCTCAGACAGCAACTGGTTGGTCTAAAATGGCCATTTGGACCCTTAAAAGACTTTGCTGGTCTGTTAGCCAGTCCTGTGGACCTACCCAGTACCAGGGCCTAACCGGTTATAGGTTAAGCAATGCTCTGTAACCAGTTCCTGGTGGATCCATAGTTCTGCAAAGAAAACTCATTTGAGCTGGTAGAACTGGGCGACTACGTCTCAGCAGAGGTAGGCTTATCTAACAGAACTGCCTTCTTCCTGTCCGTAATGTTGGAATCAGAAGGTTTTCTCTGTAACCAACACTTCTCAGTGACCGGTAAGCCACTTAACTGTTAATGAACCGGTAAACTGGTGCTTCACTGTAACCAAGCATTCAGACAGCCACAGCTCTATCATTATTTGATCACTTGGTGGATCTGGCAATCCGGTAAGCTGGTGTTCCAGTTTCAATCAGGTTTCTTCACCGGAATTTCTGTCTATAAGCCAGACCAGTAGACTCTGTAACCGGCTTGGTATGAAGCTACTGGTCCCTGGAGGTTGTGTAAGCCAGAACCCGTCGGTAGGTTCTGTAACCGGTTGGTTGAGGCAATTTACTGAAGAACTTCCTGTCTATCGGACTGTCACTGGCAAATCTCTAACTGGTGACCCTGTTGTCCTCACTGGACTTGTTGCCTTAAGTTGCCTTCTGCCCATGGGAACAACTGATTTCTCTGTGACCGTTGAGCCTGCTGTCAGCACTGGAATGGTGGGAGCAGCAGATCTCTCTGTAACCAGTAACCTCTGTTAACCGGTAAATTCTCTCTGTAACTGGTAAACTCTGTAACCAGTGAGCCTGCTGTCAGCACCGGAATGGTGAGAGCAGCAGATCTCTCTGTAACTGGTTAGCCTGCTGTCAGCACTGGGATGGTGGGAGCAGCAGACCTGTCTGTAGCCGGTAAACTCTCTCCGTAACCGGTAAAATCTGTAACTGGTTAGCCTGCTGTCAGCACTGGGATGGTGGGAGCAGCAGATCTGTGTAATCAGAAAATTTTCTCTGTAACCGGTAAGCTCTGTAACCGGTGAGCCTGCTGTCAGCACTGGGATGGTGGGAGCAGCAGAACTCTGTGTAACCAGAAAATTCTCTCTGTAACCACTGACCAGATTCTTCAAACAGCCAGGGTCAGTCTGGTTAATTCACCTGTATTTCTGCCTGTAAACCGGTCTGGCTGGCTCTGTAACCGGCTAAGGGGAAGTACACTGGTCAATGAGGGCTGTGTAGCCGGCACCCAGTGGGTAGGCTCTGTAACCGGTATTGTAGGCAGCATAAAATCAGTGGCCTGGACAGCTAGCTGGAGCAACTTTTATAACCGGTTCCCGGTAGGCCAATCCTCTGTAACCGGTTGGTAGATCTTCTTACTCTCAACCTGCCCCAGTACCCGTACCAAGGTAGGGTCAAAGGGGGGAGAGGGCTAGCTGGAGACCCCACCGGTAGTCTGAGCAGAGCTGGTACCGGTAAAATTCAGCACAAGGGGTCTAGACCTGGTCATTTTCTTGCTAGATGAACCGGTCACACTTGGGGATCTGTGGAGCCACAATTTCTTCTGCTAGCCTTGCCGGTCGTGTATGGAGATCTGTGAAGTCACATGACCGGCACTTCAAAAACACGCAGATTGCAGTGACCAAATGTCATCTAATATCTTCACATCAACAGGCGAGTTGTTGGATTTCTTCTTGCCAGTTAAAAATGGGTGTTGATTAATAAATGGTCGTCTTCTTCTGATGAAAACTTCAGTTGAAAAAATACGAGTCCTCCATTGATAAATGCGTATCACATGACCTCCATAGTAGAATGCGTATCACGTGACCAGGTCTGTGTCACGTGACCAGCATAAGCTGGAAGTGATGACGTCAGACGATGCATTCTTCTTTCCTTCTAAATTCTTCTCGTCGACATACACGCAGTGTTACTCGACAATGTAGAAATTAATGGAGGGCGAATCGTGGTAAATATACATTTCTGAACAGAAGAAGGAATGCTGCAAGGACAACACACGACCTCTCACCCACGGCTTCGTCTCGACGACAAGCACAAAGAAAATCTTCAAAACTGGCCATAAAATATTGTATACTGCCTCGTTTAAGTCCTGGAGAGGCCATGATATGTAAGTGACACAAAATATATATTTTCAGATGAAAATAAGCTTTAAATTCGTAGAATAAACCGCGTTTTCTTCAAACTTGGAGATAACTTCAAAACGCGTCTGCACACTACACGCACCAAACGAAAAAGATGAACTGACGTCACTCTGTCTAGACAGGAAGCAAGTATGATGCGCCACCTAGCGAATGCACACTACTGACCGGTCCTGCTGGTATTATATACAGGACGTCTTTTTCTGGCGTTTGGCGGGACCGGTCGCGCCGACCGGTAAAGCAATTGTCCATTGGATAGGATGTATTAACGCAATAAAATCCTGTTTTTCTATTTTTGGCAAAAATTCGAAAAATCAAAATGGAAGCCATTTTGGGGGAGGGGAAAATTTTTTGAAAATTGCAAAGAGTACATTCCTTAGATACCCTGTGGGTCGAAAATTTCGACGAAATCGCTCTATCTCGCACAGTTAAGGAGATGGAAGCAAATTTGTGTTTTGCCATTTTTGGCAAAAATTCGAAAATTCAAAATGGCCGCCATTTTTGGGGAGGGGAAAATTTTTTGAAAATTGCAAAGAGTACATTCCTTAGATACCCTGTGGGTCGAAAATTTCGACGAAATCGCTCTATTTCGCACGGTTAAGGAGATAGAAGCAAATTTGTGTTTTGCCATTTTTGGCAAAAATTCGAAAATTCAAAATGGCCATCATTTTTAGGGAGGGGAAAATTTTTTGAAAATTGCAAAGAGTACATTCCTTAGATACCCTGTGGGTCGAAAATTTCAACGAAATCGCTCTATCTCGCACGATTTAGGAGATATGAGCACATTTGCCTTTTTCAGTATTCAAAATAGCTAATTACTCATTTATTTAATTAATTACTCACTCATCTATGAAGCAATTCCCCCCAAAAGCAATCCCATACAAGCTATTAACCCAATGAACCTCCATACCAAATTTCAGAAAGCTAGGCTTAATAGCATTCCTTAAAATGTCTGGAAACCAAAGAGCTCAAAAGTAGCAAAGTAGCTATTACTCAGTTAGCTATAGAGCTATCATCACCAAAAGCAATCCCATACAAGCTATTAACCCAATAAACCTGCATGCCAAATTTGGTAAAGATAGGATAAGAACTGTTGCCTAAAATGTCTGGAAACCAAGTGGGACGCTGGACGCCGGAAAAAGCAAAAATAATATGTCCACCCCCCAGTGGGGTGGACATAACAATGGAAGGAAAACTTAAAATATTGGACACAATCCCTTAATCTGTAGATATTACACACTTTTTATCAAATATTTTATGCATTTGTGGGCTTTTATTGGGCTTTTGTTGACAGGCAACATCTATGATTGGGGTGTACAAAAACGCGAAGTCCCGGAATCGGTACAGTTTTACATTGGTGGGCTACCGATGTACATATTTTTGATGCGGACCCATCCCTACAAACAATCCAGTATTCCATGTTTTAAGAAGTACTCGATTATTCTTTGACAGCCCTAATTTAAATATCTGTTACAAAACCTGAAAAATAATTGAGTTAATTACCAATGGTATATGTGATAAACAATCATTAAGGCACCAACTTTCCACTGAGCCAGTTAATGACCACTTACTTTTTATTCCACCAACTATGTCACTTTTTATGCTTTACTTTTAAAGAGTTTTTGATGCGACATCCCAAAGAAGAAAAATTTTATAGAAATTTTTTCTTTTTTGTTCAATTTAGTATTAGCCAAGTTATAAAATGTTTGGTACACACAGTCGGGTACATGAGACATAAACAGAACCATAAATGCAAGCTATTTGGGAGTAAAATTAGACATTTAGGACATTAAATCACAGAATATTTCATTGTCATTTCGATTGTCAGTGCACAGTGTTGGGAAAATTTAAAAATAACAAAACTAGTCAATAAAAATGCTGAAATAATGAACAGAAACAATTAACATTTATGTTAGAAGTGTCCATTTTTTTTTTTTTTTTAGCTTACATTATAATTTTGATGAGCAGGTTTTTGTTTGAGCGAACTCCCCTTTCTTTTAATAAGCTTATTTGATAACTGGGTTCCCACAGACTTTTGACAACTGGATTCAAGTCTTTTCAAAGATTTTCAAGGTCAACAATAACAATTTTCAAGGACATATTTTAAGGCACCGCCTCCGTTACCTCCCCTTCTATTCATCCGTTCATCCCACAAAATTCTTTATTGTCACATTATTTTAACATTTTATAAACTCATTACAACAACGCTAGTTAACACATCTAATAATATTTTAATATAAACTTTGTTCAGACTAGACAGTCCGGGTCTGCCATAGCCGTAAAACCAGATTACGCAGATGCAGAAGTTGGGCAATACCAAATTCAAAGACTTTTCAAGGTTTTTTTTTCTCATTTTTGGCCAAATTGAAGGACTTTCAAGGCCTTGAAAATGAAGCAATCTTTTTCAAGGATTTTCAAGGATGTGGGAACCCTGGATAACAATACACGAACACTACTTTTTTGTGGTATATCCCAAAATTCAATCTGTCAAAGCGTTTTCACTGAACATTTGAACCAAAGTGAAAAGTTTTGGTGAAATAAACTTGATACAACTGCATGCTGTTAGCTGTAAAACAAAACTATATTTCAAGGAGTAAACTACGCAATTGAATTGCTCAGGAAAAGTTGGATATGTTATTCATAATAGAGTAGACACAATTGCCAAGGGCAAATATTTCTCGTGTGGTACACCCAAGACTTTCAGTTTCATTTTAAAGTACATCCTGTACATTATATAAGAAGCATACTTTTTGTAGAGTAAGAAAAGTGAAATTCGCCACAAAAAAAAAAAAAAAAAAATTTGCCACCAGTGGGCGCTCTTTAAAAACCAAATTAATCTAACTTTGTGCCAATTCTGTTTTAGAAGAGATTAGAGGGCAGCCCAGCTAATGCATTCACAATGATCACAAATGTGTAACATATTTAAATAGGGACAAGGAAATTGAAAGACTTTACCTCACTTGCAAATTTCATATACTGTGGCAAATTTCACCTTTTTCGATTCTACATTTGTAACACAGATAATGAGACAAACTTACATTTAGATATCCAAGTACAACTTTACAATCACTTTAATGTAAAAATACAATATTGTGAGAAGCCCAGGGCTTGAAAGATAATAAACCCTCACCCTGTAGTTATTACATAAAGAGTATCCCACAAACATACTGTTTAGGTCATAATTTGACAGTTACTTTAAGTGTGGGTAGGCATGGTGGAAAGTAGTGTTAACTAGAATTTTCACAACTGTTTACAGTGCAAGTTCCGAAAAAATAATTCCATCTTTAATATTGTTGCTTAATCTAGGTTTACTTTTTAATTATAGTCAGCTGAACAATTTGATGTCACATGTCAGAATTTAAATGGCAAGTTTTTCTTTAAAGACCATACAACTACTTTAAAATAGATTTCTGGATTTCAACTGACTCCTTACCTGACTTCCAACTCCCAACAAGAACAGCATAAAGAAGAATAGAGCTGACCACATGGGGGCCAGTGGCATGAGACTTAAGGCACGTGGATAGACGATAAACGCTAGGCCAGGACCTAGAAATATAAGGACATTTAAGGTTAGGACAGAACGATTGTATATGAAAATCCCCAGATTGAAAATCCATGGAAACCTGCAGACCCACAGAAAATCCCCAGATGGGGCTTAGAATATCCCCAGATCAAAAATCCCCAATACAATACCATTGATAAATGTATTGTTATATTGTGTTTGTGTATGGTGTGGCTTCCAATTACTGTCACCTTCAAAATAATTTTGGCCCTTCCTTTTCCTTTTTGTTGTTCATTGATTAAATAAACGAGTTTTAACTGTGGTCTTTACATTGACAAATGCATTGTTATGTTCTCTTTGTCTATGATGTGGCTTCCAATTCCTGTTCTCTTCAAACCAATTGTGTGGTACTCACTTTTCTTTTTGTTATTATTCATTGATTAAATAAACCACATTTAACTGTAGTCTTTAATCTACTTCTTCCAGGGAATGCATGTGGCTTCCAATTAATCAGATTAGCTTTGTAGCCCTCTATGGATTGATGTATTAAAGAACTATTTTATAACTGTGTTCTTTAATCTACCTGTATGAAGTGTGGCCCTAACTGTTAATTGCTATCAGGGAAAGTGGCTCTTATTTGTCCCATTGTCTATAGATAGATAGGCTGATTCTTTCTTTGATAACGGCTCAGGAAGGATGTTGAAAGACTAACTCAACATTTTAGCACTTTCATGTATGCTATGGAACCCATTCAAACACCTTTTAAGTCTTTAAGGGTTTATAATATCACAGGCATCTTAAAGGAGCTTTTAAACCTACTCAGAACCTAATTCTATCAAAGGAAATGTTAACAGCAATTTTTAAAAAGATGTGTTTTTAAATCATGTTAAAATCTTAATATTCAGTGCAGCAATATACCAAACCTGAATGTATGTAAAGTTCAGTAACTCCAAATAAAGTGTACCTTATCTTTTACTCTTACTTTTAGGGATTTTTTGATCTCGGGATGTTTTATCTGGGGATTTTCTAAGCCCCATCTGGGGATTTTCGGGGATTTTCAATCTGGGGATTTTCAACGTACACCGGACAGAATAATAGGTATTAGTGCTGTAACGATGCGACTTGACTTGGGCACAGTAATTCGTGAGTGAGACGAGTCTGTTCATACATTGTAAAGATCAATTTTTCACCAAAACTTTTATAATACACCAAAATATTACTTACCTAATCAGTGTTCATTCTAGAGTTGGAGCTACTTGAGTCAAATGACTCCTTTACTAAATTTTGGTGAGACATTTACTAAATGCGATGAGTCAAATGATCAAAATTAACCTTACAGTTGAGCAAATTGACTTAAATAGGAGAAAAAAACTACTAATAATCAAAAAAATACTAAATCAAATTCAACTCTACTCACTGTGAAAAAAACTTTATTTCAATTCAAGACATATTTTTAGTCAGCATGATGTATTTCCTATGATGTACATGATTTGCAATAATTAAAGTATTTTTTACTGATTTTTTTTTCATTTTTTTTTTGTTTCACTAAATATGGTCCAACCCTGCACTATCTAAAACTAGAAAAAAAAATTAACTCACCTTGACATAGGTTCACTCAGGGAGTTGTTTTTATTTCATACAAAAAAACTCCGGACATTTATTTATGTAAATGGATATAAATTTGCCACTTTTTGAAAAAAAAACTGGTTTTAAAGCAATAACATACCATATAAAGTTTAAGTTAAATTATTATTTAACTTTTTTCCAGTCGAAAATTTGTTATTAACATAGATGCAATTTTTTTAAAGTTTGTCACACAGTAGTTTAAAATGTTTGTTGTTACTTGTTAACAATTGTCTTTGAAGTCACTTGCAAGAGTGCATTATGCAAAACTATACTTTAAGAAGTGAAAATATTAAAAACTGGATAATAAAATCTTATTGTGCAATAGATATTAATTTCTATATACATTTAACAAATCTATGAAAAAAGTGGAAATTTACAGCCACTGGTGAGTTTACATCACTTACTATAAACGTGTTTTCTATTGATAAATACTGAATTTTTGTTAAACGAAGTATGATTGGACAATGCCGTTTCCGCTTGACCAATCAAATTAAGGCATTTAGAAGCAAGGAAACATGGAGGAATTGGCTTAAAAAGACAATATATGTGTCATTTTCTTTGATTTTGAAACAAAATTCGTCTAACTTTCCCAATATTTACAGCGAAAACGCGGGCGATAATGCAAGATATATGCGTCACCGCGACTCGGGACCATAACGTGTACGCGTCTTTTCGCCCCAGTATAGCGACAAAAGACGCGGAAACGCGTACTAAAATGAACACTGCCTAATAAAATCTTATGATAATTAGTGTTTTTAAAGAAAACAATCAAATTTTTAAGTTGTAATAGCTTTCAAGTGGAAACAACAATGGCTGCTTCCCTCAATTTTTTAACGGCAAATATTAACTAGAGGATCGCTAGCGAAGCAAAGCGATTGTTTTTGCATGGCAAAAACAAAGCGTCCCATAAGAAAGATGGTGTTGGCTGCTTATAATAGAAAGAAGATCTTGCCTAGATACCCTGTCAATCTAAAATTATATCGGAAAAAAAATTGGAAAATTTAAAAGTTTTACCATTTTTTGTCAAAAATTCGACAATTCAAAATGACCGCCATTTTTGGAAAGAGGAAAAAATTTTGACAACTGAGCAGAGTATCTTGCATATATACCCTGTGGGCCAAAAATTTCGCCGAAATCGCTCTATCTCGCACGGTTTAGGAGATACAAGCAATTTTAAGTTTTACCATTTTTGTCAAAAATTCTAAAATTCAAAATGGCCACCACTTTTGGAAAGAGGAAAAATTTTTGAAAATTGAACAGAGTATCTTGCACATATACCCTGTGGGCCAAAAATTTCGCCCAAATCGCTCTATCTCGCACGGTTTAGGAGATACAAGCAATTTTAAGTTTTACCATTTTTGTCGAAAATTCGAAAATTGAAAATGGCCGCCATTTTTGGAAAGAGGAAATTTCTTTTGAAAATTGAGCAGACTATCTTGCATATATACCCCACGGACCAAAAATTTCGTCGAAATCGCTCTATCTCGCACGGTTTAGGAGATACAAGCAATTTTAAGTTTTACCATTTTTGTCCAAAATGCAAAAATTCAAAATAGCCGCCATTTTTGGAAAGAGGAAAAATTTGAGAATTGAGCAGAGAATCTTGCATAGATATCCTGTGGGCCAAAAATTTCCCTAAAATCGCTCTATCTCACATGGTTTAAGAGATACAAGCAATTTTAAGTTTTACCATTTTTGTCCAAAATGCAAAAATTCAAAATAGCCGCCATTTTTGGAAAGAGGAAAAATTTGAGAATTGAGCAGAGAATCTTGCATAGATATCCTGTGGGCCAAAAATTTCCCTAAAATCGCTCTATCTCACATGGTTTAAGAGATACAAGCAATTTTAAGTTTTACCACTTTTGTCAAAAAATCGAAAATTCAAAATGGCCACCATTTTTGGAAAGAGGAAAAATTTGTGAGAATTGAGCAGAGGATCTTGTATATATAACCTGTGGGCCAAAAATTTCACCGAAATCGCCCTATCTTGCACGGTTTAGGAGATACAAGCAATTTTAAGTTTTACCATTTTTGTCCAAAATTCGAAAATTCAACTGCCATTTTTGGAAAGAGGAAATTTTTTTTTGAAAAATGTGCAGAGTATCTTGCTTAGATACCCTGTGGGCCAAAAATTTTGCCGAAATAATTATTTGCGGATTATTTGTCATGAGTGCATGGTGTTCCCACAAATCGGAGTGCAGACCTTTAAATTTTTGCCATTTTTGTCAAAAATTACAAAATTCAAAATGGCCGCCATTTTTGGAGAGAGGAAATTTTTTTGGAATTGTGCAGAGTACTTAGCAGAGATACCCTGTGGGTCAAAAATTTCGTCAAAATCGCTCTATCTTGCACGGTTTATTAAGTTATTAAGGGATTTGTTTTTTCCTTGTTAATAAAAATTTTAATGCTTAATTAATTAGCCATTTTTTAATGGAAGTCTACCAAAATCTAATCATTTGCAGATCTTTTTCCGTGCATCCATATATCAAATTTCAGGCGAATATTTTAAACGCTTGTTAAGTTATCATCCGGACAAGAAAAATCCTGTTTTTGGTCATGTAACTTCTCTGATTGGTTGAAATGTCATGGCACCAAATCCAGAAAATTTTCCCAGGGCTACTAAAAATATATGTGCCAAGTTTGAAGAAATTCCATCCACTAGTAAAGACGCTATAGGTAGGCAAACTTGCGGAGCCGGCGGATACGGCAGACCCTTCCGCGAGAATTCCTCCCATATGCAAACAAGCGTCCCTCGCGAGCTGCTTAATTCTCACGAGATTCAGTACTTTATCGGATAGGGTCAAATATCTTTCGTCGGTTCACCGTCATGACGACTCTAGTATTTCTTGACGACTTACAGCACTAATAGGTTTGAAAATTTTAATTACTTAAACGTAGCTTTTATAAGCTTACCATGTGGAACTGAATGCTTACTCGGGTGGCTGAAGGCATCCACCCAACGCCCAAGAAAAATGGACACATAACAGTGGCTAGATGCCTTGGAATCGAGATGACCCCAGTAGTGTTGAAGCCTTCCGCTTCCACTTTCGAGTTGGGCGCGAATCTGGAATCAATGCCTTTTTATTGCAAGGAAAGAGATTTAATTTTATATGGATATACGTGTTGTTGGATACTGAAACTACATCAGTTTCTTTTTTTATAACATAGAATCTTATTTTGTGACGATTCTCAGATCAGATGAGTATTTTTATCTTATTTTACAACTTTAAATCCACTTCTGGGTTCAAGTTGTAAAGAACAGTGGGTGACAACAACTCATGTAGTTTACAATGCTTGAAACAGACCCTTTATTGCACAATGAGTTTCCATACTCTTTTTACATCCTGAACCACCCTAATTTCCGTATCGATCTAGCTTCCTGGCTTTGAATATCGATATTAAAAATGGTCACTTCCAATAGCATGTCTTATGACATCAGAAGGTAGTATTTTCCACATGGAGTTACTGCTTTCTGTTTTCATTACTGATATTCGCATACTGGAAAATTTATTCTGAGTTCTGAAAAGGATTATGACCACTTCTTGTTTAAAATTTATCATCTATTATTTAGTACATGTAATAGCTATTTTTCGGTACATGACGCACTGGAAGCTGTCGAGTGATGCATCTTACGACATGAAACAATCTCCATGATGGAATTTTTCTTTTACAATGATTATTGTAAAGTTACATCTTATGTCACCCCAAGGACAACGTTTGATGAATCATGTCTGAGAAAAATAGCTTCACTACATAATACATCTGTGCCTCAGAATGGAATGTTTTTAAAATGCTCCTCACCTGAATCAATAATATCTTCAACGTTTCGGTTGTACTCACTGGCCATGTAGCCAATGATAGAAAAAACTGCAAACCCTGCATACACTGAGGTGAAGAAACTCACAATGTTGATCATAATGGCATCTCTGAAATTGGTAAAAAAAAAAAAAAAAAAAAAAAAAAGGCAAAGACTATAGGTTTTATATGAACTGGTATGAGGTACCTTAAGTACACTCATGGTGTTAGGAGATGAACACTTTTTGAAAGAAAAACTTCCTAAAATAATTTGTGTCAAACCTCCTTCAATAACAAGATCTCAATAACTACTAGGGCTGCGAACGAGTACTCGAGCCTCGGTGTACCAGGCGATCTTGGCTTGCACTCGAGTCCATTTTAAAACCTCGGTTACTCGCGAGGTATTGTATTATCGCCAACGTAATCAAACGCTTGTGTAAAATATGCTACATTTCAGCATTTCTATCACAATTAAAGTTGTTATTTTCGCTTGAAAACATACAATTTACTCCATATTCTATAATGTATGGTCAAATATAAGACGTTTTTCTTCAAAAGTTTCGTTTCCGGAACCGACTAATTTGTTTACAGAAGACTTCTAATGGTAGATACTAAATCTCGCGGTTACTCGAATTCGGGCCGGTTGTCAGAGGGCGAGTACTCGATGCCGTTTTTCTGCACCCGTCACAGTCCTAATAACTACCATTTTTTGCTTCTAACATTTTTAATGAGCACCAAGTGCAATCTATGGATGTTAGTGTCCAGACGATCGGATGTGTGCTCGATTATTCATCGGTGATAGTGTGCTATCAAGGTTGGTCATTGCTGTTATCTAATAATCAAATTTTAGCTTAAATCTTACCTTTCATGATGTACCTGAATATTCACATATTCTTAAAATATTTTAGTCATTATTACTTAATAAATTGACATATTTGTATTTTGTCATGAAATTCAACTTTGTTTATATCTACCACCATATTCACAGGAAGTAGGTACTTTTGGTAGATTCTAAATGTCGGAACACTGTTATTCTTACCGGATTCACCTGTACTTTATCCCAGAAAGTGTTTCTTAAATAATGGATAAGAACAGATTAGGTGTTGATCATCAGTGGAAAAAATGGACGAATAATCAATCATAAAAGTTGGAGACGAGTTCCAGCACTAACTCGTGCACTGCACTTTTGAAAAGGTACTTCAGGAGGGAAGTTACACTAAACTCAAACCTCTGATGAGCAGGCCTGGGGCGAATACTTTTGAAAGTATTCGAATATGAATACGAATATATCAGTTTCAAAAATATTTGAATATGAATACGAATACATCAGTTTCAAAAGTATTCAAATACAAATACTTTTTGAGAAGTATTGAAATACATTTATGAATACATTTTAACAAAACCCCAATTCATACAATCATTTTTAATAAATTTTAATAATTTTACCTTTCTGAATAAAATTGCAAATTTAATAAGTAAATTAAATTTTTATAAGTTAATACCCTATCCAATGGACAATTGCTTTACCGGTCGGCGCGACCGGTCCCGCCAAACGACAGAAAAAGTCATTCTGTATAAAATACCGGCAGGACCGGTCAGAGTGTACATTCGCCAGGTGTCGCCTCGTGCATACTTCCTGTCTAGTCAGAATGACGTCATAGCGTCTTTTTTCGCTGTCTAAACCTATTAGACCCCTAGTAAGCTGATAGCGGGGTCGGTTGGGAGGGTCTTGTCCGTCCATTGGATAGGGTATTAACTTATAAAAATTTAATTTACTTATTAAATTTGCAATTTTATTGCGTTAATACATCCTATCCAATGGACAATTGCTGAATAACTACCGCTTGGTTGGCGGGTAAGTTACTAGGGACTTGAGTGAACTCAAAACTAACAATTTTCTGGCCCAGGTAGACCTGAAGCAGGCTACTCATCAATGGCCTAAGTCGGTAACCAGGAACCGGTTAACCGGATAGTTTAACCGACACTGCTCCCCCCCTTTTTTTATTTCCAAGCATTTCTGCTCTGAGTGGGGGGAAGAGAGGGATGAGTTCAGTCCCAAGAAATAATAAACCTCCCAAAGGAAGCATGTCACAGTTTTTTTTTTTTTTTTTTTTTGATTGATTTATACTTATCTAAGTATATACACTATGTACATATTTACAAGAATGTCTCCTCCTTATCGGGCTTGGTGGTGGACCTGCTGGGCAGCCACGACCGGCCCTAGATGGAAAAGCTCTGAATCAGCCCAAGCCACATCCTTCAGATAGAATTGTGTGAAGGTATTGTGGGATTTCCAGTGGCAGGCTGATAGGATTTGTTCTAAGGAAATTCCAGCTTGGAAGGCCCTAGAGGCAGCAAAGGCCCTTACATCATGGGCTTTGACCTGATGCAAAGTAAGGGCCTGCTGGTCAGAGAGCTCATAACATAGGATGACTGTTTGTTTGATCCATGAGGAGACTGTGGCAGAGGAGATATCCTTGTCAAAGCCTTTTTTGAAGGAGACAAAGACCAACTCCTTATTTCGCCTGAGGTCAGAGGTCCTGTCCAGATAATAACGTAGTGCTCTAACTGGACACAGTGACCTGTCACCCTTGAGTGATTTATCTAGCGTGTGGGCCAGGGCTGGAATAACCACCGGGGCCACACTGTCTGGACCCTCTTTGGCCAGCTGGTTCTTGGAGAGAAAGCTGGGTGAGGGGTAAAAGGACACCTTAGACCAGTCTGATTGGTGTCTGATGTTCTTATGAAGCCAAGCGTGGATCTCACTCCTGCGTTTGCCAGAACCTAAGGCCATCAAGAAAACTGTCTTGAGGGTTAGGTGTTTCAAGGAGGCCTCCTTAAGGGGTTCAAAGGGAGCCTTAGTCAGCTGGTTTAGTACCAGTGAAAGGTTCCAAGAGGGGATGCCCCTCCTGCCCTTGGGTCTGTCTCTATGGAAACTATCCAGGAGACGAGTAAGGTTCTCATCTTTGCTGACATTAATGGTGGCGTTGCCCAGTTTGTCAGCAATGGCTGATCTGTAGCCATCAATAGTACCTGGCTGTAACTGCCTGTCCTGAAACAAATGAAGGAGGAAGTCAGCAACGGCTTTCAGAGGTGGTGTCCTGAAGTCCACCTGATTACTGAGGCACCACTTTGTAAAAATGGTCCACTTTGCTTCATAGACAGATCTGGTTGATCTTCTTTGAGGAGCCTCAATTCGTGCTGCCACTGCCTCAGAGAAGCCTTGCTGCTTGATTGCTGAGGCTCTAGGAGCCAGGCATGCAGATTCAGATTCGACAGGTTCCTGTGAAGGACCTGGTTGAATGGTTGAGACACTAGGTTTGGTATGCTGGGCAGACACAGTGGGATCTGGCTTGACATTGCCACCAGGTCCCAAAACCAGGGCATGTTGGGCCACCCTGGAGCAATCAGAATTATTCTGTTGCAGGGGTAGTCCTGTAACTTCTCCACCACTTTGCCCAAGATGGCCGCTGGTGGGAAGGCGTATGGGTCCAGTCCCTCCCAAGACAGGCTGAGAGCATCCACTGCCCAGGCCTGGGGGTCTGGAACCGGTGAGACAAACTGAGGGAGCTTGTTGTTGAACCTTGTGGCAAACAGGTCCACTTGAGGGGTGTGCCACCTTGAGCATATTGCTTGAAAAATCTCCGGATTGAGGGACCACTCTGTTTGAATGGTCTGACCCAGTCTGGATAATTTGTCGGCTATCACATTGAGACGGCCTGGAATATGTCGAGCTTTGAGGGTCACCTGATTTCTTGTGCACCAAGTGAGGATCCTCCAAAGTAAGGCACACAGGGGGCCTGACTTCATTCCCCCTTCTTTGTTTATGTAAGCTACCACAGTGGTATTGTCGGTGGCTATGAGAACTACCTTGTTCACACAGAGAGCTTGGAACTCTTGTAGTGCCAGAAGAACTGCCTTTAACTCTAGATAGTTTATGTGCAACTTGCTTTCCGGGAGTGACCAGCTTCCCCTTGCCATATGCTCGTTTAAGTGTGCGCCCCACCCTTCTTTTGATGCGTCTGTAAAAATTTGCAGAGCATGTTCTAGTGGATGTAAGGGTTGACCTGTAACCACATTGTCTTCCTCCAGCCACCATTTCAGGTGTGGGTGGAGTGACTTTGGAATGGGGATTATCTTCTCCAGGGATTCTGGTACCCTCCAATTGTTCTTGAGATGCCACTGTATGGGTCTCATGGGCAGTCTGCCCAAATGTACTTGTTTCTCTGTGGCAGTTAACAGACCGATCAGGGACATTAGTTTCCGGACCGGACAGACTGGTTTTGTTAAGATCTCCAGTACTTTGCTTTGTAGGGTCTGCCAACGTTCTGTGGTGGGTCTGGCTCTGACCAACCAGTCGTCTAGGTACTGGTGGATCCTTATACCTTCTTTCATTGCAAGCCATTTCACCTCTTTGGCTACCACAGTGAATTCCATGGGGGCTGTGGACAGGCCAAAGGGTAGAGCCTTGAATTGGTATGTTTTGTCTTGAATGTGAAAACGCATATACTTCCTGGACTGGCTGTTTATAGGGATGTGGAAGTATGCGTCTTTGAAATCTATGGAAGTCACCCACTCCCCTGTCTGGAGGGAGGTTCGTATTGTCTCTGGTGTCTCCATTTTGAACGACTGTGTTTTCAAATAGTTGTTTAGTCTGCTCAGATCCAAGACGGGTCGCCACCGGTTGTTGGGTTTGGGGACCAGGAATAACCGGTTGTAAAAACCCAGGGACTGAGGATTTTGAACCACTTCTACAGCCTTTTTGTCTAACAGCTGATGCAATGCCTCCAACAGGTAGCTGTTCCTGTGAGGATCTACATAGCAGCTTGTTACTGTGGGTTTTCTGGTCAGGTGAGGTCTGGACCGGAAGGGTAGGATATACCCTTCCCTCAGGACTGATATAACTTTGGGACTGACGCCTAGTGCTGCCCATTTTTCCCAAAACTCGTGCAATCTTGACCCTACAGGAGGATTTGTTACAGCAAGTGGGGCATTTGTGACAACTTGAACAGAACTCAATTGACCGACACAAGAAACACCTTTCACATATTTTATTGACTCTTGATGTTCGGGCATTACGCCTTTCTTTTGCGGCAACCCTCCTGCAAAAGGTACATGAGAAACAACATGCGATAATACAGTCAAATGAGTTCCTGTCTTTACATTTTTGTCCACATAACAGTCCACTCCGGTCACCGGTACACCGTTCAAACTTTTCACCACACTTGAAACATGAGGGATCTTCTGACCGGTTACACTTACAGGAATCAAATTTCCTGTCACATAATGAGCACAGTAATTGTCATTTATACTGCTTCTGTGTCTTGGCCGGTCGCTGGACAAAAGAAGCAGTACGACCCCGGTGAGATCTTTGTCCCCGTCTTCTGCCCAGTTGTTTCCATGCAGGTAGACCAGGCTTGCGTTCTTGTTCCGGCTGTTGCTGTTTAGTGGCTTGGTAAGGGTGGAAACGATGTGGACCCTTATGTGAGGAGCCGGTTGTACGTTTTTCTTCATGGTGCCTTATTTCTTCTTCAGCTTTGCTGATGAGGTGATCCGGGAATAAGGCACTCATGTGCAGAGGGGCAGATCTCAGAGCATTCAAGGTGTCCTGTTTGATGCCTGCTTTAAGATAGTCCAGATAACTGTCCCTTCTTGTGAGGGTGAGATTGGCTACATTGATGAAGACACCTTCGGATAGGTCTTGCATCGTCCTGGCCATTGCTTGGGAGATGCTTTTGTTAAAAGTTACCAGAAAGTCTAGTTCTTCGACAGCCTGATGGGATTTTCCGGTAGCCTTTCCCTTGCCCTTGTCATTCTGTAAAATTTTAAGTTGAGAAGCCATAGAGTCCTGTACTTTGGTGAGGCACCGGGAAAAGGCAGCAGCCTGATTACACATGTACGTTTGATCTCTGGCTGCTCTCTCCCACTTTCTTAAAGTGTCTTGTGTAACAGGCCTGGAAGCTGGTGCTGAAGGGAGTGACCGGTTAGCAATACGTGGGAAACTGCTGTTGAGACGTGCCGGTTGGTTGGTCCAGGAAGTGACTTTAGATCTGGAGAATTCCTTCTTCTCAGTATGCATGTCGTACCATTTAAGAGTTCTTGGTGGTTTGACAAACTGGTCCTTGACCAAACCGGAAGTCTTAGAAGCTCTGGAGGGGTATCCTTCCTGTATAGTAATGTTCAATTTCTCGAACTTCCGGCACAACCAATCGTCTACCGGAACCTTCAGGGACACTTTACCGGGAAGATGAGGTTTGGTACCGGCAAAGGGGTTGTCATCTTGAGCAGAGGAAGAGGAATCGAATTCCGGCACTTGCTCCCACCCCATAAAAGATCTCACTCCGCGAAGGGTTTCCCTGTAAGTCTGTTCAGTGCTTAGTTCCTGGTCAGTCTCTGTAAGCTCTTCGCGATCCTGACCTACTGACAGAACTTCAGACAGTTCACCCTCATCGAAACTAAGTTCTGGCTGATCACTGAACTGATCTTCCTCTGAAGTAACTTCTTCCGGTTGATCAGTAGTGGGAGGCTGGGTAGTGGGACCTGGGGGCTGAACCTCGGGTCGACCACTAGTAGAAGCACCAACAGATGAAAAAGCAGCCTGGTCGGTGAGTTGAAGATCTACCCTAGCACCGGGAGCCTCAACAGGCTGGGTGGCTAGTTTCTTCGCACCGGGGGCCTCAACAGGCTGGGTGGCTGACTTCTTCTTCTTACCGGACACACCGGTAGCAGGACTCTGATGAGTAGAATGTTCAACTGGTGGAATAAACGGCTTCTCAGATACCACCACGTTGGAGCTCTGAACCGGTTCCACCGGGAGCTGAAAAGTTTTGGATAAGAAGAGAGCCTCCAGACACGTAAAGCGTTCTGACCATTTTTCATCCAAATTCTTCAGGCCAGACTGGAAATCTGGAGCTTTTGGAGGCTTGGAAGTCTTCTTTGGGGATTTGTGAGAGGTCTTTTTCTTCTTAGGGGTTTCGCCTCGATCACCTGAATCACCCTTGTCACTCTCGACCTTCCCTACCACAGTAACAGTAGACGGGTCAACTAGGGAGGGAGAGGTAGCTTTCTTCTGAAGTTTTTTCTTGTTTTATAAGTGGGGGTGGCCAACTGTACCTTCTGTTCAGCTGTAAGGTTATTGCAAATAGAGCAGTCCTTCTTTAATACACAATCATCTTGGCCCACACCCTTGTCACGACAACGTGCACATTTCGTGTGTGTGTCGAATAAAGCCATCGCGTGGCCACAAGTCCCTCTTCTCTGTCCAGGGGACGCCATAACACTCCAGAAGAAGATTAAGTATATATAACTTCAAATAAAGTTGAATAAAAAAGGTTGTCTTTAAAACTTCAAACGTTCCAATCACAGTAGAAAAACACGTCTGTACACTCGTGCGCCAAACGAAAAAAGACGCTATGACGTCATTCTGACTAGACAGGAAGTATGCACGAGGCGACACCTGGCGAATGTACACTCTGACCGGTCCTGCCGGTATTTTATACAGAATGACTTTTTCTGTCGTTTGGCGGGACCGGTCGCGCCGACCGGTAAAGCAATTGTCCATTGGATAGGATGTATTAACGCAATAAAATATACAAACATGAAAGCACAATTCAGTAAATGATGGTTCAGATTTACATCATATTTGACAATTCTTTTTTGCCCCAAGATCTGAATATTCAATGTGATAAACATGAGCTACTGTCGAGTTTTTTTTGTTTTTTTTTTAGTGCCCTAAACATCTTGTATTTAACTGAGATAGCCATTGTTTTGGAAATCTTTATGATGGAACTACTACTGCTATAACACTGTCACACCAGGTGTCACATAAGTTTGCCTAAGCATTACTCATATATGACAAATGACACTGGTATTGAAACACATCTAAGTTAATCCCCTATTGTTACTTTGTAGCAAAGGCAAACACAGTTGTCATTTTAAGCTAGGTAGCCTGGCGTTTATAATGTCATGAAATTTATATTATGAAAACTAGTGCTGTAACGAGTTGACCGAAACTCGAGTCGTAACTCGGTGGGCGATATTTGGGACCACATCGATTTACGTAATTTAAACTCGAGTTTTTAAGAAATAAATTATGATATACTAGTCTTGTTATAAAACCAGTACTTTTACAATTTATCTAACCATAAAGACACAAAAATCAATGAGCAATGGCCATTTTTTTATTTCCTTTTTTACGTGGATGTTCCATAATGTGCTCATACATACCTGTACAATTTAACCGGCAACAGAATATATTTCCTTGCAATAAAATGGTACTAAATACGTCAATGGCGGATCCCTTGATGGCAATATTTGGACATTATTATTTTATTTAATATATATTTGTGTCATTTACTTGAGTTGAACTCGAGTTCAACTCGCATCTAACAAGCGAGCGTCGATCTACAGAAATCACTGTTGATTACAGCTCTAATGAAAACCAATGTGGAATAAAACACACATGAAATCATTTATCAATATAAAAGTTGTAAGAGAAGAAGTTATACTCCTAACTATTTTGTTCCAACATGACACTGTCATTATTATGTTATACAACATTTACTGACTAAAAGTATTTATTAAATATGTCTTGTTAGTTTTCCTAGGCATATAATGATAGACAGCCAAATTTCGTATTTGTATCTAAAACTTGACAGTACAGGGTGAAAAAAATCAACAAAAAGTGAAAAATATTAAATGTATTCATAAAAGTATTCATGAATACGAATACTTTTGAAATGTATTCGAATACGAATATTTGCATTTTTCACAAAAGTATACGAATAAGAAAACATTTTGCCCAGGCCTGCTGATGAGAAAGATCAAATATACTTTGAAATACAGTGGTAACCAAAATTTACAACAATATAAGGCCATCTTAAAATAGTTTCCACAGTGAACTTTTAGCTGTGATCTTTAGTAGTGCTGTGACGATGTTTGTAGAAGTTTGAAAGTTCGCCCATTTACTGCAATGATTTCGAAGTTCGGTTCAAACTACATTAGACCACATCAACCATCTATAAAACATGAGTTTTAATGAAAATAAGGAGAAATTTATTTAAAATATCAACAGATTTTATATTTTTAGTATATTTTCAACAAAGTGACAAGATTTTATGTTAAGATTTCTGCCTTTTGACCACTTTTAAAAACATTTTTTCTATGATCGGACTAGATCGAAGTTCGCTGGCTTGTACAGATACCAAACATCGAACCCAACATTCTAAGGGATCTCACAGCACTTACATTTCAGACAAATATGGTTTATTTTTCAGAAACCTGATTTAACCCATTATTGGCTGCCTTTTTTCACACATAATTTTCCTCACTTCATACTTATTTCTCCCAGTATTTTGGATGGATAAATTTGTTCATGTTAATATCATCCTTTGTCGTTTGTACCTTACTAGTACTTCCAGTTATTAAATACCTGAATTATTAAAAGCCTGAATCTGAAGAAATTGCACACTTTAACGGTTTTATCCCATATTTCAGTAGGTTTGAAGTCTTTTGATTTCCACAAACAGAACTGCCATGTTTTGTTTTCATGAGCTTCACTTGATGATAGTGTGCCCATTCGATTGGGGACATACTAAAGCGCATCTTTTTTTTCAGAATCCTAAAATTTGAGAAGGTTTTTGTATTGGCAGCCTCCGAATCTATGTATTTTTTTATACCCGTCTATCCTTACTTGTATAAGCCATGTGGAAATGTGTTTGAGTATGACAAATTTACAACAACACACTTTTATTTTACACAAAAATTATGGAATATTCTTACTAATTTTGTTATTTCTGTGACAATTATTGGACTCTTATCTGTAACTGAATTACTGTGACATTTGCTCCTGGTTGCCAACTCTCAAGTGGTCAATTTCTTAACTCTGATTATTAAAACAATACAAAAATAAGGAGATCAATAGTGCAACTGCTGAAGCTGAGGTCATCAGAGATCTTAACATTCAATTGTTCACTTCCAATTATCCTTGACAAAAATTGATCTTTTGTGTCTGTTGTTATACCTGTTACTGACTCTATGGGGGTGGGGGGATGGGGTGGGGGAGTAACTAACTACAGACATGCCATACATGTATATTTTGCATAGCTTAGAAGAAGACATTTAATTAAGTTAACAGGGTAGCCACAAGATTTTCATTTTGAAATTCCATGATTTTTCCAGATTTTTTCCATGTTTTCCAGAAGTATTTAATGGCAATATCGAACAATATTATTGACATACATATACTATGTACATTTAATTCATACATTACTGATCAATAACTGATCATTTGCCTTTATAAGAGACACTAAAAGAAACAACTGTACAACAATAAAGTTGAATAAACTACCTGAGAATACTCCTATGACATGGTCAGACATATGCCTTAGTCCAGCAAGTCCCGACAAATGTCAGAAAAAGCTATGCTCTAGCTGGACTGTTAGTGTCCTAACCACTTACTATCTGGCAACCACATCCAATACTATTATTATTATTATGTATCTGCCTGTACATGGGATTGAACCCACGTCCTCTGAGTTCCTAGACAAGTGTGTTACCCGCTAGGCCACAGTGGCAGATAAATACTAGGTGGCAACTAATCATATCACTTCCTCTTTCCAATACCAACAGGAGACCAGGAGTAAGTTTAAGTGTGATAATGGTTGGGTGGGAATCCCCTGTTTTAGGCAACATAAAAACTTAAATTTAGCTAAAAAGTTCAATTTTCTATTTTATTGCATTAATATAGGTTAACAGGCACTTGCCAGAATAACTATCCTGTGCAATGGAGAGCAGTTTACTGGGGACTGATAGAAAATTAACTCCCAAGACTAACACTCCTAATATACAGGCCCGAAGCCTAATTGGGTAAACGCCTAAACGGTGGCAGACTGGAGTGCCTCCCCCTTTTCCTCAACCAAAGATAGGGAAGAGAGGCGAAGAGTCAAGTCCCAAGGATTTTGAGAAAGCCTGTGGTGGTTATTAATGAAGTTAACAAAGGGGCCTAAGTGCTGACACTCCTGATATAGGTAAAAGGTACAAAAGGAAGATAAAATATCTTATTGCTTAGTTATATCAAACTAAAGTAAGACTAAACACACTATAGCAGAAAAACACCAGACAGATTTGAGGTCTAGGGGCAAATATGTTGGGCAGCAACCACAGGAAATAGAAGATAAAGTTCAGTTAGGCCAGACCATGGGCTACAGTTTTCAAGTAATACTGTGTGAAGGTGGACATCTAATAGCAGGCTGAGATAATCAGCTCTAAGGAGACCCTCCTTTAAGGCCTAAGATTCTGGTCAGATAGATTGTAACACTGGAGCACTCCATCTGAGCAAAAATATTTGAAGGCTGCATATCCTTACTGAAATTCTTTATTAAATGAGATAAAAACAAGTTCCTTATTGTCCCCCAGGTCATTTGTTTTGTTCATACAAGAGCTCCGAGGCTCTGACTGGGCAGAATAACCTGCCATCCTTAAGAGATTTGTTCAGATCCAGTGCTGGAATGACGACTGAGACCACATTCACAGATTCTTGCTGGTTGATTGTTTGATAAAAATCTACGTGAAGGGTAAAGGAACATTCTTAGACAGTCTTTCTCATGTCTAATGTTCTTATTGGGCCATGCATGGGTTTCATTTCTGCACTTACTAATCTGAGGGCCAGCAGAAAAACCATCTTGAAAGTCAAATGATTCAGAGAAGAATCCTTGAGTGGCTCAAAAGGAGGCTTTTTTGGTTGATGCAGGACCTAAAAGAGGTTCCAAATGGGGGTACCTCTTTGACTCTTAGGTCTATCCTTGTGAAAGCCATCTAAGAGTCTAGTAAGATAATCACCTCAAGTGATGTTGAGAATGGAATCGCCAGCCTTGTCTGCAACGGATCACATGTACACATCTATTGTACTGGGCTGCAGGCTTTTCTCCTTGAAAAAATGTAGGGGGAAATATGTGATTTGTTTTAAAATGGTGTTTTGAAGTCCAAAGGATTCTGACAAAATTCACCACTTTGAATTATAGACAACTCTGTTTGAGCTTTTTTGAGGAGCCTCAATTCCCGTTCCCACTTGGTCAGAGATGCTCAGCTGTTTGATAGCCGCAGTTCTAGTAGCCAATCATATATGCTCAGGTTTGACTTCCTTGTGCAGACTCCCTTTGAACAGTTGCATGAATAGTTTCTCTAAAGGGGAAGGCACAGGGGTATCTGGGATGAAAACATCACACTAGGTTACAGAACAAAGGCATTTTAGACCAGCTCAGGGCTATCAAGACAACCTTGCAATTGTGGCCCATGATTTTGCTGACCACTTTGCCAGAAGGGACACTAAATTTAAAAGCAAGGGATTTAGATCTTTCTTTGTCGCTGCACCTCGCCATTGGAATAGCCTCCCTGATGACATCCGAAACATCGACCTGGACTTGAAAGAATTTAAAAAAAGACTCAAAACATTTTTGTTTAAAAGTGCTTTTTTACTGGAGTAGCACATTGATTAGTCAAATAGTGAGTAGAATTGTGCTATATAAGATCTACTATTATTATTATTATTAGGGGAAGGCATACGAATTTAGACCCTCTTAGGACAGGCTGAAAGCATCCATTGAGATACAAACTGTGCTGGCTTGTTGTAGCTGGTGTCAAACAAGTCTATTTTGGGACGGTGCCACTAGTTGCAGATCTGGTCGAATGGGTCCTTGGGGAGAGAAAAAGCTATCTGTCTTGTGACAGTTTTCAATAACATTCAGTCGATACATAACATACCATGCATTTAAATGATATGTCTGAGCTTGCAGCAGGAGAGGAGCCTCCACAGGATGGCACACAGAGCCTGATCTCATACTTCCCTCCTTGTTTATGCAGGATACAGCTATGTTGTCTGTGGCAATCAGAATGGTATGGCCATAACACAAGTGCTCAAACTTTCCTTCAGTTCCAAGATGTTTATTTGTAGTTTGCTTTCTGGAACTGGGAAAACACCTTTTGCAGTGCAATCTCCTAAGTGAGCTCTCCAATCTTCAATTGATGTGTCTGTAAAAATTTATGCAGCATGTTTAAGGGGGTGCAGAGGTTCATCAGGAAGCATGTTTGTTTCCTCTAGCCACCAGTGCAAGTGTGGAGAGCCCTAAAGGCAGGAATATTCTTATCCGAGGACTCAGGCACATGCTAATTGCTTTTCAGGTGCCACTGAATTGGTCCCATGTAAAGACGGGCCTTGAGCACTTGCTTTTCTGTGGCAGTCAGCAGACTTATTTGAACATGAGTTGTCATACTGAAAGGACTGGTCTTGACAGTAGGTACTTTATTTTTAGACCCTTGGCCTGTCATCTTTCTGTGGTGGGTCTTAAATAGGTCGTCCTGATAACCCATACAGTCGAAGACTTACTTGGGGTCCAACTCAACTTTTGGAGATTCCCAACTTCTGACAGCTAGCAGGGTTTTGTGTCTTAGAAGCAAATCCCTTGTTGACAGATTATTTAGTTTTCTAGGTACTGGTGGATTTTTACCTCCATAAAATTGTCTGTGGCATGAGTTGCACTTCTTTTATGACTATGGCTAACTCCACTGGTGCTGTTGCTTGATCCAAGGGGAGAGGCTTAAACTGGAATGCTTGACCTTGATAATAAAATTTTAGGTGTTTCCTTTGTTACATGTAAGGGTACTCTCCTAGAGTATTGATGTGTATAGGGCCAAGAGTTCCTTTACTACATAAGAATCCTGAATTATTGATTTTCTCTGCATTTTGAATTAGTGGCATTGTCAGCACTGATCTTTCTTGTACTCTACTACAGTGATCTATATTTATAGGGGAAAATATCGCTAAGCTTCTAGAACCTTCTGTACCTTTGTTTTTTTCCTGGAAATGTACTGATGTGTTTACATTTGTTTCTAGAAGCTTCTAGAGTCTCCAGCTGTAATAAAGTGTAGAAGGCCTGACCACAATTAGTGTTAAAATAGTGTGCTGTATGAATAGAGGTCTTTGAAATTCTGATATCTGACTAGATTTATTTGTTTTGTTGCATTTTGAGATGAACTATAATGGTAGTGAACAGGATTTAGTGGCTGGATACCCTGGAGAGAGAATTGTTGCTCATGAATGAACATTGTTCATATTTGGGAGCAACCAGCAGAGTTCTGCAGACATACGTTACACTTAGATAGAGATTTTGTGCTTGTGAACACCAGACGGATCTCTGGACAGAGTGGACAAACTGGATGTTAGGTGGATAGGACTATGGCCAGGTTGGATTGGCTTCATTTGGTTTACTATTGTATTATTAACCATCAGGGTATCTTGACTGTAATTATTACTTTAATTGTTAAATAAAATTGTAAAGTGAAACTCTTTTTCCTCTTACAACTTAAAAGTTAATCGGTAATTGCTTTCATGCTTGCCCCATGGACCATAACACCTTGACCTCTGATTCATTGGAATGTGAAAGGGAGTGTTGCTAAAATCAAGAAAGATCACCCATTTCCTTTCTGCATGAGAGAATTATTGCCTTGCCCCCAAAAATGTGACACTTTGGATTAAAAATGAAAGATGTAAAACATATTTTCATTGTGGACCTGACACGCTTTATCCAAGGACTTCCCTTTGCTCAATTCCTGCTGTAGAATCCTGACATTACTCTGTATTTCATCATGCAACCTACTTATGAACCTATTAAAACCCGCTGCAGAGTTTGGGGCAGTCTCCAGGTGGACAGGTGGTGGAACAGTGGACATGCCAGAGTGCTTCAAAGCTCAGGCAACCAGACTGTTAACTATTTAAGTATATTTTTGCCACTAGACCAACCTGTCGGTTAGCTTAACTTGTGGGTTTTGGGCTGGATGCCAGATTTACCACCTAGACTGTGATTTGCATAGTTTTGTGAACTAGTCAAAGTAGAAGCCACCAGCTTTAGTGGAGCAGCTTGAGTATATGGTACACAGAGTAACATTCATATCCTCGAGTTTACAACACAGGCAGTCCTCTGGAATTACAAACATTTTGCCACTGGCTAGCTATGGGTACCAATTCAAGTGTTGTCTATAGAAGATCCTGGGGTATGTTTGCGGGGCAGGGGGTGAAGGACCATCCCATGTACAACCTACTACCTCTAACAATTTCCCTACAGGATTTGTCCTCTGAAAAAAAAATATTCTGCAAATATTGAGCTATATATTCCTGACGGTAAAGGTGATCATCATCTGGTTCTTCTGGTAAACTGATCAGCTTAAGTGTATCCTATTCACAAATAGTTCCATACTAAGACTAAAGTGCAAGAATGCAAGCACTGAAGAAGCTACACTTTATTAAAAAGGCTATCAATCTGTGACTGTTGGACTTAGGGTGATGATATGACATGATGATGAGTCGATGACGTACTTTAGACAGTTTTACACTTTTGAATATGGGCCTTGGCATCTGGTGAATTAATATTATTTGTCTCATTTTATTTGATTTTTATTTTTACTTCATCAAAGCATCACAAAAATTGTTTTAAGAATAAGAATGAAACAAGGAGTGAACCAAGTTGAGCTCTAGTGACAAAAGACAGGTTCTCCTTCAGGTGTTCCATTTATAAAATCACAATCAATAAAATGGCTATTTAAAACTTTCGCGGGCTTTGGAAATAAAATTCCATGATTTTTCCATGATTTTGCCCAAATTTTAAAATTCCATGATTTTTCCATACCTGGAAAAAAATTTCAGCTTTTTCCAGGTTTTCCAGTGTCCGTGGCTACCCTGGTTAAGAGATAGAATTCAGAAATCAATATTACAGGCCATAATGTGGCTTAAACTGACTTCAGTTCTGACCCTTTTTTAGCGCCAAAATACACTGACATAAAAATGCCACTTCCAAGTTACAACACAAACTATGTGACAAATGCTGAAAAAAAACTATCCAGATAGAGGTCTATACGAGTGTTAAATGTCACCTCAAAGCCTTGGTTCTTGGCAAGTGTAACAAACATATTAATACATTATCAGATAAGAGATTAGTTCAATAAGCAACATAGTTTGACAGCCACTGGCCTTAAAATGGAGTTCATGAAATTGATCCCTGTGTCCATGATTTTGAGACCTTAAGGAGAACTACAGACCTCACATTTTCCACAATAGTGATACCGGGCCACTGAAAAAAGTTGTGTTCTACTATATATCCCCAATGAGTAGGAGTATCTAACAGGAGAGGATTACATGAAACAAAGCAAGCCAATTCTGCTCAAAGAAATTGCTATAAAAGTCTTAAAATCTACAAAAATATACAGAAGATGGTACTGTCTACAGCTAGAGGGTTACGTTCTAATATTTAAGTTTTGCCACAATTATATATACTCATAACGAAGATGGTTGTTGTAAACTGTATTCTCAATACTTCAGTGAAGTGGTTTCAATACTGAGAAACTTTTGCTGACTCGTCCGAAATTGTAATGAACACTACGCTTTCACTAACACAGTATTTGGCCAATATAAGCGTGATATATTGAGTAGTACAGAAGATGGTAAACCGGAAACCTCTTTGCGGACTGAAAGATGTTTTCGTTTAATCAAAACCGGCTTCCTCACATATTCATAATTTTATCATAACTTAAAATATACAACTACAACAAATATTTCACAATATTTAATAATATTCTATAAATATATCAGACATTTTGTCCTCAAAAGTCTTCAAAAAGCACATCACGGTTCATTATTTATATATTACTTATACCTCAAGTACACATTTGAAAACTTTTGTATTGGTGTTTACTGAATCAAACGCACCCGGTTTTTCACCATATTTCCACTTTTGATAATGGTTCTAAAATTCGAATTCAATCACAACACTAATTTTGAGTGATCATCAAATTCTAATACAAATGATCTACCACATACCTGTAACAGTTGTGGTTAAATGAGTTGTAGGAGGCCATGGTGATCATCCCTCCCCATGCCAAGTTAGTGGAATAAAACAGCTGAGTGGCCGCTGCAAACCAAACCTGAATAAAAACACCAATAACAAAAAACCCGTCAGAATCAGAACAGATGGTAGGATAAAAAAACAAGCAATCAGTGCCCGTGAACGGGCTCTGTGTGTCAGCTGACTGTGTGTTTTGAGTCAGAGTAGAAGTGACAGAAGAAAAGGACACAAAAGTTGTGCCCTGTAAATGGTATTCAGATGTAAAGTAACATGGTAAATGTTTAGGTGTAAAAAGTAGGTTAAAACATATTTAAAGGAAATACTGCAAGTGCAATACTTTTCGAGTTACAACTAATTTACTCAACAGTGAGAATCTCAAAGTAGCTTTTGCTCAGCTATGCAATCAGTTAAAAGGTTCCAATTTTAATATGATACAGCTCACGCAAAAATATGTGAATAACATAAAGAAATACTGTAATAGAGAGTTGCTTCTAGGACGCGTTTTCCACGGGATCGCGCATTAATTCGCCTACTAACGCAGATTTTCTTGGAGTCTGCGATGACCAAATTATATGACAATGCGTAGTACACAAGGCGATATGGGAAATACATGAAGTGAAAAGACGAGAGATCTAGAAAATCCAAACACTGCATGGATCGAGAGTTTGTCGAGGTTTTGATTTTTCCGTTGAAACGTGTTTCGAATAATGCATGTTGACGATGTGGTTTCGTGATCGTTTACATGTGTAAAAGAACTCAAATATATTGTGTGCTACAGACAGTATTGAAATGTAGTATACCCAAAAACATAAACTTAAGCTTAAAGTGGATGGTTATATGAAAAATGGCGGCAAGAAAAATGAAATTGACAGTAGACTGGATTGTTACCACAACAGGCCAGTCAAGCCAGTGCTGACCCTACAGTACGTATCTGTGGGGTTTGCCAACAATATATGTGTAGAAAATATTTTACTTGAAGATCAAAATTCACAGACACAGATTTTCATAGTGGTTTCTTAACAATATTTTCGGCTTTAAGATCATATACTAGATGGACTACAGTACAGAGCTCATGAATATTTATATATGCGTAGAAAATATTTGAGGATTCCATTGGATTTTTTAACAATATTTTACTTTAAGAATTTGTGGACTACTCATTAATATTCATGAGGTCATGGTATTCTGTGGGGTTTTACAACATATTTGTAAAAATTGATGGTATAATGACTGAATTTGTGATGCCGTGACTTTAGATGAAAACTTAAAACCACGATGCCGTGACATGAGCCACTTTGATGTAAATAACCATTTTCAATATATATTTTTTTAATTCTATCACTAGGCTTGAAGTTTATTTTTATTGGGCAAGACAATTAACTGACATTTACTTTTGTACATAGCTGTATATAGTGGCATTTTACCAGTGAACGCCAGCCTACCAGTGAACGCCCACCTTATATTTCTTCAATTTCTTCAAATATAGGTCAAGGACAAACGCTTCTGTATATAAACTAAATGGCTGTTCACTGGCATAAAAAGACTGATAATCGATGTATTTTGTCAAAATACATAGCTTTAAAGCAAATATTATCAGACAGACAACTGCTAATTATACCATATCTATCAATTAGTATTCTGGTACAGATACATTACAATCAAAGCCTGTTAGTAGAATTTAAAATATTATTAATTTAATTAATTGGAAAATATTAGCTAAAAGGTGTGTGTTCATTGGTAGATAACCACTAGTTATTGGGTAGCCAAGTGGCCTTGATCACTAATTAATAGAAGTCCAGTGTTAAAAATGTCTAAATAAACTGAAAAATTATTTTTCATTAGTCTAAACTTTATCATAAAGTTGTCCCCCAGAATTTTTGGCCCCTCCCCCACACTTTGGGCAGTGGTGGGGGATCCCCCACTTTTTGAAATTCCTAGAATCAACACTGTAATACTTTTCAAGTTACAACTGATTTACTCGACAGTGAGTACCAGAGAATAGCTATTACTCAGCTATGCCATATCTAGATGTCTGCAATTTTACTATGTTATAGATTATTCAAAAGTAGATAAATATGATATTAAAACAAAATTCTCTAAATGCAATGGTTTTCAAGTTACAACTGATGTACTCAACAGTGAAAACCTCAAAGTAGCTATTACTCAGTTACGCAATGAGCTTCAGGTCTGCAATTTTACTATGTTATGGCTCACCCAAAAGTAGGTGAATAACATATTCAAACTAGACCTAATTTGTATCCACCGAAAAGACAACTCACCAAAGCCAGTGAACCATCGTTTCACCTTGAAGGAGCGGCCCAAGGTCAAATCTGAAAACATCAGAAGATTCCCAGCCCATGACCTCCTATAAGTTGTTTTCATATTGCAAACCTCTAGGACTAATAATAAGCAAGTTATCAGCACTTTTAAGTTTGGCTATTGTTGTTTGACCTTGAAGGAGGGGCCCAAGGTCAAATCTGACCAACCTAGCACATGATTTCCTATAGGTTGGTTTCACATTACAAACCTCTAGGACCAATAATAAGCGAGCTATAAGCACTTCTAATTTAGGGTATCCTCGTTTGACCTTGAAGGAGGGGCCCAAGGCCAAATCTGACCACATCAAAAGATTCCTAGCCCATGATTTCCTATAGGTTGGTTTCACTTTGCAAACATCTAGGACTAATAATAAGCAAGTTATAAGCACTTTCAGGTTTGGATGTCCTCGTTTGACCTTGAAGGAGGCGCCCAAGGTCAAATCCGACCACACTAAAAGATTCCCAGCCCATGATTTCTTATAGGTTGGTTTACCATCCCAAACTTCTAGGACCAATAATAAGCGAGTTATAAGCACTTTTAAGTTTGGCTATCCTCGTTTGACCTTGAAGGAGGGGTCCAAGGTCAAATCTGACTACATCAAAAGATTCCCAGCCCATGATTTGCAATAAGTTGGTTTACCATCCCAAACCTGTACGACCAATAATAAGCGAGTTATAAGCACTTTTACGTTTGGCTATCCTCGTTTTGACCTTGAAGGAGGGTTCCAAGGTCAAATCTGACCACACTAAGAGATTCCCAGCCCATGATTTCCTATAGGTTGGTTTACCATCCAAAAACTCTGGGACCAAGAATACGGGAGATATAACCACTTTTTATGACTGACAAAGACACGCCTGTGGCGGCCATCTTGTTTTTCAAAATGAGGCCAAAAATAGATTTTGTAATGAGGAACATACCCTGCAAATTTGAGATCTCTACCCTTTGCTCTAGCGGGCCACCAAAAGTCTTGCTGAAAGTAAAAAAAACGCCCGTGGCAGCCATGTTGTTTTTCAAAATGAGGCCAAAAATATTCCCAGGCAAGATTTTATGGTTGTGAATATATCCTGCAAATTTGAGAAGGCTAGCTATAATATTTTTTTTGTTAGAGCGGTAACAGTGAAATCTCTCTACACACTGCAGCCGCGGCGTAACGAAGCGAAGGATGCTATCCGGTGGATACAACAAAATACTCTAATTGCAATAGATTTGAAGTTCCAACTGATTTACTCAACAGCAATACTGTGAATGTAGCTATAGCTCTGATAAACAATGAGCTTCAGGTCTGCAATTATGCTATGTTATAGCTGACCAAAAAGTAGCTGAATAACATAAACAAACTAGAAATAGGACACCCTGTTGATAGTAGCTGCGACATATGAATAGAAACAGGATAGCATAGAAGAACACACATTATCATGTGTAATGTCCACCCCATGAACCTTTTGCCAAAATTATACAGTAGTCTTACAAGACCCTGTTTCTTTTGTAAAATATATCAATGATGCTTAAATATTTATTAGTGTACATGTAAATTATTTCAGCTTCATGCCTTTTTGCATTGGTTGGGTCGAAAATTTTGACGAAATCACTCTATCTTGCACGGTTAAAAAGATAGAAGCAAATTTCTGTTTTTCTATTTTTGGCAAAAATTTGAAAATTCAAAATGGCCGCCATTTTTGGGAAGAGGAAAATTTTTTGAAAATTGCCAAGAGTACATTTCTTAGATACCCTATGGGTCCAAAATTTCACCGAAATAACTACTTTGCACGGTTAAGGCAAATTTGTGTTTTTTCATTTTGGGTAAAAATTCGAAAATTCAAAATGGCCGCCATATGTGGGGAGGGGAAAATTTTTTTGAAAATTGCAAAGAGTACATTTCTCAGATACCCTGTGGGTTGAAAATTTCGACAAAATCGCTCTATCTAACACGGTTAAGGAGATAGAAGGAAACTTGTGTTTTGCCATTTTTGGCAAAAATTCGAAAATTCCAAATGGCCATTTTTGGGGAGGGGAAAATTTTTTTTAAAATTGCCAAGAGTACAATGCTCAGATACCCTGTGGGTCGAAAATTTTGACGAAATCGCTCTATCTCGCACGGTTAAGGAGATAGAAGCAAATGCTATTATGTCACACTGTCTATACGGGGAGGAAGTACGACATGCCGTCTGGCGAGTGCATTAGTACTACGGACCGGCAAGCCAGTGGGAACACAGGACGTCTTTTTCCGATGTTTGGCGGGCCGGTCTGCACCGACCAAATAAGCATTTGTCCATTGGATAGGATGTATTAACGCAATAAAAAACATATGTAAACAAAATTCTCTAAATGCAATAGTTTTCAAGTTATAAGCAATTTACTCAACAGTTAGAACCTCAAAGTAGCTATTGCTCAGCTATGCAATGAGCTAAAGGTCTGGAATTTCACTATGCAGTGATTCTGCTACATGAAAAGTCCGGCCGGACATTCTGTCCTAAGACTAGGAAAACGTTTAGGACATTTTCGGAGAATTTAGGACAGAATTCTTGTCAATTAAATTTTCATTCTACAGGTTGCTAAAATTAAGTCATTAAAGTCAATGACCCTTTATGAATGGCATATAAAATCAAATTTACTGAATCATAATAAAAATCTCATTTTAGTTAAAATGTCAAAAAGTCTTTATGATGTTCAATGATCATGTATTACTAAAACGAGAACTCACGGCCACAGAACCTAAGTATGGTGAATCGGTGATCCATGAGATTTTCATGCTATTAAAATGTCCACTGGCAGTAAACATTACAGCTAGCAAATAAACTTTCAATCTGATTTTTTTCCAGTGCAATTATTAATAAAAAGAAATATTAATCAAAGCAAAAATTCAGAATATTACAGTAAAATTTATGTGGAACCCTACAGAAAACAAAATCTACAATTACACGAAAATACCAGACGACCATAATTAATATTCATGAGAAGATATGAGGACACAGATTTTCCCTTGGATTTCCTTGCAATATTTTATAAAATGGAAGCATAGACGAAAATCAAATAATTTAAACTCGAGAACTCACGGCCATAGCACCCAAGTCATTAATATTCATGAGAAGATATGAGGACACAGATTTTCCATTTGATTTCCTTGCAATATTTTTTAAAATGGAAGCATAGACGAAAATAAAATAATTTAAACTCGAGAACTCACGGCCATAGCACCCCAGTCATTAATATTCATGAGAAGATATGAGGACACAGATTTTCCATTTGATTTCCTTGCAATATTTTTTAAAATGGAAGCATAGATGAAAAGCAAATAATTTAAACTCGAGAACTCACGGCCATAGCACCCAAGTCATTAATATTCATGAGAAGATATGAGGACACGGATTTCCCCTGGGATATCCTTGCAGATCACGTGGCTTGTCACGAGATTTCATAAAATACGTCTAGACCTTGCTACAATAAAAAAATTTAAAATCACGTAGATCTCGCGAGATTTTAGGGTTGTAACGTGACTTCATATTTTGTAAATAAAAAGACATCTATATCTTCTATTATCGCCCACGGATACGACTCGGACAATATGTCCTAATATTCTACTTAAAATTCGGGGTTTTGTTGCAAAATTCGGTCAATGACCGATGGCCGACGCGAATCTGAAACCCTGCTATGTTATAGCTGACCCCAAAATAGGTGAATAACATATGAAACAATATACTCTAAATGCAATAGTTTTCAAGTTATAAGCAATTTACTCAACAGTTAGAACCTCAAAGTAGCTATTGCTCAGCTATGCCATGAGCCACAAGTCTGCAATTTTACTGACCCAAAAAGTAGCTGAATAACATATTTATACACAATTCTGTATATGCAATAGTTTTTAAGTTGTAAGTGATTTTACTCCTTATGGAAGTTACTGAAAAGTCAGAAAGTAGCTATTACTCACTTAGCTATGGGGTAGATGCCCAAGTTACTCACCATGTTATAGCTATGGAAAAAGTAGCTGAATAACATATTTTAGCAAAATGCTCTAAATGCAATACTTTTCAAGTTATGATTTAGTGCATGATTTTATGAATTTTAATGCATTAAAATTTAATTTAAAAATTCATAAAAAAATAATTAAGAATGATCCAGGTCTTATACTGACACAAAGGAATCTACCTGTGACTTAGTACATATATGCAAAATAACAGAGAACTCCCTTCAATAGTCAATGAGAAAATTGTGATAAAGTGTTGAAATTTTCACACTTTGGGTTCGGGTACCTCGCTTCTAATGGCTCTGGGGAACAGACATATCTGCATGAATTTTACGATTTATCATCCTCGATAGTTAAGGTATCTTTTAAAAGTAACAGCATGTCTCTGAGCCCTGTACTTTTGGAGAAGATGTTCAAGCGTATGCCGCAGAGTGATGCCATAATGTCAGCTGACTGATAAGTCAGCAGACGTAAAAAAAATCCGGGGCTTGGATTCTATTGAAAACTGACACTTTCTACCCTTGTGACAGATATAGTGAAATGATTGTCATTCAAATAAATGATTGTGACTGATATGGTGAAATAACCAAAATTAAAACGTCTCCACCAGATTCTATGAAAATACTAAAATCCATTTGTACTTGATATAAAGCAAAAAATGAGAGATATTTCACCAAATGTGTTTTTGTTTAATCATTTTGAAAATGCATCAGCAATAAGAAAGCCTTAAAGTATAACATTTTAAATAACCAGTTTTTAACAGATTTCAGTAAAAATATTTCAAAAAAATTCTTAGGAGAAAAAATTTTACACATTCCGACCATTCTAGTTTGTGACACAAAACCACTCTAAATGCTATTCCCCTTTGCAATAAATCAATAGAACAGGCTATTTTTTCATTCTGGGCCAAGAGTTAACACAGCTTTTGAGTGTTGAGTGAAAATGTGTATTTTGTGGGACAATCTGTTATTTATCTAATGATTAACTGCCAAACTGGGCTAAAAATCCTTCAGTAATCTCATTCAAAGGTACAACTAATATACCTTTAAATGGTTAATTACATTTACACAAAATTAAAAACATTGGCATATTAACAATCATTTTGTTTGTCAAGATTTTTTATATTGTACTTTTTCATAAAAGAAGGAATATCTTTATAATATTTGTCTTCTTGTTGTATCACATTGTTTCCATTTCATGCTATTTTTGCATGTATGTAAACCTTTATACACACACCTTTTTCTTTCAACTGATTTTTAACCTATATCTCAATGGCAGCCTGCTTTTGTTTGTTTGCAAAATAACTTGTAGACTTTCACCAAGTCCTTTTTGTTTTTTGTGTAATATATGGGTACTGTATGACTTTTGGAGAAACAACCAGCCCTTTTTTCAGAGACTATCCCCCAGATTGCTTATGGTATAATGAACTGCTGTAAGTTTCCAATTATAAAGACCGGAAGTGCGCAGTGAACGAAAACCCGTCTGTGCGCATAGAATCAGCTGGGAGTAAAACCTCCAATAACCGCCCACGGAAAAACGGAAGTGTCGTTTCAAATTTCTCATTTGGAAATTCGTCCACTTTTACGAGACCACTCATACATTCAAAACAATATGGCGGCCTCCTTGTTTGTGTCACATCGTAAAAATAAATGGATATTTCTTTCAACCAGGTAGGCTGGTCTACCCTGCAAAAATTCCTTAATAATGCCCTGGCGCCGTCAGGCGCTCTGGCATTATTTGAAATTTTTGCCGGGCGTATATCCTGTAACAAACGCCCTCACAATCGGTATTTATTACTACACTTAACTGTTCTGGTTACTGATGGATACAAATACAAAGACTTGGAGCAAGTCTAAATAACTTGTTGTTTATACAAAAGAAATTTTCAGAAAATGTCGTCAATGGCACCAGAAACAGATGATCCAGATCATCATCTTGATTAAGGCTGAAACGATTAGCAAAATATGCTAGCCAGGGAGTCACTTGCATTAACCGTCTACTAACCGATCAGCTGTTTCTGAGGTTTAGCATGTTTGAGAAAATACCGAAAATATCACATGGACACGTGTTCTGGTAGTAAACAAGCAATATGGAGAAATCAGCCAATAATGTCACATTTTTATATTTAAAGAATAAAATACAGATTAAAAAAAGCTTTAATTTGATACCTTTTAAGGTATGAACTCGAAATATTCTGAGTTTCAACAATGGCGTAAAATCCCCTATGAGGAACAGTCAATCGATTTTGCAATATTGGTGTTGACTATTGCTTTGGTAACATAGTAATCGGTTAGTACAATTGTTTCAGTTTAATCCAGAAATTTTTGAACAGAATTTTTTTTATCATTGCACTCATAAGCCTTACTAGAGGTATTGGGCTTTGGAGAAGGTTTGCACTCCCCTAGTGATTTTCTTATATTTTAAAAATAGTTTAACATTACTGAATTGAATAAGATGGACTATTATCTTCTACTTGCAACCAAAATTTTAATTTCTCCAAAAATCTAAAAGGAAATTACAACAAAATGTCCAAGGAATGTGTTACTTACAATCACCTTTGTTATCTATGAAATGAAGAAACTTCATAGTCACGTAGAAACTTCACCAAATCTCTCCCATCCAAACATATTGTGAAAATATGCTTGGAATATTTTGAAACCAAATTGTACCCAAAACAGCTCTTTAGACGCTTTTGATGGACTTTTGTTAAAGAAGTTTGTGTATAAAAATAATCAATACAGATAAAAGCTAAATTGATTTACTTTTTACATCAGGGTCTATACTATGTAGCATTTGTTATCAATTTCTCAAAGAATTTGGAATGTATTCGGGTAGTAGGGTAACCTATAATAGCCTTAGGCTTAAAACTCTTGAGATTTAACCTCTTTATTACCTCTGGCTCTAACAGCTTGTCAAAATCTGGTGTGACAAAGTACAGAATCCCTTTCGTTGCTCCCGGTAACGTGACTCCTCTCACTACCAATACAGTCAGCATGACATAGGGAAATGTGGCGGTAAAGTAAGCCACTTTGCCCGTGGATCTGATACCTCGGCTCACAAAAGTCACAACCAGGATCCAGGCCAGTAGTAAACAGAGACAGATGTGCCACCGCACGCCACCAATGTTTGTAATGTTATGTTCTGGTCCCACATCCATCAGAGCCAATCTGTAAAGAGGTAGAAGAGAATATAAGCATTAAGCACTAAATTAAAGTAGTTGATACTACTGCTATGGCACTGTTGCAACTAATCGTAAGAATACTCCCTATTGATAATAACAGAAACATTTGTATTGGGGCAAAATGGATGACAATCCACTAATGCGCTAGAATTCAAAGAGAGACAGTCTAAAACAAGGTAAAAGTTATACAGTTAATAAAACAATGTTCAAGACCCAAGAATTTTTACTGGGAATCTTACCGATTAAAGAAACATTTTTTTTTAACATTCTTCCCACAAATAAACGTCTATTATGACTACGGTTATACCTTGGGCTATTGTCAAAAACGGTGTGCCCCAAACTCTCCTTTTACAATAAAACAGTAACACTTGGAGTAATACCTGAAGTATTCGTCACTTGGCGAAACTCGGGTTATGTTCAACGCTGTACTGTTGTCTTGTAACACTGCATTGTCTCCCAATGATGAACTGTTGTATTCCGAGGTGGCCTCCATTAACGTGTTGTTCAAATAAGTCAAAGTGGCATTTCCTGACACAAAAAGGTATTGTTATGAATACATTTAAAACACTACTACTCTTTTTTGTAATCATTTAACATCACCGCTGTGGTTAGTGCTGAGGCATTTGATGTTAAGTTTTGACTTGCAAGAATAATTCTCAGTTTTTAAAATGTAATTCTAAACTTATAGTGAAAACAAAGATAAGGGAGGAAAATGTTACTGGTAAAGTTTCTATGGAAACACCCAATATTTCACGTTTCACAACTAGCTGGTTTCCTAGTTTGCTCTTGGTTTGTGGAAATACACTGCCACTTCCGAGCATCTTACATCCTGTTAGAACTAAGGTTGTAGGTCTATTTGATTGCAGAAATACTTAAACTCAAACTGTTTTGCATTGGTGGAATCCCAAACTAGACAATCTAGCACTGTCCCACCCCTGCTTTGTACTGAAGTATTTTACTGATTTAAACTACAATTTTTTGGTTACTCACTGAAAGAATTTGGACCGTTTTCGGGTGACCAGGTAACCTATCACAGCCTTAGTTAGAACTTAATCAAAATATTAATTAGGGATGGGTTGGTAGGCCCCGGTATCTCGGTATTGAGAGCATTTTACCGAAATACCGTGATGGGAATTTAAAACTGCCACTTCGCTTGCACACATATAATGGAAGGAAAGAGTTAAAATATTAGAAACATACCCCAAATCTGAAGAAATTACAAGCTTTTACCCCACATTTTCGTCCATTTACAGACTTTTATAGCGATACATTGAGCAGAACTGCCATGTTTTGGTTACGAAACTTTATAACCTCAATTTCGCTTGTCAACTCCTATAAATGAAGGAAAACTTAAAATATTGGACAGAAATCAGAAATATGAAGATATTAGTGGTCGGACCGGTTCTGAAAATAAAAACTGGTTTTCAGGGCTTTGAAACCAAACGAAATCCGGGATTTCGAAAGTTTACAGACATATGTCAAAGTTTTACGCGAGCGTACATGAGCTACATTCTCAATAGGAAATATGGATTCGCAAGATATTTTGAAGTTTGTAAACTTCATTTACCATAAATATAAAGCGAAAATGTAAGTTATTTCCTCAAATTTATATGATTTTTATCGTTTTGAAGAAATATTAACCAGTAGAAGAAAGCGTAATATAATGACGTTTTCAATAACCGGTACTTGAATATTCTTTGCAGTTTTCGTCATTTCTACCTAAACAAAACAAAATGCGGTATACCGGTTTACCGTTCACACCACTAGAAGATATTGTACGCTTTTATCACATATTTCGTGCATTTGGGAGCTTTTATTACGACGTTGTTATCCCAAACATCCATGTTTGGGGTGTACTACAACACAGAGTCCTAACTTCAGTACAGTTTTGCATTGGCGACCTCCCAATGTACATATTTTTCATACTGACCCCTCCTTAATATTAGGGCTGTGACGGGTGCTGAAAAACAGCTTCGAGTACTCGCCCTCTGACAACCGGCCCGAATTTGAGTAACCATGACATTTAGTACCACCATTAGAAGTCTTCTGTAAACAAATAGTCGGTTCCGGAAATGAAACTTTTGAAGAAAAACATCTTCTATTTGACCATATATTAAAGAATATGGAGCAAATTGTATGTTTTCAAGCGAAAATAGCAACTGTAATTGATACTATGTGACGGAAATGCTGAAATGTAGCATATTTTACACAAGCGTTTGATTACGTGGGGGATAATACAATACTGAGTTTTTAAAATGGACTCGAGTACAAACCAAGACCGCCTCATACACCGAGGCTCAAGTACTCGTTCACAGCCCTACTTAATATTAGTGCTGTGAAATCGCTTTGAATATCGGGTTCGATATTTGGTATCTGTACAAGCTAGCGAACTTCAGTCTAGTTCGATCTTCGAAACAACGTTTTCAAAACCAATTAAAACCCAGAAATCTCACATAAAATCTTGTCACTTTATTGAAAATATAGCAAAAATATAAAATCCATATATTTTTAAAACAAATTCCGCCACATTTTCAACAAAAGAAACAAGTCTTATAGATGGGCGAAAAAAGGATCCATTGGGATGTGGTGTGATCTTGGGGATTTCTAAACGTTTTGCAAAGTCCTAATTTCAGACGTTTTGAACCGAACTCCGAAATCAGGGCAGTAAATGAGCAAACTATCGAACTTCTTCAAACATTGTCGCAGCACTAATATTAATACATGATCACTTCTTCTTACCGGTCCCTTCAATGGTGTCTCCACAGGCTGGGGTGTTCCATTCATTATCACAGGTGCTCCACGGGAGTGTCTTTTGAAAGGAGGCAAACAGGTAATACAAGGACAGGGCGATGATGACATTGTAGTAAATACACACCAAGGCATTCAGTACCGTATAACCAACTCCAATACCTGTAAGCACATAGGATAATAACATGAAATAACAAGCTGTGCAATGTACAGAAAAGTAACTATTCCCCTACTGTGTAATGAACAGCATTGTAAAGAACACGGAACATAAACTAACAAGCCTAACAAATAAATAGTAACAATGAATAGCAAAACAACTATGCAATTTTTTATCCTTGTATTTACCGAAAATTGTTATGTTGTTTTTGTGCAACCCAGCTGGTTTCTTGTACAAAACCATATTTTGTCATTACTCATTCAGTCTCGTATAAACCATAAAATGCATCACATAACCTAAATTTAATGTACATTTTAATTTCAATATCTACATGAATGACAAATACACCCGATTTCTACCTGCATTTAAAATTTTAGTCTGAAAAATACAAGTAGGAAAACTAGGTACCTTAGAAATTTCATGAATGTACATTTTGTATTATAATACAAAAACGTGAAGAAAGGTACCTTGAATATACAAGTTTTATAGGTGATTAAACATCAATAATATTTGTTGATGCCAAATGATATTCAAATTGTACTGCTTCTTTCAGCCTTCTAACATAACATGTAAAACTTATGACAATGTAGTAGATGGTTAGATGCATGTAGTATTGTACAAAAGTGTTATCACCAAAAGAAATTTTCAAAAGCAGAATCTGAAAACAAAAATTATATGAAATTTTGGAACTGCTTGATTTGGTATTTGTCTAGCTATAAAATGTTTGATGGTTGGATCTGAGACATTAATACAATCACAAGTGTTCTTTATTTATATGGTTTGATGCTTTGGATATTAAGTCAATTATCTTGGCATTCAGATTAGTGATTCAACCCTGGTTGGCACAGATTGAAAAAGATTGGAGACTAGTCTGAATGCTCACAAACCTAGTTGACAAGGGTAAATTTCAACCCCACTCAAGAGGTGGATTGAAGCAGATTGGTACAACCACCTTTGTAGTGTGAACCCTCTCAATCTGGGTTGACAAGGGTTGAGTATATTGTTACTGTAACCAACTGACTTACTGCCTTCAAACAATTGATCAACTTAATATAACTGAGTACATAACTGACACAAGGCAACCAAAAGTGATTGTTGTGTGATTTCTAGATGATTGCAATTTGACTTAAAATACATAAATATTTGTAATTATAGTAAAAATATTTAGTAAGCAGAATATTTAAAAAGATTGCGATTGGTCTGTTGCGTAAAAACTGACACATACTTAATTATAAACTGTTATTAAGCTGTTTTACGGTATGGTATAACATAATGTAGGGATTTTCTATATTTTTATTAATTTTATCATTTTTATCCACACTAAAAAAAAAAGTCATCTAAACGATTTTCATGAACTTATCTAAATTTGGAGGATTTACTGTACTCAGTTTTGAGACTTTTCAATCCAGATTAAACTCTGTAGTGTGAACACTCCATTCGGTTTGAGATGAATTTGCTTCAATCTGCTTCAACCCTCAATCCTTGTCAACACAGGTTGTATTGTGACCAAGGTATTAGTCTTTTCAATATACAGAGTATTAGGTATTTCTGTGCAATATTTTATGCGTTTGTTGTTGAATATTGTTTCTCTGCTACTGGTTTGTTACATTTGTGACAGTATATTTTTGGTTTTTACAAAATTACAAATCGAACAGGAAACAGGTATCTGATTTATTAAAACCTGTAATGTGCACAGGAAAATAATAACGTGTCACAACAATGAAAACAGAGGTCAGCACGCTCTTGTGTGAACACTCTGGAAAGAGCAAATATGTATATCTTGTTCAATACTTTTTTACTAATAGAAAAACCTTCTGGGTACAGTGAAAAATCAAGACAAGGAATGGGTCTCTAACCACATAAAAGTCAATAAAAACCAAGGAACACAAAATGGTACAGTGCATGTAAACTACAGAGAAAATAGCATCAGAGATGCCTATACCCCACTGCCTGGGGAAATAGTTTTGAACACCATGAAAAATAGAAGTAGTGAAAGAGTAGAAGGATCTAGATATTTTCTGAGGAGTGTCTGTTAAATAAAGCTCCAAATAATGTTGAAGTGTCACACCATGATGCACACCTACATCCCCAAAACAATGTCCCTACCAAGTGTCCACCTTCTACACCTTAGCCAATCCAATAAATAGCCTAGACAAGATTTTCAAACTCATGGTCATGACTAGGTCATAGGTCAAACCAACACTACATCATGATCAGTGTATGAACTACCTAATGAAAGCCAGATGGCCAGCAGGGCCCTTAACTTTTCACTTTTCATGGCCCATATGAAATTTAAATAGCCCAATAAATTGCAAATTTAATAAGTAAATTAAATTTTTATAAGTTAATACCCTATCCAATGGACAATAGCTTATCCGGTCGGCGCGGACCAGCCCGCCAAACGTCAGAAAAAGACGTCCTGTGTCTCCACCGGCCAGGCCGGCCCAGTACTGTGCACTCGCCAGATGGCGTGTCGTACTTCCTTCCTGTCTAGACAGCGTGACGTCATAGCATCTTTTTCGTTGTCTAAACCTATTAGACCCCTAGTAAGCTGATAGCGGGGTCGGTGGGAGGGCCTTGTGTGTCCATTGGATAGGGTATTAACTTATAAAAATTTAATTTACTTATTAAATTTGCAATTTTATTGCGTTAATACATCCTATCCAATGGACAATAGCTGAATAACTACCGCTTGGTAGGCGGGTAAGTTACTAGGGACTAAAAAACTTGAACTCATGTAGACTAATGACAATACCTTTTTAAAACTGGGTAGACTTTGAAGTCCAAACCCTTAAGGCTATGGTCGAATATCATCATCCGGTTATCCAGAGTGGAACCGTCAGAGTCGACCTTGCCCCCCCCCCCCCCCCCCCCCCCCTTTTTTTTTACAGACCTGCTCTGAGGTAGGGGAAGAGAGGGATGAGTTCAGTCCCATAAAAATTAAGCCTCCCGGAGGAAGTACGTGAGATTTTTTTTTTTTTTTTTTTTTTTGCTTCTTAACTATATGTGCAATATATATACAAATATGTACAGGTAGTCACCTAGGTACAGATCTCCTCTAGGTACCAGTCTGTTGGTGGATCTGCTGAGCAGCCACGACCGGTCCAAGATGGTAGAGCTCTGAGTCAGCCCAAGCCACATCCTTCAGGTAGAATTGGGTGAAGGTATTATGAGATTTCCAGTGGCAGGCTGCTAAGATCTGCTCTAAGGAGACTCCAGACTGGAAGGTCTTAGAAGCCGCAAATGCCCTGACATCATGAGCCTTAACCTGATGTAGGGTGTGGGCCTGATGATCAGAGAGCTCATAGCATAGGATCACAGTCTGCTTGATCCATGAGGAGATAGTGGCAGGGGAGATGTCTCTGTCGAAACCTTTCTTGAAGGAGACAAAGACTAACTCCTTGTGCTGCCTGAGGTCTGAAGTCCTGTCCAAATAGTAGCCCAAAGCTCTGACTGGGCACAGGGATCTGTCAGACTTGAGGGATTTATCTAGAGTGGGAGCCAGGGCTGGTATGACCACTGGGGCTACGCTCTCTGGACCCTCTTTGGCAAGCTGATTCTTGGAAAGAAAACTGGGAGATGGAAACAGGGACACCTTAGACCAATCGGATTGGTGTCTGATGTTCTTGTGCTGCCATGCATGGATCTCACTCCTTCTTTTGCCAGAGCCCAGGGCCAAAAGGAAGACAGTTTTGAAGGTCAGATGCTTCAGAGATGCCTCCCTAAGAGGTTCGAAAGGAGCCCTTGTCAGCTGGTGTAATACCAGGGAAAGGTTCCAGGAGGGTATTCCCCTCCGCCCTCTGGGTCTATCTCTGTGGAAACTTTCCAAGAGACGAGTGAGATTATCATCTTTGCTGATATTGACTGTTGTACTACCCAGTTTATCAGCAATGGCAGACCTGTATCCATCAATGGTGCTGGGCTGTAAGTTCTTGTCCTCAAAGAGGTACATTAGGAAGTCAGCCACCGACTTTACAGGTGGTGACCTGAAGTCCACCTGATTAGAGACGCACCACTTTGTAAAAATGGCCCACTTTGCCTCATAGACTGATCTGGTAGACCTTCTTTGAGGAGCCTCAATTCTTGCTGCCACTGCCTCAGAGAAGCCCTGCTCTTTGATTGTTGTGGCTCTAGGAGCCAGGCATGGAGATTTAGATTTGTCAGATTTCTGTGAAGGATCTGATTGAAGGGCTGTGTCAGCAGGTTGGGCTGGTTGGGCAGGCTTAGAGGGACCTGGCTGGACATGATCACTAAGTCCCAAAACCAAGGCATGTTGGGCCACCCCGGAGCAATCAGAATGAGTCTCTTGCACGGGGAGTCTTGCAACTTCTCCACCACTTTGCCCAATATGGCGGTCGGTGGGAAGGCGTATGCATCCAGATCCTCCCAGGGCAGGGTGAGTGCGTCCACTGCTACTGCCAGAGTGTCCGGCACCGGAGACACAAACAGAGGTAACTTGTTGTTGAACCTCGTGGCAAATAGGTCTATCTGAGGTCGGTGCCATTTTCTGCACAAGTCCTGAAAAATGTCCGGAAGGAGGGACCATTCTGTTTGGATGGTCTGATTTAGCCTGGATAGTTTGTCTGCTATTACATTTAGTCGGCCAGGGATATGTCGGGCTTTTAGGGTCACTTGACGCTGGGAACACCAGGTCAAGATTCTCCACAGTAGAGCACACAGTGGGCCCAACCTCATTCCCCCTTCCTTGTTTATGTAGGCCACTACTGTTGTATTGTCTGTGGCCACTAGGACAATTTTGTTTGTGCATAGATTTTGGAACTCTTTTAAGGCCAAGAGGACTGCTTTTAGTTCCAGATAATTTATGTGCAGCTTGCTTTCCGGCACTGACCAGGACCCCCTTGCAGTGAACTCGTTTAAATGAGCGCCCCACCCTTCTTTTGATGCGTCTGTAAAAATTTGCAGAGCATGCTTTATAGGGTGTAGTGGTTGACCTTGAAGCACATTGCTTTCGTTTAGCCACCACTGCAAGTGTGGGTGCAAGGATCTGGGTAAAGGAATGACCTTTTCCAGGGATTCTGGTACCCTCTAATTGTTTTTGAGATGCCACTGTATGGGTCTCATGTGTAACCGGCCTAGGTGAACCTGTTTCTCTGTGGCTGTTAATAGACCGATCAAGGACATGAACTGCCGGACCGGACAGGCCGGTAGTAAGAGCAGTGTTTGAATCTTCCCTTGAAGGCTTTGCCACCGGTCCGGTGTCGGTCTGACCCGGCCGGACCTGAGGTCGAACTGGTAGCCTACGAAGTTGAACACTTGTTGAGGCTCCAGCTCTGATTTTTCTAGATTCACCAGCCAGCCTAGATCCTGGCACATCTTGACCAGGATCTGGGTGTGGTGGAGACAGGTTTGGTGGGATCTGGCTCTGACCAACCAGTCGTCTAGGTACTGGTGGATTCTTATACCCTTGTGTATAGCCATCAATTTCACCTCCTTTGCCAATACAGTGAACTCCATGGGCGCTGTGGACAGACCAAAGGGTAGTGCCTTGAACTGGTAGGTCCGACCCTGGACATGAAATCTGAGATATTTCCTTGATTGTTCCTGTATTGGTATATGGATGTAGGCATCCTTGAAGTCTACTGAGGTTACCCACTCCCCTTGCTGGAGGGATGTCCTGATGGTTTCCGGTGTCTCCATTTTGAACTTCTCCACCTTGAGGAAAAGATTTAGTTTGCTTAGATCTAGTATAGGTCTCCACTTGTTGTTGGGTTTGGGTACCAGAAAAAGTCGGTTGAAAAAACCCTAGAGATGTTTGATTGTAGACCAACTCTATTGCATTTTTGTCCATAAGCTGATGTAATGCCTCCAACAGGTAGCTGTTCCTGTGGGGATTGACATAACGGCTTATGACGGTGGGAGACCTTGTAAGGTTTGGCCGGATCCGAAAGGGGAGGGTGTAGCCCTCTCTCAAGATTTGAACTATTTTCGGTCCGGCACCTCTTTCCAGCCAAGTTTGCCAAAGGTTTTGAAGTCTGGCCCCTACAGGCAGATTTTTTACAACAAGAGGGACATTTGTCACAGATTGGACACAAGGCAATTGAATGACAGAAGAAGCACCTTTGACATGTTTTAATGTACAACCTTTTAAATTTACAGCTGACAAGCCAGGACTTATTCCTTTCCTTTGTGGATGCCCGGTTGCAGAATGAACATGGTTGACAACATTTAAATTTACATTTGTTTTCAACGATTGAACAGTCAATGTCTCTTTGGGGGTGCTCCCGGCCAGCAGCCGTGCCTTTAAACTTGTTACATAGTAATTGTCATTTATACGGCTGCTGGCCCTTGGCTGGTCGTGAGGAATACTGATGTTTTCCTTTCCCGCGTCTGTACTGGCTGTGAGAGGATACGTTTTTCCATGCCGGTCGGTCCTGTTTCTTAGGGTCAGACTTCCTATCTTGACGTTCATAGGGGTGATATCTGCCCTTGTTGTACACCGACCCAGAGCGATTTCTGTCGAAATTAGCAATATCCTCCTCTGCTTGCTTGATAACTGAGTCCGGGAACAATGTATCTAACTCCAATGGGGCTGCCCTTAAAGCATTTAACGTGTCCGCCTTCACTCCAGCCTTGAGATAGGACAAATAAGAGTCACGTCTTAAAAGAGTGGTGTTGGCCATATTCACAAACACAAAATCCGTTAGGTGTTCCATAGCCTTGGCCATGGCTTGACAAACACTGGAGTTGAAGTCTAACAAAAACTGGAGTTCATCTGTGGCAGCCGACACCTTGTTTGCTGCTTTGCCCTTGGACTCAGTCCGGATGGTACGGAGCTGAGCTTGCATGTTCTGCTGGACTTTGAGTACACAGCGATTGAAACCAGCAGCTTGGTTGCATATTATGGATGATTCCCGGGCTGATCTCTCCCACTTTCTTAAATTTTCCTGGGAAATAGGTCTGGAAAGTGGTGGATTTGAAGCTATGCCAGCTTGACGCGCAATCCTAAGATAGGTGCTGTTAATGCGGGAAGAGGAAGTATTCCAAGATTTTGGTGTGGAGCCAGATTCCTTGTTTTCAGAGTGCACACCGTACCACTTACTCTGGGATTTGGCCGGCCGGACAAACTGGTCTCGCTGAAGAGTTCCTGCCTCAGTGGTACGTGAAGGGTAACCCTGCACAAGAGTAATGTTCAGTTTAGAAAGTTTGTTGCAGAGCCATTCGTCCGTGGGGAGGTTGACGGATACCTTGCCAGGATGTTGGAGTTTGGGTCCGGCAAAAGGGTTGTCATCTGACGTCTTGGTGCCGGAGTCAAGGTCCGGAACATGAGTCCACCCCATGTAAGACCGAATCCCTCTCATAGTTTCTCTGTAAGACTGTTCTTCAGAGAGGGATTGGTCGGGGTCGGTGATAGAAACGTCATGGTCGTCGGACAATTCATCCTCTTCCGGGTACAGATCAACTGGAGGTCTATCCGAAGTAACACTTTCTGAGTCTGAGTCACTGGACGAACTTTCCCTTCTGGATAAATCAAAGGCAGTGGAAAATGACCTCTTAGCAGGCTGGCTAGAAATCCCTGAGGTTTCCGGTCGGTGAGAGGGTTGAGAAGAGTCAGAACTGGCCTTAGAAGCAGTGGTGACATCCACATGGTCGGTAGCCGGTGGCACCGAGGTAGCTGGTCGGTCTGAAGGTTGTGAAGTTGAAGAAGGCTTCAGGAAAGGCTGAGTGCTGATAGCCGTGGCTGGTGGAGCGTGAGTTGGAGTGACCTTGACAGCACTAAATGTCGGTTCCTGGTCTAATGTTTTAGCCAACAGTAATGCCTCCAAGCGGTTGAACCGATCCGACCACTTTTGCTCCATAAGTTCAAGTTTCTGGTCAGTGGATTCAGCAGGAGGTCGGTGAGATGACTTGACCGACTTGTCCGGCTTTTTGGAGGTAGTGGCTTTCTTGTCCTTCTTCTCTTCTTTCTTTCTCTTCTCGACCGGCTTATCACTCAAATCAGAAGGCCCGGCTGGGCTCTGACCATCCACGACCCCCATTACCGTCACCAAAGACGGGTCTACAAGGGTGGGACTGAGAGTGTCATCCACAACAGGGTTCTTGGATGGAGTTGAAGACTTCATATCCCGCTTCTCCTTCTTTAATTTATACGATGGCGTTGATAGCTGGGACAACTGTTCAGGGGTGAGAGCATTACAGTGACGACAATTGGCCCCTTCCTTCTCTACACAAGGATCCGTCCCTTTCTTTTTATCACGACAGCGTGCACAAACTGCGTGTGGGTCAAACCCCGCCATCATGTGGCCACAACCACCCCTACGTTGACTAGGAGAAGACATAATAAGCTATGAGTCTTCTAGAATCCAAAGAACAAATAAAGAAATGAAATGTATAAGAGTTCAGATATAATACTTGAAAATAAAATTCGCTGAGAAAATCCGTGCACCATGTACATGCGCCAAACGAAAAAGATGCTATGACGTCACGCTGTCTAGACAGGAAGGAAGTACGACACGCCATCTGGCGAGTGCACAGTACTGGGCCGGCCTGGCCGGTGGAGACACAGGACGTCTTTTTCTGACGTTTGGCGGGCCGGTCCGCGCCGACCGGATAAGCTATTGTCCATTGGATAGGATGTATTAACGCAATAAAAATTAAAATTTAAATCTCTTTATTTTCTGTATTTTAATTTTTGACATATTGATAAAAATCTTATTTCCAAATCTTTAAAAAACAAAGATGTCCCACGTACTGGAATGTTTGCATTTGAAACGTTACCATTGGAAAGCAGAAATTCAGTGATGTTCTCTCGATTTTTAAAATGTTTCGAGTATTTCAACTGGTTGTCATGTAATTTTTTTTCTTTGTGTTTACTTATCTCATGTGATCCTGTAGGGACTGGTTATAGTGAGACAGAATCAGAGCATCAAAGTTTTGTTTCTTTCGACTCCAAACGTTCTCACTACGAGTTAATGGCCAGCCAGGTTACACATTTGCGAAAAAAGATGGCCCGGAGCAGAACTTGGTAGTTCCTGGCCACCGGGCCTGCACAGTTTCGAACACTGACCATGATGTTGCACACCTACAACCCCCAACCAATGTCCCTACCATATATCAACTTCCTACACCTTACAGTTTCCGAGATACAGCCCAGACAAGATTTTATAGGTCAAGGTCACTACGGCAAGGTCAAATCAAGGTCACACCACGACGTTGCACACCTACAACCCCCAACCAATGTCCCTACCAAGTATCAACTTTCTACACCTTACGGTTTCCGAGATATAGCCCAGACAAGATTTTATAGGTCAAGGCCACTACAGCAACGTAAAGGGTCAAATCAAGGTCACACCATGACGTTGCACACCTACAACCCCTAACCAATGTCCCTACCAAGTATCTTCCTACACCTTACGGTTTCCGAGATATAGCCCGGACAAGAATTTATAGGTCAAGGTCACTACGGCAAGGTCACAGGTCAAATCAAGGTCACAACATGACGTTGCACACCTACAACCCCTAACTAATGTCCCTGCCAAGTATCAACTTCATACACCTTACAGTTACCAAGATATGGCCCGGGCAATAATTTCAAACTCAAGGTCACTGTGATACGTTCAAAGGTCAAATCAAGGTCAGACCATGACGTTTCATACCCACACCCCCTAACCAATGTCCCTACCAAGTATGAACTTCCTACACCTTACAGTCTCTGAGATACCGCCCACCCATCTGGACACCATGGGTGAAAACAATTCCCCCTGGGGTAAAAAAACAAAGTAAGGCTGTGACTCAGTATTGCCTAATATCTACAGGGGATGAAAGATTAAATGGAATCAATAATATCTTTTGATAGAAACCACAAATGAAGTAGACTTTGATGAATACAGTGTAGTACCCAGGATATTCAGTATTGTGTAACCGTCACTAATGAATCCAAAGTAAACACAGAAGCTACATAAACTTAATAACTAGTGCTGGTATTGTTTATCGATATTGAAATATTTATCGATTCACGCTACATTTGCCGATATCAATAATGTAGAGTATAACATCAATATCGAAACATACCACTTAACAGGTACAAATATCATGTTTTTCATTCAAATAAGGACAATATTTGAAGAATATATTGGTTTTGCTACTATTTTTGTCATCTTTCACTTACCGCTAAAGCGGAAATGCCATATTTGTTTATGTTTCGGGAAATACTAAACCTCACGAAAGAGTTTGGAAGGTCTCTCCCAGGAAAGCATCTAATACCCCGATATTTCAATATTGATCGATACGCAAGGCAAAAATATGGTTTGATATCGATGTGCATATTATCATTCGATACCAACACTATTAATAACAACAGGGTGGTTGAAGGTCTTCAGATTTTTCAGCTAATTATACAAATAGAACAGATATTGTTGGATATGAAAATAACTGACAGTCTGAAGGCTCAAGTTTCTTTGCAGTTTGGGAAAGTTTTCAGTTCAGATAATGGGGTTCCAGTTTCTATTATGTACTCATACATGTACTGACTTTTAAAGCAGCATACAGCCAAGAGAAAGTCTGATTGGGTTCTATCTCTTAACATGTATGAGTGCTTTATGAATACCAAATATCTGTGTAATTGTTTGAAAAGAGATCAAGTAAATTTGAGCCTTAAGCAAGGCTAAGTGAAAACTCATAGGCTGACATGATTTATTGAAAGATCCAACCATCCTTGTGTAACAGACATTATGGGGTTTACCTTCCTATCTCATTGGTATTCTACACTTTTAATTAATTCAGACATTCCAGCCACATAAAATCAATCGCTGGTATTTACTTGCCTGTATGACATATGTCAATCACAAGTTAACAAGACTTACAAACTTCCAGTCAAAAAAAAAAAAAACCTATGGTTTAAAAACAAACGGTTTGCCAAAATGGTCCTGCTGAACTTGTATCGCAAAATGTAACAGGGGACTAAAGGATTTACTTCCCAGACTATTCCTAAGAAAAAGTTACAATGTATGTCTCTGGGTGAATGGTGTAAAGTCAAGTACGGTACATACTATTTTAGTCTCTGAATGCAAGTATTTCAGGCAGAAAACTTTGTTTCTTCAAACAATAATTTTATATTGAAAGGGAAATGTGTAAATCTTTGTATAGATTACGGATGTTTACAGTGTATTTGAGTTTATACAAGATTATAATGCGAGGGACAACATATATTCTGATTATTTGTAGCAAACAAACAGCCACACAGAACTGTACTTTGTCCTTAATTTACATGTGTAGAAACGTAGCAAACAGTTGATGCTACACACCAGCAAATAACTACCATGACTGGTTTTCTCTCTTGTGTAACAACAGGTAGAGGTTATATGATTTTTTAAGTCAAAACTGATTTTCAGGACTTAAATACAACAAAATCTTTTTTTTTCCCCCCGATGATCACAAAGTCATGAACGTTTTATCTTAAATTTTGATAAACTCACTTTTTGCTAGTAACAAAGACAGTAAATTTAAGAGTTGGTTTCTATTAGCGGTGTGATGAGTACAAATAATTTGGGTCGATTGCTCTCAGATAAAAACTCGACTCAACGTCGAGCCCTAGTGTCATTTAGTATCCACCATAACAGGAAACGAGATCCAATATGGCGGCTCCCGTAAACGAAAAAAATATAAAGATAAAAGCTTTGAATCGCTTAAATTAGCTATTGTCAGCACATAATATCAATAATATTATGTTACCAATGGTGGATTATGCGATTTAATGAAAGTAAGGTATGTTATTTATGTTTTATTAACTAAAAAAAATAACCGATTCTAGTGCTGGGACGATGTTCGCAAACTTCGGTATTATCGCTCGCTGGCTCAGTGCCAATCAATGATCGGTAAAATTTAAGTAAAACCGATATTTGCTAAATCCATTTCTTTGCAGCCGTTTGGTCACAATAAAATGCTAACCTTCATAATATTTTGTAAAAATCTGAAATATCCATCAGTTAAAATCACAAAACTAGCCGTGAATGTGTAAATAGAAACACCTTGGGGTTTTCCAACTGTTGTCACGGTGATAATAAAATCAGCCAATCACAAGTGAGGATACATCAAGCATGGTCTGTTAGTGAGGGAGACGTCTGTGAATGGCTTTTAGATTATATTTTGGTCATATTTGTGGCAATTTGTGTGTATTTTACTTGATATAATTTAATATTTGATTTTATCTGTCTTTTTTACACTTCGACTCCATAATCGGAAATGTCCGAAGTTTGGTTACAAATGTCCGATACGAACATCGACAGGGAAAATCCAAGCGATCTCCCAGCACTAACCGATTCTATAGGTTGTTATATGTACACGAGCACTAGACCCTAAGAATTGGGGTCAAATTTTCGTGAAATTCACCTCGCTCGGGGAGTGTCGACTACTCGGCCGCACCCCTAGTTTCTATTCAATTCATATAAACATAATTAAAATCTGGTTACATATGTCCAAGAATCGGTTCACAAAAAGCCACATTTTTTACATCAAAAGTATGAAATATTGTACAGAAATGCTCAATAATGTGTACTTTTTTTTTTTTTTGTCAGTATACAGAGAATTAGGGCTGTGACGGGTGCTGAAAAATGGCATCGAGTACTCACCCTCTGACAACTGGCCCGAATTCAAGTAACCACAAGATTTAGTACCTACCATTAGAAGTCTTCTATAAACAAATAGTCGGTTCCGGAAACAAAACTTTTGAAGAAAAACGTCTTCTATTTGACCATATATTATAGAATATGGAGTAAATTGTATGTTTTCAAGCGAAAATAACAACTTTAATTGATATTATGTGACGGAAATGCTGAAATGTAGCATATTTTACATATGCGTTTGATTACGTGGGCGATAATACAATACCTTGCAAGTAACCAAGTTTTTAAAATGGACTCCAGGACAAGCCAAGACCGCCTCGTACACTGAGGCGTGAGTACTCGTTCGTAGTCCTACACAGAATTAATGTTTAAAACATGTAATAAACCACATTTTAGTTTATAGTTATGTTTCATGTAAATGCGTAGATTTTACAGTTCGGTGTATACTAATTCAGTGATTCTGCTACATGAAAAGTCCGGCCGGACATTCTGTCCTAAGACTAGGAAAACGTTTTTCCATTTGATTTCCTTGCAATATTTTATAAAATGGAAGCATAGACGAAAATCAAATAATTTAAACTCGAGAACTCAAGGCCATTAATATTCATGAGAAGATATGAGGACACAGATTTTCCATTTGATTTCCTTACAATATTTTTTAAAATGGAAGCATAGACGAAAATCAAATAATTTAAACTCGAGAACTCACGGCCATAGCACCCAAGTCATTAATATTCATGAGAAGATATGAGGACACAGATTTCCCCTGGGATTTCCTTGCAATATTTTATAAAATGGAAGCATAGGCGAAGATCAAATACTTTAAACTCGAGAACTCACGGCCACAGCACCCAAGTCATTAATATTTATGAGAAGATATGAGGACACGGATTTCCCCTGGGATTTCCTTGCAGATCACGTGGCTTGTCACGAGATTTCATAAAAGACGTCTAGACCTTGCTACAATAAAAAAATTTAAAATCACGTAGATCTCGCGAGATTTTAGGGTTGTAACGTGACTTCATATTTTGTAAATAAAAAGACGTCTAGATCTTCTATTATCGCCCACGGATACGACTCGGACAATATGTCCTAATATTCTATTTAAAATTCGGGGTTTTGTTGCAAAATTCGGTCAATGACCGATGGCCGACGCGAATCTGAAACCCTGTAATTCGAAGGAATCTGGTTTTTGTTAAATTTAATTTTGATCGTAACGCTAATTTGTGCCATATATAAAATTAAAATAATTTCATTTTAGCAATTGTGAAGTAAACATGGCTGATAATGTACACAAACGTTATGAAAACAGAGAGTCAAATATCTTTGAAACAAGGCCACTGCCGTACCGGTTATCTCCCGCTTTAGAATCAGTAATAAAGGAGAACTAAAGGAGATATAAGGCCTTTGTAGTAAGATAACCCCACTTGACATTGAAGAAGGGGTCAAAGGTAAAAGTCAGCAATTGGAAAAAAGTCTCAGGCCTTGACTTCCTTTAAGTTGTTTTCACAATTGGAACCCCTAGTAGCAATGATAAGGGAGATATAAGGCCTTTTTAATGGTATAATCCCATGTCATATGACAGCAATTTATTTTCGAAACTACACAAAATTACTATCAGGCTAACTTTCCTAGCCATATATTTTGCGCATATTTGATGAGTCTAGCTGCAATATTTCGAGATTTAGAACAACTTTATGATTTTTTAAACAACTGGCTATGGCAGCCATTTTGTTTTTCACAATAAGGCCAAAATTTTGCAGAGACAGATTTTCGTAGCCATAAACATTCCCGGCAAATTTAATGAAGATATCTTTATAAATGAATGAGATGTTAAGATTTATGTTAAAACTAGCACTGCAACGATTCTTCGGTTACTCGGAAACAAATCGATTCAGTGGAAAACTCGAGTCATGAAAAGTGAACCGGGTTTTCGAAAACAACTAAAAATAGGTCTAAAAAATATCTTGACAGAACTTAAAATTCTATGTTCTGTTGACAGAACTTTAAATCCTGATAAAATGATAATTGTCTATATTCTGTTTAACATCTTTTACAATGAGTGACTATTTTACATTTTAAAAGGGGCTTAGTACTTGCGCTGAATTAAAAGTAATGCATAAGACAGATATTAAATATATTCTTTACTGGCATTCACAGTCACCTATAATAGATTAATAGTATATTAATGTGCACACTAACTTTTCAAAACATGTATTTTAATATATTTGCCTTGGTCAAATTACTGCCCAGTAAAGAAAAATCTTGTGAATTTCAGCACTGTTTTGTGTATTTCAAATAGATACTTGGTTCAAACTAATAAATTATTTTTTATTGTTTGAAAAAATATTTTACATGGTGAATCACACCCATTCCAGATTTTAGAAAAATATAGGAGTGACTTAATCAATTTAGCATAAAAGATTGAAAAGACTGATGGGCAATGACATCAGTCTGCCAAAGAATCAATAGTTTACCTATTTTCTACCTTATCAAATATGACCATACAATATTTAATCAATAATTCTGTCAAAGAAATAAAAGAGACTGCACACATGAATCTAAATGATCATATGCGTTCTTCCTAGACCACAATATCAAGGCAAAAATTATACCGAACATCTAGCTCTGAATAAACACCTAAGAAAGAAAATCTGACATTTAGCCATTAGTTGTATCTGTCTATATAACATGAATCCATTTCTTCTTCTCAATGTGTTTAAAGTTTAAGGTCATTACATTGATATTAAGAGACCCATGAGTCAGTAAATGTCGAGTTCAACAATGAGTTTGAGTGGAATATTATTTGTGCCTTCTACAAAAAAAAGGGGGGGGTTGTCTTGAGGGAGAGGTGAAGAAACGTGGATTACGATTACTATTGATAATATTTACGATTTGGAAGGATGACAATTTCATATACTAGCAGGAAAGTACAAGCTCACACTCCAACTCCTAAATATTAACTCTGTGTTAATGAATGCTATGGGTAAGCACTTCCTCCAGTTGAATCAGTCTGATGTGAGGATGCTGTTTGGCAACAGATGTTACATGTACTTCAGTTACTTGTTTTGCACACACTTCATTCAATGTTCTTTTTCTACCACTAAAAACAACATTTCTTTCACATTCATAATGTGTGGCTATATAATTCAAATAAACTACCAAATTTATGAGTCCAAATAGGAACATAATTTAAATCAAGATAAGGATACCTTCCATCAAATTGTGTCACATTAAAATTTCATTTTCTTGGGGAAAATATGGTACTGCCAGTACGAAAATTATTACATATGCAATTGGTAGCATTTTTAAGGGATTGGTCAGTAGACCTGGTGTCTAAGTATTGAAAGCATTTTACTGAAATGGAAATTGAGATTTTACAACTGCCATTTCACTTGTGTACATATATAATGGCGGGAAGAGTTAAAACTAGACCTACGCATCGGAGAACCGATGCAAATTTGTATCCAACAGAAAGACAACTCACCAAAGTCAGTGAACCATCGTTTGACCTTGAAGGAAAAAAATCAAAATCAAATTTGACCAAAGGTCAAATCTGACAACAACAGAAGATTCCCAGCCCATGATATTCTGCAAGTAGGTTTCACATTGAAAATGTTTAGGATCAATAATAGGCAAGTCATAAGCACTTAGTTTGGCTGTCCTCATTTGACCTTGAAGGAGGGGCCCAAGATCAAATCTGACCACATCAAAAAATTCCCAGCCCATGATTTCCTATAAGTTGGTTACACATTGCAAACCTGTAGAACCAATGATAAGAGAGTTATAAGCACTTTTAAGTTTTAGTATCCTCATTTGATTTTGAAAGGTGTCCAAGGTCAAAGCTGACCACATCACAGGATTCCCAGCTCATGATTTTCTAGAGGTTGGTTTCACATTACAAACTTCTAGGATCCATAATCAGGAGGATATGGGCACTTTTAAAGTCCACTACATGGGGTACTTTGGCACACCGTGGATGACCTGGAACTAAGAGCTTCAAGGTCAAATGTCTGCAGGGTTGTAGGGGACATGTATATCTGTTATACATATCACCTATAAAGAGATTCAACCTTCTACCGAAGAGAAACAGCCAGTAGATAAAGGTAGATAATTTTCAAAGAAATGACCGTGGCGGCCATCTTGATTTTCAGAATCAGGCTAATTTCAGTCCCAGAGAAGCTTACCTCCCAATGAAAATATCCTGCAAATTTGAACCCAGCCGGTGTAGTTTTTCTCTGAGAGAATTAAAGCTGAATATCTCTCTACTTGGGACGGCAGATTGAACGCTAAACCAAAGTAACCACCTGATACCTCCAGTGGATACAATAAGCCAAACATACCCAAAATCTGAAGAAATTATATGCTAAACAATTAACCGATATAAACAAATACTTGGTTATCCAAGTACTAGTCCGTGGCAATAATGCCAAACCAGTTAACTATTTTCTTGTGGGAGTTCAAATGGGAGTTTTTGTGGTTGTTAAAATTCTAACTATTTGAGTCACAACGCAAAAAGTCCAGAATTAAAAGCACTTCATGATTTTTAGATTTTTATCCACATACTATATTGAATATATAAAATATAATGGTTGAAATGTTTAAAAATCAAACGGATAATGGTCTTTTTGTCAAATTATGTAAAACCGTTAGGTTTAAATTACCTTGAAATAAGGGACAGAACTTCTTGTAGATGGACAAGCTTCCAATCCCAAAATACTGGCCAAAACCATATTCCATAAAAAGCAGCGGCATGCCAATAAGTGCAATCATAATCATGTACGGGATCAGAAAAGCACCTGCAAATACAGACAGAAAAGATAGGCTTAGAAATGACAATCACTTAGTGTAAACTAGTGCCACAAGTGTCGTTAATTGGGTAAAAACTAATGCTCTTAAATCCACCAATTAATATTTCAAAGGTCAACATTTCTGTGCCAACTTCAGGTTTAAATTAGCTTATCTTGAAACTGGTACACACACTACAATCAACATGAGTAAAATTTAAGGGCATCAAAGCTAACAAATGTGTACCACAGAAAACCCACACATATGTGTGCCAGAGTGGTTAATTGAGCAAAAAAGAGTAAATATAAAAGAACATTTTAAAAATACAGCTTCTGAACTAGATTAAAATTCCAATTGATTGATTATCTAATCTTATGAAATGTGAATTTTCACAGTATTTAAATCTCCATCATTTGACAAAACATCAAGGCCTAACAAGCCAGAAATATGTTCAGCAAGATCTATTACTCGTATAAAAAATTAACTGAGAAAATGAATAAGATTAAGTGATTAAGTCAATCTTATAAAATGTCACCAATCTTTAAAGATCCAGTTCATGTGCTCAAGTACAGGTTAATTATGATTGCTATCTTTATAGGTAAACAATGGAATGTTGTTGCCAATGGTATGATGTGTACTTTAATAAAAACATCAATCATGGATTATTTGCCATATTCGGTCTACTTGAATACCCATGACTAGCAAATGTTTCCTATCTGCACTCCTCAGACCTTTCAGAACAATAAATAAAATATTCCACATATTTTATTGATATAAGAATCAGTGGTTTGGTATAACCTGTTGCAGCAAGTAAGGAGTACTAATCCAAATTTCTACTCAAAATGACTGTTCATGCGCAACATGTGTCAACAGTCTTCACAGTTCAATGGATGCATGTTAAAGTAAAGTTATTAATAAATCAGAGTCAAAAGAATTGCAGGCCACGAAGGGTACTGGTTATCTTCACATTTTCAACCTTTCATTTGTCACCAAATATGATACTTTTTCTTAGTACTGATCAAAAGTTGAAACTTTTTCAAAATAACTATGTTTCCCCCAAATGGAACTTTCAGTGTAACTTCATCATGAATGAAAAATCCCAATATTTCCTTTTAATTATGGGAAATTAATTTAATATTCAATTTTGGCCATTTAATTGTCACTGTTCACTCTGAATTAAGTGAATTTTAAAGAATTTTGTTTGTCACAATATTCCACCTTCCAAGGATTTTGTGTTTTTTTAAAATAAAAACTACTGTAGCAAGCACCAATACTTCTCAATGTTGGGAGACATTTTACACATTTATGGAAGGCATGGGAGGCTTATGGCTAACTTTAATTGCTCGTGTTTTAAATTGCAAGCATTCTTATTTAAATATTCTCAACACATTTAAATGAGATGGATCAGATCTGTCTTTTATTTACAACTTTTTTTGTAATAACTGGGAGACTGGGAGTCCAAACTTGGGTCTCCAAGTAACTTGGAGTAACAAAATATCTTTCTTTTTATGTAGAAATACATTATTTAGTCCACTTATTATAACTTTATTGCATACTTTTAAATGGTGTCCCAAATAACTGATAAAACACATCTTGACTATTTCACCCAAAAACACCACGATGCACCATTACAAATAGTATCTCAATTGTTAGCACATATAATTTTAAGAAAACTTCAAGTATCAGAAACAAAACATAACTCTGAAATACTATCAATTTTATCACATTTTCCCATAACTCCTATGTTCTGTTTCCATGAAATTCACTTCCTGTTAGTGGGACAACTCTGTTAAGGTATATGCAGTTCACCACCTACTTTGGTATCCTGGAACTGAAATGGTTTCGTACTGCTGGGATACTGGTTTGAAAAATACTATACCGACCGGGGGATATAATAATTAGGGATGGGTCAGTATAAAAAATATGTACATCAGGAGGTAGGTTGCCAATGCAATACCGTACCGAATTCGGGACTTCGCGCTTTAGTACACCCAAACAAACATGGACGTTTAGGATAACAATGTCACAATAAAAGCTCCCAAATGCACGAAATATGCGATAAAAATGTATAATATCTTCATATTTCTGGTTTCTGTCCAATATTTTAAGTTTTCCTTCATTTATATGAGTTGACAAGCGAATTTGAGGTTATAAAGTTTCGTAACCAAAACATGGCAGTTCTGCTCAACGTATCGCTATAAAAGTCCGTAAATGGACTAAAATATGGGATAAAAGCTTGTCATTTCTTCAGATTTAGGGTATGTTTCTAATATTTTAACTCTTCCTATATGTGTTTGCAAGCGAAGTGGCGGTTTTAAAATCTCATCACGGTATTTCAGTAAAATGATCTTGATACCGAGATACCGGGCCTACCGACCCATCCCTAATAATAATACATAGGGCTGGGAATCGCCTCCAATTTTCATGGTCAATTATTCGTCCATTTTTCCGAGCGATGATCAACCCATAATTGATTATTACACTCTGTTATTGTTTATTATTTAAGAAACACTTTCCGGGATAAAGTATAGGTCAATCCGGTAAGAATAACTATGTTCCAACATTTAGAATCTACCGAAAGCACCCATTTCCTGTAAATATGGCGGTAGACATAAACAAACTTGAAATTCAAGACAAAACTGTAAGTTTATTAAGCATAAATACCTAAAATATTTTTAAAATATGTGGATATTGACATAAATCAGGAAATGTAAGAGATAAGCTGAATAATCGATCATTAGAAAACGTCAGTGACCGACCGCGATTCTACACTGTCACCGACGATTACACCCCGTAATTGACAGTACGTCTAATCGCCACATCACTAATAATACATACTTCCAATTGACGCGGAAATGCAAGAAATTAGTGTTGTGGTTGAATGCGACTTTTAGAACCCGTTAATAGGTGGTTATCTAAATTGCGAGAAACCAGATACCGTATGTTTGATTTAGTTCAAATACATACAGGAGCTATAACTTGCATATAAATATCAACCGAAGTGTGCTTTTTGAAGACTTTTGAGGAAAAAACGTCTGATATATTAATAGAATATTACAAAATACTGTGAAATATTTGTTGTTGAATATTTTGGTAAACTTATGTTGAAATAATGAATATATGATAAAACTGGTTTTAACATAAGGAAAACCAAATGTAACTGGATCAGTGTTTTTCAGTCGGCAAATAGGGCAGGGTCGGTAATACCGGTAATTCGGTATCAAGACCAATTCACTTCAACACAGTGGAGACACTTTACAGCTGGTATTTTGAATGTCAGCATAAAACATTGTGAGAAAACGTAAAGTATTAGAAACAAACCTCAAATCTGAAGAAATTACAAACTTTTATCCAATATTTTTTACATATTTATCACTTTTATAGTGACTTCTTTCAGAACTTCAATGTTTTCTTTTCGCAAATCTTACTTCCGGTTGGTGGGCCTATTCGATATGGGATATGCTAGAACGCAATTTCTTCTTTCGGTATCCCGGAATCGGTACGTTTGTACACTGGCGGGATACCGAAATGAAAAATCTCCTACCGACCCTGCCCTAGTCGGCAAATAGGTTTCTGGTTTACCATCTTCTACACCACAAGAAATTGCATTTTTTTAATTACTTACCTCCTCCTGACTTGTAACACAGGTAAGGAAAACGCCACACATTGCCCAGACCCACACTATAACCTATACAGGTCAAGATGAATTCCGTCGGAGAAGCCCACTGAATCCTCCCTCCATTTTCCGTGGGATTGTTTGGGTTCTCATCTGCTGGATCACGTTCCTTCGTCACTTCGCCACTACCTTTGCGACACAGTTTATTGAAAACTCCCATTATCTGTGGATTCTAACTCTAAATTAAACTCTTCTGTATATTCTTTCTTGTGGAATTGATTTTCTTGGATATTATATACAAACTAATATTTCAATTTTCATTGCAGAAACTCGTACTAGACACTTGTATTCTTTTGCCTGCCTCTCCTAAAAAGCCAGTACTTGAGAACAAAACTGGTAGCAAGCTAGCAACTGTTTATATAACAATTCAGCTCTAAATAACAAGTGTATTCTTAACTAAGTATAATTAACAAAGAAACCGTTCAAAACAAAAGTCCTCGTTCAAAGTCTGTGACAGTTATTGCTTTTCTATTTCAACTGTCTTCATAACTTATAACTAAATAATTGACTGTATTGCCAATGTTATTTTTTTATCAGACACTACTTTTTGTGAATTTGCAGAATGTTTTTTTTTTCCTTTTCAACAAATAAACGGTCAATTGTTCAGACACAAAGGCAGCAGATATTATATCTCTGTGAGTTCTTGGTAAAACAGATTCACAAATAGGAGACTGTCAATCTTATTAATGTTATTATTATGGTAAACAGTCTGCTAAGTGCAGATTTTTGTTGCAATAGTGATTACAAGTAATTATTGTGGCCTTTGTCCCATTTTCAAGCACTAAACAAAGTAGTAACTTAGTTGGGGGCTGTATAGTGTGCCTCTAAGCCGCTCACTGCATTAGACGTTGAGGATTTCTCGTCCCCGAACGTTTGGGATTGAGTGTGATCAGTTGGATATATAATCTGCAAAAGAAAAACAAAGTCAGAGTCAATGTTCTTTCTACTTTAGGTGTTAACACATTGCCAATTTGTCAGTTACAAATTAAACAAATTTGTACAGAACTCATTTCTAATAAAATAATATAAATGGTTACATGAAGATATAAAGATTACAATAGCAGTGACTAAGAGTGAGGGACTTGAGAATGTTCATCAAACAACAATGAAGACTCCAAAATGGTTTAATATTAGTGGGTACATTGTTTATAGATATTAGCGATCTTTATTGTTTTGGGACAGGGTTGCTGATATCAATGTAAAGTAAAACTAGAAATAGGACGCATCTGTGGCCAGATGCTGGATGTATCCACCGACAAAGGCCAACTAACATAGTTTAGAAGATAAAAAGCATTTTTCGTTAATAAGCAAGCTGAAAGCACTTTTAAGTTTGGCTACCCTTATTTGACCCTGTAGCAGGGGCCCAAGGTGAAGTCTGACCACATCAAAAGATTCGCAGTCCATGATTTCCTATAAGTCGTTTTCACATTGCAAACCTCTAGGACCAATAATAAGCAGGAGGGGCCCAAGGTGAAATCTGACCACATGAAAAGATTTGCAGCCCATGACTTCCTCTAAGTTGTTTTCATATTAATGAGTTATTTGTGAAATACTGGCTATCTGCAATACTTGTAGAGATAATTCGCATTTACTCATTTTGAGTAGATGAATAATTAGCTACGGGTCTGAAACTTCACCAAGTGAAAGCTCTCTCAAAAGTAGGCGAATGAGTTATTTGAGAAAAATTGGCTATCTACAATACTTTTAGAGATAATTCGAATTTACTCATTTTCAGTAGGCGAGTAATTACCTACGGGTCTGGAACTTCACCATGTGAAAGCTCTCCCAAAAGTAGATGAATGAGTTATTTGATAAAAAATTGGATATCTGCAATACTTTTATAGATAATTAGCATTTACTCATTTTGGGTAGGTGAATAATTAGCTACAGGTCTGAAACTTCACCAAGTGAAAGGTCTCCCAAAAGTAGGTGAAGGAGTTATTTGACAAAAATTGGCTATCTGGAATACTTTTAGAGATAATTTGCATTAACTCATTTTCAGTAGGTGAGTAATTACCTACAGGTCTGAAACTTCACCAAGTGAAAGCTCTCCCAAAAGTAGGTGAAGGAGTTATTTGACAAAAATTGGCTATCTGCAATACTTTTAGAGATAATTTGCATTTACTCATTTTCAGTAGGTGAGTAATTACCTACAGGTCTGAAACTTCACCAAGTGAAAGCTCTCCCAAAAGTAGGTGAAGGAGTTATTTGACAAAAATTCGCTATCTGCAATACTTTTAGAGATAATTTGCATTTACTCATTTTGAGTAGGTGAGTAATTACCTACGGGTCTGAAACTTCAGCATGTGAAAGCTCTCCCAAAAGTAGGTGAAGGAGTTATTTGACAAAAATTGGCTATCTGCAATACCTTTAGAGATAATTCGCATTTACTCATTTTCAGTAGGTGAGTAATTACCTACAGGTCTGGAACTTCAGCATGTGAAAGCTCTCCCAAAAGTAGGTGAATGAGTTATTTAAGAAAAATTTGCTATCTGCAATACTTTTAGAGAAAATGCAGAATTACTCATTTTTAGTAGGTAAGTAATTTAGCCACAGGCCTAATTTAGACATAAAGCCTACCAATAGAGTACTGTGGTGCACCCTGTAATATACTTTGCAAACTTGAGAAGGCTAGCTATAATATTTTTTTTTGTTAGAGCGGTAATGGTGAAATCTCTCTACACACTACGGCTATCCAGTGGATACAATGATTTACTCAACAGTGAGAACCTGAAAGTAGATATTGGTAAGCTATGCCATGACACAGAGGTCTGCAATTTCACTCTGATATAGCTGACCAAAAATTATGTGAATAACATATTTAAACAAAATACTGTAAATGTAATAGTTTTCACGTTATAACTGATTTACTCAACAGTGATAACGTCAAAGTAGCTATTACTCAGCTATGCAATGAGCTACATGTCTGAATTTTTTCTATGTTATAGCTGACCCAAAATTAGGTGAACAACATATTTAAGCAAAATACTGTAAATGCAATAGTTTTCAAGTTACAACTGATTTACTCAATAGTGACAACCTGAAAATAGCTATTGCTCAGCTATGCCATGAGCTATAAGTCTGTAATTTCACGACGTTATAGCTGACCCAAAAGTAGGCGAACAACATATTTTAACAAAATACTCCAAATGCACTATTTTTCAAGTTACAAGTCATTTACTCAACAGTCAGTACCTGAAAATAGCTATTGCTCAGTTGTGCCATGAGCTACAGGTCTGTAATTTCACTATGTTATAGCTGACCCAAAAGTAGCTGAATAACATATTTACACAAATTTCTGTAAATGCAATACTTTTCCAATTACAACTGATTTACTCAACAGTGTGAACTTCAAAGTAGCTATTACTCAGCTATGCAATGAGCCATAGGTCTGGAACTTCACTATGTTATAGCTGACTCCGAAATAGGTGAATAACATATTGAAACAAAATACTCTAAATGTAATACTTTTGAAGTTATAAGTAATTTACTCAACAGTGATAACCTAAAAGTAGCTATTACTCAGCTATGCCATGAGCTACATGTCTGAAATTTTACTATGTTATAGCTGACATAAAAGTAGCTGAATAACATATTTATACAAAATTCTGTAAATGCAATAGTTTTCAAGTTACAATTGATTTTACTCATGATGGAAGTTACTGAAAAGCCCAAAAGTAGCTATTACTCACTTAGCGATTGAGACAGACACCCAAGTTACTCACCATGTTGTAGCTATGAAAAAAGTATCTGAATAACATATTTTAACAAAATGCTCTAAATGCAACACTTTTCAAGTTATAAGTGATTTAGTGCATGATTTCATGACTTTTAATGCATTTTAGACATTTTTGTCTACCACAGGCCTAATTTAGACATAAAGCCTACCAAAAAGATAGGGTGGCGAGTCCTCTAGCATACCAAGCCACCTGCCAAATATGAAAGAAATCTGGAAAGAAATGTGGACTGTAGGTCGCTAACAAGCAATATTCCACATTTTAGACATTTTTGTCTACCACAGGCCTAATTTAGACATAAAGCCTACCAAAAAGATAGGGTGGCGAGTCCTCTACCATATCAAGTCACCTGCCAAATATGAAAGAAATCCGGAAAGAAATGTGGACTGTAGGTCGCTAACAAGAAATCTCTGCGGACGCGGACGCGGACGAGGGCGCGGACGCGGACGACGACGATGATGAATCCATAGTATCCCCGCTTCGCGTCGGGGATACAACTAGGGATGGGACGGTAGCGAAAATGTGGTCTCGGTATTTTGTTTTGTACATTCCGTTTCGTTTCCGGTATTCCAATATGTATAAAAGTTGCTAAAAGGTCTAGAATATTGCAAATTTCAGTGAATATTAAGAAATGTTTGTGTTTTTTACTCATTATAATGCTTATCCATTCATATTAAACGTAAACAAAGAGAGTACTTAAAATATATTCAGTACTACCTATAACAGGAAGTGATTCATCAGTAACCAAGGAAACCAAAGTGAAGGTGCTACGGAAAAATTTAATATCTTAGCCCTTTTTACAAGTTAAAAATGCAAGAAAAACAGTGGATTTTGAGATTTCTACAGTTTATTAGCAATCTGTACCATTTTTGTATGTTTAGGGTATAATAGATGAAATATTTCGAAATACCGTCAGGAAAATGTACTACCAATCGGCAAAGGAAATGCTACCGTAACAACACTACCGGTACTACCGTCTCATCCCTAAGTAAAACTGTAAACTTACACTACAAATATTTGAAATTTGACTCTGTTTTAGTTTTACCCCAATCAAACTTTCTCTTCAAAGTTTCTCTTCATGAGATCACTATAAAAGTACCCAAATACACAAAAATATGGGATTAAAGTGTGCAATATCTTCAAATTTGTGGTTTGAATCCAATTATCTGCATTTTCCTTCCATTATATACGTTGACAAGCAAGACTGATTGAGGTTATTAACTTATTAATTGTTATGTATTTACCAAAACATGGCAGTTCTGCTCAATGAAATCACTATAAAAGTCTGCAAATGTTCAATGATAGTAGATACAGGATCAAAGTTTATAATTTCTTCAGGGGAGAGGGTGCACCTGGGTAAGGGGTGCAGTGAGAGGGCATAACCTCATACAAACATGTTGATGCCTGCTGGGTGGAGTGTAGGGAATGCCCAAATATAATATAGTTCTTGGCGTCTGCGCCTGGTGGTTGCATTTGGGCTTGTTGGATCCCCCATCCAATGCAAGATACTGAATTCCATGTGTTTCACAGAATGATTTTTCTGTGTGAAATGCCTAGAGACTGGAGTAGCCTTGTCAGCCTGGAATTTCTGGACACTGCTGTAGTGTTCATACATCCTATTTCTGATTGGTCTTTTGGTTTCTCCAGTATATTGGAGGCCACATTGGTTGCAATTAATGATATAAATTACATTTGAGAGTTCACAAGTGATCTTGTGTTTAAGAGGGAGTGACTGACATTTGAATGTTTTCTTAGTATGGAAACTGGTGATTTGTTTCAGTTTCTTAATTTTGGGGCAGTAGGTACATTTACCCAATATGGTGCATATTGGCAAGAATTGGGTTGTTTTTGTAAGGGGTTTAGGTACTGGTGGGTACGAGATACTGTTACTGGTGAGAATCTCTTTGAGATTAGGTAACCTCCTGTAGCTAATTAATGGTTTTGTTTTGAAGACTAGTGTCAATTCTTCGGTATTTTGAATAATGTTCCAATTGTCTTTAACCAAAGAACCGATTTGGGGGTTTCTTGGATTAAATTGGGTGACCATGACAGGTTCATCTGTGGATTCTTTTGGGATTATATCTAGAAGCTCATCCTGATTGTATTTCCTTGCTCTATGATGTTTTTTGAGGAGGAGAATGGGTAACCTCTTTTCAGGTAATAGCCAGCGAATTTTTTTGCATTGGACTCAAAGTCAATGTCTAAGGTGCAAATTCTCCTCAATCTGAGATATTGCCCATATGGCCCTTTGGTGAGGATACTGTTTGGGTGAGCTGAAGTATGCTCCAGATATAAGTGAGTATCTGTAGGCTTGTTATACAGTGTTGTAATGAGGCCTCTGTTATGGCCAAATTTAACGGTAGTGTCCAAGATGTCTATTTGACTGTAACTCATTTCATGTGTGAATTTGATTGTCTCATGCAGTGAGTTGAGGATATCGAATGATAATATGCACATCGATATCAAACCATATTTTTGCCTTTCGTATCGATCGATATTGAAATATCGGGGTATTAGATGCTTTCCTGGGAGAGACCTTCCAAACTCTTTCGCGAGGTTTAGTATTTCCCGAAACGTAAACAAATATGGCGTTTCCGGTTTAGCGGTAAGTGAAAGTTGACAAAATTATATGAAAACTAATGTATTCTTCAGATACTGTCCTTTATTTTAATGAAAAACCCCATATTTGTACCTGTTAAGTAGTATATTTCGATATTGATATGGCACTCTACATTATTGATATCGGGAAACTTAGCGTGAATCGATAAATATTTCAATATCGATAAACAATACCAGCACTAGTTGAGGTACTCATAAATTTGTTCAATGAGTCCTCTCCATGAGTCTGTATCATGAAAATGTCATCAATGAATCTTTTCTATGTTAATGGTTTTAATGGGTAGCCAGCTAGAGACTTGGTTTCGAACCTATCCATAAATAAGTCAGCATAGTCAGGGGCTAATGCTGTGCCCATAGCTGTGCCACCTGTCTGTAAATAGTGATCCCCTAGGTCAAATTGCTCACTTAGATGGAGTTATTATGCTCACACCAACCACTGCCCTACTTTATTCGTTTTTCTCAGTACATCAATTGAGAATATTCAAACAATGGCTACCAGAATCAGGACTGCCAGACCAATACTTAATAATACTTCATTATCATTTGGTTTTCCACTTTTACTATACTTTTAAGTACTTTCTCTCTGTTTTTGATCACATTAGATCAAATCTCTGATTACTTTCCAATAAAAACTCAATTTTTCATCTTTGGGCAAAAGTGGGATGGACTTTCAGCCTCTGATGAGAAAAATCAAATTATTTTCGAAATATTGCCAAACACCTTGGACAATATAAGGCAGTTAATAGAGGGATTAACAGTGTGTCATTGAAACACAAACATTTCTTATTTTATAATTTCTTCAGTTTGAGGGGTTTATCTACTATTTAAAGTTTTCCTTAAATTATATATGTGTTCTGATTCAAATTCTACTATCCCTTTAATAATATTTAAACTCCTTCTATTGACAGACTCTAAGGCACACAACACCACAAAGTGGCAGCTGTGAAATCTCAGAGTATTTCAGTAAGACACTCTTGCTACTAATACACCCGGCCTACCGACCCATCCCTACTGTATTCGCATGAATTTAAAAGGAATATTTTATACTTGTAATTTACCATTGGTAAACTGGATGTATCCACCGACAAAGGCCAACTAACATAGTTTAGAAGATAAACAGCATTTTTCGTTAATAAGCAAGCTGAAAGCACTTTTAAGTTTGGCTACCCTTATTTGACCCTGTAGCAGGGGCCCAAGGTGAAGTCTGACCACATCAAAAGATTCGCAGCCCATGATTTCCTATAAGTTGTTTTCACATTGCAAACCTCTAGGACCAATAATAAGCAGGAGGGGCCCAAGGTCAAATCTGACCACATGAAAATATTAGCAGCCCATGACTTCCTATAAGTTGTTTTCATATTAATGAGTTAGTGTACGTACACATGTATGCGGCTTACGACATCCGATTTGCGATAGCGAATTTTTCCCTCCTCATTTATGTTTGGTTGTTTACATGTGTCCGACTCCGATTTGTGACATCCGACATCCGATGTGCGACAGAGATTTTTTCGATCTGGGACCGAAAAAATCAGATGACGGGTGAATTTAGATGAATGTCGACAGAATATTGGAAGGTTGAAACAAAATTCGCTATCGCAAATCGGCCGTCGGATGTCGTAAGCCGCATACATGTGTACCTAGACTAATTTGAGAAATACTGGCTATCTGCAATACTTCTAGAGATAATTCGCATTTACTCATTATGAGTAGGTGAACAATTAGCTACGGGTCTGAAACTTCAAGTGAAAGCTCTCTCAAAAGTAGGCGAATGAGTTATTTGAGAAAAATTGGCTATCTACAATACTTTTAGAGATAATTCGAATTTACTCATTTTCAGTGGGTGAGTAATTACCTACGGGTCTGGAACTTCACCATGTGAAAGCTCTCCCAAAAGTAGATGAATGAGTTATTTGATAAGAATTGGATATCTGCAATACTTTTAGAAACTAGAAATAGGACGCCCTGTTGCTTGTAGCTGCGACATATGAATAGAAACAGGATAGCATAGAAGAACACACATTATCATGTGTAATGTCCACCCTATCAACCTTTTGTTAAGAAGATAGAAGCAAATTCCTGTTTATCTATTTTTGGCAAAAATTCGAAAATTCAAAATGGCCGCCATTTTTGGGAAAAGGAAAATTTTTTGAAAATTGTCAAGAGTACATTTCTTAGATAGCCTATGGGTCGAAAATTTCAACGAAATAACTCTATTTTGCACGGTTAAGGCCAGTTTGTGTTTTTCCATTTTTGGCAAAAATTCGAAAATTCAAAATGGCCGCCATATGTGGGGAGGGGAAAATTTTTGGAAAATTGCAAAGAGTACATTTCTTAGATACCCGTTGGGTCGAAAATATCGCCGAAATCGCTCAATCTCGCACGGTTAAGGAGATAGAAGCAAATTTGTGTTTTGCCATTGTTGGTAAAAATTCGAAATTCAAAATGGCCGCCATTTTTGCGGAGGGGAAGATTTTTTGAAAATTGCAAAGATTACATTCCTTAAATACCCTGTGGGTCGAAAATTTTGACGAAATCGCTCTATCTCGCATGGTTAAGGAGATAGAAGCAAATTTGTGTTTTACCATTTTTGGCAAAAATTCGAAAATTCAAAATGGCCGCCATTTTTGGGGAGGGGAAAATTTTTTTGAAAATTGTAAAGATTACATTCCTTAAATACCCTGTGGGTCAAAAATTTCGACGAAATCGCTCTATCTCGCACGGTTAAGGACATAGAAGGAAATTTGTGTTTTGCCATTTTTGGCAAAAATTCAAAATGGCCGCCATTTTTGGGGAGGGGAAAATTTTTGGAAAATTGCAAAGAGTACACTCCTTAGATACCCTGTGGGTTGAAAATTTTGCCGAAATCGCTCTATCTCGCACGGTTAAGGAGATAGAAGCAAATTAGTGTTTTGCCATTTTTGGCAAAAATTCTAAAATTCAAAATGGCCGCCATTTTTGGGGAGGGGCAATCTTTGACGAAATCGCTCTATCTCAATTACCAAGAGTACAATGCTCAGATACCCTGTGGGTCGAAATCTTTGACGAAATCGCTCTATCTCACACAGTTAAGGAGATAGAAGCAAATTTGTGTTTTGCCATTTTTGGCAAAAATTCGAAAATTCAAAATGGCCGCCATTTTTGGGGAGGGGAAAATATTTTGAAAATTTTAAAGATTACATTCCTTAGATACCCTGTGGGTCGAAAATTTCGACGAAATCGCTCTATCTCGCACGGTTAAGGAGATAGAAGCAAATTTGTGTTTTGCCATTTTTGGCAAAAATTCAAAATGGCCGCCATTTTTGGGGAGGGGAAAATTTTTTGCACTCCTTAGATACCCTGTGGGTTGAAAATTTCGACGAAATCGCTCTATCTCACACAGTTAAGGAGATAGAAGCAAATTTGTGTTTTGCCATTTTTGGCAAAAATTCGAAAATTCAAAATGGCCGCCATCTTTGGGGAGGGGCAAATTTTTAAAAAATTACCAACAGTACAATGCTCAGATACCCTGTGGGTCGAAAATTTCGACGAAATCGCTCTATCTCGCATGGTTAAGGAGATAGAAGCAAATTTGTGTTTTGCCATTTTTGGCAAAAATTCGAAAATTCAAAATGGCCGCCCTTTTTGGGGAGGGGAAAATTTTTTTAAAATTACCAAGAGTACAATGCTCAGATACCCTGTGGGTCGAAAATTTTGCCGAAATCGCTCTATCTCGCACGGTTAAGGAGATAGAAGCAAATTAGTGTTTTGCCATTTTTGGCAAAAATTCTAAAATTCAAAATGGCCGCCATTTTTGGGGAGGGGAAATTTTTTTACAAATTACCAACAGTCAAATACTCAGATACCCTGTGGGTCGAAAATTTTGCCGAAATCGCTCTATCTCGCATGGTTAAGGAGATAGAAGCAAATTTGTGTTTTACCATTTTTGGCAAAAATTCGAAAATTCAAAATGGCCGCCATTTTTGGGGAGGGGAAAATTTTTTGAAAATTGTAAAGATTACATTCCTTAAATACCCTATGGGTCAAAAATTTCGACGAAATCGCTCTATCTCGCACGGTTAAGGAGATAGAAGCAAATTTGTGTTTTGCCATTTTTGGCAAAAATTCTAAAATTCAAAATGGCCGCCATCTTTGGGGAGGGGAAAATTTTTTTAAAATTGGCAAGAGTAGAATTATCAGATACCCTGTGGGTCGAAAATTTTGCCGAAATCGCTCTATCTCGCACGGTTAAGGAGATAAAAGTAAATTAGTGTTTTGCCATTTTTGGCAAAAATTCTAAAATTCAAAATGGCCGCCATTTTTGGGGAGGGGCAAATTTTTTTAAAATTACCAAGAGTACACTCCTTAGATACCCTGAGGGTCGAAAATTTTGCCGAAATCGCTCTATCTCGCACGGTTAAGGAGATAGAAGCAAATTAGTGTTTTGCCATTTTTGGCAAAAATTCTAAAATTCAAAATGGCCGCCATTTTTGGGGAGGGGAAATTTTTTTACAAATTACCAACAGTACAATGCTCAGATACCCTGTGGGTCGAAAATTTTGCCGAAATCGCTCTATCTCGCATGGTTAAGGAGATAGAAGCAAATTTGTGTTTTACCATTTTTGGCAAAAATTCGAAAATTCAAAATGGCCGCCATTTTTGGGGAGGGGAAAATTTTTTGAAAATTGCAAAGATTACATTCCTTAAATACCCTGTGGGTCGAAAATTTCGACGAAATCGCTCTATCTCGCACGGTTAAGGAGATAGAAGCAAATTTGTGTTTTGCCATTTTGGCAAAAATTCGAAAATTCAAAATGGCCGCCATTTTTGGGGAGGGGAAAATTTTTGGAAAATTGCAAAGAGTACACTCCTTAGATACCCTGTTGGTCGAAAATTTCGACGAAATCGCTCTATCTCACACAGTTAAGGAGATAGAAGCAAATTTGTGTTTTGCCATTTTTGGCAAAAATTCTAAAATTCAAAATGGCCGCCATTTTTGGGGAGGGGAAAATTTTTTGAAAATTGTAAAGATTACATTCCTTAAATACCCTCTCGCACGGTTAAGGAGATAGAAGCAAATTTGTGTTTTGCCATTTTGGGCAAAAATTCTAAAATTCAAAATGGCCGCCATCTTTGGGGAGGGGAAAATTTTTTTAAAATTGGCAAGAGTAGAATTATTTTGCCGAAATCGCTCGATCTCGCACGGTTAAGGAGATAGAAGCAAATTTGTGTTTTGCCATTTTTGGCAAAAATTCGAAAATTCAAAATGGCCGCCATTTTTGGGGAGGGGAAAATTTTTGGAAAATTGCAAAGAGTACACTCCTTAGATACCCTGTGGGTCGAAAATTTTGCCCCCCAGGGGGGTGGACATAATAATTAGCATTTACTCATTTTGAGTAGGTGAATAATTAGCTACAGGTCTGAAACTTCACCAAGTGAAAGGTCTCCCAAAAGTAGGTGAATGAGTTATTTGACAAAAATTGGCTATCGGGAATACTTTTAGAGATAATTTGCATTTACTCATTTTCAGTAGGTGAGTAATTACCTACGGGTCTGAAACTTCACCAAGTGAAAGCTCTCCCAAAAGTAGGTGAAGGAGTTATTTGACAAAAATTGGCTATCTGCAATACTTTTAGAGATAATTTGCATTTACTCATTTTGAGTAGGGGAGTAATTACCTACGGGTCTGAAACTTCACCAAGTGCAAGCTCTCCCAGAAGTAGGTGAATGAGTTATTTGAGAAAAATTGGCTATCTGCAATACTTTTAGAGATAATTCGCATTTACTCATTTTGAGTAGGTGAGTAATTACCTACAGGTCTGGAACTTCAGCATGTGAAAGCTCTCCCAAAAGTAGGTGAATGAGTTATTTAAGAAAAAATTGCTATCTGCAATACTTTTAGAGAAAATGCAGAATTACTCATTTTTAGTAGGCAAGTAAAATGAAGTAATTTAGCCACAGGCCTAATTTAGACATAAAGCCTACCAATGTGGTACACCCTCTAACATACCTAGCAAACTTGAGAAGGCTAGCTATAATATTTTTTTCATTAGAGCGGTAATGGTGAAATCTCTCTACACACTGCGGCTATCCAGTGGATACAATGATTTACTCAACAGTGAGAACCTGAAAATAGATATTGGTAAGCTATGCCATGACATAGAGGTCTGCAATTTCACTCTGTTATAGCTGACCAAAAATTATGTGAATAACATATTTAAACAAAATACTGTAAATGTAATAGTTTTCACGTTATAACTGATTTACTCAACAGTGATAACCTCAAAGTAGCTATTACTCAGCTATGCAATGAGCTACATGTCTGAATTTTTTCTATGTTATAGCTGACCCAAAATTAGGTGAACAACATATTTAAGCAAAATACTGTAAATGCAATAGTTTTCAAGTTACAACTGATTTACTCAATAGTGAGAACCTGAAAATAGCTATTGCTCAGCTATGCCATGAACTATAGGTCTGTAATTTCACGATGTTATAGCTGACCCAAAAGTAGGTGAACAACATATTTTAACAAAATACTCCAAATGCAATATTTTTCAAGTTACAAGTCATTTACTCAACAGTCAGTACCTGAAAATAGCTATTGCTCAGTTGTGCCATGAGCTACAGGTCTGTAATTTCACTATGTTATAGCTGACCCAAAAGTAGCTGAATAACATATTTACACAAATTTCTGTAAATGCAATAGTTTTCCAATTACAACTGATTTACTCAACAGTGTGAACTTCAAAGTAGCTATTACTCAGCTATGTAATGAGCTACAGGTCTGGAACTTCACTATGTTATAGCTGACTCCGAAATAGGTGAATAACATATGAAACAAAATACTCTAAATGCAATAGTTTTCAAGTTATAAGTGATTTACTCAACAGTGATAACCTAAAAGTAGCTATTACTCAGCTATGCCATGAGCTACAGGTCTGAAATTTTACTATGTTATAGCTGACCCAAAAGTAGCTGAATAACATATTTATACAAAATTGTGTAAATGCAATAGTTTTCAAGTTACAAGTGATTTTACTCATGATGGAAGTTACTGAAAAGTCCAAAAGTAGCTATTACTCACTTAGCTATTGAGAGTCTCAATTTGAGACAGACACCCAAGTTACTCACCATGTTGTAGCTATGAAAAAAGTAGCTGAATAACATATTTTAACAAAATGCTCAAGTTATAAGTGATTTAGTGCATGATTTCATGACTTTTAAATGCATTTTAGACATTTTTGTCTACCAGAGGCCTAATTTAGACATAAAGCCTACCAAAAAGATAGGGTCGCGAGTCCTCTAGCATACCAAGCCACCTGCCAAATATGAAAGAAATCTGGAAAGAAATGTGGACTGTAGGTCGCTAACAAGCAATATGCCACATTTTAGACATTTTTGTCTACCACAGGCCTAATTTAGACATAAAGCCTACCAAAAAGATAGGGTGGCGAGTCCTCTACCATATCAAGCCACCTGCCAAATATGAAAGAAATCCGGAAAGAAATGTGGACTGTAGGTTGCTAACAAGAAATCTCTGCGGACTACAACGATGATGAATCCATAGTATCCCCGCTTCGCGTCGGGGATACAATAATGGTTATATTTTGGGATGGGTATGTATAAAAAATGTGTAGATCAGGACGCCGCCAATGCAAAGCCGTTGATTCTGAGATTCTAAAAAAAAAAGGGGCATATAGGGAATCACAATTTTATCAGGATTGTAAGTTCTGTCACAAAATATACATTGTAAAGAACCTTCATTGTTCCATGCAACATTGGCAGCAAAAACATTTTTACCATTATATCTTTTTAAAATACACTTCAGACTGAAATGAGAATGACTTGCAAGAAATTTGCTTCCGTCTTTGAGTAATTCAAAATCATAAAGGGATTACATCATCTTGAAACCATGGAATGTTAACCCACAAATCTGGTTACCTTTTATTTTCAAACTTCATTTTTCTTTTTTAATTACCAGCAGTTGTTTCAGATTTTTCTGCTGTATAAATACAGGTAGTTGAATACCAACACAGACACAACCATTCAATTGTTTTTAAAAACATTTTGTCTTATTTGTAGGGTAAACTTGCTGCACTAAGTCTCAAAACCTTATAAAAACTTTCTCAACGGGACCAAATTCAGATAAACCCTCCCTTTTGTTCACCAAACATGTTTACCACACACCCCAGAATTCACCCAAATGGAAAATGACTGTGCACTTTCAAACCTCGACTGTCTAGTCAGTTCTGTAGTTATTTTAGTCAATACACAAAAATGTATGCGGGTATTATGCTTCACCAAGTTATTACATATTTATTTGATCTTGTAGATTTGTATGCGAGAAGTGTGAGCTGCCTCGTGGGTGCTTGGGGGAATTATGAAAAAAAAACCATGGAAAATATTGGTAGGTTAAATAACTTATAAATGTTGTTGGTGATTCTTTATCAGACAATAACATTTAGAATGCTAGCACATCTGAAATGATATTGATGTAAATCAAAAACCTAGCAAAACATCTACTAGTGTTCATACAAGGGAGACACACACTTTGTCACACCCCCCACTGAAAACCAATCATATGACAGAATGGACAAACACACCTCCAGCAGATCTGTAATAACACTAATCTTTGCTTTATCCTCGTAAGTGGATTTGCCAAAGATAAACCTATAAAAACATAAGAGACCTAAAAAGTAAATTAACCATAAACTTCATGGCAGGGAACCAAAATGTTTTTTGCGAAAAGGCACATAGTGCACTGACTCTTTGTTTTTCGTACCTTTTTAATGTCCAGAAGTCCAGAATAATCTGTGCATATTTTCAAAGCGTGTTCAATTAATTTCTCATTAGAACATTTGAAAGATCCAAATGCCTCTCAAGATAGACAAAAACAATTACCCGTCCTTCAGGATATGATCAAATGAACAAACCATTTTGTAATATGTTGTTAAGTGCGAGAAAAACATATCACATTAGAGAAACATTAGAAATTTGACTACAAAACAGTAAACACAAAGTAAGAGCACTACAGATAACACACAACTGCTCTGAATTGGAAAAAAATCCTTTAAGTTACCACATTTGCAAACATCGAGACGTGTATCGATCATATACGTAAACATGTGCAAAAACTTCCCAAGTTACACCTTCGTCTGGGCCAATCAAAACCGTTTTCTAGACATACATGACACACCTCTTTCAACGTCACCAGGGTCTGCAAAAAGTGAAGACATAGTAACTTCCCTCTTGTTGTTGTGTTAGATAATAGGCAATCTCAGTTATGGTTTTATGGGTGAAATAAGGAGCACTTTTTTCACAAACATAGAAAAAAATAATAATAATAATCCTATTTTCTTGTGAAAAGAAAAATGTTAGGAATGATTGCTGAAAAAAAAAAACTTGCGTGATTCTATTCAAATGAAAATGCAATACACTTCTGTAAATACATGATGCAAGCTCTGGGGGAAAGCCGTGCTAATGTAATGTTTTTGTGTCGGCATCATGCCAATACAAACCTGTTCCAATTACTGGAAAATTGAACAACCAAAGAGTAACGAATATTTGCCCACTTCAAAAAAGTGTGTCATAACATGCATGTGTCAGGCATTTTAACTGAACACTACAATATTTTAGAAAATATAGTAAATATAAATTTTATTAAATGTTAAACCTTTGAATAATTTGTCCGTTTTATGTAGCTGGGTGTCCTAAAATAGTACTATTGCGATACTTGCTATTTCAATAATATTGTTTGCATGCATACTCTAGAGTAATATCAGAATCAGATGTATTATTTTGAATCTGATTACAACAATAGTGATATATTTTTATAATAATCAATTTAATCATACAATATCCTTTAAAGATGAAAGATTCAACCTTAATCTTATATTTTTCAATGTTCCGACACCCCATTCCATTCAACTGGAGTCTCATGACCTATCAGAAAAGCATTAAAGCATTGATCGAATGTAGTTTTGGAATTTACACCAAATATTTTTTCTAGGTTTTGACCTCAATTAGACTGACACAAAACTTTAATAGAATACTTTATGAAAACATTATTTTATGATTTTCTGGTGTATGTATCATGATATAGCCATTACACTGCAATTCATGCATTTGGACTAAGATATAATATACGGTCAATTTTTAGAGGGTCCCTATCTCTGACAATGAATAAACACTGAACCACCAAAATAAAAGAAAATATGACACTAAATTCATATAAAAGTAAGAAAACAATATTACTGTACATTTTAATTGAACAGTTTCGTTTTGAGAATTTATGAGGTTTAAGAAATGTTCATTCTCGGGTGGTCCATATGGTTGATAGTTGATGTACAGTTAGACCTGGTTACCTCGGCTCTACTTTACTTACGTGTAAAGTAGAGCCGAGGTAACCACGTCTAATGTATGGTAAACTTCTATGTTGAGTGAAAGTAACTAAGTATTAGTGCTATGACATTTGTAAAAGTTTGATTTTTCAGTTATCAAGTATTCATGTGCTCAATCTCCAAAATGGTGGATTGTAAGACACACAATTCAAACCATTATGCATAAATAAAGTCATGAGACGTGATAAAGGATCGCAACCAAGGAGACTACTGCTCAGCTACCCAAGTTCGTCACCTACCCAAGTTCTTCCCCCACCTTAAAAATTGTTAAGGATAAGCAACAATGATACCAAAACAAATGGAATGCATACTACTAATGATAATGTAGAACTGTACAATGATAGATATTATGTGAAGAGGCTGTTATATTGTCAAACAATGCAAGTAACAAACTTGGGTAGGCGACGAACTTGGGAGGCTGAGCAGTATCAGTGCTTGATAGTTGAAAAGTGCAGAGGGAAAGACTTGTTAGACTTGTTTGCTCAATAACTATCCCCTAATGAAGTTCAGTTAAAACTTTTGAAATAAGGAGTCTACCAAATGTTTAAAAAATCATTGAAATGACACAAAAGATACTATTTTCGCCTAATTAAAATACGGTCAAATATATAAAATATTCTAAAATGGTAGGCTGCGCAGTGAACGTGTACACGTCTTTTGCGCAATGCTTGAACCGCGAATATAGAACGGTAAATAAAGCACGCTGTTGAAATCTCGTACATCGTCCCTTCGCATACAAACGTAAACAAACAACTCGTGGTGAAATAAAACTTAAATTATTATATGCAGCAAATACTAAGTCAAATAATTCTGTAGGGGATTTTATCAATATTTCATTTAAAGATATAAATAAATAATTTCATAAGTATTTACGAGATCACGGAATTCTGTGGGTATTTCCTAACAATATTTAATCCAAAAGGCTGTTTGCACATCCATCACTATGCATGTTTAGTTAATGGAACAGCCAACATGGTGTTGGATCTGTTTTGAATTTTGCGCAAGTTATACTGCTTATTTTGACAAAACTATTAATATAACCATTTTAGAATAGGAATAAAAGACAAATTCTCGTGCTTTATGATGTTTTTAAACTATCGATCGGCTGTATTAAAGCACTCAGCCCTTCGGGCTTCGTGGCTTTAATAGTCAGCCGCTCGATAGTTTAAAACCATCATAAAGCACTCGAATATGTCTTTTATTCCTATAATAAATATACAGTATATGGGCAATGTGTTTTCACCATATTTCGACAGTTGCTGGTTGGCCAGTGAATTTCGTCACCTGCCATAAAAACGCTCAAGGACAGGCAATATTCACATTTAAATAAATGGAATAGCTTCTTTCAACGGCAAGGTATACTACATATATGCCTTAACTGGACAGTAAAAACTCTTTAATATTGTCATAAAATGCAGGTGACGAACTTCACTGGCTGAGCAGTACATAAATCCATCGTAGGTTTTAAAGCCTTTAGATGATCAAACCAGATTGAAGTTTGCTAGTCTGAACATCAAACCAAATATTGAGAGCAAAATTGTAAAACTCCCAGCACACTAAATACACTTTTGTAAGCAATTCATGCATTTTCAGACGACAATATGCCATTATTTAGCATGGTTTAGGGAATTTGCTGAAAAGACTCATCACACCAGACTTACAAAAGAGAATGTATGATGCAATTGTCTGCTCAACAGGCTATATTTGAACATTATCTTAGGCTATGAAAAGAAGGCTACTGCCATAATAATCTTCATACATGGTTGCATGTAGGCTAGTTGCATGTAATGTGAAAGAACAGGAGCAACCATATTTGTGGGCAATTCCAATTTCCTTTATCAGGTTCCAACACATGTATGAAAGCACATGAAAAATACAATACGAAAAGTGACTGGAATAATGTGTAAGTATTCAATGACACACACACACAAAAGAAAAGCAAAACAGGTTATCTTCAATTCATTTTAGACAATGCCACGCTTAATAAAACTACAAATTCCTTTTTATCATAAAAAGGCATTTGATCATAAAAACCCCAATTTGAAATTCTACTGTATGTAGAAAATAAAACAAGCCCAGACAGCAACTATTTCATCATACTTGTACTCACCGCCAATTTACTATTTTCGTGTGCTGTTTTTCTGGATTATGTCATCATATTAATTCAAACTGCCTATAAAACTAGAACAATTTCAACAAGATGAAGATTTGACACTATAATCCAAGTCTTTTACCGGCGACACGTGCACTGATACATTTGATCATCACAGACAGCGACTTGACAATTTATGAATGGAAATTTCCCAGCATGCTAAAGTCAATAAGTGCGAGTGCACAAACGAGAATATTTATACAAAATACACATATAAAAACAAAATTTACCTTCCTTGAATCAATCGTAATTGATTCTTCTAAATCTTGTTTCTATTTTGCAACGCCTAGTACTGTATCTACGGCACAATCCCATACATGTTTAGCCAAAAGATTTTCTACTTTTCATACTACACTGAATGTTTACTGGCAAGTCTCCAAAAAATATGGTGTGAACCAACATTCTTTCAAGGTTTTAAACAATATTGTGAATTATACTCACCCGGATTTCGTTCAGAACAATCATATAACCATAATATCAATTTCTCCAATGTGAGGAAAACACTGATGCAATATTTACCATTAAATTTAGCATATGTTTATTACAATCTGAATCACCACGTGGCGGCCATTTTCCCAGGAAGTTCAGTTTTTACAGAAAATATGTTGGCTGGATTTTGGTTTCCATAGACGCCGCTAGGTGACCAAAACCGGTCCTTGTTTGTGTGGACTACTTGACATAAATAACAAAAAAATAGAACAAGTTATTGACATATTTAAAATTCAACATAAAATGTTGTATAATCTGACTCCTAAACGTTTTCTATTGTGGAACTGTATGAAAAAATAACTATAACTAAGAATAACTATGAATGGGGATACAAGGCTAATTCGGGTTGGATTTTATGCGGAATTGAATCACGAAATAAGTCAAATAAAGAACGAAAACCGAAAGCCTAGGTACTTTATACAGTGGCTATGTTATGGTTAAATCATTGAGAAGTCGAATTAAAGTAGGTTATTTCCATAGTAAAATGTCGTTTAAATTTGTATTCAATATTTTTGTTTATCTCAAAACTTTGTTTCTAGGTTATACAGTTATACAGCGGACAATACAGTGTTTATGCACTGATAAAACACCCGCAAAATATGCGTAGAGACAAATTTCAGTCCACTGCGCAACTGTCTGTTTATGATGTTCCTAATGGCGGGAATTGGGTCATCAATCAATCGATATAAACAGAGATAGCTCCAAGTAGAAATCTAGACTGTGCCACCAGTTCTTTTCACAACAAAGGGACTACTGATATCGCCTACGGTGACCGCCACCTAATCCGTCTGCAGTATAGTCGTGAATCAAGGGCCTTATTGTACAACATTACTTAGATCATTTCTAATTAAGATTTCCAAGTATTTCTTACATTTCAAGTAAGAACTAATAAAAGTGATCATTTCTAACTTTTTTCTTGAATACAAAGTGCAAGAAAAACTTAAGTGAAAAACCTTCCCTTGCTTAATTAGATCTAAGATCACCTTATTTAAGTATTGTTACAGAATACTGCACCAGGAACTTCATCACTTTTTAAAATATGTAAAATAACTTAAACATGTTTTTTATGGGTTTAAATTATTTTTATAATAAACAATCAGAATTTTAACTTCATTTATTAATAATGAATCTAAATAAAATTTGTAAATTTTAAAAAGTCAATGCTTAAGAACTAGTTTCTGCAAACAAGATGAATCCAGATTAAACAAAACTCATGACATTTCAATCAAAGGTACAACATTAAAAGATAATGATATTTCTACAAGACTATATACTTGATAATTTCATCTCCTGCTTATGCTGTCAGTGTCTTTACTGTATACATTTACTCTAATCTCTTTTTTCGAAGTATGTTGTTCGAAGCAGTCTATTGGTAAAGCATTTTTTTTCAAATCAGGGACTTCAAACAACTTAGACATTACCTCATATAGGGTCAACTGCCCTTGAAAGTAGTTAACTAATGTACTGTAGTTTCTTGTTCAGGAGTCTGCATTTAAACTTCAAAAACTCCTGTATGTAACAGCCTGGTGTATAAGTTTATAAGTGTTACACATAACGGCACTGTGCCAGTATGTTTTTCAAAAAGGACAATATTCCCAGTAAACATTACAAACGTTTATAAACGTTTATAAACCTAACTAGCAACGGTTTAGATTAGGTTTAAAATGATGGGTCCCTAAACGTTTGCCCATAAACGTTTATAAACGTTTACGCATAAACGTTTATAAACGTTTATATATAAACGTTTATAAACGTTTATACATAAACGTTTATAAACGTTTATACACGTGTTGAAAATCTGGAGAAATATTTCTGTAAGTATATCTTGCTGTATCACTGTTGTTTGAATCCATCATTACATTCTAAGTAGATATATAGAAGTATGTAATTTGATAATAATATATACTTTTATATCTCTACTTAGAATGTAATGATGACTTCAAATAACAGTGATACAGCAAGATATACTTACAGAAATATTTCTCAAGTTTCTCTCAAAATGGCTGTGCTGATGTCATTATCCCAAATGAAAGTGAGGTTAAGATATTCTTCACTCTTTGTAAACGTTTAAAAACGTTTATAAACGTTTATGCATAAACGTTTATAAACGTTTATATATAAATGTTTATAAACGTTTATATATAAACGTTTAAAAACGTTTATAAACGTTTATAAACCAAACTAATGTCGCTGAAACGTTTATAAACCCATAATGTTGAATAATTGTCAATATTTAGGTTTATATTTGGTTTAAAAAACGTTTATAGGTTTACTAAACGTTTATAAACGTTTATAAACCTTTGCTATGTTTACTGGGTTGTGTTGCTTGCAGAATTTTTTTATCATATAAGGACATTGAATTTCTCTGTATTATACTTAATTAGTCTAGCTAGTACTAATCTTTCTTGTATTTTGTAATTGTGACAATGTAATTGTTCGGGGGAGGTTTCTAGAACCTTTGATGTATTTCTGGAAATACATTGATGTTCATATATCTCTCCAGAATATGTTAGAAGCCAGGGTAGTATATAATAGTGTAAAGCCTGACCCCAGTTAGTCGTTTTTGAATTGATGTTTCATGTGGACAGAGGTCTTTGAAATTTCTACTTTGTGGATTAATTTGCTTGTGTGTCACATCTTGGAACAAACATCACAATGCAAACACTCTGAACATCTGGATACAGATATATTTTGTGATAATAGACACCAAACAGATCACTTCACGGATTGCAAGACAGAGTAGAAAAATTTCTGTTAACTGTTATTTAGGCGGATAGGATTGTGTTCAGGTCAGATTAGTTTCAGTATCATATTATATTATTGTATAAACTATTAAGAGTATCTTGTGACTAATTGTTATTTTAATTGTTAAATAAATTTAAGTAAAAATTCTTTGTCTTTTCCTGTTGCAACTTGAAAGCAACCGGTAACTGCTACCATGGTTGCCCCATTGACTGTAAAGACAAGTTCCACTAAACAGGGTTGGGGTCAAATCCTTTGAGGATTTGGATTTGAAGGATTTAAATCCTTTTTATAAAGGATTTGAAACACTTTTGCCAAAAAAGGATTTTGGATTTGGAATTGATTTAAATGCTTTTGTTTTTGGGCAAAAACCTTCTGCTTTTTAAAATCTTTTAAATTTTAATAGTGTAATGTGTGTCTAATTTTAATATGTAATGTATTAATGCTTCTTTGTCCTTTTTATAAAATATGTTAACAAATTCTAGTAATCTTGTGCAGGCTGCAAAAGTATACAAACAAAATACAATTGTTGCTTTACATGTAATGTTATCTTTGTAGTTTACAGTGAGTGGGAAAGGGAGTACAGTTGAAAGAAGCCTCAGTACTTTGATGAAATAGCACTTAGCTTTCATAAACTTAATAAACAAAAATAAACTTCATAAACAGGATAGAAATCCACATTGACCAGCAATGGGAGCATAGTTGAAAGAGGCTTTGGAAATGCAATTAACTTGTCTGTTTGTGTGTAAAAGATGCCTCATTTCTTTTAATCCCGTTCATTCCAAAAACACATTGACATCCCCCAGGGTGTGAATGGGAATTTCAAAGCCAAGTGCAAACATTACACACCTATTATTTCTGCTTCAACAAAAGCCTCTTCAAACCTGCTAAAACATCTATTGGTGTGTATATTCAGCTTTTGTCTAAAGAAAGTGAAACATGACAGAGTTATATAAGTCACTTTAGTTCTGCTTGTTTTCTATAATAAGCCTACTGTTATACATGCTTGTGGTCAGTAATATGACTTTTGATACATACATTTGTTTGAAATTTGAACAAATATAAACAGGAACATTGTGACACAAAATTTTAATTAGATTAACATTTCATTTAATTGCAAATTATTTACAGTATTTGTTACTAATTACTTAGTTTGTTACTTCTGTTATAGTACAGAAGATATCATAGCACACATCCAACCTAGTTTACTCAAGCATGATTTTCAAAAGGATTTTAATTCCTTTTTCAAAAAGGATTTGGATTTAAATCCTTATGAAAAAGTAAGGATTTGGATTTGATTTGGATTTGAAAAAGATCAAAGGATTTGGATTTAAATCCTTCTTCAAGGATTTGACCCCAACCCTGCCACTAAATTGATTATCCAAATACTCGAAGCTATTTTAAATTATTTTAAAAGACACTGTGTCTAAAATACTGCCAGAAGTCAAGCAAATGGTGTTGTGGTTGAGGTTTCACCAATTTTTTATCCCACGCCCTAAAGGGTTGTAGGGGTATTGTTTTCACCCATGGTGTCCGGATGGGCAGTTGGGCAGTGGGAAAAGTTTGACCGGCCTGTATTTCAGAAACCGTAAGGTGCAGGATGTTGATACATGGTAGGGACATTGGTTAGGGGGATATAAGTATGCAACATCATGGTGTGACCTTCATTTGACTTTTGACCTTGCCATAGTGACCTTGACCTATAAAATCTTGTTCGGGCTATATATCGAAAAACTGTAATGTGTAGGAACTTGATACTTACTAGGGACATTGGCTGGGGGTTGAAGGTGTGCATTGTGATAGTGTGACCTTGAATTGACATTTGACCTTGTCGTAATGACCTCAACCTATAAAATTTTGTCCAGGCTATATCTCGGAAACTGTAGGGTGTAGGAAGTTGATACTTGGTAGGGACATTGCTTGGGAGACATAGTTGTGCAACATTAAGGTGTGCTCTTGATTTCACCTTAGACCTTGTCACAGTGGCTTTCACCTTTAATATCTTGTCCAGGCAATATCTCTGAAACTGTAAAGTGTAGCAAGTTGATACCTACACCCCCTAACCAATGTCCCTACCTAGTATCAGCTTCCTATACCTTGCGGTTTCTGCGATATAGCCCAGACAAACTTTTCCCACCACCCGCCTGCCTGAACACCCACCTATCTGGACACCATAGATGAAAACAATAATTTTATGTCAGGTAGTTAGAAGGGTGGAGGAAACCAGTATATATAGTTGGTCAAGATTCTTTACATATAAACCACCAACCAACAGCAAGCAACTTGAAGCTTTCCCACTTGAGGCTGGGCCGGGATGTAAGTCCAATCTCACAGGTGGGAGGTGAGTGTGTTTCCACTGTGCCACCATGATCCTAAAACTTCTTATTGGTCAGGATTCTTTTTCAAATTGACAAAAAATAGGAACATTTTTTATTCCCCCACAAATGTTGTAAATCACTTTGAATTCTCATGTATTTCTGTAGATGACTAAATGTTTTTCATACGTCTGATAGAAAAACTTCTACAGAGATCTTATGTATACCAAAATCAAAAGTAATTTTACAGAGCTATATTATGTCTCCTTTGCTGACAAAAATGTTGCTTACACCAAGTATTTTTTTCTCTGTGGAGAAATTTTTAAAACAGGTTCTTAAAGGAAGGCTCGGTCCATAAAGTCTGATTTGGATATTTTCAAAATATTTTGTACCTGCAGTAGTCATCAACAACAAAACATTTTATTCTCATTATATCTTTTATAAAAATTATGGCCAAGAAAACTCAATGAGAACATAAATATGAATAAAATGCATAAATTCCGCCATAAATAGCAAGCAAGATTTATGTAAAAATACTTTTCTTTTTCTAGAAAATTTGCCTCAGAGAAACTTTAACATAATTCCTGTCTTAATATGACCTTAGCTGCTTGAAGGGAAAATGCTAACTTTGCTTGACCTTTGACCTTAATTAGATTTCATTCTATCAAAGTCAAAGTTGGGGTGTCATGTCTCATTTGACAGACAAGGCATATTGGGACAAGTCCCCAGCATTGTCATTTATGTGAGTCGAACCCACACAGAGGTGACATCCTATGATTGACAGCCAAAATGGCTAACCCACTAGACCCCCAAAGACCTGTTTCATACTGATAGAATCTGTTTTAAAGCTATTGTCCAGGATAGACAGTGACTCTGTTTGAACCCAGACCAAGTTTAGCGCAAGTTTGAGATAGTGAGATTTTCCATTACATTTTGGGTGGGAATTTTCTTTTCCACTCTGATTACATAGTCAGCCACACATAATTTTATGCATACATGAACATAAATCTGTGATAAAAATCAAGTACATTGAGGATTAAAGGCCAGTGGTAAAAGTGACAATAATAGTTCCAAGCATATAGAGTTAAAAATGTCTTTCAAGAACTTGTAATTTACATGTAACAGGAGAAAAGTGTTCTCACCATTACAAGCTTGAATTATCTGAATTTCCTAATAGATAGATCCTATATATGACTAGACTTTGATTGATTTTTGGTAAGAAATTCTTTTCCTGCGACATGTGCAGTGTAAAGTATTATATATTAAGCTATTTTAGCTAATGCATTTGCACGATAGTTTAAATGTTGAAATATTCCAGTACTTTAATCTTAGTGCAACTGACTATTTAAGTGAGTTTCTTAAACTTTGAAAATGAGCGAATTATTTACAGCTACATTGCATATTTTTTCCATTATTATTTGTGCTTGCTGGTTCATAGACAGAAAAGACAGTTTAAGCTCCAAGTTTAGGGCCTTGTAAAAATCAAGTAATTTTTTTACATATACGGATAAAGTATACTTGCAGAAATATAAGATCTTGCCATCCTGTGTAGTTTCTACTTGTTAGGCCCAATCTTTGTTGGGTGTAAATAAACCTTGGCGCGTTCGTGAGTTTGGTGGGGGCGGTGGCGTCCTATTTCTGGAGCTGTACCAACTAGACCTCAAACACCCAATACAATCTTTGACGTCATTCCAGGCTTCCAGTAATATTGATAAAGTTCTCGACAAAGACGCCTAGTGTGCCAAACTATTGAATTATTGGAAAACTTTTTTTTTTCATTTTGAGTGTCTTTCCACTTTATTGTAGTTTTTCGTGTCTATGCACTACAAATTTAAATGATTTGCACATTATTACAGTAGCTTTTTCAGTGGAACAATTTAACATAAATTTAAACTTTTTTTCCAACCAGACACACAGACAAAACTTTGGTACTGTTTGTGAAAACACACTGGCATACATATCTTCATCAATGAGTCAGGTTCACCGATATATCTTGTCGAAAAAGAGGCATATCTTGTACCCACAGCAAGTTCTCCTGTTTTTACCACACAACAATGGGATATTCCACAATGACACATCAAAATGCATGTCCTGGAAGAACCATTCAGAATGTGTTCTCAGTAAACATTTGCATGTAACCTTGACCTAAACATCAGTAGTTCTGTTTTTTATGTCACTGCCATTATAGAAGAATATGGCTGTTCTACCATACCGAATGGCATTTTGGAATGCCTTAATCCCCTGTGCCATTGTAAAGGACCGTCCAGGATTAGCCCAGAAATTACTACCCATGAAGAACCCCCACTGTGCCTAGATAAACACCTGCTCTGATCCGTGGATAAGTGAACAGAGTAGAAAACCCCAGATTTGGTCCAAAAATCTCCAGGCAGTCCCTGGTGCACCCCGGACCTTTGTCAGCCTTGTGCCAGATGACCCTTCTTTGATGTTACCCCGCAATCTTCCCAGGGCATGTCCATTTGGGTCCCGGTTTTCCTACACCCTTCGGTCTTCCCGGACTTAAATATCACTCATAGTGCCCTTAACGTCTCTCAGGATGGTACAGCAAGTACCCGGCCTGATGCCTGTTGGGCATAAGGTGGTCCTTCATATATTTTTCATTTGATTTTCCATAGAGAACATATCATACAGAAAACAGGATAACAGGTCAGGGGGTCACAGTTGTGGTCACAGGAGGCTCAGGTCTAGGGCCAAAGGTAGTTCACTGTCCCAGTCATGCACAGAGGTCCGGAGGTGTGGGAGAGAAGCGGTTTTCAGGTGAGGGGGGGTGGGGGCCCGGGGGGGTTGTGGTAGGCTTGTTACAGTTTTCAAAATAAAATTTAAATTATTGTTGGTCTACGGTTCTAGTTTGCCGCTGGATGTGGAGAATCGAGTAAAACCACCTGTTGTAGAGAACAATAAACCCACAATAGAAACAGCTGCATCCAGCAACACGATCCATGTCTTCTTGTGATGCCCATATTGCAGCTATCTCTGCAAGCAGGCCTGAAGAAACAGACTGTGCAACAGAGGCCGACACCTACAGATACTGCAACAACAGGACACAAGTTCTCTAACCATCATCAAAGTGTGCTGAACATGTATGGAAATGTGAAGAGGGGTGGTCGTGCCTCAGTATTTATACCCAGATATTACCACCCTGTATGGCAAGATTACACACATGTCTACTCTGGGTGACCCTCCTCTCCACCAACTAAGCCGGTATGTCTTCTAGGGCACCCAGCAGGCCACCGTAGCTACATAGCATGTCACTCGGGCCACAGATAAAAGGCACTGATTTCACGTGGAAGGGCTTTCTTTGCTGTGGGAGTTGTAATTATCACAGACACTGCTGAATGGATTAAGGTCACCTGTATTAACACCCTGGGTCATCCGAGATGGTTCCAGACCACCAAGAGCAGCAGGTGTCACTTCTCTCATCTGTGGTAAATTCTAAACATGCTCAGAATCTTTTTCCCACGCTAATTTTCCTCCACAGACAGCCAGAGACTGCTTTAAAGCACTCCAGATGAGGCAAGATATACAAGATAGCCTATCTTACAGGGATGGCCCTGGAGGGCCAAAATTGGGGACACTCACTGTCTTTTACAAATAAGAAAAAATTGTGTTCACGGACCATCAAACAGAGGTCTGGGGTTGTTACACAACATTTCTATGCGTTCTTGCAGATGAAGTCATTAAGATGTGTCTTGGAGTGTTCTTGAAAGTTTATGCATATGTTATGTACAAGTTGAGATTTTGTACAAGTTGCAACTTGTACAAGAAATATGTACAAGTTACAACTTGTACAAACAGCTTGTACAAGTTGCAGCTTATACAGGTTGACTTGTATAAGTTGCAACATGTACAAATTTTGGACCTGTACAAGCTGCAACTTGCACAAGCTCCATATTTATCAGTTGATCAATGTATTTTAATGAATTTATACTTTAAAATGCATAAAATCAATATATCAGATCTTCATGGATGACAAATTCACTGTAAAGTATACTTCCTTAATGACAAAGCAAACTGTTGAACTGTATATGTCATAATTTTGTTTACAATTATGACACTTTTAATGCATATCTTTATATCATTTTAAAAGTTTGAGTCACATTTGCTCTAACTAATTAAAAAGCGATAAATAAAATTAATTATTTTGTGATGATAAACCACATTTTAATTTTAAGACTATACAAGGATTTTATTAATGAAAAGCATGTGCCAATTACACTGTGCATATATTATAATCTGTCCTTTGATACTTTCCCTTACCTACTTGTGTTCCTAGTTTATTACCTTGGGCTAGTGGTAAATCTATAGCCTATAGGAAGCCACACCAAGACAGTTGATTGCATTTAGAAGAGTTCTATTTCTACTTCTTACTTTTTTAACTTTCATCTTTGAAGTCTATTATTATTGAAACTTTTTTGCCTAAGTATGTTTAAAAAGAAAAAAAAGACCCCAGACCCCAGTTCTGCAACTCAAATGAGAACAAAGCCGGAGTCTTACACGCATCAAACAAGGAACAGCTCACATTCATGCTGAACTTAGTATTTAACAAAAAAGCTTAACTTTTACTTCATGATAAACAATCTAAATACCTTGGCCCTTGAGTGATCAGCTTAAGTATCAAATAATATGCTAATACACATATATTAATAACTTTTTTTATGTTAAGTGTTACTGGCAAAATTTGTAAACTTTTTTCTGTAAATTCAGTGTTAATATTTTATGGAAAAATTATACATATGTGACACTCTCACATTACTTTGGATATTTATACACATGAAACAACAAATATTTTCAACAAAATTATTAATTTAACCAAAATTCTTTTATATCCAACTTGTACAACAGTATTGTACAAGTTGGGATTATTTGATAGTGAAATTCTGTGCAACTTACAACTTGTTCAGCCAATCTTGTACGAGTTGCAACTTGTACAACCTGCTTGTACAAATTGCAACTTAAACAGGCTCTTTGTACGAGTTGCAGCTTCTACAAAATCTCAACTTGTACATAACACATACATATATAATTATGGGCAGCATTCTCTTACAATCTCCGTTCAAACTTTGTTTAGGGCACATATTGTGTTAAGGAGTTTGTAACTATTCCTAAGCTGGTCCTTATGACCAGGCCCTACATACAGGACTGTATACTATGTGACTTAGTCAGTGATTAAGAAAGGCTGTCCAGGATTAGCAAGTCTGCTCTGTAAGTCACCAAAATTTGGTGGCAAATAGGGTCATGGGGTCTGACATAACGACCTGTCAGCACCTGCTGTACAGCATTTGGTGGTAGTGCCACCTACAAGCCAGTGAATGCTGTAGTATGTTGTATGACATCCTGATACGATGCTATTTTAGCACAGAAACACAATATTCAGGGCAGAGTTTGTAGAATTTCTGCCACAGCCTTATGACTATTGGGAACAACATATGAATGTTCTAAGGCAATCCTACAAACGTTTTGTCTTGCATACATTTTGAAGGTCCTCAGTGGCCTAGTGGTTAGCAAGTTTGGCATCTAATCATAGGCTGTCACCTCTGTGGGTTCGAGTCCCACAAGTGGCAATTCTGAGGACCTGTCCCAATATGACCCTGGCTGTTGAACGGGACGTAAACCCCCAACTTTGACTTTGCATACATTTTGCTGGATGGCCCCAGTGGCCTAGTGGTTAGCACGTTTGGCATCTAATCACAGACAGTCATCCATGTGTGGGTTCGAGTCCCATAAGTGACAATGCTGAACACCTGTCCAATGGCTGTGGAACGGGATGTAAAACTCCCACTTACTTTGCACACATGTGCTCCGCACTGCGGACAGATAATAGAAAGTGTAAATTCAGTTCCACCGAGTTTTATCAAGCCTAACTCTATATGATTTTTATTGAATTCTAGTAGTATAGGGGGCTATTTGGTCACACAAATAGTCACACAATCTACGTGGTCCCCCTGGGGGTTGTATAGATTTTTGTGACCAGCAGTCACGGCCCATCTGTGTGAGGAGGGGGGATATGGGGGAGTTGGGGGGTTTACTTAATGCCAGGGGTGTGTTAATTATCTGTGAAAATGAGGTTGAAATGAAATACATTTATTGAAAGGAAGTACATAAAATATTCATAGCATCACCAACAAATAAACAACATTTAAAGCTACATAAGGGCAAATAAAATCATGTAAACAGCTAAAGGTAAAATAAAAAAACAGCAAACATCCAAGAACCTTTAAAAACTAGTAAACAACTTTTGTATATTTAAGCATCTACATATTTATAGCATCAAATAAGGGACATTAAAAACAACAAATTATCATAAATATGAAACATCCAAAAAAGTTAAGACATTTAATCCCATACAAATTTGTAAGGATATTTAAAAACGAAATAGTCATGAAAGGTAAAATGATTATATGGTCCATTGACCGCTAAATGACTATAGTGTTTGCTACTTTTCATATTTTCAAAAATAAAAGCATCATAAAAAATCCTGGATTTCCATTGGGGTGACTATAATTCCAGCAATCCGATTGGCGTGACTATAAATCAGCGTCAGGGGTCATTTAAACATCTACAAATTAAAGCTAGCAAAAAAAACTATACACAAGTCATAGCCAAGTTTTTTTCCCACAATTTTTTCCTTTAAAAAGCCAGTTAAATTGACCCAGTTTCAGATTGTCACAGCAGCCTTTCATTAGACGTCATATATAATTCAATCCCAAACCCCTTTAATTTAAACCAACCCCTGTACATTATTACCTTTATTTTAAAGTAATTACCTTATTTTAAATTTTTCTCGGCGACTGTTATTCAATAGTACTGGAATAAGTAAGAATCCCTCGAATATACCAAAGTCCCAAAAATTTAAATATCATATACTAGAGTCAAATGGAAAGGCTATTATCCCCTATCATTTGAAAAGCATGTGACTATTCTCACAGATGGTCATTCCACAATACAAAATGGGTTTAATGATCTGGAAAAAAGTGTGGGGTAATGAATGTATAATTTTCAAATGCTCATAACTTTTTGAGGAATAGTCCGATTTTAAAAATTCAAAAAGGACCTCGATCCATATCTCCAGACAAAAATTTTGATACCTAATACTATAACCCTAAATAATAAATGCATAATATTTTGAAATCCAGCACATTAAAAAAAAGTCCCATTGTAAAAGCCTATTATCACCTATTGACAATGCCATTCGCACAGCTGGTGTCTTTAATCATTAAAAAGGTCTTTTTAAGGAATTATAATGTAGAATTTTCAAATACTCATAACTTTTTGAGGAATAGTCCGATTTTAAAAATTAAAAAAGCGTCTTAATCAGTGAGTCCAGACAAACGTGTTGATATGAAACACGCTCCTGTTAAACCATTGATAAAAATTTGAAAAAAATATTCATTAATTATGTTAAGAGACACATAATTTGCATTTTTCAAACGGCCCCAACTCTGCGAGGGATAGTCGGATTTTAAAAATTCGAAAAGCATCTTAATCAGTGAGTCCCGGCGAACGTTTTGATATCAAACTTAACCTTATATGAGAAATAACGGGAAATTTTAACTATACCAAAGCGTTCATTATGATATAACACAATGTGCGCACATTTAACGCATGTGAGCCTCACAATCCGCATATGTAACACATGTAACACAATGTGCACCGCACATGTAACACAATGTGCGCACATGTAACACAATGTGCGCACATGTGACCCTCACAAACCGCACATGTAACACAATGTGCGCACATGTGACCCACACAAACCGCACAATGTACACCGCACAAACTGCACGTGTAACACAATGTGCGCACATGTAATGCATGTAACACAATCTGCACCGCACACGTAACATAATGTGCACCGCACATGAGGCTCATCAAACGTAATCCATCTCAGGGTTTCCTGGTCCCCCCTTCTTTTTGATAATCGGAAGGTATTATTCGCTCAAAGACGAGGGTATCGTCTCGGGACCCCAACCGAGACTCATTGTTGCCAGGATTCTACGACTTTACCGTCTTTTAGCACTCTCACATTTATTAGGTTGTTGCCGAATCTGGGTTCCCCGTATTGTAAAGCCGCCATGGGGTACTCTGGTATTTGCGTAGTTCTTCTTGCTCGGCAGTTTTTCCAAGTATTCTATCGTATAAGTATACTTTGCGATACTGGGGTTATTTCTTACATGCTCCATTATTTTGTTTTTATTTATTTGATTTTTAAAATTTTTTTATATTTTTTATTCATTAAAAATTCGGATGTTCGATAAAATCGACGCAGGAACTGTCTAATTGTAAGGGGTCTTGTAACTTTCTACAGAGCTTTCATCCTGTGCATGCGGATCGGATTCCCCATCCGTTTCAGAGCTTTCTTCCTCTGTATGCGAATTGGATTCATCATCTGTACTATCATCATCGTTTTCTTCTTCGCTGTCAATAAGTTCATCGAACAAAGATGAGTTTCGACGAAGAACTATTTTCAAAGCCTGGACAAATCTGTAATGTTTTTCATTCATTAAGGTCTGGATCTCTTCCATCACTTCCTGGTGTATCGTACTCCTTTTCAAATGATGCACAGTTGTCAAAATATCGGCATAACTTTTCATAATACCCTTTCTATACTTCCAAAATAAGTCTTCTGTGGCCTTTTGTCTCGATTCTACTTCGGAATAACCCTCTTTCTCGTAGGATTCAACCTTTTCGGAGTATTGGTCATCGTATTTTCTATACACTCTTTGCACTATGTTATCCCATCCAGATTCATCGGGTTCATCTGTATTTTCATCGCACAGTCTTTTCATAGGGGGCTCATCATTTTCGGGACACCCTCTTTTAACGTGTTTCTGTAGGTCCATTGTAGATGCAAAAATAATACCGCAATCGATGCAAGACCATTGGCTTTTATCCATTTTATATATATCTTCAACTCTCTTTTTCACACTGTTTCCCTGCTGACTGTCAGATGTTAAGTGATGCATCTTACGCTTTCCAACCCCTTTTATAATATTAGTCCTAAGCCTGTCTTCATCGGCTGTATCTTGTTTGAGGTCGACTAGTAAATAGCCGTAGGGCTCCTTGGTAGCATAATGAAATGCATCTAAAAACGACTGAGAATTATTCGGGTACATCTGCCTTGCCAAATGCGCCACCTGTTGCTGGTCGCGCGGATTTTTAAAAAGTACAATATATTGCGTATTTAAGTTTATGGTTCTGTTTTCTTTGCCATGGTGGTACAAATTTTGTAGCAAGCAAATGACGCTCAAGTTACAATGGTGAGAGCCTTCGGTATACATTTCGCATACGTCTACATTTTTTGTGGTATCTTTCATAAGGTCATCGTAAATGTACAAGGTAGGCTGACCATCGGGAGTCCGCTGTTCGATACCCTGCACGAATTCTATATGAGGAACAGTGTCTTGTAAATCAGTGTAAGCAGGCTGCCATCTTTTGTAAAACCATAAGATCTTTTCAGGAGGAGGTGTTATCATTGATTCAGCCTGTTGCAGTAAATGTTTCATCCAGGTTGTTTTTCCGCAAGAGGTCGGTCCTGCCAATAACATTGTAAATGGGTGCCTAAACACAAAGGCATTCTCCTGTTTTGACGATACTTTCAAACGCGGAAGATAAATTTGTCTCAATCCGTGTAATGCTTCGGATGATAAAAACTTTTCTTGCGGTGTCTCGGGTGTTACAATGGGCACGTGTGTGACATCGGGTGCTATGTGTGCCACATTAGGGTTTATATTTGAGACGCGTGTAACATTTGGCATTGCGTGTGCAAGATCAGCCGACGATGGATTTACAATTCTTTTCTCATTCCAAACCGACATTGCACCCCTTTTGTGCTGTGTAAACATATGTCTCCTGAATGAATAAGGTGTAGCAAAACCCTTTGAGCACTTTTCGCATGTTTTATTCATGGTGACTCTTCAGTGTCTAGAATAAAACGTCTTCATCTAAATGTAACTGCCATCTTTTATAAATTTGCCCACTCGATGCATAGGATTTTTAGTTAAATTTATTACCCAACAAACAATGTATTTGACCTAAATACCCGGATTTGTAAAAGGCCTTAGCCAAACCATAGCCTTAACTTTTGTACCTTAACGAAAGCAAGTGGCTAGGTGGCTCAAAAATATTTGAAAAGTTTATAAAAGACCGTAGAAACAAACAAATCCGAGGTGCGTAGTATAAGATTGAATATTCTCGATCAAAAACTTTAAACCTTACTAACTGAGCCATATAGAGTGTATCTTGTATGTAAGGAAAAAATATGTGGATACCCAAAGGTTACCATCCGTTTAAATTAATCAGCCCGGTGCAACAGCAAACCGAAATGGCTGAAATGTTGGTCAAAAGGAAGAGAGCCATGGAAAAACAGGCTCAGAAAAAAGGAATAGGAAAACCGACGGAAAAAAAGAAGAAAAGTATAAGAAAAATGGTGAAGAAAAAGAAGACCGGTAATAACTATGTAACTAAAAAGTCTGGGAGTAAAAGTCCATCAGTCAGGAGAGTTAAAAAGTCTACAAGAGGTCGAAGGATGGTGCGAACGGATATATTTTCGTGATGGAGTACAATAAGGCAGTTACTGCGTCGATTTTATCGAACATCCGAATTTTTAATGAATAAAAAATATAAAAAATTTTTAAAAATTAAATAAATAAAAACAAAATAATGGAGCATGTAAGAAATAACCCCAGTATCGCAAAGTATACTTATAGGATCGAATACTTGGAAAAAAACTGCCGAGCAAGAAGAACTACGCAAATACCAGAGTACCCCATGGCGGCTTTACAATACGGGGAACCCAGATTCGGTAACAACCTAATAAATGTGAGTCTTAAAAGACGGTAAAGTCGTAGAATCCTGGCAACAATGAGCCTCGGTTGGGGTCCCGAGGCGATACCCTCGTCTTTGAGCGAATAATACCTTCCGATTATCAAAAAGAAGGGGGGACCAGGAAACCCTGAGATGGATTACGTTTGATGAGCCTCATGTGTGGTGCACATTATGTTACATGTGTGGTGCAGATTGTGTTACATGCGTTACATGTGCGCACATTGTGTTACACGTGCAGTTTGTGCGGTGCACATTGTGTTACATGTGCGGTTTGTGTGGGTCACACGTGTTACATGTGCGGTGCACATTGTGTTACATGTGCGGTTTGTGTGGGTCACACGTGTTACATGTACGGTGCACATTGTGTTACATGTGCGGTTTGTGAGGGTCACATGCGTTACATGTGCACACATGATGTTACATGTGCGGTGCACATTGTGTTACATGTGTGGTTTGTGAGGGTCACATGTGCGCACATTGTGCTACATGTGTGCACATTGTGTTACATGTGTTACATATGCGGATTGTGAGGGTCACATGCGTTAAATGTGCGCACATTGTGTTATATCATAATGAACGCTTTGGTATAGTTAAAATTTCCCGTTATTTCTCATATAAGGTTAAGTTTGATATCAAAACGTTCGCCGGGACTCACTGATTAAGATGCTTTTCGAATTTTTAAAATCCGACTATCCCTCGCAGAGTTGGGGCCGTTTGAAAAATGCAAATTATGTGTCTCTTAGCATAATTAATGAATATTTTTTTCAAATTTTTATCAATGGTTTAACAGGAGCGTCTTTCATATCAATACGTTTGTCTGGACTCACTGATTAAGACGCTTTTTTAATTTTTAAAATCGGACTATTCCTCAAAAAGTTATGAGTATTTGAAAATTCTACATTATAATTCCTTAAAAAGACCTTTTTAATGATTAAAGACACCAGCTGTGCGAATGGCATTGTCAATAGGTGATAATAGGCTTTTACAATGGGACTTTTTTTAATGTGCTGGATTTCAAAATATTGTGCATTTATTATTCGGGGTTATAGTATTAGGTATCAAAATTTTCGTCTGGAGATATTAAAAAAAGTTATGAGCATTTGAAAATTATACATTTATTACCCCACACTTTTTTCCAGATCATTAAACCCATTTTGTATTGTGGAATGACCATCTGTGAGAATAGTCACATGCTTTTCAAATGATAGGGGATAATAGCCTTTCCATTGGACTCTAGTATATGATATTTAAATTTTTGGGACTTTGGTATATTAGAGGGATTCTTACTTATTCCAGTACTATTGAATAACAGTCGCCGAGAAAACTTTAAAATAAGGTAATTACTTAAAAATAAAGGTAATAATGTACAGGGGTTGGTTTTAATTAAAGGGATTGGGTTTGAATTATATGTTGCGTCTAATGAAAGGATGCTGTGACAATCTGAAACTGGGTCCCATTAACTAGGGGAAAATTGTGGGATAAAAGCTGGACTATTACTATGTGTGTAGTTTTTTGGCTAGCTTTAATTTGTAGATGTTTAAATAACCCCTGACGCCGATTTATAGTCACGCCAATCGGATTGCTGGAATTATAGTCACCCCAATGGAAATCCAGGATTTTTTATGATGCTTTTATTTTTGAAAATATGAAAAGTAGCAAAGACTAGAGTCATTCAGCGGTTAATGGACCATATAATCATTTTACCTTTCATGACTATTTTGTTTTTAAACATCCTTACAAATTTGTGTGGGATTAAATGTCTTAACTTTTTTGGATGTTTCATATTTATGATAATTTGTAGTTTTAAATGTCCCTTATTTGTTGCCATAAATATGTAGAGGCTTAAATATTCCAAAGTTGTTAACTAGTTTTTAAAGGTCCTTGGATGTTTGCTGGTTTTATTTTACTTTAGCTGTTTGACATGATTTTATTTGCCTTTTTGTAGCTTTAAATGTTGTGTAGTTGTTGGTGATGCTATGAATATTTTATGTACTTCATTCCAATAAATGTATTCCATTTTGACCTAATTTTCACAGATAATTATCACCCTGCATTAAGTAAACCCCCCAACTCCCCCATATCCCCCCTCACACAGATGGGCCGTGACTGCTGGTCACAAAAATCTATACAACCCCCAACTCCCCCATATCCCCCTCCTCACACAGATGGGCCGTGACTGCTGGTCACAAAAATCTATACAACCCCCCAGGGGGACCACGTAGATTGTGTGACTATTTGTGTGACCAAATAGCCCCCTATACTACTAATTCTTTGATCTCAACCATCAAAAGGTGTTAACTAAAATAGTTATTTCAATGGGAGAGGTAGAGTCACAGCTAGTGCACATATTATGTCAAAATATGAACATTATTGAACTGGGGGAGTTATTTCAAATTTTATATTATAATACATTGTGAAAAAATTAAAAAACAAAATCATTTGAGGTTACTGTGTCCAAACAGTAAACACACACAAATACCCCTCATACACACAAATACACTCATATATGGATTAAAGCATCCACAATATTACAAATACATGAAAAGTAAATGTCTGAGAAAAAACATGACATCCCTGACATTGGGAGGAATGACATAAGAACACTATTGATCTGATTGGCTGTGTATGGAAGCCTTTGAAAATTTTTTATGACATAACCAGAATTGAATTTGTAATTTGTTATTTTTACATTATAACAAGACACAATGGGATGGAGAAAGTATGGATCAACTTCTTTCTAATATGAAAAAGTTTCATCTGTGACCCACAGTTTTTTTCACTGTCCTGGACATAAAACATCGAGATGAAGTTATTTTCAAACTTAAAACTATTGGTAGTGATTTCCCTTTTAAAAAGTAGATAAGTAAGTGAATACAGAGAATTGTTGTCCACTATCAAGCCATAATCCCTGGAAAATCTGGTACATACAGCAGCGTATGAATTATTTATCTGAATGAGACCAAACCATGACCATGGTGGAGTGGCCTTTTGGTATGGATGTACTTCTTCTGACTTATGGAAGGACTTAAATTAATATGTTTCACCAATAATTTTAATAATTTTCTGCAAGTTTCTCTAAATTTTAGACCTCTGTGCTTTATGTCACGCCTAGTACCTTTGTAGTGGTTATATTGTGATGGGTAGTTCAAAGAGAAGAGGAAACAAAACATAGACAATTCGGCCCTTTACCAAATCGGCCCCCGTCAAATCGGCCCCCAGAAAAAAGTTACCTAGTCAAATCGGCCCCCTTGGAAATAACAAAAGAGTGAATAAATATTCATTATTCTTTTAAGTTTTAATTTATAAAGAAATATTATACAAAGTATAAAACATTAAGAATATTCAGCTTTGCCTCAAAACTTATACAAATATTACACAGAATGTTGATCAAACAAACTTGTATCAACATTACACAAATACTTATGAAATAAAGCCAATTCTTATCAAATGGTCACAAGAGTTACAAAACAATTTAAAATCTAATCAGAGGGATTATTAACAAAGGTATTAATCAGTAGGATACACTGAAAAGCCATTTGTTCTTGAAAAGATCACAAAAGTTATGATCCCATCTGCAGATGCTATGTATTTAGGATAACTAGTGCTCCAAATCTCTCAGGTTTCAAAAGTCGACTAAAAACCTACCTATTTCAGAAATCATTTCCACCATAGCTTCTAACTACCGAACACCGGATCACCTCCCTGGGTACGACTTGGAACATGTCTAATGTCTTGATGATTTATGCCTTACGAACTGGATGGTGTGCCTTAGAATCCGTAGATACAGAGATTAAGCACTTGGACAACTGATTAATTGATTGATTGATTGAACTACACTTTCAGTAATTCTTACATGAACAAGTATGTTCTGGATATAGGTTAAAAATAATTGATTAAAGCATCCAATTATCTTTGATGTGTGATAATTACACTTAGCCAAAGTTCTCAATATTACACAAAATTATACAGAATTACCTCCACCTCCTCCCCTTATTCAACATTAACATGGACCAGATTTTAATTCAACACCATTTCAATTAAGGCATGTAGTTTCTGTTGAAAAGAACACCTTATTTTTCTGTTTTAATAATCCTGAAGAAATAGCTTTATCAGCCCAGTCAAATGCTTTCTGCAGGTCTAAAAATAAGTTCTAATTCCAAATTTTTCAACTGGGGGCCGAATTGTCCAGGGCCAAATTTTTAGGGGCAGACTAGGCTCAATAAAATGTTACTGCCTGATATAACTCACTAATGGGTAATTATATTTCGACTTTCTATAAAATGTTTTTTGAGACATTATGAGACATTGAACATTATGAGACATTGAACACCCTCAATACTATAACACCCAGCATTGAGGATGAACATCTCTTGCACACCCTCAAACCTGAGACCAAAACATCATGACCTGGTAATGCCATGGCATCATGCATCATTAGCACCAAATTATGCTAACTTATTCATGCACAGGTCCGAAATCAAATGCAATCTACCTGATAACCTACACTAAATGCAACATTTTCCAATAAATAAAAAGGACATTTAGGAGAAGAACATGAACATAATGACAGTTTAAAAGGATGGACAACCAACCCCAGTTTCACTTCATTCCAAGAATGACGGACACAACCACAGATACATGTAGTTCTCTGTGCTAGAGTAGTGTACACCAAAATTTGAGGCATCCAATACAGCCAGGCACAAGTGAACTAAGTTGGGCTGGACACCCAAATTACACACTCTGGCCCCAATTGGTATCAACCAATTTGTGTGATTCTTTATGGATATTGTTGGACTATCAAGCACTCATTAATCCCTCCTTTCTTCTCAAATTTTTAGGGGACTTTTTCCAGGCTGGGCTATCCTGAGAGGCCCAAAAGGCCAAGGTCTGATACCAGAGTCCGGTTAACCAGGAGTATACAGACCCTGCCCCCCCTTTTTTATACCTGCTCTGAGGTTAGGGAAGAGGGGTATGAGTTCAGTCCCAATAAAATAAACCTCCCAAAGGTAGCATGTCAGAGGTTTTTTTTTGATTGGTTGATTAATACTTATCTAAGTATCGGTATATACAATATGTACATATTTACAAAAGAATGTCCCCTCATTATTGGGCCTGTTGGTGGATCTGCTGAGCAGCCACTACTGGCCCTAAATGGAAAAGCTCTGAATCAGCCCAAGCCACATCCTTCAGATAGAACTGTGTGAAGGTGTTATGTGATTCCCAGTGGCAGGCTGATAATATTTGGTCTAAGGAGATTCCAGACTGGAAAGCCTTAGAGGCAGCAAAGGCCCTTACATCATGGGCTTTAACCTGATGTAAGGTGAGGGCCTGCTGGTCAGAGAGCTCATAGCACAGGATCACAGTTTGTTTGATCCATGAGGAGACGGTGGCAGGAGAGATGTCTTTGTCGAAGCCTTTATTGAAGGAGACAAAGACCAACTCCTTGTTCTGCCTGAGGTCTGAAGTCCTGTCCAAGTAGTAACGCAGGGCTCTAACTGGACATAATGACCTGTCACCTTTGAGTGACTTATCCAGAGTGGGGGCCAGGGCTGGGATTACCACCGGTGCCACACTGTCTGGTCCCTCCTTAGCCAGCTGGTTCATGGAAAGGAAGCTGGGAGAGGGGTATAAGGACACCTTGGACCAGTCTGCTTAGTGTCTGATATTTTTGTGTAGCCAAGCGTGGATCTCACTCCTGCGTTTGCCTGAACCCAGGACCAAGAGGAAAACAGTCTTGGAAGTCAAATGTTTCAAGGAGGCCTCTTTGAGTGGTTCAAAAGGAGCCTTACTCAGCTGATGTAGTACCAGTGAAAGGTTCCAGGAAGGAATGCCCCTTCTGCCTTTTGGTCTGTCCCTGTGGAAACTGTCCAAAATTCGAGTGAGATTCTCGTCTGTGCTAATATTAGTGGGAGAGTTTCCCAGTTTATCAGCTATGGCTGATCTGTAGCCATCAATGGTGCCCGGCTGTAACTTCCTGTCCTGAAACAAGTATAGGAAGAAGTCAGCAATGGCCTTTAAAGGTGGTGCTCTGAAGTCCACCTGATTAGAGAGGCACCACTTTGTAAAAATGGTCCACTTTGCTTCATATACTGATCTCGTTGATCTCCTTTGAGGAGCCTCAATTCGTGCTGCCACTGCCTCAAAGAACCCCTGCTCCTTGATTGCTGTGGCTCTAGGAGCCAAGCATGAAGGTTGAGATTTGACAGATTTCTGTGCAGGGTCTGGTTGAATGGTTGGGTTACCAGGTTGGGCAGGCACAGAGGGATCTGACTGGACATGACTACGAGGTCCCAAAACCAAGGCATGTTGGGCCATCCGGGTGCAATCAGAATCATAATCCAGCAACTTCTCCACCACTTTGCCCAAGATGGCCGCTGGTGGGAAGGCGTACGGGTCCAGTCCCTCCCATGAAAGGCTGAGTGCATCCACTGTCCAAGCCAGGGGGTCTGGGACCGGTGAGACAAACTGTGGAAGCTTGTTGTTGAACCTGGTGGCAAATAGGTTCACTGTGGGCCGGTGCCACCAGTTGCATATTGCTTGGAAGACGTCTGGATTGAGGGACCATTCTGTTTGGATGGTCTGGCCTAGTCTGGCTAGCTTGTCTGCTATCACGTTCAGACGGCCGGGGATGTGTCGAGCTTTGAGTATTACCTCGTTCCTGGAACACCAGGTCAGTATTTCCATAGTAGAGCACACAAGGGGCCCGACCTCATTCCCCCTCCTTGTTTATGTAAGCAACCACTGTAGTGTTGTCTGTAGCTATGAGGACTATGTTGTTGGAACAAAGTGCCTGAAATTCTTTTAAGGCCAGGAGGACTGCTTTTAACTCTAGGTAGTTAATGTGCAGTTTGCTTTCTGGAAGTGACCAGTTTCCCCTTGCCATGTGCTCGTTTAAGTGAGCGCCCCACCCTTCTTTTGATGCGTCTGTATAGATCTGAAGAGCATGTTTTAGTGTTTGTAATGGTTGACCTGTGAGAACATTGCTTTCCTCCAGCCACCATTCTAGGAGTGGGTGGAGTGATTTTGGGATGGGGATGGTCTTTTCCATTGTGTCTGGTACCCTCCAGTTGTTTTTGAGGTGCCACTGTATGGGTCTCATGTGTAAACGACCCAAGTATACTTGCTTCTCTGTAGCAGTCAGTAACCTGATTAAGGACATTACCTTCCGGACCGGGCACAGTGGACTGGCCATAATTTCCTGTATCTTTCTCTGCAAGGTCTGCCAACGTTCTGGTATGGGTCTGACCCTGCCTTCTTTCAAGTCATATTGGTAACCTACGAAATTGAAATTTTGATTGCGATCCAGCTCTGATTTTTCCTTGTTCACTAGCCCGCCCAATTCGTGACAGAGCTACTAGGGTTTGTGTATGTTGCAGACAAGTCTGATGGAATCTGTCTCTCACCAACCAGTCGTCTAGGTACTGGTGGATTCTTATACCCTTTTTCATTGCTAATAATTTGATCTCTTTGGCCACCACTGTAAACTCCATAGGGGCTGTGGATAGGCCAAAGGGTAGTGCTTTGAATTGATAAGTCTTGCCCTGGATATGAAAACGCATGTACTTCCTGGACTGGTTGCTTATGGGCATGTAGAAGTATGCGTCCTTGAAGTCTATGGAGGTCACCCAATCCATAGACTTCAAGGACAGTAATTGTCATTTATAATTTTCTGACCCTTGGCCAGTCGCTGTGAGAAGTTGGAAGCCCTGCCTCTGTGAGATCTCTGACCCCTTCTTTTCAGTTGTTTCCATGCCGGTAGACCAGATTTCCTGTCTTGTTGCTGTTTGCCAGGGTGACTGTAATGGTGAAAACATTGAGAACCCTTGATTCCTGAACTGGGAGCCCGCTTGTCCTCATGATGTCTTATTTCCTCTTCAGCCTTGGAAATCAAGTGATCCGGAAATAAGGCACTCATATGCAGGGGGGCATTCCTGAGAGTATTCAAGGTGTCCTGTTTGATGCCCGGTTTGATGTAATCCAGATAACTGTCCCTGCGGGTGAGAGTAAAGTTGGCACATTTATGAAGACACCCTCCGACAAGTCCTGCATAGTCCTAGCCAATGCCTGGGTGATGCTCCAGTTAATGGTGACCAAGAAGTCCAGTTCCTCAATAGCCTAATGGACTTTGCTGGTGGATTTGCCCTTGCTTTTATCACCCTGTATAACTTTCAATTGGGTAGCCATAGAGTCCTGCACTTTTGTCAAGCAACGGGAGAAACCAGCAGCCTGGTTGCACATAAAACTTTGATCCCGTGCAGACCTTTCCCATCTTCTAAGGGTGTCTTGAGAAACTGGTCTGGAGGCAGGAGCAGATGGAACGGTTAGCAATCCTGGGTAAGCTGCTGTTGAGGGGAGCCGGTTGGTTAGTCCATGAAGAAACTTTTTACCTGGAAAAGTCTTTCTTCTCTACAAACATATCACACCACTTCAAAGTCTTGGGTGGTTTCACAAACTGGTCCTTGACTAATCCGGCTGTCTCTGAGGCCCAGGAAGCGTAACCTTCATGTAAAGTAATGTTCAGCTTCACAAATTTTTAACAGAGCCACTCATCCACTGGAACTTTAACTGACACTTTTCCCGGTTGCTGAGACCTCGTACCGGCAAATGGGTTGTCATCTTGAGCAGCGGAAGACAAATCAAACTCTGGGATTTGATTTCAACCCATAAACTACCTGACACCATGGAGAGTCTCCCTGTAGGTCTGCTCTGCACTCAACTCCTGGTCCGCATCTAACAATTCTTCTTGATCTGGACCTGTGGACTGTATATCAGAGAGTTCGCCTTCTTCGTCTAAGCTAGAAGAAGGGTGATCACTCGGCTGATCTTCATCAGAGACCGGTTCTTCTTGAGAAGCAGGTATACCAGTAGCAGTAACAACAGGCTGAGCAGTGGGACCTGGGGGCTGGACCTCGGGTCAACCATTGGTACTGACAGCAGCAGGGCGTACCACATTCTGGCTGGTGGGTTGAAACTCTCCAGTAGCACCAGGAGCCTCAACAGGCCGGGTGGCAGGAAGTGCACCGGGGGCCTCAACAGGCTGGGTGGCTTTCTTCATCTTCCTGGTAGTACCGGTAATAGACGTCTGGCTGGTAGACTGCTGCTCTGGTGGGATAAACGGCTTGTCAGACACCACCACACTGGAGCTCTGGACCGGTTCAACCGGGACATGGAAAGTCTTTGACAGGAAAAGAGCCTCTAGATGGGCAAAGCACTCTGACCACTAGTCATCAAGATTCTTCAGGTCAGATTGTTACTCTGGGGCTTTGCTGGCTTTAGCAGTCTTCTTGGGTGATTTGTGAGAGGTCTTTTTCTTCTTAGAGGGAGTTACTTCGCCTCTATCACTGGGATCACCCTTCCCGCTCTCAACCTGCCCCAACACAGTGACAGAAGATGGATCAACAAGGGGAGGAGAGCTAATCTTCTTCTGGTGTTCTTTCCTAGCCTTATAGGTGGGGGTGGCCAGCTGTAACTTCTGCTCAGGGTAAAACCTTCACAAATTTCGCAAGACTTCTTCTCAACACATGGATCTTGCCCAACCCCTTTTTCACGACAACGTGCACACTTTGAATGGGTGTCAAAACGTGCCATAGCGTGGCCACAAGTCCCTCTTCTTTGTCCAGGGGACGCCATAATGATCTTGAACACCAAGTATTAAGATGGAAGTAAATAAAAATATGAGAGTTCGTGAGTTGTCTTTAAAATCTTCACTTTACAAAAACACATCCACACACTCCATGCGCCAAATGAAAAAGACACGATGATGTCATCCTGTCTAGACAGGAAGTATGCATGAGGCGACACCTATTGAATGCACACTCCATGACCAGTCCTGCTGGTAGTTTATACAGGATGGCTTTTTCTTAGTGTTCTCAATAAACCCTTTTTAGTGGGACCGGGTAGGTAGTTATTTCAACGGGCGGGTACCCGGGTACTCGTGCCGATGGGCGATAATAGCAGACACAACAAAAATCTACACATTTACAGACTTAAAACCCACACAAATAATGAGATCCAACCACTTACTTTGTTTCTTGTCGGCCACCTTTTTTGCATTCAAAACAGTATCACACGGAAGAAATGTTAAATAAAAAAGACTGTGCATTCAAACATTCACGGTTGTTTATATAAAAATGGAGTCACATGACCTATCACCCAGCTATCGCAAAGGCATTACTCAATTTCTCGAATGTAGTTTCGGAATTGAAACTTCATTTTTATTTCAGGTTTGTAAGTGAATTTTATAATACAAAATTATCAAGAACTGTATGAAAATATTGTACTCTTATTTATTTAAGGAGTACATGTCGCTATATAGCCAATATACAGCGTTTTATGAACTCGGAATTAGGTAACTGTATTAATGTACTGACGATTTTCAAAGTTTACTAGCATTTGACAGTGCATAAAGAACCAAAATAAAAGTTAAATGAAATGCTATAAATGGTGTAAAAGGGTGAGAAAACAATATTCTTGTGCATTTTAATTGAATAGCTTCATTTTAGGTGAATTTATGAAGTCGAGATATGTCTGTACTCGGTCAGCCAACGTGGCGATATTGAAAGAAATATATCTAAAGCTTAGATTCGGGTACTCGGGTATGTGATTTCAGATTCGGGTAAATATTCAGGGTTCGGGTACCCGGATATCCGGATACCCGTTGAGATCAAAGTTTTTCTGTCATTTGGCGGGACCGGTCGCGCCGACCGGTAAAGCAATTGTCCATTGGATAGGATGTATTAATGCAATAAAATGTCTCTTTGGATCATAAGGAAAATGGTAATGCCATGTCTATTGTAAGAAACTTAAAATATAACTATACCCTATTCAACTATTTTCAGTTTACTTACTAACCACTCCATAGTCCCGAGCATATTCAGCACATTCATATTGTTTGTACGAGCAAACTCTTTCAATCAGTGTCACTTGTCCTATATTCTAACCATGCTTAAACGTCTTTATGAGTGAGCATTGACAGTCCAATCAAATGCATCTGATCTCATAGGTTGAAGCTGTATGACGACTGACCTTTTGGGTATTATGGCATGTAGTTTGGGAAACAAACCTATTTGTTCAACTCTTTTATCATGATATGATAAGTTTCCAGCAAAAATGTAGCCGAGTGATCTTGTTCCAAGAAAAGATTGGTTGTACAAATCAAATGTTTACTTCCCATGAGTGATTGACACCTGGTGTTAAGAGTGACTTTTATGAATCATAGCAGTCGGGAGTAGGTTTAAGGCCTATATTTTTCCTTGTGTGATTTCTTTATTACTTGTATGACCCAATCTTTGTATGTGGGACAAATCAAGTCGTTTTTAGAATTTCCCTGCAGTTTCCCCAACAGTCAAAGGAGTATCACAGTTTAAAATCAGTTTGGTTTTAAGGCCTGTTCAAATGGTTCTGGGTAGTCATAACAACTTGTATTTTAATTTCCCTTCATAACCTTGTCCAACTTTCCAACATAGGGTCCAGGGTTTGAACCGCAGACCTCAGAGGTGGGAGGTAACACTCACCTTCATCCTCTGAGATCTGTGGTTCAAACCACAGACCCTATTGCAGGGAAAGTTGGTAGTTGCTTACCGATGACAGTTTACATTACAGAACCTTGACCAAATGTATGTACTAGCTTCCTCTGCCCATAAAAATACCTGTCGTGAAATCACCTATACAGTGTTGAAAATGACGTAAAAACCCAAATAAATTGTCTCTATGAGTCCAAAAACAGACCTTTTCATTTCGTAATGTGTGATTAAAACGAGCCAGCATGTATAGATATTTCCTACACTCACTTTTCTGGTGTGTACATTTGATTCTATCTCATTATACTCTGGCCCAGAGGGATCCCATGAGATTGGATTGGCTGAGTGGCTGGCACTTTTGGCTTGGCTTTTGTGCAGTGCACATGTGTTCTCCCCATTACTGTGGAATATACAAGTGTTTGTTGTGTTTGATTTTTTTCCTGTGTGTGTATAATTAATGCCATTTCAATATGTTTTTCTTTGTTCATTATAATACTCAAAGTATTGGATTATTTCATGTACCTAATAATAAAACAGTGGTTTTTTTTTGGATTAACTGAATTTATACTTGGATATAAAAGTTAACAACATTTACACTTCTCCAGGATTTAAAACACTTTTCTTTTGTTTGTTTCCTTTTCAACATGGAAAAAGAATTATACCCATCAACAGATGAGAAGCTCCTTTATGGAGAAAATAGTACTACTAGTCAACCTAATAAGCAAGGAGCAGCTGACCACTCTAGCACTGCTAGTACAAGTGGTCAGGGACCAAATGTCAATGTAGTGGAATCTGTGATATCCCTACAGCAAGACATGACCACAGTTACAAACACTCTGCAAAGCTTGGACAAAGCTCTACAAGTCCTGACCAATAAGCGTACTGCGCAGGTGGATGAGGTCAGTGGAATACCCCCCAAAATGGCCAGGTCAGATATAAATTCTGACCTTAGCAGTCTATTTGCTGGAGCAGAAGGGGGGGAGACTGCAGGCTACACTATTGATGAACAAAAGCTGGAGGAAGACTCATCTGATGAAGATAACTTTTTATCCTCCATTGAATCTGCCATTGGGCCAAATAACAAGCTGGGCCCGGCATTGGAAAACAGCAAACTGGCCAGCATTGTGAACAAATGCTTTTCCAACTCAATCCCATATGACACTGTCATAACAAAGCAGGATTCGTACATGATCCCAAGCAACTGTGAGTCAGTCATAGTACCAAGATGTAATGATGAAGTTTGGGCACTGTGTGACAAGTACATCAAGAAAAAAGACAATAGACTGACAAGTATCAAGAGAGTCCTAGTTAGTGCCTCCACAGCAGTTGCCAGGGTGACAGATGAGCTAATGAAAGGCTTAACATCTAAAGGTAAAAAGCCTTTGCCATTGAAGGACATGGTCACCAGCCTGACTGATGCAGTCTCTCTCATGGGGCATGCATCTCACCAAAGCTCTCTCAGAAGGCCTGATAACATGGTGTCTATCTTAAAAAGGGACTATGCTGCCCTAAAATCTCCAATTGTACCTGTCACATCACTCCTATTTGGGGATGACCTTTTTAAAACAGTGAAAGATTTAAAGCAAACATACACAATGGGAAAGGATCTTTCCACCTACAATAGAAGCAAGAATATGGGTTCAAAAAACTACCAGCGCCAAACTGACAGAAGTCGGAAAATGCAGTGGTACAACAAACCTCATAACCAGAGGCGAAACAATAAAACCACTCACAAGAAACATCAAGCTTAGACCAGGTAACATTTTCACTGTTTGTTGATGAAACAATTCAAAAGTCAGAGTGTGACTTCTCTATGTTTACTGCGGGAAGATTGAAACACTTCCACTCAAAATGGAAATCATTGACATCTGACAAAATCATTTTAAATGCAATAACAGGCCACAAAATAGAGTTTCTTTCTGGATATACTGAATCAACATGCACCTAAGCCTAACTTGTGATTTTCACCCAAAGAGATAACTGCCATTAATAATGAGGTTGCAGAACTTCTCAAAAAAGGTGTCATTGTTTGATGCAACCAGGAGAAAAATGACTTTGTATCTCCTATTTTTTGTGAGATCAAAGAAAGATGGTCACCATAGATTAATTTTAAACCTCAAAGATATGAACCAATACATTGAGTATCATCATTTTAAAATGGACACTTTACAAACTGCTATTTCAACGATTAGACCTTCTCATATTTTGCCTCAGTTGACATAAAAGATGCATATTATTGTTTATCTATTGATGAAACTGACCAAAAGTACCTTAAATTTATGTGGAAAGGTGTTAAGGTATATAAATATACATGTTTGCCAAATGGTTTGGGAAGTGCCCCACGTATTTTTACTAAAGTTATGAAAGTTGTTTTCTCTGAACTTAGAGCCCAAGGATATAAAAGTGTGTCTTACATTGATGACTGTTGGTTACAGGGAAAAGATTTCACATCTTGCCAGGAAAATGTGTTTAAAACAGTGCAGCTACTGCAGTCCTTGGGGTTTATAATTCATCCCACTAAATCGACTCTAATGCCATCCCAAAGTATTACCTTCCTTGGATTTATTCTCAACTCAGTAGATATCACTGTGAGGTTATGTGATGAAAAGGCATTACACATAAAATCTGTAGTTCAAAAACTTTTGCATTCCCCTTCTACAACTATTAGAGAAGTTGCAAAAGTGATAGGAACACTAGTGGCCAGTTTTCCAGGGGTTAAAATGGGACCTCTATAGTTTAGACAACTAGAGCTTGAGAAAGCTAATGCTCTCAAAGATAACAAGGGTTGTTTTGACAAAACAATGACTTTATCTGCATTGGCCATACAGGATCTATAGTGGTGGGAAAAACATGTGGAAACCACATGTGATACCATAAATAAAGGCAGTGCAGACATTATACTGGAAAGTGATAGCAGCTCCCAAGGGTATGGCATAGTATACAAAGATAAGGGACTCCAGGCTAATGGGTTGTGGACAGATCAGGAAAGATCCTATCATATTAACTATCTAAAATTGAAAGGAGCCTTTCTTGCTTTGAAAAGTTTCTGTGCCCTGGAAAGAGGTAAACACGTGCATTTAAAACTAGACAATAATACTGCAGTAAAATACATCAACTCCATGGGAGGTTCACACCTCTTAGAATGTAATGCCCTTGCAAGAGAAATGTGGCTCTGGGCCTCATACAGAAATTTATGGCTCTCAAGTTCCCATGTCCCTGGGATTTTACATGTTACTGCTGATAGAGAAAGTAGAGTGCTTAACATTGATGGTGAATGGATGCTTCATCCTTTAATGTTTCAAAAACTGCATAAACTTTACCAATGTGGTTTCACAGTTGACCTGTTTGCATCTAGAATAAATATCCAGTTGCCTTCTTATTATTCATGGAGAGCAGACCCTTCTGAAAAACTTGTAGATGCATTTTCTGTGCCTTGGACATCACATTTCTTTTATGCTTTTCCACCCTTCTGCTTAATTCCAAAAGTATTGCAGAAAATATCACAAGAAAGAGCCACAGGAGTTGTCATTGTGCCCAATTGGAAAACACAAAGTTGGTATCCAACTGTGATAACTATGTGCCTAACAGAACCCATTTTACTTTATAGACACAAAGAACTACTGTTGCAGCCCCACAGGAGCCTTGTTCACCCACTGTGGAGAAAACTAGATCTGCTGGCCTGTCACTTGTCCAGACAACATGCACCTCTCAAAAACTCTCACCAGGTGTGCAAGAAATTATCTGCAAGTCCTGGAGGTCAAGTACATCAAAGCAATACTCAACCTACCTACAAAAGTGGGAAAAATTTTGCACTCAAGAAGGGAAGGATTCAGTTTTTCCAAGTACTGAAACTCTTAAATTTTCTGTACAATTTTCTTACATCAGTGATCTTGGGTATAGTCCTATTAATACTGCTAAATCAGCTATTATTTCCCTCAGTAGCATTTCCACAATTGTTCTCAAATCTCAGCTTATCTGAGAATATTCAATGACAGACCAGCACTCCCAAAATACCAACACACATGGGACATAAACATTGTTCTCAATTACTTGATCAGTCTCCCAATTTCCTCTCTAGATGAAAAACAACTCACTTTAAAAACAGTTATGTTTCTTGCATTATTATCTGGACCAAGAGGGCAAACAATTCATGTACTAAAACGAAGTAAAGTTGTGCTTACAAATGACAGACTTACATGCATTATAGATTCAATGCTAAAGCCCTCTACCCCTCGTAAAACTTCTTACCTCTTTAGCATTTAACTGCTACCATAAAAATGAAAATTTGTGTATTTTTCACCATATGCAAGAATACCTCAAATGTACAGAACATTGGAATACCAGCACAGACCAGTTATTTCTGACCATTCAGAAACCACACAAACCAGTCAGCAGGGATACTTTGCGTAGATGGATTAAGTCAGTGATGACAAATGCAGGCATAGACACAGAAGTGTTCAAACCTCACTCCACAAGGGCAGCAAGTACATCAGCTGCACACGCCATGGGGGCACCCATACAAACAATTTTAAATGCAGGTTACTGGAACAATTCTTGTACATTTGCAAAATTTTATTATAAAAGTATAAAGACATTCTGCTGTCTGGCCAAGAGTAGTTTCAACCCATATTTTACTCACAAAGTGTGCTAAGTCAGTGCCTTTACACAAGTATTTTTACATATATCACTTTTTGCCTCATTAAAATGAACTTCAATGAGTGTATTGTTTTATTAGCCTTGACTGTCAGGTCTCAAGGCTCTAAACTCTCATGGAATCCCTCTGGGCCAGAGGATAATGAGATAGAATTAAACATTAAACGAGACTTACCCATTGAAGTTTGATGATAATTCTGTCGAATTATTAATCTGAGGGATTACATGCCCACTCAAGGATTTATTCCTCTCAGCTAACTGTATTTCTAACAATATCCCACCCCTATCACAAGTACATCTTGAGATCTGTCAGTGTTAAAATGTGCCAGCCACTCAGCCAATCCTACCTCATATAATCCCTCTGTAGCCAGATTAATAATTTGACAGAATTATCATCAAACTTCAACAGGTAAGTCTCGTTTAATGTTAAGTTTTTAGCATGTGAGAGCTCATGGCAGGTTTTTCAGACAATTAGAAAAGTCAACTATGTGCTGGAAATGCTGTCTTTGTTGTGACAAATGTGTCCCACGCAAACTCAAATCCTGACTTGTGTACACTTATAGAACTGAATGCGTACCACCAAACAAAATGTAGACTTGCTCCAAGTCTTTGTGGTTCTTATTCCACCAAATCTGACACACATGGAATCATTATGAATCCATTTGATTAGTGGGTCACCTACTGCCTGGTGAAATAGCACCAAATTCTGGTAAAACAGTCATTCACTCCTCATATAACACCAAAGAGAAAAGGACTTGAGGAAACTCTACACAAAATAAGCAAAATCACGGTTTCGTCTGCACATGCTCCAGCATATGTCCTTGAAGGGTCAAGTGGGTAAAAACAAACGTAGGAAACAAAACCAGGAAGTGATTTTTAAATGGCGAAAAATGACAATAATATATGTTTCCTTGAATAACACACATTAAAGTAAATTTGTCTTACAAATATACATATGGATCTACGAAATGGTGTTTTACCACCAGGAAAAGATATTTTAAAATATTGTTTTAAGCCATCTAAGTTGGGCGAAAATAGGGGTCGACAGAATTACAAATCCAATAAACAAGTGCTAGTTAATGGTTTAATATCTTGGAAACTCTGTAAGCTATAGATATGTTATATGCATCACTAGAAAAGTAGTTAAACAGAATGTCTGCTTGTTTTTTCTTGCATTTAAATCCATCCAAATATGGGAAGTAAAAATTTTTTTTAAAAATTGAATTTTTTTTTAAAAAGTAAGTTAAAAAGCAAGTAAAAAATAAATATTTAAATATTTCTTGGTGCCCCTATATAATTCAATCTTTAAATTTTAAATATGGACTTCTCTATCATTAAATACAAAAAAAAAATTGATGTAAATCCATATTCTCTCAAGTGTGTTTACTGGAAAAAAATAATATTGCATTTGTTTTATGATAAAAGACACAAAACCTCGATTTTGAAGGTACTTTTACTCCATTAGTATATCAGTCTGGTCACCTTATTTGACAGAAAAAAATTATTTTATAATCACCAGGAATCGTTTATATGAGGAAGAAATCTGGAAGATTGTGAATTCTTATTCCTTGTTTACCTGGATACTTCATAATAATGTCCCCTGTAGCTTTGCATACCAGCACAATAAGTAAAAAAATAACTACTGTATAAGACAGATTGCTTAAAAATTGGCAGCCTTAATGGAGAAGGCCAGCTCAAGAGTACAGCAAGCTCTCAGGCCGAAAACCAGCCGATGCTATCATCTTTTGTTAGAAATTTCATTGGTTTCTGCTTATGTAATAAAATTATCATTGAGAACATATCTATTGATGAAATCATGGCATACATGGAATATCTAGTTGAAAATGGGGTTAGTGTGAACATGGTTGCTAATAATATATTGGCCATTAAGGCCATGTTTGTCATGTATGGTCTTCCACACCCTTTACTGCAGCACCCTAGAGTCCACTATTTTATAAAGTCACTGAAAATCAACAGACCATTGTCTGTCACTTCTCGCAATATTATGTCACTTCCAGAACTCACTGAACTGGTAAAACTATGTGACTCTCTACCTATTGGTCCCCCGTTCAAAGCCATATTTCTCATTGCATTTTTTTGTTTTTTTGCGCATATCAAACCTTGTCCCTCAGTCCCTCTCCCATTTTGACCCTTCCAGACACCTCACTCCTTCGGATGTAAAAATTACCAAAAAGTCCATGAGGCTAACCATAAAATGGTCAAAAACCATGCAAACCAGGGATAGAACCCACATCATAACCCTCCCAAAATTGCACCCTTCACCTCTATGTCCTATTTCAGCTTTACTTAGGGCCCTGTCCCATTACTCCCCCTCCCCTAATGATCCACTCTTTCAGGTTAGAACCCCTCACGGTTACCAGACTATCACTGAGAGCAGGCTCAGAAAATATATCATATACTGTATAAGACAGATTGCTGAAGGCAAAGTGCATCAATAATATATCATACAACAATTTTTTCACATTAAAAATATTGTGACAGGATCATCTGACTCCCTATGTATTGGTCCATACCTGCGAATATCAGACTCACAATGTATTGGCCCATACCTGGCCCAGACCTCAGTCGCAATTAGGTAGGAGTATTGCAACCTTGGACCAATATTGGCCCAATAGAGGTCAAATGTAGAGATATGCAGCCTAAACAGTGGTTAGAAAGCCACAGAAGACCCAATATGTTGGCCTAAGGGTGCAAATAACTGACCATGTAAGAGTACTCAGAGTGCACATACCTCCGCCAAGGCCCAACACCTCCAATATTCCTTGTCAAAAAAAATCCTTCAAAAAATAATAACTTTAATGGCATCATTATGATTAAAATTGAAAGAATACAGTTAAAACCATGAGCAAACTAAAACCTTTTCCCTGGGAATTTAACCCTGCTGACACTAATAAAACTGAACTAATAAAAATTGCTATTATTTTTAAATATATAGAAAATAGTAAATAAATATCCAACATTTATATACTCATCAAATCATATATATAAAAATATTAAATATTATAACTCAAACATATTCTGATTCAAATATAAGATATGTATTATTATAGATGGAGATTATCCACAGGTTTATAAAATTATATAAGGGGTCTCCAGAGGTTGTTATTATTTGATATTGTTCATCTTTTGACTGGACATTAAGTGCTATAAAAGATTATTTTGGCATAAGGCATGTTTTGCTTTTCTTTCCACCATTATGTTTGAATAATAAGCAAAATATTTCAGTTTAGAAAAATAACACCAAAAAATATATCATATGGGGGGGTGCAAATGAATGTAAACAGAGGAGTATTCTTAAGTTATGGTTTTTCATCCATTTCTCCATGGATTTTAATGCAAAACAAACAAGAAAGAATCCCTGTAATAATGCCTTTCTGAAAAAAAATGTATACAACATATTGTAGATGTAACAGCTTCAGAACTACCAACGAAAAATCAACCCTTATTGGCGAATTTTTAAAGCTAATTTAACATTACAACTGGGCGAAAATAAGTGATTCTTATAAAAACTAATTCAAATATTTAAGATAAATTCCATTTTGTAAATAGAACTAATTTATATAATTTATTACACTATCTCCATTATAATTTTTATGATAAACATGCGTATATATATAGCATTCACATAAATTATATTTTCGCCACTTCCTGGTTCTTCTGTTTGTTTTTCAAGAGTGGTGTCTGGACATCACGGGTGTCAGTCCCCCACCCTGGGGGAAGTGTGACTCCCCCTTAAGGGGTTTTTCCAGACAAGCCTTATGTGGGGAAGTGTAATGCCACCCTAAGGGGTTGCCTTCAGTCATGACCTTGTAGTTTTGTAACCAACAGTAACCTAAATGATGACCCTAGGTCAAAGCATTTCATTGGTTGAGCTCATAGGCTTGGAGGCCTTAGGATTGATTCAAAACTTCAGTTGAGAAAGTGCAAGGCACTAAGACAGTCGTAAAATTTGATTTAAAATGGAGAATTAGATTTTATATATTTTACTTAGTGTGTTTTACTTGTGAATGTCTTCAGGACGGTCATTTAGCTTATACATGATTTACAAACTGTGATATTTGTTTTTATACATATAACCTTTGACTTTGCTGTGGGACGTTTTCACATGAGATCTGCATAGGAGACAACCTCAGGCTTTGTTTGGCTGAGCACAAAGGGACGGTCAACCCTAAGTCTTTTACAGTTCCTTAGCAGTGAATTAGCCAAATTAAACCTGATATTGTCAAGTGCAGATGCTCTGGGCGTTGTGCCTTTTTTATATTCTCTAGTACATAAACTCGACTTTAATCATGGGAAAACATAAAGCATATTGTTGGGCGTGCCAGGACAGACATTTCCCACCCACAGGAAAAAAGTGTCAAAATGTGGAGAAAGTGAAAAATGATGAGATGCTGACCCCCAGTAAAGTGAAGAAACATGGAAGTGGTAGAAGTCGGGACTCTCAGTTGAATAGCCAAGTTATTTCCAGTGTTTCAGCACTGAACAAAGCAGCCTCAGTCACTCATGAGAAGGACTCACAAGCTAAGAGGGTTTTGAACCCCGGTCACCTCGACCAGAGTGACACAGATGAGGATGATGATTCGGCTGAGGAGGCAGCTGGGAATGTGCAGAGCAGAATATTGGAAGAACTGAAGAAGATGAATGCACGCCTGGACGTTGTGGAACATCAAGTAGCTGGTACATCAGGGAACAGCAAACAAGAGAAACAAGACTCAAAGTTAAGTAAAAGTTCAAAAAATAAAAATTCTCGCAGAAATGTTACAAGTAGAACTGTTTATAGTGAGTCGAGTGAATCTTCATCAGATGATGTAGAAATCCCCAGTCTGTCAGAATTAAGGGTTTCAAACAAAGTTCAGAAGCAGATTGATAAAAAAATTGCACAGTTAGGGAAAGTCCACCGTGAAGGTAATGACCAGGATGAAAAAATAAAGTCCCAACGTGGGGGTCCAGTTGATGTCATCGTCCGCCATAAGGTCCCATGGCCTCATGAACACATACTCGGGGGTCCCACCAGGCAAAGGGTTACATATGATAACTTACTCTTACTCAATTCATCCAGGGCTTTGTCAAAAATGTTCTAGATGAACCCAATCAAAAATCCAGAGACAAGATGTTAGCTTACCTTGGGGACACAACAATAGCCAGTGGGCATCAAAAAGTCGCACCTCTGACTAGAGACAATAGAACCAGTAATAAGGTGGGAATGCCTATCAAAGGAGGGTGGGACATTGTTTTCATCACCTGATATAGGTAACAGTGAAGTTACCTATATGTATATGAGGGCTTGACCAGTGGTCAACAAAGTTTCACACCTCCAAGGGTAGATAATACCTCAATTAACGTGGCAAATACTAATCTGTCCATTAACAAAGACTATTGTCCCACAACATGCGAGGCAAATGACAAACAACACTTAGCAATATCAAAGGTCATACAAAAGAGTGGGGTAGGTCAAGATTCTAATATTCTGACCCCGAATCAAATGAATGACAAAAACAACAGCATGGGTCAAGTGTGTGACTTGGCTTTATTGTATGATGTAAATGGCTTGGATTACAAATTTACAAATATTGTGGGCAGTGTGTTTCACAATAAAATTGACATGAACCTGGCCAATGAATATGGTCCTAATTTTAGCTTGTGGCGTGAACAGAGTCAGAGAACAAAGAGAGAACAAAGCAGCCTCAGTCACTCATGAGAAGGACTCACAAGCTAAGAGGGTTTTGAACCCCGGTCACCTCGACCAGAGTGACACAGATGAGGATGATGATTCGGCTGAGGAGGCAGCTGGGAATGTGCAGAGCAGAATATTGGAAGAACTGAAGAAGATGAATGCACGCCTGGACGTTGTGGAACATCAAGTAGCTGGTACATCAGGGAACAGCAAACAAGAGAAACAAGACTCAAAGTTAAGTAAAAGTTCAAAAAATAAAAATTCTCGCAGAAATGTTACAAGTAGAACTGTTTATAGTGAGTCGAGTGAATCTTCATCAGATGATGTAGAAATCCCCAGTCTGTCAGAATTAAGGGTTTCAAACAAAGTTCAGAAGCAGATTGATAAAAAAATTGCACAGTTAGGGAAAGTCCACCGTGAAGGTAATGACCAGGATGAAAAAATAAAGTCCCAACGTGGGGGTCCAGTTGATGTCATCGTCCGCCATAAGGTCCCATGGCCTCATGAACACATACTCGGGGGTCCCACCAGGCAAAGGGTTACATATGATAACTTACTCTTACTCAATTCATCCAGGGCTTTGTCAAAAATGTTCTAGATGAACCCAATCAAAAATCCAGAGACAAGATGTTAGCTTACCTTGGGGACACAACAATAGCCAGTGGGCATCAAAAAGTCGCACCTCTGACTAGAGACAATAGAACCAGTAATAAGGTGGGAATGCCTATCAAAGGAGGGTGGGACATTGTTTTCATCACCTGATATAGGTAACAGTGAAGTTACCTATATGTATATGAGGGCTTGACCAGTGGTCAACAAAGTTTCACACCTCCAAGGGTAGATAATACCTCAATTAACGTGGCAAATACTAATCTGTCCATTAACAAAGACTATTGTCCCACAACATGCGAGGCAAATGACAAACAACACTTAGCAATATCAAAGGTCATACAAAAGAGTGGGGTAGGTCAAGATTCTAATATTCTGACCCCGAATCAAATGAATGACAAAAACAACAGCATGGGTCAAGTGTGTGACTTGGCTTTATTGTATGATGTAAATGGCTTGGATTACAAATTTACAAATATTGTGGGCAGTGTGTTTCACAATAAAATTGACATGAACCTGGCCAATGAATATGGTCCTAATTTTAGCTTGTGGCGTGAACAGAGTCAGAGAACAAAGAGAGAACAAAGCAGCCTCAGTCACTCATGAGAAGGACTCACAAGCTAAGAGGGTTTTGAACCCCGGTCACCTCGACCAGAGTGACACAGATGAGGATGATGATTCGGCTGAGGAGGCAGCTGGGAATGTGCAGAGCAGAATATTGGAAGAACTGAAGAAGATGAATGCACGCCTGGACGTTGTGGAACATCAAGTAGCTGGTACATCAGGGAACAGCAAACAAGAGAAACAAGACTCAAAGTTAAGTAAAAGTTCAAAAAATAAAAATTCTCGCAGAAATGTTACAAGTAGAACTGTTTATAGTGAGTCGAGTGAATCTTCATCAGATGATGTAGAAATCCCCAGTCTGTCAGAATTAAGGGTTTCAAACAAAGTTCAGAAGCAGATTGATAAAAAAATTGCACAGTTAGGGAAAGTCCACCGTGAAGGTAATGACCAGGATGAAAAAATAAAGTCCCAACGTGGGGGTCCAGTTGATGTCATCGTCCGCCATAAGGTCCCATGGCCTCATGAACACATACTCGGGGGTCCCACCAGGCAAAGGGTTACATATGATAACTTACTCTTACTCAATTCATCCAGGGCTTTGTCAAAAATGTTCTAGATGAACCCAATCAAAAATCCAGAGACAAGATGTTAGCTTACCTTGGGGACCTTATGGAGGACGCCACAGACTTTACTTGGGCAAATGCAAAAGCTGCACACGCAGTGTTACTTTGTGAAATGGAAAGGGGGGTACTTAAATGGGCGGATACATCTCTAATAGAAAGAATCAGAAGGGCTCATGCCCAGAAACACAGTGTAACAAAGCAAAATTGGGGTAAAAACCAGGAAAACAAAAGGCCTTGGTTTTGTAAGCAATTTCAAAGTGGGGCATGCAATTTTTTCCGGAATCACGAAGTGTCAGGGCGTTTACACAGGCACATATGTGCTTATTGCTTATCACAGGGTCGGCAGCTAGTTCATGCTGAGAAAGACTGTCACTTTGCCAGAAAGAATGGTCCAAAAAACGACCAAGGGGGCTGCTCAGCAAGGTCACAGTTGGGTAGCAAACACGTCAAATCATTAGCAGATAGAAAACAAAGTGTTGAAGTGTATGGTGTTAAAAGTAAGTCTGATGTACAGGAAAAGTGTAACACTAGTGTACAAGATAAAAAAAGACATGCTGTAAGTACTGACAGTGGTAACATTGTTATTTCCAGAGTTTTTTTATAATCCCATGGTCAGGAAACAAAATGTTCAAGCTTTATTGGCCAGGGGCAACAAAACAAAGCATTTGACAGCCGGTAGTACTTTGTGGAAGGGGGTTAACATGGGTACTCCCCAAAGACTCGTCACTACTGTCAGTACTCAAGGTAACTGTGACAGCCCCTCAAGTGATACTGGGGTTGATGCAAAGTGTGGTCAAGGTGTAAAAAAAATTGCACAGCAAAGTCAAAATAATTCAATTTTAGCAGGTGTGAACACAACAATAGCCAGTGGGCATCAAAAAGTCGCACCTCTGACTAGAGACAATAGAACCAGTAATAAGGTGGGAATGCCTATCAAAGGAGGGTGGGACATTGTTTTCATCACCTGATATAGGTAACAGTGAAGTTACCTATATGTATATGAGGGCTTGACCAGTGGTCAACAAAGTTTCACACCTCCAAGGGTAGATAATACCTCAATTAACGTGGCAAATACTAATCTGTCCATTAACAAAGACTATTGTCCCACAACATGCGAGGCAAATGACAAACAACACTTAGCAATATCAAAGGTCATACAAAAGAGTGGGGTAGGTCAAGATTCTAATATTCTGACCACGAATCAAATGAATGACAAAAACAACAGCATGGGTCAAGTGTGTGACTTGGCTTTATTGTATGATGTAAATGGCTTGGATTACAAATTTACAAATATTGTGGGCAGTGTGTTTCACAATAAAATTGACATGAACCTGGCCAATGAATATGGTCCTAATTTTAGCTTGTGGCGTGAACAGAGTCATTTTGACTTTGGTTTCATCCTTTTGTCTGCTTTTACTATGCCAGAAAATACAAAACAAGCGGAACCAATACAGTGTCCAATACAAATTCATAACTTGGTCAAACGAAGTGGGGTCTACAACTTCTTGGGCTGTAGAATCCCAATAAAATCACAGCTTAATGTTGATGAATGGTCACGTCAGTTGCAAGGGTACTGGGATGTACAGTTGATAGATTTATTGACTTATGGATTTCCCCTGGACTTCAATAGGAAGTCCCCTTTGAACTGGGAAGACAAAAATCATAAATCAGCAGTCGACCATCTGATGTTGATGTTGAGGCATATTTACTTGAAGAAGTCCATCATGACGCCATCATGGGTATTTACTCAGTTCATCCCATAGCTCATAGTCATTTTTCGCCGTTTATGACCAGGGAAAAGAGTAATGCCGCTCATAGGTGAGTTATCATTGACCTATCGCGGCCTAAGGCGGCCTCAGTCAACTTGGGTGTGGACAAAAATTTATATTTGGCTACGGATTTCATTTTGAATCTTCCAACTGTAGATCACATAACCAAGGAGCTAAAAACCATAGGCAGGGGTGCCCACCTGTTTAAGGTGGATGTAAGTCGGGCGTTTCGCCACGTAAAACTAGACTCGTCAGATTATGACTTGCTGGGCATTAAATGGAATGATTTGACGTATTTTGACACCTGTCTCCCATTCGGGAGCAGGCACGGCACGCAGACCTTTCAGCATCTCAGCGACGCTATACGTCATATGATGCTTCAACTAGGCTTTGACGTCCTGAACTACGTAGACGATTTTGTTGGGATCGGCACTCCGAGCATCGCGCGTCGTTCGTATGTCGCCCTAATAGAACTCCTCCAAAAATTGGGTCTGGAAGTTAGCGCTAAAAAGTTAGTACCTCCCAGCACCAAAGCTGTATGTCTAGGCATAGAAATTGACTCTGAGAATTGTACGGTAGCAATCCCTCCAGATAAATTACGTCAGATTTGTGACATGGTCAATGAATGGCGTCAACTGCACTTCTGTTCCAAAAGGCAGCTTCAATCCCTTTTAGGTAATCTCCTTTATGTTCAAAAATGCGTAAAGCCAGCGAGAATTTTCTTGAACAGAATGTTGGAGTTGCTGAGACAAAATTATGACAAAAATTCAATAACACTCACCCATGGCTTTCGAAGAGACCTGCGTTGGTTTCAAAAATTTTTGACCACATACAATGGCATATCGTATTTCGACCACAAGAAGGTGGATGAAGTCTTGGAGCTGGACGCTTGTTTAACAGGACTTGGTGGTAGGTGGGGTGATAAAGTGTATCACCTTCCCATTGTTGACCAATTCAAAAATCTGGCCATCACGCAACTAGAAATGGTAAATATATTAGTGGCTGTGAAACTGTTTGCCACTGGGTGGCAAAAGAAAAAAAATCTGTATTAAATGTGACAATATGGCGGTTGTACAAGTCTTGTCCAAAGGTAAGACAAAAGATCCATTCCTGGGCGCATGCGCCAGGAATATATGGCTACTAGCAGCTAAAAATGACGTAGATCTTACTTATGTTCATATACAAGGCAAGCTGAATTGTATGGCAGACTTGCTTTCCAGATGGCAGTACAGCCAGGCATGTTATAGCCAGTTAAAAACATTTATTCCAAAACCAATATGGTGTACTGTGAATCAAGACATTTTAGAGATAGATGGTGAAATATAATCATAAGGGTTAACATGATAATTACATATTCTTCACTTTGTTGTAGGTCGAGAGGAACCTTTGGCAGCCTTAATGGAGAAGGCCAGCTCAAGAGTACAGCAAGCTCTCAGGCCGAAAACCAGCCGATGCTATCATCTTTTGTTAGAAATTTCATTGGTTTCTGCTTATGTAATAAAATTATCATTGAGAACATATCTATTGATGAAATCATGGCATACATGGAATATCTAGTTGAAAATGGGGTTAGTGTGAACATGGTTGCTAATAATATCTTGGCCATTAAGGCCATGTTTGTCATGTATGGTCTTCCACACCCTTTACTGCAGCACCCTAGAGTCCACTATTTTATAAAGTCACTGAAAATCAACAGACCATTGTCTGTCACTTCTCGCAATATTATGTCACTTCCAGAACTCACTGAACTGGTAAAACTATGTGACTCTCTACCTATTGGTCCCCCTTTCAAAGCCATATTTCTCATTGCATTTTTTTGTTTTTTTTGCGCATATCAAACCTTGTCCCTCAGTCCCTCTCCCATTTTGACCCTTCCAGGCACCTCACTCCTTCGGATGTAAAAATTACCAAAAAATCCATGAGGCTAACCATAAAATGGTCAAAAACCATGCAAACCAGGGATAGAACCCACACCATAACCCTCCCAAAATTGCACCCTTCACCTCTATGTCCTATTTCAGCTTTACTTAGGGCCCTGTCCCATTACTCCCCCTCCCCTAATGATCCACTCTTTCAGGTTAGAACTCCTCACGGTTACCAGACTATCACTGAGAGCAGGCTCAGAAAAGTCCTTGCCAAATTGCTTGCAAAAATGGGCCTTCCCAAAGGCCATTTCACATTCCACACTTTCCGGCGTTCGGGAGCCACCCTGGCTTACAATGCTCATGTTCCTATACAGAGTATTAAGAGTCATGGCTCCTGGACGTCGGACTGTGTCTGGACCTATATCCAGCAGGATGACAGTTTAAGTAGCGATATTGCTTCTTCCTTTGCTAACCTTATAAATGCTTAATTTTCTATTGGGCTTTTGAGGCATTGTGTATTGTAGAATAAGCTATGGTCCAGTATTACCTCCCTTCCTCTCTTACCAATCACCGGCTTTCCCCTGGTGGGGTCATCTCAAGGTCAGATGACCTTCACTGGGGTAAAGCTCATGACCTTTACAATCAAGGTCACATGTACGTAATAATTCATATTAATCCTTCGGAGGTGGTATTTACATAAATTCATGTGTACTTGATGTTAATTTAGTAGTCTTTTTCATGTTAACTGTAACTGTGCCTACATAACTGTAATTTAACAAATAGTTAACTGTAACTGTGCCTACCTAACTGTGATTACTTATTATATTATAACTATGTCACTTTTACTAATGCCTGTGGATAAATGAACTTTATATTTACTCTGTGTAATCATGGACAATGCATATTAATCTCAGCTCTGTAAATATTAGTAGATTACATTTATCATACTTACAAATTTACATATGTTGTGTGTAACTAAAGAATAAACTAATTCTCCGCATTCCTGTGTTTACTTGCCCCAGGGTGGGGGGGGGGACTGTACCCACTTCACCTTTCAAGGCCGTTTGCGAAAACGAGGCATCTGAAAGTAGGCGTATTTCACAACCATAATACGTCGAATCTAGATTCAGATTTGGATTCTTTGGATTAGCTAGACTTGTGAAATACAATTTTCTGTAGATCTGAATCCGAATTTAAAATATAGCATAAACAAACATAAATATCATATATTATTATAAATTATGATGCAGTACTATAATATTATAATATCATAGTATAATAAAAATTTGCCAATTAATGTTAAAATTTCCTGCCACATTTTGCCGCCATTATTTTTCAAAGAATTATGGGTAATCCAAGCAATCTGAATCCATTGATCGAAAGGTAGATCAGCGGATTCATAATCCAGATTCAGATTCAAGTCACAACACAATTAAATCTGTTGATCTGACGAATCTAGATTCGACGGATTATGGCTGATTCATACTGCAACGAATCCGTATATACGGATTCGTTGAGTGGTATAAATCAACAGGAGGGTTCATATTGTACCGAATCAGGATCTGTATCCAGAAATTCGGTCGGGATCTAAATCTGCACGAATCTTTTTTATAATTTTCACCTGGATTTTACACCGAATCAATAAACCAAGCAGACAATTGTACAGAAAAGTTAACAGCAGTGAAAGTTTCCCCTGTAAACAAACCATAAAACATGTACAGGAAATATATATACACATGTACCGGTATATTATAAAATTTGTGGCTTTGTAGCCTCACAGTAAAATGTGTCAAAGCCAAATGGAGTTTAAATACTTGCCAGACTAACTGCTGTGAAAAATGTGAGTTTTATAGCTTATTTATTGCTTTCTCCACTACAAAGTTGTTTCTCTGATATTTTTTATGTCAAAACAAGTGGAAAACTGTACCCAAATGTGCAGCTTTTGGACGAATTATTCACTGCAATATGAATGGAAAATGTTAAAAATACGGCACGAATTAAGTGACAGATTCGGCCAAATATACGGATACGTTGCAGTATGAATCAGTCATTATGATTGTGAAATACGCCTACTGTGAATTCGTGTATGCGTTGAACTAGCATTGCTGAAGGCTCAAGTTTCTTTGCAGATAGGGAAAGTTTTCAGTTCAGATAATGGAGTTTTAGTTTCTATCTCTGTCTGATGGAGTTCTTTCTCTTAACATGTATGAGTGCTTTATGAATACCAAATATTTGTGTGTATGTTTGAAAAGATATCATGCAAATTTGAGCCTTAAGCAAGGCTAGCATTGAACTACAAATGCACCAAAAGAAGTTGTATATTTTGCACTTGTATGTAGCTCATTAGGTCAGCACAGAACTATGTGAACTAGATATTATGTACTACCACAAAAGTTGAACAGGAGTATGTTACATTATGCAGAACTTTTTAGTACATTTCGATTATTGTTACTTCTTTTAAAGGTTGGTGTCCCCAGAGACGAATCTCACATCTACTTTATATACTACTTTATATATATATTTTATACATATTTTATACCATCTGCTGACTGATACGTATCAGAACAAAAGCATTTCTATGAACCTTCGCTTCTGTAACTATACCTTGGTGGTTTGATGATGAATAATGCATAACTGGCTTTGACTTGAACATTATTATCAACATAATTATAAAGCCAGTCTTGAAAGTCATCCAGTACAAGCTGTCTATGTTGTGGTGTGAAGGAGTCTCCCCTCTGGGGAAGTGAATTCGTTCACTTCAACAGAATTAATCAACCACACATGAACTTGAGTATCATTTCCTTTGTTTATTATTAAATTGGGGTGTGGATGGGGGGCGGGGGGGGGGGGGGGGGGGGGGGGGGGGGGGGGGGGGGGGGGGGTAATTGGGGTTTTTGGGGACTTTATCTACCAATCATCAGCACAATTTTCCTCCACTCTTCTTCAATTATTAATTTATCATTGAAGGCATTTAAACTTAAATTTTAAACTTAAAGTAATATTATCAGTCTCAACTTAAGACCACCTTATCTACTTTAAAACAATCCTTCTAAATTTAAGGAGACCTTTAGCTCACCTTTCCCTATTCACCCTATTATCCATTGTCATCATTGTAAATTGTCTTAAGGTGGCATTTTTAAGTTGTTTAATAATCTCCTTTTAAATATATAAACATTGCAAATGTAACTAAAAATTAAGATAATTTTTACGTGATTGTAAATAAAAATATATATATATTGCCATACAAATTGTTTTTCTGTGATTGAACTTGGGGTAATGTGGGGGTGTGTAACTAAAAGGTTATACACAGCATATTGTCCAGTTCTTTTAAAATGGCGTTTCTTGTGCAACACAGGTTTTCTGGTCAAACCTAAAAGAGGAGCTCACTTGTACCTTAGTACAAGCAAAACACCTAAGATTGACTACATACGTCATCTGCTTCAGCTCCTCAGCATCATCCTCAGCGTCACATGTTCACTGCATGTCCTCAGCTCATTGGGCCTTCTTACAGCCCCGCCCTAGTCTTTGATCTGGGCTCATCAGTTATCTCTGTCTACTGCTCCAGGAAACAGGCAGTCTTGACAAGGCCCCGGGTGGACACCTCCTCCCTTGGATCTTCTAACGCAAATTTATATATTTAGGCCGAACTTTGCTTTGCAATTCGAAATTTTCAAAATTTAGTGTTAAAGTATCTCTCATTTGTCAACTTCTGTAAAAATGTGGGTTAGTTGGTTACATGGAGTTACTTTGTTCATTAGCTGCTTTACATATTATGTGTAAATTATTTTGTGAAATAAATTATTGGTTAGTCTGTAATTTTTATGTCAGATCAGATTTATGTAAATTATGGTTTAATTAAGTTTATAATTCGACTTCTCTCTCCTAGGGTCTCCTGTACTGTCTGTCATATGTTTTGAATGGGTTATTTTCTCATGAATTTGGTTCACACTGGTGTAAGTTTTATACTTTATATCCTTGTCTGTAAACAGTAAGTAGTGATTGAATTTTCATGAGGTCAAAACCAGTTTCCCGTGCATGCGGACTTTGTGTTTTTAATCCCCCTCATGTACTTTAATTTGCATAGATGCACAGAGTCTTTGTATTTGTATCCATCAATAACCTGAACATTTGGAACTATTCAAATAAAATACTGGTATATTTGGAGTAGGAATATGTTGCAAAGTAAAAGTTTAGACCTAGCGCCTATTCAAAAATGGCAGTTATATTAAGTATTTTTGTTAAATCTATTCTGTGTATGCTTTATGGAAGATAAGATATACATTTATCCTTTCTTATTCAAATGTTTTTTTGAGTAGGACATTAAGCAAGAGCTAAAAATGAGACAAATAAATTTTTATTTTCTAAGTTCCTCATTCCTGGAATGTCATCACAACAGATTTAATTTCTCATTGAAGTCTATATAAGAATTTTAGTATTGCGAAGATTATAATGACAAAATTGACACAGTTGCTGAATAAAACATAAGTAGTTTTAATGAATTTTTCTTGTTAAATAGCATGAAGTTATTGTTTTTAAAAAGATCTGTTTACACTTTCAAGACAATTTTGAACAAACAATCGTAGTCAAATAGAAGAAAGTATTTGTGAAAGTGGGCACTTTGGAAGAAGGGTCTAAAATGCTACTTGTCCAGACAAAAAACATGTCCTCATATACCAAAAGATTTGTATTGTATGAGGACATTATCGTGTCAGCAGGTTTTAATGACCAAAAAGTTCTTTTACCGAAATATGCTGAACTTCATTACATTATGATGCGAGTTATTTGAACACGCCCAGCCATTTTTTCCACTTTCCTTTGTATTCAATCTTCATTATCCTCCACTTTTCTTAGTAATAAGTCAAAGAATTCCACATTTACCAAAAGTATATATAACATATAAAAACTTCAATTTTAACTTGAGACCCCCCCCCCCCCCCCATTTCTGCATGCATTTTAGTGAACCAAAACCCACCAGAAGTTCTATAAAGCTGGTGATGTTGGTAGGATACATACTTTGTGAAAAATTCACAAAAAATTTCTCTTGTGTACACATTTGCAATATCAGTTATTCATGGTAAGGGGCTGCGGGGAATATAAAAAAAATAACATCCGGTCTGTATGTCCAGATATTTAGGTCAAATTTGTTCTGTGGGGGATGATAAAAATGTCCACAATTTTATTACGCTGGATACACATTATTAAAGTTTATATTGTAAATAATTTGTCTCGCCTACCAAGTGTGGTTCTTCTGTCTGGTAACGCATCATAAGTCACTAACTTAGCAGTAGGTAAAATTGGTAAGGTAAAATAAAATCATTTATTCCTCTATTTATGGTAATAATTATTCCAATATATATATGTGTTAATATACAGTACTCACATAAATTATTTTTTGTAGCTTCCTGGTTCCTCTGTCACAGACGTAGTTTGTTTTCACTTAGTGAAAGGTCCCGGATTTGCCGTACAAAAGAATGTACACGTATGATGAACACCATAAGCCTTGTCATACAAGATTTCCCCACTTCGGCACAATAGACAGTATCATGGAAGAAGAGAAAGCATAAGTATAGATGTGATGACCTTCAAAAAGTTAGATCTTGTGAAGTCGTCTTTCTTTCTAGCCACCATACTTAAGGCCATAATGATTTAAACAAGTACAGTCCCTCTGGTGATTGAAAATGTCTGTAGAATAGGAATAGCAAAATTTATTTATTTAATTGTACAACGCTTTACGTCACGCCAAGTACCTTATTGGTTACATTATGACAGGTAGTTGGAAGGGCAGAGGAAACCAGTACATACAGTTGGTCAAGGTTCTGTACTGTTAACTGACAAGCAACGGCAAGCAACTACCAGCTTTCCCATACGAAGTCACGTCTGGATTTGAACTTTGACCTCAGAAGTGGGAGGTAAGTGTGTTACCACTGCGCCACCCTGGCCCCTAGAATGAGTAATAATTAAGGTACTACTCTAGATGTACAGAATCAGTACCTTGACATTGAAACGTGTGTCAAGTCTTAAAAGACTTTGCAGATCCCAGACTACCTAGAGGGGTGCATTAGTACTATTTCCATTCCAGAGAAACTTACAGGCAAATCGGTATCCTTGTAGACATCAATTTTTATTTGGTATTCATTCAGCCTGTTGACATTTGTTTGGAGATATAAGCCCATAGGAGACTGACTACGCAACATGGTGATGCTAAAAACAGTGTATGTTTTTTGCAGGAGCATCTTGACATAATTTGTATAACATAATTGAGAAACATTTTCCAAATTTTCGAAAAATGTCTGATGAAGATAAACTGAGTATTATTCTGAAGTCACATGATAAGGAACTTGTAAGTTTTATTTGTGATTCATGGAAGATCAGACAAAATGTTATTGCCAAGTGATTAAATTTTAGGTTATATTAATATTGATTTATGCACTCTTTTGTTGAGAAAAACATGCTTAGTTATATATTGTGCTTTTCCTTCATTAGTAGGTATATTGTTAAACTCTTGCAAATAATTATATTATTATCTGCATTTTGTTCTTTTAGTATGTCAAAGACTGTAAAATATTGTCCATTTATAATTCTTACAGCAACCGCTTTTATTGAGTATTACTTACAAAAGTGACATATAAGTCCATTGGGGCTGGGCAAATTGTTTACCGCTTATTTGATTATTGTTAAATGTATTTGCATGTCACTATAATAAATAAAATTCAATTCAAAATCTTGTGTAAACTGATACTTTATGTATATTATCCCTGATTACAAAAAAACTTGCGCCTTAAAATAGGTTCCCCAGCATCAGCCATTCATGCAGAGGGATTTAGACTTTCACTAAGTCATTTTGTCTGTTGGGTAATATATGGGTACTATATGACTTTTGGAGAAATGCTTGTGGTATAATGAACTCCTGTAAGTTTTCAATTTAAATGTTCAGGTTATTGATGGATACAAATACAAAGACTTGCAGCAAGTCTAGGAGGGACTTTATGTCTTGGGAGACATTATGCCCTAATGTGTGGTGGCCAGAATCGGAAAAAAAATTGGTCCAGTGAGCTTGTCTACAACATACAGACATTAACGCAAGTAACAACATAATCCTTTGGCCTTTAGCAAATGCAGTAATGAGTTAATCACAAGGGAATCAGTTTGTTGATATAACTGCAGACATGTGTGATATGAGTTATGGGTTTATCTCATTTCTCACACGTGTGTTTTTATCATACCCCGCGAGTCATTCATGATAACACACAACTATCTTCATTGCATGCCTTATCAGCTGTTCTGACATATTACGCCGTGACGTCACGCACTATAGAGTGTGGGATTAACTCAATGAGATGGTTACAGATTAGCTTGAGGTAGAGATTATACACTACGTATATATGTGTGTAAATGGAAGAGTTAACTTGAATCAGGGTTTTAAGTTCAATTAAAAATCGCTTGATAAAATTCTACCAATTTCCTTTCTACTTCACGAGATATATTGACCACTTCAGTAGGAAATATTGTTCACCACCAAAGTGCGGGCCGACATTAAGGTGTCGGGTAGTTCAGCCCTGGGGGATTCCTATTATCGTACTTTGTTAAAAATTTAGTTGTGCTGCCAGTGGTTTAGTTTCCAATCATATTATTGGCTATTGATTTCTCACCTTGCAGTGTGACTTTTCATCGGCCATTTCAAATTTAGAGGTGACTGGGGTGACACCAGAAAACTTTCACTGAAGTTTATGACATTTTATCAAGTTATTTTACAATTTTAGGGTTTTTACTTTTTATAGTTTATCTGTTTATTGACGACATGGCTGATATACCCACTCGTCAATATGACTTGAGGTCTGGAAGGCGAGAGGAACTTCACGTACCCGTGCATATCCAGATGTCAGAAGACTCCACATTTCTCAAGCAGTTGATGGCAACACAAGGACAAGGTTCTTCAAACTCTGGGCAAGTGTCAGACATTTCTTCCCTTAACGAATCCGATTGTGATGTACTGATAGCCAGTTCTGAAGACGAGCAAGAGTCAGAGACAAAAAGTACTGTTAGTAATACAGGTGTTGCCAGTTCGGATCCCACTAGTTCGGATGGTACAAACGTGTCCCAGCAAGCTATTAATCTTCAAATTCTCAGTCAGTTACAAGCAATGGGTAAGCGTTTGGACGCAATGGAGCAAAAAACATGTAAAAAGAGTTCTGACGCCAGTAAAATAAAGAATAAAAGTGTCAAACCAAAAAGTAAAGCTAAAGCACAGGTCGCACCTTCCTCTAGTCACCAAGAAACATCACATGTGCCAGATTTACAAAGTATTAGGCAAGATGCTGTACTTCAAGCTCAAGTTGCAAAACGTTTGAAGGAACTCACAGATAGTGAGAAGTCAGGTACAAAATTAAAATCTTTAAGGGGGGGTCCCGTGGAAGTTATGGTAGCCAATCGGGTCAAATGGCCCCACGAATATGTACTCTCTGGTGTATCGAAAGAACGTGTGACCTATGATCAGTTGTCTGTAACTCAGTGGGTGGCTGGCTTTGGCCGCATCATGAAAGAAGAAAAAAATCACGAAATTAAGGAACATATGTTAGACTATCTTGTGGCCCTTTTCGATGATGCTAACGATTTTTCTTGGGATGCGGCCAAGGCCAGCCATGCCGTGTTGCTCTGCAGAATGGAGCAGGGGGAGATTAAATCATATAGTGAGGTTGAAAAAATTGACAGAGTTAGGCGTGCTAATGCACAAAGGCATCAGTTTACCAGTTTTTCTGGGCAGAGTAAGAAATTTGGCCAGAAGAATTCAAAGTCAACCCCATGCCAATATTACAATCAGGGCACTTGTCACCAATCCAAAACCCATGAAACTAGGGGTGTGGTTTATCGACACATTTGTTCAGCATGTTTCAGCAATGGCAAGTCCTTCCCACATCCGGAAAATGAATGTAAAAATAAAGCCAAAAAACAGTCAAAAAACGAGTAAACCCGAGTGCTTCAACATGGAGTACTCGTACATATCCCACTAGACTGATTTTCAACAAAGAATCTCGTAATCAAGAGAAAGAACTTGTAGTTACAAAACACCAAGCTTTTGCATGGTTTCGTCGTTTTTCGGCCTATGAAAAAGTTTCACCTTCAAAAACATATGCTGATGCAGTAAAGTGTAAAAATTCCAAACAAGTTTCATTCAACAACATTCCCAATATACAAGAAAAGACTGTTACAAATTGTAATCCACGTTGCCCAGACCCTCACACAGCAGAATTATATCACAAAGCTGTGACCAAGGTTAAAAACCAGTCTGTATCGGCAGTGAATACTTGCAAAACTTCAACAGTTCACAAAGTCACACCTTTGTCGTTGCACAATAGGTTCTCGCTATTGCAGGATCAATGTACTAGTACTGATAATACGTGTGTCACTGGCGCATTCACTTCTGATTGTGATGAGAATACCTGTCACTATTATGACACAGGGCAGCACTCACAGGAGTGCAAACGTCCTCCCTTTCTTGGTACAGATACACAGTCCCAGTTGGCTGTTAAGCAAAATTGTGTTTCAGAAGGGAATAAAAACGAAAATGGGCTTTCACAAGGAAAAAATTCACGTACCAAGAAAGGAAATTTCACAAATAATGATGTTTTAACATGGTCTTATGCAGATGACACAACCAATTGTCAGGACATGAGGTCACCCTCCAGTCAACCATTGCACACACTAACGTTTGAGAATACTTTTCAGAATGAGCACTACCACGAGTGCAAGCATGTTTCCCAGACTCTTGGTACCAATTCCAAGTCCCAGTTGACTTGCCAGGAAAATTTGCTTTCTAAGGGCAATAAAAACGGAAATGGGCTTTCTTATGGGTCACATAATGGTACCAGGAGATCTGATTACGTATCAAGTGCTGTAATAAGTGAGCCTTCAGATTTCACTGGAGTTATTTCCACTGCAGATTCGGACACAGTGTCAAATGGAAACTCTAGCCTTCATAGTGCATCCTCTGTAGTTCAATCAGCCACCTCCCATGATACGGAAGTAAGAAAACTGCAGTTTGGCTTTATCCCACAAGGCCCGTTAAAATTGTATGTTGGGGACCCAGTGTCTTGGGAATATGTACCCAATGTTATCAGATCTCACTTACTCATTCGAGACTCAGGCCTCCCTAATTACCTAGGCTGTAGAATACCAGTACAATCTCACCTTAATATTCCAAATTGGAAACGCTATCTTGCTAATTATTGGGATCATCAAATCATAGATTTGCTACAGTATGGCTTTCCTCTAGATTTTGATCGAAATTGCCCTTTAATCGCAACAGAAACCAACCATGCCTCGGCACTTCACAATAATACACATGTTTTGGAATATATTAGAGAAGAATTACAGTTTGAGGCTATACTAGGTCCATTCTCAGAAAAACCAATAGATATGCATGTTTCCCCTCTTATGGTCAGAGATAAGCAAGATTCTAGTAAGAAAAGAACTATTATGGACCTCAGCTGGCCAAAGGGGGCCTCGGTCAATGATGGAATCCTTAAGGACACTTATTTGGGTACAGATTATACCCTTACATATCCTTCAATAGATCACATCACCCAGTCCTTGGTAGACCTGGGTCCTGCTGCTAAAATTTACAAGATAGATATCAGCAGGGCCTTTCGCCAGATAAAAATCGATCCCTCAGATATTGATTTATTGGGTTTCAAAATTGAAAATCAGTACTTCCTGGACCGATCGGTCGCCTTTGGATTCAGGCACGGAAGCCAAATTTTTCAGAGGTGCACCGACGCCATACGGTATATCATGGCTGACCACGGTTTCCCTACCCTATGGAACTATATTGACGATCTAATATACACCGGTTTACCGTCACAAATTCATAAGTCATTTGCTTTTCTTCAACAACTATTGCAGGATCTTGGTCTGCAAATATCGGCTAAGAAGCTGGTGGCCCCTAGTACTTCAGTCGTGTGTCTTGGTATACTAATTGACACAGTTAGCAGAACCATATCAATCCCTCAAGATAAATTACAGGAAATTGCTAATTTGTGCAAACAGTGGGCCTCCAAGACCTATGCCAGCAAAAAGGACCTTCAGTCCCTCTTAGGAAGCTTACTTTACATTACTAAATGCATAAAGCCAGCCAGGTATTTTTTAAACAGAATGCTCCTTCTTCTTCGCCTGAATCACAATAACAATAACATTTTGCTTACCACAGAATTTTTCCATGATCTGGCCTGGTTTAATACCTTTTTGCAAAGCTATAATGGTGTTACATTTTATCACTATCAATTTTCACGCATTCCAGTGCACCTAGATGCCTGCTTAACAGGTCTGGGAGGCCATTTTGGCACTATGATATACCATCTTCCCTTACCCCGGGGTTATAACTCATATGATATTACTCAATTAGAGATGTTGAATATTGTAGTCGCCTCAAAAATCTGGTCCTCTCACTGGTCAGACAAGAAAATACAGATTTTCTGTGATAACATGGCTGTTGTCCAAGTTTTAACAACAGGTAAAGCCAGAGACCAAATGTTGGCCACATGCGCACGTAATATTTGGCTCATTGCTGCCATGTTCAATATTGATTTTCAATTCTCTCATCTTCCGGGAAGAACCAATATTTTGGCCGATTTACTATCCAGATGGCAAACAACCAGTAATCCTGTGGAAAAACTGAATAATATTCTTCAAGATTATACCTGGATCCCCACCCATCCAACCCTTACAGCATTGAACTACCAGATATAGCACACCTTTTCCTTTGTGTTTTTCAGACCTCCAGGGTTCGGCAGCCCAGCTGGCCACCTCTGCATCTTCCAGAATCTTGCAGGGCTTTCGGCCCGCTACTCTTAGGCAGTACACCAGAATGTGGACCGACTTCCTGTTATTTCAGGTGGTGGCTGGGCTGCCCCCCTGTCAGGTAAATATACTCACTTTGTTAGCCTTCATGGAGTTTCTGGTTCGAAACCGTCATTCTAGGTCCAGTATAACTAATTATTTAGCTGCAATCAGAGCCTTTCACATTATTCATGGCTTGGACACACAATCCTTTCAGGATCAAAGAATCCAGTTGTTCCTCAAGTCCCTTACAATTACTGCCCCCCTAACACCGGCTCAGAAGCCTTCCCTGGATATACAAATTTTAGAAACAATTGTAACACAATGCAATCTCCATCCCTATCCCATGGTTTTCAAACCCCTTTACCTAACATGTTTCTTTTCATTTCTAAGACTGTCCAACATCTTGCCACATTCTATTCGCACTTTTGATCACACACGTCAGTTAGCTCGAGGAGATTTCATACCTTCTAAAGCTGGTGCAGTACTATTACTAAAATGGTCTAAAACCATACAGGACCGTAAGACCACACATACCATTCCCTTGCCCCACTTGGGGTCTTCCCCCTTGTGTCCCATTTCAGCTCTCCTTCATATGACCCAAATGATTGTGGCCAACCCAAACGACCCATTGTTCATACTACCAACTCCCTCAAAACAGGTACCTCTGACGGATTCAGTTGCTCGCAAACACCTCAAGAAAATTTCTATTGCACTCAATATCTCCCCTCCCCTTACTTTCCATGCATTCAGGCGCGCAGGTGCCTCTTGGGCCTTCAAGCGAGGAGTACCTTTAGAACATATCATGAAACATGGTACATGGAGGTCAGATGCCATCTGGTCTTACCTTTCTTCTTCCCCATCTCTCTCGTCTCCTGTCTCCCTTGCCTTTCAGTCTGCCCTACGTCTATGACCCTACTTGGGGTTTGGGTGCTTACATACCCTCTAAATCTAAAAAATTACACCACAACATTTGTATCACATTGTAAATTGTCCATATTTCAAATATCAATGGTTTACATCATACATATTTCTCTTCCTCCACCTTTATTTACATTTAGACACACAGTGATATTTCTCAGCTTGCACCACTTCCTTTTCCCTGCCATTGCTCAGGGTTCAATCCTCATCTCATAACATTTTGACCTCAGTCTTTTCTTCCAAGGTCAGAGCGAATCCCTTGACCTTCATATTTCACCTTTAACCTTCTTGTGACCTATTTTGGCTTTCAAGGTCACTTCAATCCTAACTTATTCTCAAGGTCATAGCAAATTGCTTGACCTTTTACTTTGACCTCTGTATATTCATTGACCTTCTCTCTGCCGTTCAAGGTCAATTTCCAATCCTTAATTTCATTAGTAACATTCTTCTTATATTCGGAGCTGGTGCAAGCTTTGATTCCTTGTCATGGTCAGAAGTGAAAAAGTTTAATATTAAATGGTTGTAAATGTATTATGTGCATAAACAAAAAAGCAGTAGAATAGAATTTTAAAACCCACTGGTGTTTCACTGTCTTTGGGGATCCCTGGGGGCTGCTTATCAGCGTAAAATGCTAAAATCTAAGTACCTTACCTCAACATTGTACACAAAATTAAGTCATACTAGTTTTTTCTATAATACATTGAATAATGGGGCATGAGTATGTACGAGTTTTTTTTTTATTGAGCATGTATATTGGTAATAGCTTTTTTGTTGCAGTACCAATTAGTTCCACAAGTATGAAGTGTAAGATACTAAATCTGGGATTATTTATTACAGTTGTTGTAATTCATTGTTACTATAAATAAATGAATAAATAAATAAATTATTACATGTTTATTTTTTCAGTACTGACTTCAATAAAATGTGATTCCTTTATTAGTAAAAAACATATCATGTGTGTGTTTCCTAGTCGAGAAGACTATTCACCTCTTACATATGTGCTCTTTCATCAAGTAAATTATTGTCTGCAAAGGAAATTGGTGGCACATATCCGTTGTATTAGTTTTGACCATTGCTTTTAATATTTCAGTCAAAAATGAAACTCACAATTCCTTTTCAATAAGCAAGCTAATGTCACTCATTCTGCTAGATCTCCATTTTTCCTTTATTGTTTATCTTTGTGGAATGACCTAATATGCATTGCCTTGCCCTGGCTCTCATTACACCTGTCTGGCTATGCCAGAAGTCTAAGTGAAAATTGGTCTTTTACATCCTGTTCAACAGCCAGGGTCATATTGGGACAGGCCCTCTGCATTGCTGCTTGTGGGAGTTGAAACCAGAGACGACACATTGTGATTAGATGCCAAACCTGATATCAGCTTCTAAACTCTAAAGTTTGATGTTCCAAGTAATATTTATTTGGTCTTATTTTGACGTCCTTGCATAAATCTCCAGTGAGTAAAGTTATCTGTGTGTACCACCGAGTTGCATTATTACACAAACAAAATTGTATGTCCATCTTAGATACATAAAATGACAGCACAGGTTTGGATACACTAAATGGCTGCTTTAATGATGTTCTAACAGATGTTTGAAAATAAGCTAAGGCTTGTACATGTACAATATTGGAGCTGATTGTATTGGTGCTGATTCAACCATATAAAGCAATTTTCCTTTCTTGAGGTTTTCAGTTTTCATTGAATGACTAGTTGGATGCAATTGCAGCAGTTAATTTTAGGAATTTGAATCAACTCCATCAATATAAATTACCATTTTAGTAGCATTTTCCAAAAAAAAAAAAAAAAAAAAAAAATACACAAGAGAGGACAAAACAGGAAGTATGATACAAGACTGTACTGATAAATCACTGTGATGTGGGTGATTATCGTCAAAATGGATGATATCAGCATGTGATAGTCTTGTCACAGGTGTAGCTGCGGAAAACTGGCATACCCGATAATTGTATTTACACTTAGATAGAGGGCAAGAGAGAGGTAGGACAGGCAGCCTCTGGCTACAATTGTGAGATACCTTTGTGTAAGAACAAGCAGGTAGGAGTAAAATGAAAGAAAGTGGTGATGATTTAGAACTAAAAAGGAAAACTAGAAAGGAAACGTCAGCATTCATTGATGGTAAGCACACCTTTTATCAAGAGGAAATATTTGGCTGATGATCCTAGGACCTAATGACACTTCTGTTGATGATCCTTGGGCCTACTAACACATCTGACGATGATCCTTGGGCCTACTGACACATCATGTGATGATCCTTGGACCGGTTCAAACTCCTGGTGATGATTGTCGGACTCGCGGACATTTCTGCTGATGATCCATGACAGTTCTGTTGGACATCCCACTGATTTTATTGCTAATTCTAAATCTAATTGTACGTTTACAGTGCTTAATCTCTTTCTTAAACACACACTCTAAAACACCTCATCTAGATAAGCAGAGATCCATGATCCATTTACCAGAGACATAGTGTTGATCAGTGCCATGGCAAAACACTGGTGAAAGAACAAAAACAGACAATCAAACAAATAAATCCACTCGTTCGAGTTGCAGACTCCAAAATCTCTCCACATATTTGTGAATGCAGTAGCTAAGTAGCTAAAATGGTCATAGGTGCATCACATGCAAAGCAGAGACCAAAATGCTCAGTAGATTTATATACTGACGAGGTAAAGTGTGGGATCTCAAGCACCATCCACTTAACTTGTACAAAAAAAATGTACAAGCAAAAGAATGTGTTTAACTTTAAGCAAAAGTTCAAAATATTTCAGATAATCACTCTGTAGGAACTCGTAGATCAGTAAAGCAGTCTTAAACACAGAGCGATGTTTAATAGGCAGCCACCGGTGAGTCTTTCTTACAGGCATGATGTGTGAGCACTTAGTGCTATTGGCAAGGATTCTAACAAGATAGTTATGGCCACATTGCAGCTTGTAAAGATCAAGAGCAGAGACACCCATAAACAAGGCATTACAGTAGTCAAATCAGCTATCAACCAAAGTAAAAGCATCCTTAAGAGGAGCATCCAGTGTGAGATATCATCCGAGTCACTTGAGATCCCCAGTTTAAACAAAACAAGCCAGCTACAGGTGCTCTGAATATGTCTCGATAAAGAGTTCCTGACCACATCAGCATTAGAGAGGTAAATTTCCAAGAATACTGACTGGAAAAATTTTTTTGCTTGCGATCTTTGCATATAATGGCGCTGTTCTGGATGCACTTTGGGGCTTTCTGAAACTTGTGGTTTTCATCCTTTAGCCTATTGATGTTTTAGCTAATGATACGTGGACCTGTTACCTTGTACAAAAAAGATTTTCAGAGTTATAACTCCAGGACAAGTTTCCTCAAACGATGGCGTATGTTTTAGAGAGAAAAAAAATGATTAGATTATGAGTAGAGCATTTGCTGAATCTTTCATAACCACATGATCCATAACTCTTATTTCCTTATCACAAACTTAAAAGCAAGCCTGTTGATACTTGTGTTGATGGTTCCTTGACCAAGTTAATGCTGCTGTTGATAAGGAATCTATTTGCTGCAGCTAAAAGCAAACAAACACTAGCACAATAAAGTCATATGTGAAAGATATTACCTACCTACCGGCCTTATGTCTTTAAACATATATTTATGATTTCTCAGTCTACTTGTGCTCCACTTTCTTTAAGAGGAACTATATTTTTGGTAACTTGAAACCTGAGACTAAATAAGGCTGTTAACCATGTAATGTCCCATCCTGGTTCAAAGCTGCTGAAAATAATCAATTGACAAAAATGTGAGTATTTTCCCCATGTCCTGATGATGAGTCACTGGCTTTGTGGAAAAATCCATGAGATTGCATCACATCATTGACTTCTTGGCCTCATTTGTTCCAGTGTTAGGACAAAGTCAAAAACAATATCGTATCCTGGAAGTAAATATGCAGTTTCTCTTAAAGCCAGGCAAGAGACTGGTTACTAAAAATACAACAGCTACAATTTCCCGAGTGATATATACTTTTGCAAGAGGAATATACATGTAGCTGGATTAGTATCATAAAGTACTTATCCTCTAATTCACTCCTGATTTACTGTAACGCTACACATACATTTTTGTGTCATTAATTCCAGTGTCGAACTGAATTTTCTATTTCTCCAGCTCTTTTGTGTTGTCCAAGTTTCCCGTCTCAGTATAAACATGGTTGAATTGTGAACCTTAATACAAACTGAGTTCTGTATTTCAGTCTAAGCATAGATAGAATGTGTACCTTTAGACAAGATAAGTGCCATGTTTCAGTATAGATGTTCCTCAGTGACTTTGTGGGTTTAACAGGATTGGCAACTGATTATAGGCTGTGACCTCTGTGATAGTTCCACTGCCACAAGTGACAATGCTGACAAACTGTCTCAATATAACCGTGGGTGTTGAATGGATTGTAAAATCCCAATTTTGGCATTTGTTTCAGCATGACACGGTTAGTATTTGAAGCTTAACACATGCCAAGTTTTGTATTTTACTGTAAACACGATTGACATTTGAACCTTAACGCAAGATAGGTTCTGTATTTTAATGTAAATGTGGTTGACATGTGAACCTTAACACAAGCCAAGTTTTGTGTTTTAATGTAAACATGGTTGATACACGGATCCCAACACAAGAAAGTTTCTCTATTTTAGTGGAGAGATGGTTGGAATGTATACCCAAACACAAGCTTATAAAATTGAGACCACATTATTTCCCCACTTAGGCCAATTTGTAGAATCACAATTGAAATTATATATTTAGATATTGTCTTTCAATAAAGAAAATAATAATTTGCAAATAAGTCTTGCAGCATATCTTGAGACTAGTATTAGGCTTGTGGATTGGTTACATCTTATGCATTCTGCAGAGATTAAGAGCTATGTAGAAGTCATATTAGAACTAAAGTGTGTCAGTAATACAATGCTTAAAACAAAAGAGCAGTACTAAGATACAGTAATGACAATAATTATTGGGGAACATTGGAACTCCTGCCTCCCAACTTTTAGGACGTGGGTATAAAACCGGATCTCACCTGAAGTGCTGAAGTGTAAAAGTTGGTCATTGCATGCCAGATGTTTATCCATATAGAATCTTGACCAAATATTTTGTACACACTGTTTCCTCAATCCCCTCAACAGCACATCGTGATATGACCCACACATTGAAAGCTCTGTTGAACCCCAAATCAATCAGTGATAATAATTATGTAAACACAGGAAATTACAGCAGATAATCTACTGCAATAAATCTTTCTGATCAGAGATGACTGCACATGAAGCAGAACATACTGATGACGACATAATGAGCCTGCATTCTGCACCTCACCACCAAACACTGGTGCTCTGAGAGTCTTTTTTCGTGAGTACAAAATAAACAGGGATCCTGGCATCTGATGAAAATCCAGGGCCTGATGGGTTCCGTAGGGATGTCAACAGAGTAGCCTTTCTTTGGCACTTTATGGTATTTATTATCTACCGCATATTGTATTTGACCAATATACAAGAAAATAAAGACTGGGTAATATTATATAATTAATTATTAAGAATATTCCATGGTCACTGGAATCACATATTATGCATACATTTCCAGGCTGGATTATTTTTGTATAGCATGGTTTAATGTGGAATTATATTGCCATTAAGTGAATGTGGTGACTAATAAAATGTAATACAAGCTTTGTGAAATATATTTTAAAATTTTAATGTGGGTGTTCCACCACACGACTAAGGCTCCCGATTAAGGGTTTTGGGGGGTCGGTTTGAAATATTTGCTTAGTCTCAGACCTTCTGTAAGGGTCGGTTGTGGTCGGTTGGGGGCCGTGTGAAAAATCAAACATGTTTGATATTTCACACGACTACAACCGATTCATATTTCCCGCCGTCAACAAAATGTCCAGTCCCAGGCGTCCTCGGGCCTCCTCAGACCCAATTTTACACAGTCGTGTGTTGTCCCAGGCCGCCTGTGACCCTTAGTCCCAGACCTCCGTAGCTTAGTCCCTGGAGGCCGGTTGTTAGTCCCAGACTCAAATATGATGCATATGAATTTCATGCGTCTGAAAGTGGGTCGGTTGCATTAGTCCCCGGAAGCCTCAGACCGTCTGCGGTGTCCTGGGACCCAAAAATCAAGGTCTGGGACTGAGAACCGACTAAGGGTAACCGACCCTAACCAATCCAAACCGGCCTCCCCAGGACGCCTGGGACCACACATTTTCAGTCTGCGGCGGCCTGAGGACGCCCCAGGCGGCCTGGGACTAACAACCGATTAAGAACCGACTGTTTTCCGTGCGTCGGAAATTAAAACGAGGCAATGAGGGGGTCTGGGACTATATAAGCGACCGCGCACACATTCTCATTGTTACTGACTGTTTGGCTACTGAGAGACGTGTGTCACTGATTTGTAGGGGTTTTCAGTTTTTATTTTATATTTTATATACTTGAGCTTAGGGCAAATTTCACAGTTAGGAGACACATTTTACTATTTTTTTATTATTTTGTCGACTGGATTATGAGGAAAGAGAAAGGAGGGAAGAGAGGAAGGAAAAAGATGGATGAGAGGGAGAAGGAAAGTCAAGTAGAGGAGAGGAGTGAAGTTATTACAGAAGAAGGAAGTGAGAGGAGAGAGGAGGAGGAGATTCAGGAAGATCCAGCTATTGGGGAAGCTGTGGCAGAAGAAGAAGAGAGGTGTGAGGAAGATCCGGAGTGCCATTCTTCAGCCAAGAGAGCCAGGGTGTGTGCCACTTTTACAGACAGCCAGGAAGTTTCCATTGTGGAATTTGTAAAGCTGCACCCTGAACTGTATGACAAGGAACATTCACGTTTCCACGACAGGACCAGAAGAGAGGTTCTCTGGGCAGAAATATCTGCAGAACTCAAGCTCCAGCCCTTTGATGTGAGAAGATGGTTCGAGTCCCAGCGAACCCGTTATGGGAAGCTGTCTAAGCTCCAATCTGGCCAAGCCCCGAGGGAGATGACCAAGAGACAGTCCTGGGTGTACCAACAGATGGGTTTTCTTAAAACCCACATCAGAAGAAAGGGGGCCAATAGAAGTTCAGGTTTTGAGGCCAGTCCAAATACCAGCAGGCAGGACGAATCACGTGGCTCAACTACTGATACAGAACACCTCGAGTCCAGTGTCCTGAGGGAGAGGAGTCAGTCCATCATTACATCAACGCCCGTTTCAACTACAGACTCCAAGATTCTCGAACACTTTGAGCAGATGAGGACACTTATCTCAGGTTTTCTGCATCAGAAGTCAGACAGGCAGCCCTTCTTTGACTACGTGGCATCAGAGGCCGAAAAGATGACTCAAGAAGAATTCGAAGAATTAAAGGGCAAGATTTTTAGAGACATCGAAACTATTAAGAGTAACCGCAGACGTCAGCCATTGCCCAGAAGATCAGCCACTGTTACCACGGAGTCCCAGAGGGTCGGCCTACTGCCAACAACCACTCCACAGGCATCTAGTTCCACTCAAGCAGCAGCTAGCAGCAGTTTTGTGTACTATACACCAAGCCCCATTGGCTTCAGCAACCCGACATCTGTCCTAACTGTACAGGACGAAGGGAGCAGACACAATCTGAGTGGAATCTTAAGCCTGCTACCAGATCTGACATCAACACAGATCGTCGAGCAGCCTCAGCAGCAGCAGCAACAACCGCAGCAGCAGCTCTTTACTATCACCACTTCAGCACCGCCTCAACAGCAGCAGCAGCCTCCTCAGTAGCCATCCAGTCAGGGCGGGTCTTTGACCTGCCAGGCCCTTTTCAGGGCCACCAAATCTTCCAAAAACAATTATTCAGCTACGTGTTCTTCCAATTCCCCTCCCAAAACAAAAAAGTTCAGTACAAATACTTATCACAAGAAAAAAAAATTCAAGTCCAACACCTACACCACCCCAAACATGAAACAAATAACCCATGGTACCACACATAACAAAAAAGGCCACATAAAAAAAAAATTAAAAATAACTCCCAGTATGGCCATTAATCAGCCCATTTTTAGATTAAAATCCATGGGATAGTTTAAAATCTGTAATTGAAAAGTCCAACACTTACACCTTCCCTAGAGTTAAAAGGCATTATCACATACTTACCAACCCACAAACAGACAAACCCAACACCAAACATAACCCCCAAATAACAAACCCAGTACCAAACCTAACACCCAACTACCAAAAATAAACCCAACCCCAGTAACCACCAACCAACAAACACACAAACCCAAAAGTAAATAGAACCCATGCCAACAAACTGACAAACTATTTTGCAAACACAATCCCCCATTATTGAAGGAAAAACTAGTTCCATGGTTATATTTTCCCCATTTTTGTGATTATAGGTGAAGATTTAAAATTGAAGATTTCCATGAAAACCTTTGTGCTACAAATAAATTTGCAAGCCATTAACAAGAAAAATTGGTGAAATTATGATGTGGATTTCTAAATATATAAAAAAATAATTCAATTTCGGATATTATGTGTGACGTTGTGTTTGGCTTTTGTTTAACAGTGGGTTTGTCTGTTTGTTGGGTGAGTAAGTTGTGTTTGTCTGTTTGTCCGTCTCAACAAGTTATGTTTGGCATAGGGTTTGTCTGTTTGTCCGTCTCAACAAGTTATGTTTGGCATGCGGTTTGTCTGTTTGTCCGTCTCAACAAGTTATGTTTGGCATGGGGTTTGTCTGTTTGTCCGTCTCAACAAGTTATGTTTGGCATGGGGTTTGTCTGTTTGTCCGTCTCAACAAGTTATGTCTGGCATGGGGTTTGTCCGTCTGTAGCAAACATAGCTGATTAATTGTTTTTGGAATAATTGGTAGTCCTGAAAAGGACTGTTATAGTTAGTCCTGAAAAGGACTGTTTACTGCAGCAGGACTTATATTCTGCCATATTGCCAGGCGACTGCTCCCTCATTGTTGAAGTACTCCTTCAGGTAATCCCTCTGTCTCTTGGCTTCTCTGGCAGGGTTTCTGTCTTGGCCACCACCAGCAGCACCACCAATCAATCCACAATCATCAGGTACATCATCATCATCGTCCTCCCCAGGCTGCTGACCACCAGGTTGACCTTGATACTGGCTTCTGAGTATGTTGTGTAGAACAACACAGGTCAAGACCACTTCCCTGACTGTTGCTGGGGGTAGTTCAATGGTTGTCCTCATCACCCTGAATCTTGACACAAGGATGCCAAAAGCGTTCTCCACCACTCTTCTGCCCCATTGAAATTCTATAATTGGCAATCCTCTGGTATAAACTTGGAGATGGTGGATCTTCCAACCCTGAACGGACAGGGTAATGATGTGTAGGACTCTCCAGTGGCCAGATATCTGATGGTGAGGGCTAACTTCTCCCCAACACTGATTGGTGCTCTGTAGTTGGTGGCCTGCCTGGCTAGGTGTGGTTCCAGTCTGGTCTTTATCATTTCAAAAAATTCTGGGGTCATCCTCATGTAGTTGGTGAATCCTGGAATATCTGTGGCATAAAGATCAGCCATAATGTTGTGGTAGGCCCCCTCTCCTCTCTCTGCAGTAGCCATGGCCTGACCCACATGTTGTGCTTTCTTCTAGGTCTCTGTATGGGTGCTGGTGGTGCTGGTGGTGCTGGTGGTGGTTGCTGTGGTCGACGTAAAAAATGGAAATACATGATTATTTGTAACTGAATAAAAACCAAAAAAGCCCTAAGTTGTTGTTGAATCTGTCTTCCATTAAAAGGTGGCATCCTGCTGTGTTCCCAGAAAAGCAATGATGATTAGATCGCGAATTTTATATATATATACCCAGAAAATCCAGCAAATTTGGAAAACAATAATCGGGGATCCTGGTCTGGGGAAGACTGAGGAGGCCTGAGGACGCCTGAGGACGCCGGTAGTTAATCGTGGGTTAGTCGGGGCTTAGTCCCAGGAGGCCTGAGGCGTCCTGGGACCCAGTCGGTATGTGTACGACAGGATCGTGGTTGAAACCGACCTGAAAACTGGCTTAGTCGGTTCTTAGTCCCAGACCAGTCGGGGACTGTCTGCGGCCGCCTGAGGCGTCCTGATGCGTCCTGGGGACGATCTGTTCTTAATCCCAGACTTCAGTACCGACCCAGTATTCCCGCCCATTTTTGTTATTTTCCCACCGACTGTCCACGATTAAGGGTCGCCGACAGGATCGGGGCTTAATCTTTTGGTGGAACAGGGGCATAAGACAAACAAATTAAAAATATATGTTATGCATTTAGTAGAAGGTTTGTAATGTAAAATAGGAAAACTTCCCGAATGACATATACCGAACAAATAAATCACGAATGAAGATAACAATACTATACGAGTGCGTAGCAAGAGTATTATATTGTTAATCTTCATGAGTGATATAGTTTTTGTGTATATGTCCAATGAGGGGTGTTTTACTTATATTATTCACCATTTTGTATGATTTATGGGTTAAATAAAATGAATATTAAATGAGAGAATGTGAAAACAGCTGTCAAAAAGCATGGACAACAGTGAATATAAAAACTTTAATCTTTAACTTGCAATATCAATATCTTGGAATATCAATATCTTGGAATATGGATTTCTGTGCAAAACCAACGCTACAAGAAGACCTTTCCAAAGATATTTTATACATATTTGTAGGTGAAATATTTTCTGAGATATTGGTTAAAAGCAGGAAGTTATTCACACTCATTATCCATGGTACAGAGGTGTCGTTGTATACAAATAAAGTACATCATGCTCTGTATATCCCTCAAATACGGTGCACGGTGGATAAAGATGTTTATCAGTCAACTCCGAAAATGTTAAAAATATAACAACATGCACCCTTTCTTCAAACATTTTCTGCTAATTTCTATTTGTCTAATTCAAATATGTGAATCCCTATTTTCATCGATTTTAACAATTTAGCTTAACCCTAGGTGTAACTTTTCAGAAATGGCCATTTCTTATATACTATTTGATGTTAAACTGAGTAAAACACACAAATGACCACCTATTGTTAACAGCTAACATCAGCTTTTAATTGTGACACTTCCTTGTGCTTTTCAGAGTCAATGCTTAAGTACTAGTGCATTTAATCTGTTTTATGCCAAAAGTATCACCCTAAAGAACAAATAGGGAAATCTAGTTCTGTATTCAAAAGAAGCCTTGTTGCAATAGTTGTAAAGCCCTCAAGCAAGGCTATACAAGGAGCAACGTTAAAACAGTATCTATTTATCTTTTTTTTAGTTCCCACAGGATAAACCAATTGACTAGCACACTAACCTGCCATACAGTTCCGTTTATTGGAACTGAACATTAAAAATGTGATTGACTAGCTTGAGGTGAAAAAATTGGTACCTGTAAGTCAGAAAAATATACTTAACTGGAAAAGAACTCGGAAAGCGCAAATCTCCACCAAGCAGTTCATTTCCACCCCTATATTTGGTCTTGATTATAGTATGCAGAATTTTGTTAAGATTCGGACCAAACTTACTCATATTATTTTACAGGAGTATCCTGTATCGTTTGTCAAGCGATCTACCAATTAATTTACTGAAAATGGTACTATTTCACAACTATAAAAGATCCTTAAAAAGAAGGTTCCTGTATACATTCTCTTGTGATAAAATCTAGAAGTATAAACATTGGACCGGATAGGGGCATGACAATTTCCACTTGTAAATGCCCCACTAAAAAGCCTCTGGCAATACCATATGTATATCTTTACAATTTTCCCTCATTGGCTAGCAAACTGAAAATAAAATTCATCTAAAGCAGACATGGCATTTTGTGTGGGCTCCTGTATTATCCTTGAACCCAGAAAATTTCTGATTTTTTTTACAATCGCAGGCACCCTGGAGGCCCTCCTTTGGTGATCCAGAGAATTCTGGATAATTTGTGGCTCTTTTGACCTTACCCGGCAAGACTCCCAAATATTTGGTGTGACACATAATTTCTGGGACTAAACCTGGAAGAAATACATTCATAACTCATCTGGGGCTGGAATGTAAACACTATGGGAGCTTTGGGGGAGGGGGTGTGTAGTGGGTATTTTAATGTTCTTTGTCATCCCAAAACAAAAAAGGGCATATCGAACTATTCATGAATTGTCATGTATCTGCCAAGGACAGGTGCCACAACGGAAATACACTCCCGAGTGTCTCTGGTCCAATCATATAGCAATAACATAGCATTCTTAGTGCTTTCGATACTGTCACATCCTTCTACTGGAGAGATCCCAAACCTTCCCAGACTCTGTACATATTAATCCTAGATGTTACATCTGCCAGTGTGGCTTAGTGGGTAACATACTCGACTAAGAACGTAGAGGAAGTGGGTTCAATACCAGGTATAGACAGATACAATGCAGTTCGGATGACCACTTAAAATGGCGGTCCTCTGTCATTGGGTCCTATCCCAAGTGGCAGGTTAAAGTACCTCAAGGACGTTGATAAATGGTCATCCTTGATTCCATGTCTTTCACTTGGTGGAATGTCAGTAATTTGAGAATTGGATTCTACTTTACAGTACATGGAGATATTGGGTTGAGTATAAATACACAATGCAAATACAATATGGTGGCCTATACAACTCCCCCCTTATTTCTACTGAGGCAACCATTTTCATGTGTACGCTGAGAGGATAGCAACATGTTTCACTCTTTAGGGAAATATTTTATACAAATCAGTGAAGCCAGATGCCAGTGAAGAAGGAGAAGAAGACAGGTAACAGTTGTAAGAAGAACTGCGGAGAAGGAAATGCCCGCCCCTCCCCCGAAATGAGAAAGATGGGACACAGGACGGGATACGGTAGGAGGACACAGATGCCACCAAAGCAAGTGGAGAGGGATACTGTGGTGGTTCATGGCCCAGATGCTATAGATGTCAGAGAATTTCTCCCTAACCACTCAAGACCCCCGGTATAGCAGTCAGACCTCTGACAAGGACACCCAGGGACAGAAGAAGACGAAGAAATCTACTGCTGCAAATCTGTCCAATGAACAGGAGCAACAAGTGATGGCCTGGCTCAAAGACACGAACCATGACCTTGTGTATAACAAGAGATGCAGGGATTATAAGAACAGTACGAAGAGGGCATTGCTGGAACCTTCAGAACCTGTAGCAGTCCCAATGAGGCTGTCGAAGTAGTGGTTTTCAACACAAAGGACAGTCAATGGCAAGCTGAGCCACACTAGGTCTGAACACGTGAGAGAAGAGATGACAGAGGCAACATATTTCACCTATATGTTTATATGTAACTGTTATAACATGCAGTGCTTGGTTAATTGCAAGATTTCTTCCTGGGTTCTGCAAGCGGGAGGATGCCACTCATTCTGCTCTTAAAATGGGTCATTTGCTATTACCTTAACGTTTAATTAGCCCAAATAAACTAACCACGTGGCCCACAATTGCATGCTAAGGTTTAAGAATATGCAATGCCAAAGAATATGGTATATATTAATCACCGGTGTTTTATTGTGTTGCAATGCTGAGTTCGCACTTCTCGGTTCACTGTTGTCTCCAATGTAATATTTAATTCAGATGACCTTAATATGGCAGACGAGATCCGGGCACATATCAACTGACAGGCATGTTCTTGGAGTAATTACTCAGGAGAGTTTCTCAGAATGTAGATAATTTAATAAAAATGATGCAACATTAAGAATATTTCGGGGGAAAAAGAATTTTCCCAAAATGTCTCCATTTAGAAGTGTATTTTCAATATTTCTGCACATAAATATGTGTAATTTTTAGAGTGGTGGGAAAGTGCTAAATGATACAAGTCAATTCATTGTTTGTACACAACAGTTTATACAGAGTAAATATACATCTATACATACAATTATGTACAACCTCAAGACTCATCTATACATACAATTATGTACAACCTTAAGACTCTCTCCCATACTCTTATGCACAAATCTAATGTAACGCATACATATATCTAATAATATGTAATCTAACAAATACCCCAGCTTGCTTAAATACTACCTTTTCATATCATTTTAATATGGAGAACCAAAACACAACAAGTGCCCTAGCTCACCACACACAATAGAATTATGCTAATTTTTTCAGCATTTAAACAAATAGAATTTCAAAGAAAATTAACAAACACAGGCTAAATGTAGAAGCTGGTGGACCATGTACAGACTATTCAAGGCAGAAAAAAGAAAATATTGGTAATACTTCTGTTCAACTGTTACAAATCCCTGTTAAGGTCCCTCGCCAAAAGTGATAAGTGCCTTAGGTAAAAGTGTTGATTGTACAATCTCAAATATTGACTTTATGACCTGCCCCTGATAAGTAGTTAGCAGACTATTATGACTTATTTTGGGACAAGGTTCCTGAATTAGGTTTTATACTTGTGTCATGAGAAACTTGGGATTGAGTACTTTAGAAATAAATGGTCACTGGCAAAGTCGGTTTCAACAACTGACCTATTTTTTGACAGTAATCTATGTGACTGCAACAGTGGAGCAGGGGTATTAGTTTTGAAAACAGACAATAATTTCGTTGGAGCCCCCACACATAGGATAAGGTTGACGTTTTTGTTCTTTCAATTATACAATTTAACAATAGTATCTTCTCTCCCAGTATTTCCAGTAATGTTGAACTCCATGTCAATTTTTTTTATTTATTTGGGGCTTTACATCGCTTTCAACACTGTACAGGTCATATCACGACGGGTAGTTGGAAGGGCAGAGGAAACCAGTACATACAGTTCGTTAGGGGTCTGTACTGTAAACTGCCGACCAATGGCAAGCAACTACCTGCTTTCCCACTTGAGGCCATGCCGGGAATCAAACCACGGCCTCAGAGGTGGGAGGCGAGAGTGTGACCACTCTGCCACTGTGGCTCCCAACTCCATGTCAAACACCAGAATTTAATTTAAAGTATAATCTGTGACAACGTTGTTACAAATTTTATCTGTTGTCTCTTGTGACTACCTTTATGGTTATACATCTTATATTTTCCACACCCTATCTTCACCATGTAACACTATATTTCAAAATCATATCTTATAACAGTGCAAGTAATATTGATACTATTGTTGCCAAGTACAGTTTTAAATTTTTTTCGCTTGAAACTGTGATGGATGAAAACTTTTATTTCTACTTAATAGTGATTTGTATTTTTTCATAAAATTAAGGGTAGGAGATTTTTGGAAGTACTTTTATTGCAAGTTAAAACTTTACCATGAAAATTGGAAGATTTAGAAAGTTTCCATGTATCAGTTGACCTGGGGGTCCCATTTAACTTTCATATTCCCAAACTGTCTGAGCTAAACATTAGGCTTAAGTGCAAGACAGAAGTCTGGGGTGGGGACAAAAGCTTGGGACTTAAGCCTAAATATAGACTTCATTGAATCCCACTCTTCAGACGATTTATGCTAATATTTGGTCTTTAAGCTATGAACACTATGCATATGGTTTCTTCACATTTGATGTTTTGGGGATTTAATATAACTTTTAACACAATGGCGCAGTGCTGTTTATCAAGACGATAAGCCTGTGAAGGTTAAAGATTGATAGAACATTGCATTCATTTCACCTACATAAAATGTCACTCTCCAAAATCAGTCACATATATTTGGTTTATACTTGACCTCATGAGGAGAACAAATGTCCAAACCTTTAAACTTAATGTTGTAAAATACAATTGTTTTATTTAAATAATAACAATAATTCATATCCAATTAGATAAACCAGTTATTTTATCCCAAAAGGAGAAAACACATAACAATTTAAGGTGTTGGGGATTGACTTTTGACTTCTTTTTGACAATATTGCACAGTCTAAGATTTTACAGACATATTTTCAAACTGATATACCTCACAGCATTGTATTGGAAGAGTGTGAACGGTGTACAAGATACTAATGGTTTCTAGTAAATTATGTCAATTATAAATGATGGAAGATACCTGCAATTGCTGTTATTGCTACAATAACGTACAGTAAATTGTATTCCCTTTTTCCTCATTAATTTCCCTTTTCTTCTGGAGATGAACTTTATGGTAAGTTGTATCAAGAAAAAGAAATGGACAAAAATGTATAAGTTTAGATAGTAACTTATCTGGCATAGTAAACAGGATGGCATAAAATATTATAGAGAGGAATGGTCTAAATTAAGGAAATTAGAGTTTGGTGGAAAATAATCAAAAGCACTGTTTTGTGGTGTATGGTTATCTTTTGTGTGCTAGTAAATAATATTATTCCTTTTTGCAATTGTTTTTCAATCCACCTGAAAAAGTTTTCTACACAGAATGGATTCATATAGTATTATGGCCAACAAATGGATGCTTTAGTGCAAATTGTTAGTCTTTGTAAAACATAAATATAGAATTTAACATCTGTATGAAATTCATGCTATCAAAGTGCAATGATAAAATAAATGTATACACAAAAAGTTTGCCTTATGCTAGATTTAGAAGCCGTTGGCATCATATATGATATATATGGGATATTTATTTCGACCTTCTTGGGTTAGAAGTGGTCTCATCAGAGGCTAAGTGGTTGTTTTGTCTGACCCCTTCTTCAGGTGCCAAAAATGCCTCTGGAAAACTGATGCTCTGCACATTAGCCAGATTATTCATTATATTTTGTATATGGTATGGAGTATATGGAGTTTATGGTATTTGTTCATGCCAAATGTATGCTTTGTCCCTTTAGTGTGCATCCTAAGATGGTTGTCATGGAAAGCTATACTAGTATTCACTCAGTCCAATTGCCCCCTACAGGAAAATAAATGCAACAGTGCTAGTGATATATAAATATTCACAAAGCCATTTGCTTATTTTAAAGTGTCAGATCCATGCGTTTAAGCAGATTGTTCTAAGTCTAACATGTAACAGTGTAAACTTTGACATAAGTCAAATAATGGCAGGAAATCTCTACAGTATCAGCAGAGTCTAGACTGCATTTTGAATAGTGCTGAAGGTTTATGCACTTTGGAGTCTGCTTGAATCCAGAGATTAACTACAATAAAAATCCAGTAACAGAAAAGAATAGAGTAGAAACATGATCCAATAACAGCAAAAGTCAACTTCTGTTGTGATCTGGTAGTTGTTGCCAGATAGTTTTTAAAAATATAAAGTACAGCACAATACAAAATTCCCAGCCGCAATAAATGCTAATGTAACAATGAATGATGGGTATTTAATTTAAAACTAGCTCCAAAATAAGTCAGGGGTAGGCTTAGTGTCAATAATTTCGCCTGATATTCGGACACACCATTAACCTTGCGTAAGGCTTGAGTTTCTTTGTACTTGTAACCAACTTCATAAGTTTACATAGTGTACTCTTACATATACTGGCTTTTATGTCAATGTACTAGCAAGATAAAATTTGCCAGGTGATCTAATATTTCCAAACATTTACAGAGTGCTTAATAAACACCAAAGGGGGAACCACTGGTCAAATGGTCAACAAATTTCTATTTGATCACTCGGATCTCACTTTTCTTGTTGTGGGTTCAAATTCAATTCCTGACAATCGGTGGGATTCACTGTTTTGATATGATTTTGATGAGTATTTAAAATGACGTAAAGGCCCACAGCTGCGGCTTTGTGCACATGTTTAAAATGGAGCTTTTGTACAAATTTGAGCCTAGGGCAAGGCTCACAGATCACAGCAATTGTAGTAATTAATTAGCCCACATTTAACATGAATTAACAACACTTTCTCATGTTCTTTTACCAATATACAAACTGTATTTGCCATTTCAGTATCTATTTTGTATTTACAAAAAAAAGTAGTCAAGTAACTTTGATTACAAATTTGAGAACTGGCTTATGCTAAGCTTGTTTAAATGGCATCGTCTTGTTATCATCTACTAGAGAGTTTTTCTTTTAAAGCAACACACTGCTTGATACAAGTGGAATGAATAACGTTACTTTACTTTAATGACAATGTAAGACTACTTAATGGTATTTGAGGGACCACCAAAATGTTTCTTCTCAGGTATCTGTGAAAAAGTTAAACAAAAATTTAATGCTTATCACATCTACTTGATACCTTTTACAAATTCCTTTAGAATTCTCACAAACAACTTTATTTAGAACTCTAGAGTCAATAGATCTTAAAATGTGTTCACTTTATAAAACTCGTAAAGAGATACTACAATGTTTTGCAATTTAATTTCATAGTAAGCCCCCACCCCCACTTCAGAAATTCTAACTTATCAAGTATATAAAAGTTCATTTTCAACTATAACCGTTTGGGGTTTAAGACTCTACATTTCATTCAACATCCTTATTTGTCTGCAATGGTAATTTTGAGTAAAGTCAGTCTTAGCAACAGATTCCAGTGTTCGTACCTAGTAACAAATTGGTAGCCATAGTTTTTTGTAGTTGCAGCTACAGAGCTATATCTGAACGAAGTAAATTAGAACTTCTTAAAAGTACAACTTTTACTTACATAGTAAAACATTGACAAAATCTTATTAGAATAAATGTTAAACCTATTGAAACATGGCCTCTTTTTACATGGTTGAAATATGCCATTAAAATTTTGTACGGGATTTTTTTAACATTTTGTTTGAGACTAATAAATTTACAAGAATGTTTTAAGTCTTCACATTTAATCCATGTACATTGTATCCCACTAGTAACAACTAACAGGACATTGTTTCTTGTAGAGTTTATGCTTTGCAGACTATCCTTATCTAATCCAAAAATAAGCTTTTTACATGGTAATTTAATTTTAGAGCAGAACTGAATTTCTTTTCTGCACGTTGTTATATTATAAGAATCCAATGCCATTCTTGCAATGGCTAGAGTTCTTATAAAATAACCTATTGCCAGTTTGTATGCTATCTCCTCTTTCCCGTAACATGCTACAATTAGTGAATCAGTCATTTAAAAAAAAAAGATACTTTTTTTATGGTATATTGAACTATAAGACTTCAAAATTCAAACATGTGTGTCTTTACAACTCACGATAAAGAATGTTAAAACTCTCATCTTCAGATGGACAATGAGAAGTTTGATAAGATATATAGTAAGCACAGTTCCAATCTAAAAATTTGTAAAATCTGAAAGTAAGGTATTGGTAAGTATGTGCCAGGGGCCGATTTCACAAAGGGGCTTAAGTCCAGTTTTAGACTTAAATTTAAGACTTTGGTCTTAAATTTTGTCCAAAGAATGTTAAGTCTGTGGTCTTAGACTTAACGGATTTCGCAAAGCAGCTAAATCCATGAAATTGCTAAGTCAGTGGACTTAACTTTAAGTCTGCAAGGTAGTGGGCTTAAAATTTGTAAAGAGGACTTAAATATGGCCGCCATAAACTTTTCTCCACTTCAAAATTTGAAATGGCTGTGGATAAAGTATAATTACACAGAACACCTCACTAAAGTAGTCTTTGGGAAGTTTATATGTGGCAACAAGGTTTCCCATTTCAAAACAGCACTTTTCCTCAGATAAAATGCATTAAATGAAGGATATATGGTACCAATATTATATTTTTTAAATAGATATAAAAGGTCACATGACACAGAAAACCGCTGTGGTTATTTGATAAGCTTGGACTTAGCTAAGTCACCTTTGTGAAATCCATTTTAAGTCCCAGACCTAGCTAAGACCAAATTCTTACATTTAAGTCCCTGACTTAGCCAATAAAGTGACTTAATTTAAGTCCTTTAGTGAAATCGGCCCCTGGTACTTTGTCCAACAAACCAAACTTTTTGCTAGCACTGAGATTAAAACTGTATATTAGGATATTCACAATATCCAGAACGTCTTTTTTATTGTGTCATAAAAATTTGCTGAATTATAAATACAATGTATTGAATTCTAGAAACTAGTTTCACATCAATATCAATAGCTGAGGTCATATCGGAAAAGGTGAATCTCATGTGTTGCAATGAAATGGATTAGAACCCATCATCTCAGGGCTAAGAATCAAATGGGCAGGACGAAGGCTATGCCGTGTTCTGACATTCATAAGATCCACTATTATAACTTCTGATTGTAATAGAGAAGTTTTTTTTAAATTTTTTTATTTGGAAAATACATCGAAATAAAGTAATTTGTGGTAAAGGCATTGTTTTATCTTCAACTATGTGGAAATTCAGACATCCCGATTGTTATTAAGGTTGACAGAAAATTTGACAGGAAATCAGCTTTAATAACGCAGTGATTGAAAGCCAAACTTGCAAAACACTCAGGGAATGTGATATCTGAACACATATAATGAGACCAATTTCTGCAGTTTTTCAGTATTCTATATTCTTTCAATGTTATCTTGCTTCACCTAACATTCAAATCTTTCTCACATAAATAAGAATAATGCCATTTTTCCCTCATTGTGTTAAAAATTGAGCAAGATAATACCATTACTGATTGACTTTATGGTATAGTACCTACCAAGCCGAATTATTTTTCAGCATGCTGAGAGTAAGATAAGTGATGAAAATGCAACTGTGCATGAAAAAAACTGATTATGGAAAGAATCCATAACCAGATTCAGAGAATTTTCAAAGTAAAACCTGGATTTTTTTTACAATCTCTCTAGAAAAGTCGTTCCTGAAAAAAACTGTCTATCAGAAACCATTATATCTGCCTACCATTGTACACCTACTTACAACCTTTTCACCTACACATAATACTTTTACTTGCACGTGTTTACAACAAATATATATAATACTATTATGTATATATTGTATTCATTTACATTATCATATCACCAATAGATATATATTAATAAAACAATATTTCAATGTCCTTATTTGGTAAACTCAGCACACTGCCCGTATATGTAACAAACACCAAAAGAGATAGAAAATAAGTCTTATGACAAAAAAACCATAAAGAGTTACAGAAGCAGAGAAAATTAATTGGAGTACTAGTTAAGAGTAATTTATGATGGATTTACAATGGTGAGATGTGGTTCCGAAAATCGGGTCTTTTAAAAATCAGAATGAGTTTAAAGGATATTTTATCCGTACTGAGACATCTGTCAGAGATCATTTTTATAGGAAAATGAATTGTGTCATGGGGGAGTGTATACTCTGATTTTCTGTAAAGGTTATAGGACCTAACAGAGATAATGCAGTTATCACTGAGAAGGTTTAAAGGAAATAGCCAGTTCAGAAGAGTTCCCTTTTAAACACATTTGAAAGATAGGATGTAGGTTTACAGTCATTATGATTACTCCTGACCTTGTCAACCAATAAGTCACATGTCCAACAAGTTTTCCTCCCCAACTTACATATTTGGGTATGTGAGGGCGCAAACTCCTGACAATGGGACAAGTATATTAAAAATTAATATTATGATATCATACATGTGTTTGTGTGGTAGTTCATTATTTGGAAAAATAAGGTTTTGCACACATGTTATATAGCTTATTTAGTTGATGTTTGAGTAACATGACGGCAAACATACTACTTTTGCTTGGTAATTCGGCATGCAACTATAAATTGGCACAATGCATAAAATAAACAGTTAATTAAAACCCAAACCCTTGATGAACTAAAAATGTCACTTTATGGATATTTACAGTAACAGTTTGGACAATCTGATCATTTAAGACGTTAAGTCATTGTTCAGCCTTATTAGCCCATATGGCCGGTGCTTATATCCGGTTTCTCGGACATAAAGCATATCTCTACCACCATGAACAGAAGGTCAGCCTGTCGCAGGTTAACCTCCCCAACTAGTGTCAATATCCATTCTTATTCCAGGATAAACAGGGACTTATATGCCTGAAGTACCATTTACAAAGGCACAATCTCCATGACAGGTAAAGAATTGAAACACAGACCTTATTCTCTGAGGACCAACAGAAGAACCACAAGACTGCAGAGACCACGTAACTTTTAAGGGGGATAAAAACTCCATGATTTGAAATAAGTGCCAAAAAGAGTAAAAATGAATGAATAAATGTATTAATGGATGAACTACAAAAGCTGCTACCAAAACAGCAGAGTCTGGTATATTATTCTTCAGGTTAGGGACATAACATCACTTATGTACTGCATTTGCTGTCATATATCCAGGAGGGACTAGTGTGGGACACAGTTTTTTAAGGGACCATAAATCAGATGCAACATGGGAACAATGGTGTATGTGAAAGGGTTAAATAAATTAAAGTTACAACACATTGTAAATCAGTTAACATCTGTCCACAGTTCTAATGAAATGCATACATATCTGTGGGATATATAATAGATATACTACCCTAAAAACCGTACAGTTACCCAAGGAGTGAAGGGGTTAAAGATTAAGAGAACTTATTACCCTGTAAATCACTGTGTAGAGAAGTGAAAGCACAGTTCCAAACCAATTGGAGAGAATAACTACACAGGGAAATAGAGGAAGAGAAATGAGTAGATATATTAGGTATATATAATCTCAGCAAGACCAACAGGGGCTATCTGTCTGCATTAGTAAGAAAGTTCTCCTGGAAAACAAGAAAACAAAAAGTAATCTACTAGCCTTTCCGACACCTGCATTATATGGCCATTTCTAATGCGACACAATTATGTCCAAGATTCTCATCAGCTGATCCGCAAGAATGATTAGACTACTGCTTGTCATCATAAATTTATCACACACCTTAACTTCAGAAGGTTTATTGGTGGTTGTCGTCAGGAACAATTGTACAATTCTAGGGATGTATTAATGCCATATAAGGTATTTGAAGTGATGACAGACATAAATTAACTGTGTTTTTTTTGTAATTTCATTATACAGATTATGAACTTTGTGGCTATTTGGGGCGTTGATTTGAAGTAAAAAAATTATATTATGCAAGATCAAATGATGATTTGGTGTTGTAGCTTTGCTGAATTAAGGAGGGAAACTATGTTTTATGCGTGGGTAAATAGAGTTTGTCTTGGTGACTTGGCACAACTTACAAGACCAAATTCTTAATTGTGTTTATATCAAATATATTACTTTTATATTAAATAATTAATACACATGAAACAATTTAATGCTAATTTCTGTAAGGTTTGTTGACAAAGAAATTGTCATGAAACCTAGTCTTATAATTCCAAGTATGCTTTAATGATTTGGGAATTGCTCGACATGCCACAATTTTTGGTTTCTGGGAAGAAATGCACATACACAACCATAATATATAAGCATCAACGGGGGTATATTCATTTAAATAGTGTAGCATAGAAAAATCTATGATCATATGGCTGGTTTCTTGGTGGAAAATATCTTGTCTCCTCAATAGGATGCCCATCTCTGGCAGGTCCAACAGTGGGTTTGGCCAAAAGTTACACCATCCACTAAATACATAAAGCAAGAGAGGGACAGTTTTGTTGATCAAAAGTTAAACTATCAACGAAGTACTAGTAGCTAATCCAGTCCCGTTGGATCAAAAGTTAAACCACCAACTAACTAGTATTTACAAATCTAATTTGGTTGGTTAAACCATCAATCAACAACTAATAGTCAAACTGAGTCAGTTTGTTTAAATGTTAAACCATTGGCCAACAACCAGTAACTGAGAACACATAAACCCTAGTAAACATACACACAAATCTGGCTACAGATACAAGTTGTTTGAATTTTAAAAAGAAGCTCTCACTTTGACCATCATCTTAGTCTTCTCATCCAATCGTCCTCTAATTGGATTGCACTTGATAACCCCACTACTCAATTTCCTTGCCTTTTGTATATGATCTTCTGTGTTGTTACATTTTGCGTTCATTAAAGTACAATATTGTTTATGAAAAATAGCGAGGGACAGATAAACCCCCTCCTTCTGTTCAAATATAGCCCAGATTTGATGTTTTTTTTTAGTTATGGGGATGGACAAACAGACAAACCCAATTGAAAATACTAAGATTTCATAAAACTTAATGGAAGGAAACTCTCTTGGGTTTTTATGCATATTAAGCCGAATGGGATATATGCCTATTTTACCTACTCTTTTAAACTGTGGTTTATGAATAAATAAATTGTCATTTTATTTATCGTTCATTTTATATTAATATAACAAGTACAGCCATGAACAAGGAAAAGCCAGAGGAAAGGCTATGCACCAGGAAACTGGCCAGAAACACGCTCCCTTTATTTCTAGGCGCGCTCTGGACTCCGTAAACTTGAGCAGACGACTTTTTGCAGTCTGTTGATCTGCTTGGCTAATGTGTATACATGTGAATGGATTGAGGAGGATGTTTTTAAAGGAAGAAATAAAGGAGGGGAAATGGGAGCAAAACAGACTTAGAGATTCCAATTGTAGTTAATGATGTGTAAATTGTACTCCGTGAAGAACAAGTGTTTACCAAACTGCTATCTGTATATTTGTAAATATATTGTAAGAGGAATAATATTTTCTTTACCATTTTTTTTTCAGAAACCCTAAGTTTTTTTGCAGAGAAAATATTCTCTTTTTTTTCTGCCGTGAATATTAAATAGAATTGAAGAGTTTTGTCTGAAAATACATGTATGTATTATCTACAAGAAATGAATTCAGTAGTCCAATGGAGTATTTATTCTATGGATTAAAATGACTGTTAATGTAACTGTTTTTTTTTCAGTTTAAACAGGGAGCCTATATACAATGCACATGGAATAATCAGTGTGGAATTATTCACAGTGAAATAATCTCTCAGTTCACCGGATTGAAACTCAGACCCATTGAAGTTCTGACAAAGATAAACATAACCTGAACACACTTCAATGAATATTTAAACCTATTGTAACATAATACTTTTCTGCCTGGAACAAGAGGTGGATTTAAGCGTTGAATTTTGTATACAAAAAAAGTTATGAAAGGTATCCCCTAGGCAATGGGTGATAAATAATGGGTAAGTGAACATTTGGATGGGTTAATTTGGAGCTTGTCTTCTGCTGTTGACTGGCATAATACATGCACTAAATATAAAATACACTTGAATTGTTTTATTAGGATGACATGTGTGCACATAAGTGAGGTGTTTATATCAATATATAGTAAACTGTAGGCATATAAAAATATTTTTAAAAAGCTTGTCATAGAATTTAAAAGAATCCCATGAGAAAACTATTGGGTACATGTGCTTGTGTTGTTTGCAAACCTTTAACAACCAAGTACTTAACTGAAAGGTGTTTTGTAAATGAATTTGAGGGATACTGTATTTGTAAAAAAGGATAGAATTATATAACTTCATAGAGCCTGGGAATTCAACCCCTTTTGAGTATATATTATTGACATTAAAAATTGAACATAATGATGAACAGAAATTGAGTTTGAAGACTTGTTGACATTTTTTGGATACTTTAAAAGGTGTGGTGTATTACCTATACAAATATCGTATTCGTGTATTCAATTTGTGCATCTAAAGGCCACATGATAAAAATGCTTTTGTGTAGCAAGTGCTAAAGGGATTTCTGAAAAGCTGAAAACAAACTTAGAAAGAAACGCCATAACAGCATAATTGGGGTGGAGTTTCAAGATTCCCTTATCAAGTGTACCACATAAAAAAGTCCGAGAGTTAAGGGCATCATACAAGAAATGCAAAATTCTCAGGTGTTTTCATTCATAGTGTGATTTAAATCACCCAGCCAGATCTACATCAAGAAAATGGGTGTGTGTATTACTGATATATAGTTTTGGAAGTCATCATTAAATGATATATTATCTTGGGATTATTGCAAAAATAGAAACTTATGGGATACATGTTGTGAATGTGACTGGATGATTGAAATTTGGTTACATTTTATTTGGAGGAGAATTAATATTCTGTTAAAACAGAATGTTTTGGTGTTATATATCAGGGGGATAGTTGAAAACCAAGACAATTTGAATGGAATCATTTTGTTATATGGATAAACTGTAATAAGTTACTATACCATAGATAATGAGGAGAAAATAAAGAGAGAGACACATTTGTAAGTAGTGATACTAACAAGACTGTTTCACACCAAGTTCTGTATAGGATCTCCTTCTCAGGATAATTGTAAATTAAACGAGACTTAACTCTTTGGTGAGGTTTGATTGCAAATCTGCTTACGTTAAAAATATTTGAGACGGAGAATAAAGAGTGCAATTGGCTATATTGAAGGACTGAAAAAGGTTACAGATTCATCTGAGTGGCATTTGTAAAGAAAGAAACCCTTTATGTGAATATAAATATAGCTACAGTCATCGGCTAAATGGAAATGAAGTTGATGAGGATTAGTACCTGTTTGGCGGTAGTTTGGACTACTGTGTGGATATCTCAGGATGTAGCAGGGTTGAGAAATAACAGACAAAGGCCTACACCTCTGAGAGGTAAGAATAAGGAAAGCAAATTAAAGCTGTACCAACTTCAAAAATTACATATGTAGCATAAATAAAACAAAAATAGCAGCACACATCTGGGGTCTTTATTCATAAAATTGATGAGTGAAATATGGGTTAAATTCAGTTCAAATTTAACACCAAAAAGCCACGCCCTTGACCTGATACATCTTGTTGTGTATGCACAATAATTGGATTGAAAGACTCCATTTGGTATCCTGGATTTGTACTTTATAATATCTATTTGTGTTGCACAAGAGATATTTCATATCTGTCATGTTTTAAATTACGAAGTGGTTGGGGTACTATGAATTACCATACTCACAAATTTATAGTTCAGTATCCTAACATTTACCCACAATATTCCAGCTATTTCAACAAAGTACAGTGCAAAGCAGTACCAAAAGTATAAAACAAATTTCTATTGATTTTGCTACTGTTTTCAGATTATCTTGATTTTACCTGGTATATATTTGCCGGACACCAGTTCTTTTCAGGGAATACTTTTGTATTTTTTTAAAAGACAGAATTGGTTTTTCTAGCTAATTATTAATTTAACACTGTTGTTAAATTAAATGAATGATTTTATTTGTGAAAAAGTTAACTTTATTTCAAGTCCAAGTGAAAGTTCATGTAAGCTTTACACTTCCACCCATCTGTCAGTCGATCACCATGGTAGTAATTTGGTCTAAAATTCCCCTTTCAGTCATTCATAACTTACTTACTATAAACGTATTTGTGATGTTTGTTTAATCTGTGTTACAGTAACTATTGCATTTCTTTTGGTGGCCAATAAGCAAGACTGAGTATTTGTATTGGTGTCCATCTTAAGATGGGTTATGACTCACCGTAGGATCCTAATTTGGGTGGCCTATCTTAAGAAGAGATGATTCCTAAGTGTGGATCAGACAGAAATACAGACTCTTATGTTAATAGTTCATTCTTTTTTACTTTATATTTAAATTAGATAACACTGGCTGTGAACTCCAATTGTGACATAACTTTGTTTAAGTTTTGTAATTTGCTATAGTTATTTGCTATTGTATTTGCTAGTTTAACTTAGTAACAAATACTTAAAGCACATGAAAAATCTATTCACTGAACTTACTGGGACATGAACAGTTTATTTAGATAAAGGGAGTTTTGTAAAATAGTTAAGATATATTTAAGTAATACAATTAGAAATATTTAAATGGCTGACATTGGAGAGTTAAACTGATTCTTATTAAAATTTAAAGATTTTAAAAAATTTTCTGAATATTAATGAATATAATTTCGGTGACATTTATAAATTTGAAAATTAAGGATGTTTTTCAAGTTAAAATTTGCACTCACACAGTGAGTATAATCTGAACAAGTCCGTTGTGTATGATCTTTCAGTGTTACACTTACTTCTTATACTGGTTATTTGTTCCTGTATATGTTTCTTGTCATTTCCATTACCAATCGAATTCACACCTGTTTCTTTCAGGGACTAGCTTATATATTAAAAAACTACAATAAAAAGGCAAAGTAATATCCTGTCTGATTGACTCTGAGGTGTAATATCTGCAAGTCCAATAATTTCTCCGCCAGAGATGGGATGTATGAGCAAAATAACAGTTAGGAAATATGAAGGAAAGTTACCATTAGTTATCAGTAAATTAAAACCGTTCAATTTCTAATTTCCAGTCTGATGTCTGATATAAAAATCTCAGTAGTGTGGAGTGACCATCATCAATATTTTTTTCAACAAGCAGCAGACTAAAAGGGAAGATAAGAAAAGAGGTTAAATTTATTTATATAAACGAGCGATAGATTTATATTAATATAACAATTGTGAAATGTAGGCTTTGGTAAATTCACAGAATCCCTTCCGGTTTGTTTTTAAGTGCGAGCCTCATTAGAGCTTCTTCTTGGAATTACAATGTACTTGTTTTTCAGTTTTTTTTTGTCTCCGGACTTTCATGAATTGTACTTCAGCGTGATGAGTATCTGTCTGTTCACTGAAGTTAAGCAGCAATGGGCCATGTTAGTACTGGTATGGGTGACCGCTTCGATGTACTACTTGTGTCTCTGATGGCTTTATGTCTAAGGCTACTAGACCGAAACCCTTTCGGCCTTGATGATGAAAAACAGCTCTGTATGATTATGGCATTTTGAAGGACAAGAAATATCTTCACAACATGAGTCTTACATGAGGCTAATTATACACAACTCTGTGAGGGAGTGTATTAAAATGTCTGACATATGCTCTAATTATACCACTTTCACTCTGACAATTTAATTATGACTTGGACCATTACCAGTGTCTTTGAAGTGGGCTAACATGTCAGGATGAAGCCATAAAAGAGAAAGATATTGATGACATAAGGTTGGAACTCAAACATCAATCAGAGATAGTAGATGGATATCAAATTAACAGGCAAATTATGCAGTCCAACTCTATCTAAAATATTACTCTATGTATATTGGTAACTGGTTTATTCTCTGATCACACCTTAATTAGAGAGGTTTATAACTTGAGTTGCATCTAGACTCTAAATACAAGCTGGATAGTTACAGAAGATACACAAAACACATCACTGCCGAAAGCCGAGGGTGTAAAAGATGCAAATCTTGTTTTTGTCTAGTATTTATTGTCGTATGTTTATCCATAGCTAAATTTATTACTTAAAAATTTTTTCTTTACCTCAAAATTCATGGTTTAATCCCCTTCTTTTTGTGAGCTGTAAAGCTAGGATTGATTGACATCCTATCAAACAAGGTAAACAAAAGTCTTAGCTGCTTGACACCCATAAGATGTAAGGATTGGTTACATGAACATTCTAAATGTCATCACAGAATGTTATTGTGGGGTTTTTCTGCATCATGATAATTAAGGAACTTTATACCAAACTAAGGAGTTTCCGCAACTGAGAAATGCAGTCAGGGAAAAGTTGTTGCGTAAGAAAAACAACAATTTATATAAAAGTTAACAATAAAATTTCTGAACTAAGTTAAAACTGATTGTGCAAGAACAAGATCTAGCAAAATTTAGCACAACTGAGTTGCAACAAAAGTATTTTCCTTAAAGTACCTTTACTTCACTGAATAAGATGCCAGTCTGTTGCAAGTAGTGTTGGAAACATGTATGTGTAAAGTAAGTTGTCACAGGGTACAAGCTCCATGACAACCCCCAGACTTCCCACTGTGACATGGTACATCCCAAACACTTGGACATAGAGACCACCTGTACTGTAGTACACATTAAACGACAACTTTCTCTTTCCTGATATCATTTTGCCCTTTCGTTACTTCTATCTGCCACAGACTTCTATCTGCCCCAGACAGCAGATTTCTTACTCATTTTAGATATTCTTCTTTCAATTTGCTGAAACCAAGGATCGCCAATATATCTCATAGCATAACATTTCATAGCATGTTGAGACATGTTTTAGAATTGGAAGAGGTGTTGCAAGTGTTTTGCCAATGACCATTTCACTGGAAAATGCCATAATTATCATTATGAACGTAGACAACTCAGACTTTTACTCTTTATATTTATTTCATATTTATCATGCAACTAATGTAAATGTTTAACATGTAAAAGCAAAATTCCATTGGGAGATAGTAGACTGATAACTTGACGTATTTACTGTCTATAGATTCAGTCTTTGCACAGATATTCAGAAATCTCAGGAAGAGCCTTGAGAATTGAAGAAGTAGAGTACACTGATAAGAGACACCCACCCTAAACTTATCTCAGAAGTTATTTTGTGTGAAGATGTGCCTTAGCCTTTCTGTTAGAATTAATCAAGTTAACATAAAAGGACACGTTAATTCAGTAGGTGGATCATTTTCAGTGAAGATGGACTGTGTTGTTATTTTTGCTGACCGTCTTGTCTCATCCTTATTAGTTCAAATAGTCCGGTTGACCCTCCAGGATCTCTCACCTGTCTGTTGGAAATGTGAAATGGGCTTGTTAATCTGTCCCTATATGTAACATAAAAACCACAAACAGTAGATTTGGATCTGTTTTATAATTTCCAAAACTATTATAACAAAAAGAAACATAGCTGTTTTGGGGGTCAGTGAGGCCCACATTTTATCAGTTCGCCTGTACTGTAGGTCAGCATGACTGTAAAATCGTCTCCAGCTCAAGGAAGAAGTAAGGCTGTTATCACAGAATGAGGAATTTTTTGAAGAATCTTGCCATTTTGGCTGCACATGTTTGTAAATACTTTATATTTTTAGTAGGAGGCCTTCTTTCAAATTCACATTTGGGCAGGACGTCTTTGTCAGCAGTCCACATAAATTGGAACATGTTTTACATTCAAGTCTGATTTTTGTTCGTTCTTCAATGTACACTAACATGTGTTTAATTACACCTGAAAGTTTTGCTTTGGTAAAAGTGTCCAATACCTTTCACTAATTGGCAGTTGTTCCGCTCTGTGATTTTGACCATATATAGAAACCCTTTTTAACATATTTCCAAAGAAATCCCTTTACACTTATTTCAACTAAAATGATTATAAAACCCCAAAATACACACCAGAAATATAGAAATAAAAAAGTAAGACTGTTAAACAACTTTTTTAAAAATTAGAAATTATGAAAAGGGTGCAAATTTAATAGGTTAATCACCTTGCAATTGTCCAATATTTGGAAATAATGAACTGTTGACTGAGTCCCTTTCGTACCTCGTAAACAGTCCATTTTTTTTCAAATATTGGACACTTACTTGGCCATTAACCTACACATGTGGGTCTCTTTTTCAAGGTCATAAAGATGCGGTCAGCAACCAGAACAAGCAAATACGTACAGTAATGGCTGCAAGGAAAGGTGTAACCAAGGCTAGGTCTTTGTTTTCCAATTCAGAAGATAATCAGTGTAGTCTTTCTATGGTTCAGAGATAATATATATCAGGCATCATTTCACCTCGAGGCAGAATCTTCAAGATAACGATTCAAGGCAGTTTTAATGTATAAACAAAGGTACAAAAGGAAGCAGTTGGCCATTTACTGCAAGTAGCTTTATCATGTAATATTAAACATCTTTTATGTACCTAATATTCTGTAATATAATCTGTTTAAAGGTAAAATGTCCAGCATAGAATATTCAAATAAGCAATACACCATGCATTTAATTATATTTATTTGTGTGAATGGCGTCTGTCACTTTCAGTGTCTGATACAGCTGACTTATCTTCTAAATGGTGTAACTTATAATAAGAATTCTGTAATAACTTAAATGTAATTAAGTATACTAAGTTTACTAACTTATTAATTATAAATTTACAATTACTCCTGTATAGGTTTTCGGTAAGAAATTATTGAATTTTTTATAGGTCTATTTTGACTTGAAGTTATTAATTGATCCATGATTCTCTGTGAAGATATTGTTTTTGCCCCTGGACGTTCTGTGCAACCCTGGTTATTCTGTGGTATAAGAATAAGATGTCTGTAACCGATCAACAGTTCCACTTGGTTAGTTTAATGGTTATTCATTATTGCTGATTTTAAATATGTACCTAAAACATCCAGAGGGCAGAGATAATAAATATCTACCACAATGTAGTTTCTGTCCAACGGTTGCAGCCACCTTTATGGGGCTGTCACAATTCTCAGGTTGAATAGATTCACCCTGACAATTCTGTGTAATTGAATATTTTAGCCAGAAGGAAAAAAAAATTCACTACTTGTTTTTCTAACTTTAAGAAATTGACTAAAATTAATTTCCACAGATGGTCAGCTTGTTACCAAAGAGACATATGAGATATTAAATTTTACTGGGACTTACATTTCAATGTCCTAGGTTACTAGGTAAAATACCCAACATTAATGCACAGTGAAAATTCCCCTGTGAACAGTATCTCCAGTTGATTCTGGCACACAAAGTCACCATAGTATGCAGGCAGATATACAAGTGATTCTACTGTTACAGATTTAACACCCCAGTTCTATATACTTCTAGGCACGAGGAATAATATGATAGACTGTTTTATTATGAACTTAAACGAGCATAATGTGACTGTTAAATATGTCTCAAAAAATATGAGATAAGTGGCAAGCCTCCCTGGTTCCTCATGGGTTTGCCCCATATTTGGTAATGTTATTTCTACTGGGGACCTAGTGACCCCTATGACTGGTACTTATTTCGAGTCTCTGTGGCATGAAGTGAGTCAGACTAAATCTTATCCCCTGACCAGGATGCCGGTGTGTCACAGGTTTACTTTTCAAATTAGAGTCAGTATTAAATTTTGCATGTCTTAAATGTAAACTGACTTGTTTAATGGTATCATCTCAGTGACCTAACAAAGGATCAAACCAGAAACCATCTACTCTGACGTCCAATACCATAACCACTTACTTACATTCAATTCTCTCTCGTCCATCCTACTCCATGTTTCCTTGGGTTTATCTTTTTCACTCTTCCCCTCTGGCGTCCATTGGTAAAGCTATCCTTCTGTTGCCATTTCTTACTCTTCTCAGTATGTGTCCAATATACTTGCATCTTTTTCCTTTATGGTTTCCTGTATTGACTTAACATTTGTCTTTTTTTTCTCAGTTCACTGTTGCTTATTTTTATGGGCCAGAAAATTTTCATTATTTGCTTGAGGCATTTATTTTGGAATATTTCGCACTTTTGTATGTCATTTTCCAACATTCTGATCCATAGAGAAGCACAGGCCTTACATTACTACATAACAACTTAATATTGGTCCTAGAGATTTGCAATGTGAAACCAACTTATTGGAAATCATGGGATGGGAATTTTCTGATGTGGTCAGATTTGACATTGGGCCCCACCTTCAAGGTCAAACAAGGATAGTTAAACTTAAAAGTGTTTATAACTTGCTTATTATTGGTCTTAGAGGATTATAATGTGAAACCAACCTATAGGAAATCATGGGCTGGGAATCTTCTGCTGTGGACAGACTTGACCTTGGTCCCCTTCTTAAAGGTCAAATGATTGTTCACTGGCTTTGGTGAGTTGTCTTTCCAGTGGATACAAATTTGCATTCTCCGATGCGTAGGTCTAGTTTTAAATAGAGTCTGAATTGATTGCTGACGATGTCTACTGACCCGATAAAAGTTTGAGAAATTTTCTTTAAAATAAAAATTGTTTCATAGATGTTCATACTATATTATTTATTGGTGTGAAAAGACGAGTAAAGGTCGGATGATTTTGCCGTTGATACATACAGGTTTTAATATTAAAGCCCAGTGTATATACACTTGCCTATATGCAAATATTTAAAGTCACACTGCACCATGCATATATAAAAGTCCATACCTTTCCGAACTGGGGACTATTGTAGGTGGTGGAAAGGGAAAGTGTGACAGGGGCTTAAGTATTGTTGTAATGGAGGCAATAAATCCATCAACATTTTTGCCAATTTGTAAAGATATAAACTACTTACAGATTTCCCCTTTCTGTCCGTGGGGCATTGGTAACCCTGGACATGGCCTTGAAGGTCATTTAGTGCAGAGATCAGGTGGGCAACATTGTACATTTTAACTTGGACAAAATCACCTGCACCACATTTTAGAAATTCACCAATATGAAGTTGTGATAATGTCAGTATCTGCTAAGGATAAAAATACAGATTTAAAAACTCACTAGCCATTTATTTTGAGTGGCCACGCTTTTTGGTTAAAATTTAACAAAAATTCACCAGTGAAATGTTATTTTCCATTGATCCAGTGATAAAGGGAAAGTATTTGCACTACATATGAAACTGTGTTTACAGGAAACTCGGTAGGGGTTCTAATCCGGTGTAAAAATTAGTTGTCCGATGGCTAATTGTTACAAGTAAGGATTCTGGCAGGTTTATAGAGGAAAGGGGATGGATTATTGCATCTGCATGAACATGGTACCGATTGTAAAAGTGTTAACCAAGCAAACATCCTGATTCCAAGTGACATTAGGTTCTTATTTATGTTAATGATCTACATATTCATCTGCTCAGTATTAGGATTCAAATACGGAGTTTAAGAGTGTGGAAAGGAAAATCTAAGATAAATATCCACCATCCATAAGTACATGAGATATGAAATGGTTTCGAACCCACAATCATAAACGCTAAGGTCAAGTTACCATTTTGCAAATCTTAGCACTTGACCACTGATATCTCAAAGTTAAGACTCAACACTGTATTGGTGATATCCTACCTCCAATATTCCACTGAGATAAATATAAGATCACAAGGGCATAGATGGAGGTTGACCTTCCATTAAATACCGGCACAAGATTGTGAAAAAGAGGCCATTCCTGTTTTCTGTATCATAGCCTTAAACCCAGATCATCTGTGTTGAAAAGCTAATTTGTTAACCATATTCAGGTTTGTTACTATAAGAATTGTTCATACAAATTTCAATAGATTCGCTGTAAGAATCATACAGAATTTACACAGTGACTTCTTAATACTAGTATTATTAAATATAGAATCTTAACTACACCATTAAAATGGATATATGAAAAAAGGAGAAGGTTTTGTTTGTGAAAAGTAGTTTTATTTTGCCCTTTTGTAAAAGATATCTGGCAATGATAAGAGAAACTTCAGGTCCAGTGAAAAAATGTTTTCAAATCAAAGATAAAGTCAATAGATTTTTTGTGATTGATTTATATTGTCCGGCTAGTTTTCAGTTAGATGTAATGACATATTTTTAGATGAAAACTCCAGTCAAATGTAAAACTAGAGGGGCGAGTTAAATACTTTTGAAGTTATATAAAGTTGAAGTACAGCTTGTTACCATCAATCACTGTTTATTTGTTGCATCAATATGTTGTTTTGCGTGAACAACCATCAAACCTGACCAGTGTTCAACAGACTACCCACTTCCGGTTAGATTTTATTTTGAATCCAGCCATTATTTCAAGAAGATTTACACTGTTGTAATGGCTACGCAGATAGGTTCTACAGGGAGTTGATTCAACTAACATGCAAAGGGGGGATTAGGTACAATAGATACAATGATAATGCACGTATTTTTACTGTTAAAGAAAACTTCAACTCCATAGAAATTCGTGGGCAAGAGAGTATATTTTCTTTGAAACCTAATCATTTATGTATACATATGTATGCGGGTTAATCCGTTGTATACTGATTTCAAAGACTTTGTCAGAAATGCTTTGTTATGTGTTGCAGCCCACTAAATACATGTAGTTTGTAAACAGTGACATTTGACCCGATTTTTGATGTTTGAAAGGCCAAATACAATATTCGTACATGTATACATTTTAGCTGTGAAAAAGCAACTCTATATTTATCTAAATGTAGAGATTTGAATATTAACAAATAGAAAACAGACTGGATTGAGAGCTGTTAAAAATGCTTTTTTATTTTAATGTACAACTTTCAACCAAATTTGTGAAAGTTATTTTTGTAGCTAAAAGATTAGGTAAATAATACAACCAACTAAGCCATGGTATGTCCAACAAATTATGACACTAATACCTAGGTTTACTCCTTTCAGTGCTGGAGTCAGGAGCTACAACCAAAACGGGTTTATGTTCTTTCAGTTGTGCTTGGCTGTGGTTTGGTTATGTAAGACACCTTTATTGAGATTCACATTTGGGAAGGACACCTTTGTTGAGATTCACATTTGGGAAGGACACCTTTGTTGTGATTCACATTTAGGAAGGACACCTTTGTTGTGATTCACATTTGGGAAGGACACCTTTGTTAGGATTCACATTTAGGTAGGAGACCTTTATTGTGATTCACATTTAGGTAGGACACCTTTGCTGTGATTAATATTTGGGTAGGACACTTTTGTTGTGATTCATATTTGGGAAGGACACCTTTGTTGGGTTCACATTTGGGTAGGACACCTTTGTTGGGATTCACATTTGGTAAGACACCTTTGTTGGGGTTCACATTTGGGTAGGACACCTTTGTTGGGCTTCACATTTGGGTAGGACACCTTTGTTGAGATTCATAATTTGGTAGGAAACCTTTGTTGGAATTCACCTTTGGGTAGGACACCTATATTGGGATTCACATTTGGGTAGGACACCTTTGTTGGGGTCCACGTTTGTGTAGGACACCTTTGTTGGGATTCACATTTTGGTATGGCACCTTTGTTGGGATTCATATTTGGATAGGAGACCTATGTTGGGATTCACATTTCGTTAAGACACCTTTGTTGGGATTCACATTTTAATGTGACACCTTTCTTGGGTTTCACATTTTGAACTGCTTTTTTGAACTGCTCCCATGAGCCTTCACAAGCTATTCTAAAATCTGCTCACTGAAGGGGTGAAGGGGGATGCGCTCGTCCGTTATTCGCCGAAAATTTGTGAATTATCTGGGGTTATAAATCACAAAACTGAGGACTTTATTTCTACACCAGCAGGCAAGTCAAATTAAAGGTCAAAGAATTGTGTCAGTTGATACTAGTAATATAAATTTCCACACTTTGCCGTGGAGTTACCAGTCCAGTAAAACAACATCTGGGTTCCATATATAATTAATCATATAATTTGGTTCAGCGTTCATTACGCGTAGAGAGATTTTCAATGTTAAAGCTCTCAGAAGTAAACTACACCAGCTAGCTTCACCAAATTTGCAGGATATCTTCATAGCTAGGTAAACTTCTCTGGGACTGAAATTAGCTTCATTCAGAAATACAAGATGGCTGCCGCGGGCATTTCTTTGAAAATTATCAACCTTTTTCTAATGGCTGGTTCTCATAAGTAGAAGGTTGAATCTCTTTATAGGTGATATGTATAACAGATATACATGTCCTCTACAGCCTTGCAGACATTTGACCTTGAACCTCCTCATGCCAAAGTATCCTATATAGCGGACTTTAAAAGTACCTATATCTCTGTTATTATTGTCCCTAGACGTTTGGCATGTGAAACTAAGCTATAGGAAATCTTGGGCTGGAATCTTCTGATGAGGTCAGATTTGACCTTGGATCCCTCCTTCAAGGTCAAACGATGATAGCCAAACTTACAATTGCTTATAACTCGCTTGTTATTGGTCCTAGAGATTTGCAATGTGAAACCAACTTATTGGAAATCATTGACTGGCAATCTTCTGATGTGGTCAAATTTGACCTTAAAACCCTACTTCAAAGTCGAACAAGGACAGCCAAACTTAAAAGTGCTTATAACTCACTTATTATTGGTCCTAGAGGTTTACAATGTGAAACCAACCTATAGGAAACCATGGCCTGGGAATCTTTTGATGTGGTCAGATTTGACCTTGGGCCCCTCCTTCAAGATGAAATGGGGACAACAGAACTTGAAAGTGCTTACAACTTGCTTATTATTGCTCCTAGAGGTTTGCAATGTGAAACCAATTTATAGGAAAACATGGGCTGGGAATTTGTTTGTATGTTCAGGTTTTGCCTTGGGTCCTTCCTTCAAGGTCAATCAATAGTTCACTGGCTTTCGTGAGTTGTCTTTCTGGTGGATACAAATTTACATCGGTTCTCCAATGCGCTCAGTCTAGTTCTAAATTACATTTATTCACATGTATGTAATAATGTTCGCAGAAATTTGGGTCTCTCCTCAACCATACCACCAATATTTGACATATCATCTTAATTACAACCAAACAATTCATGAATGTACCCCACCCCACCCCCAAAAGAAAATAAATAAAATAGAAACATAATAAGAAAACACACAAATACAAAAATAAAGCTAAAACTATTTAAGAAAAAAAATAAAAATTTGAAAAGCAACGACAAAGGTAGGGAAATAGAAAAAAATATTACAATTGCAGGTAATTTGCTCAAATCATGTGTGAATTCTGTGAAGATGTTTCAACAGATATAGAATTATGTGTTCCACTTTGTGTTTCACGAGTGTACATTTTATTATCACCCAATAGATGAAATTAAAATATTTAATGCAAACTTCCAAGAGGTGGCATAAATTATCCAGGTGATGTATAGGCACATGATAAAACAGTACACACATAAAAACATTGCCATCTGGCACTGCTAACCACACTGTGAAGGCTGTAATGTGTCTAAATAAGGTAATTTGATCCAAATTTGGCACCAAAACCGCATTTTCACATGAATAATTGATGATTCAATGCCATGTGACAGTCTGCAAAATAAAACCTGTGTTTTCAGATTGCCGATCACAGGCAACTAATCGCCGACTATTTTGTCCTACATGTGAGATATTAAACTGGAGAGTAGATACATGGGTAGAAAAGTTTTAATACAAAAAACTTTGCAAATAAGAAATAGAAACAAAAATTAAATGCATTTTGTCTTTAATTGTTGTAAGTATGATGAATGAAGAAAAACTTTTGCGACCAGAATGATGCATAAATATCAGTGGTGGAATTCTTTAACTGTCCATGTGCATGAAAAACTTGGTTTATCACTGAAAAAACAGCATATTAGTTTTAGAAATTTCTCTAGATGAAAAAATATTACTGTATACAGTAGTTTGTCTTTCTGGTGCGTTAAAATACATTGTGACATTGAATCCATACAATTATCAGTTTAAAGTGACATCTGAACATAATGATTGGAGTACTCTAAATAATATTCCTATCTTTGTAAAGGTTTTGTATTAAATTATACTGTATTAAAAAGTATCTCCTCTCTCTGTTAGGTGTACAACAAAAGCTTTATAGCTGTTTCAAGAACTTCATTTTCAAACCCATTCTGATGATTCTGTCATGGCAACACGAACTGCCAAGATCAGACAGAAAAGCTGAAACTTCTATCATATATGTTTCTGGGTGCATTCATTTGTGCATGTGGCTTGCCAATATTCGGCACTTTACAGTACAAAAACTTGACCAACTGCATGTACTGGTTTTGTCTGCACATAAAACTACGTGGTAAGACCTATGCAGTGTTAAAGTGACGTTAGAACATAAATAAAACAAGAGCACCCGGATAGCGCAGACCTCCGCCAAGGGAGAACATTTCCTGAAAATTTCATCAAAATCAGTCCATAACTTTTTGAGTTATCTGTCTTTAAAAATTACATTTCATGGACCCAGAAGATCCAGATAGTGATCCGAATCACTGCCAGAATTGAATCATTTCTTCATTTTACCTTTTCAGACATATCCTGAAAATTTCATCAAAATCTTGTTCACAAGCAAACTCACAAACCCACAAACAAACCCAGGCAAAAACATAACCTCCTTGGCAGAGGTAATGATGAGGTAATTAAATTACTGAAAGTGATAGAATAAGTAAAGGCAACTGGCTGTCTGCGATTGGTGATGTGGAAACACTCACTAGAACGGGTGTGTGTGTGTGTGGTTTCATGATACTGTGATATTTAATTGCTGAAAGGTTGACTGAATGATGGCTCCAATTCAAAGGTAGAATAGTGCTACTTATTGTTACATAGATATGGTCACACTTCAGTTGAGTTTATCATGGTACATTGACTTACAATTCCCCGCACGTGCTAGCATTGAAATATTGTTACAAGCCAATAAAGCAAAAACATTAAATCATTAGATTCTACCTCTAACTCACCATTCAGAATCCAACATGAATAGCATTTGCCATTTAAACAATTCAGTGAATATAACACACTGGTTTTGTAATGCTCTTAGTGAAACTGTAAATGAAATTGTTTTTCTTTTCCAACATATAAGGAACTGAACTTTTGGTGAGTTATTAAAAGATAATTAACAACAATCATTAATAACTGAATAAATCAAAGACACAAAACAAACAAACATTGGAACAATGCATGATTGGAAAATTATCACTACTTTCCACATAATATTCAGTTTCCAATTCAGAAAGTTAAATACAGATTTAAAATTTCTCTTGGAATTTATTTCACTCCCCAATGTCATCAGCTGGGACTGGTAAAATTAAGGCTTTGGGACAACTTCCAAGTATATAGAGTACATTGCTAAAATTCAAAGAACTAGTGATAGAAGCTGATATATATCAGTTACAAAAAAAAAAAAAATTAAAAAAAAAATGCAAATTAAAAATAAAAAACAGAGCCGGCAGTTAGGCTTATTTACATAAATGTATATTACTTTTTTATATAGAGTGTAAAACCCCTGTCACATTTGCAGTTTATCAAATGGCCTGCAAGTGTGATTTTAGTTGTATCCACCGGAGGCATCCAGTGGATACTTTGGTTTTCGGCGTTAATGCTCTCAGAGGAAAACTGTACCAGCTAGGTTCACCAAATTTGCAGGATATCTTCATTAGGGGGTAAGCTTCTCTGGGAAGAAAAAATTAGCCTCAGTCTGAAAAACAAGATGACCGCCGCGGGCATAATAATTTTTTGAAAATTATGTACATTTTTCTACTGGCTGTTTCTCATAGGTAGAAGGTTGAATGTCTTCATAGGTGATATGTATAACAGACATATATGTCCTCTACAACCTTGCAGACATTTGACCTTGAAGCCCTTAATTCAAGGTCATCCACGGAGTGCCAAAGTAACCCACATAGTGGAGTTTAAAGTGTTTATATCTCCCTTATTATTGGTGCTAGAGGTTTGCAGTGTGAAACCAACCTATAGGAAATCATGTGCTGCGAATCTTTTGATGTGGTCAGATTTGACCTTGGACCCCTCCTTCAAGGTCAAATGAACATAGCCAAACTTAAAAGTGCTTATAACTCGCTTATTATTGGTCCAAGAGATTTGGGATGGTAAACCAACCTATAGGAAATCATGAACTGGGAATCTTCTGGTATGGTCGGATTTTACCTTGAGCCCCCATTCAAGGTCAAATGAGGATAGACAAACTTAAAAGCGCTTATAACTCACTTAATATTGGTCCTGGAGGTTTGGGATGGTAAACCAACCCATAGGAAATCATGGGCTGGGAATCTTTTGCTGTGGTTGGATTTGACCTTGGGCCCCTCCTTCAGGGTCAAACGAGGATAGCCAAACTTAAAAGTGCTTATAACTTGCTTATTATTGGTCCTAGAGGTTTGAGATGGTAAACCAACCTATGGGAAATCATGGGCTGGGAATCTTTTGATGTGGTCAGATTTGACCTTGGGCCACTTGTTCAAGGTCAAACGAGGATAGCCAAACTTAAAAGTGCTTATAACTACCTTATTATTGGTCCTAGAGGTTTGGGATGGTAAACCAACCTATGGGAAATCATGGGCTGGGAATCTTTTGATGTGGTCAGATTTGACCTTGGGCCACTCCTTCAAGGTCAAACGAGGATAGCCAAACTTAAAAGTGCTTATAACTACCTTATTATTGGTTCTAGAGGTTTAGGATGGTAAACCAACCTGTAGAAAATCATGGGCTGGGAATCTTGTGGTGTGGTCGGATTTAACCTTGGGCCTCTACTTCAAGATCAAACGATGGTTCACTGGCTTTGGTGAGTTGTGTTTCCTGTGGATACAAATTTGCATTGGTTCTCTGATGCGTAGGTCTAGTTTAATTATGAGAATTAAAAACATGTTATGTACATCATGATAAAAATATTTTTACGGATCATATGCCTGTTTTGTTGCAGTGAAAGTTTGTACAGAAATAGCAAAGAAATCTCAAGTTAAAAATTGAAATGTTTATTTTAACTGGTGCCTGTAAGTATGGCTACATTATAGGCTGATATCATAACATTATATGGTAATTTGTTACACTCGTTTTGAAAATATAGAGATAATAAAAATAAAACATCCCTCATGTTTCCGAAGTTTTTTCCTCCCTAGGTTTTCTAAATACTGAACACCTATCGTCCCCTTGGTGACGACCTGATAATGTTTTAAGACTTTCTGATTTGTGAGTTACGATTTGTATGGTGTGCTTTAGAATCCATGAAGTTGGAGATTAAGCACATGTATACTTGATAACTCATTAGACACATACAAAATTGTATTGTGATGAAAAGAATATGAATGTGCCATATATGCATAAAATACATGTATTGTAATTTTATTGGTAATATATATATAGGTTTCGTAGATTTCATTTGAGATGGTTTCTTATTAACTATCTTGTAATAATTTCTGTCACATAAACCATATTGTATTGTGATGTTTTAAATTAAAATAATAAATACCAAGTATATGCCATTCAAAAACAATGTTTAGTTGGCTCTGTTGTATATAAACGTCCCTGCGAATTCGAACAAATGTGACAGCCCCATTAGACAGTGATGTGAGAGCTCAGACTTAAATAGATGAGAGTGTATGGGATTTGGTATCAGGAGGAAATGAAAGGTTAATTAGATTAATGGAAATATGTGATTTTAATCAGCTGTACGTGTATTTCAAAGCACTAAGGTGTGAGGTGTGAGGAATGTAGATAGGAGTCAGGAGACTGGTTTCTTATAAAACATGCAGCATTAATCATGCAACAGTAAAATCCAGAGATACTTAGCAAATTCCAAGTGAAAAAAGAGAGCACTCAAAGAGTGCACACCCTTTCCAAATATATTAGCCATTTGAGAGTTTGAAGAGTTCTTTACATCTGGTTTATTGTACTTTTGATATATTTGTATTAACTTAAGGCTTATTCCCACCAAATCGATCTGATACGATACATTGAGGTATGAATGCCATCATTACACCGAACAGGGTCCTCAGTGGCCCTGTGGGTCAGCAAGTTTGGCATCTAATCACAGGCTCTCACCTCTGCGTGGTTCCACTACCACAAGTGGCAATGCTGAGGACCTATCCCAATGTGACCCTGGCCATTGAACGGGGTGCAAAACCCCAATTTTGAGCTCATTACAATGAACAAAATGGAGAGCAAAAACCATTTTAGAATCAAACAAGAAATAAAGAGTTTTCGGTCATTTCAACTTGAAGTCCATACTATATGCTGATGATACCAACTAATCCAATGAGAGTTGGAGAATTCTTCCAAAGTAAAGTAGTTTCACATAGATTCATTTTGTATTGTTCTTGGTGTATATAGAGAAAGTATGTTGTAGCTACTCAAACTTTTATGAAAGGATCATGTCGCTTCATGTCATCATTGGTGCCTTGATTCATAAAAGGTAAGAAAGGTGAAATTTGCCACAATGTGAAGTCAGTAGTTAACAAACCCCCTTCTATTACCTTGACCTGTGGGAACGTGTTCACACATCTGTGATTTTTGTGACCTCCAATTTCAACTGATGAAAACTAGCACAATTTTTGGTCTTAGGGGAAGTTTCACATTTCTGGATGCTCATTAAGGCATTGCACTTGACAAAGAAGTCGGTGATGTCAAATGTATTTCCCCTTTGTGGTGTACTTAGCCTTGTTTAAGACTTAAAATTGTACCATATATATTTTTTTCCAATCATGTACACAGATATTTGGTATTCATGAAGTACACGTACATGTTTAAAGATAGCTCACAGCTCTCTGGTTTAGCCGTATGCTGTTGTAACAGCCAGCATATGTAAGAGTTTATTATATAAACTGAGATTTTATTGCCTGAACTAAAAGTTTTTTTCCTAATTACAAAGAAGCTTGAGTCTTTAGCAAGGTTAGCTTATGCCCTCTGATCTAGGTAGAGTGACATGGTGGGTAATACACTCCCCTTCCGCTTAAAGAAACTATGGGTTCCAATCCAACAACTGGCCTGAAGTAGAACACATGGTAGTTGTTTTCCAGTGCAATATTTTTTCATTGCAGAAGTTTAACCAACCAGTATACATTGCTTTCCTCCACCCCTTAACTTACCCGTTGTGATATGATATTTATATTGTATTGAAAGTGATGTTAAACCCAAGTCAGTTAAGCAATTTATTCAGATCCAAGCAACAAATAAAGTCAGTTTATAGCTTCCAGATAAAAGAAAATGTTATTGTATCAGTATCTCAAGGCTTTTCTGGAGAAAAATAGAACATAAAATAAATGCTGGAAAACCTTCTCCTTGACAGATTGGTAAAGAGAATCATTTGTCCATTTGCTGTAGCATTGTTGTCTATTAGGATGATTAGCAGTGAGTACCCTCATCTATTTTCAGAAGAAAACATTAAGTAAAAATGCTCAGAAAACTAGCCTGTGTAAGGCTTTATTCCTTCTTCCATAAAGATATTGATTTGTCAGTCTGTGGTAAATGAAAAAAATACACAAAGATTGTCTAAGAATATCGTTAGATTTGTTGACAAAAATATGCCCAAGCTGCTTTGCTGTAGAACTATTGAATTCATTTATCATCAATAAGTGTTGATAAGGAAACTATACCGTATGTGGCATCTGGTGCATAACTATATTTCTTTACTCTTTTCTGTATACAGCTTTGAAGTAATTCTTCTAATTCTAATTGGACTTTTTTGGTGTTTTATCTACCCTATTCAAAGGGGACTGTAAGGTGCAACAAAACCAAAACAGTCAACCAATTTCAGTATCCAGGGACAGAAAAAAGGCCAAGTCCCACAGAGAATGCCCGTGGGTGAGTAAGACTAAGGTCAGTATACCTAGGTTTTGAGCTGCTTTCTGAAAGAGGGTAGTACAAGAATGAATTAATCAAGAACCTAAACTGAAGGGTGATTGAAGTCAGCTGAATCTTTCCGCAGTAAACTATACCTTTAAAAATTAACTTTACCTTTATAATGTGACTGACATATGTGAGAGGCTGAGCAAGGCTAGTTTGAAAAAGAATGCCTGAGGTTGTTACCCTACTTGCTAATAATCTCCTGGCCTTGCTCAAGGCTCTAGTTTCTTTATAAATACGTGAAACTGTTAGTTTGTATCAATGGGGTTTAATCTTGCTACTGCTAAGTCTGTCTTGTGGGCTAATATGTAATAGCATACAAGAGTGCTTAATAATTTATGAATCCTTCTTGCGCATCACTAAATGTGCAACTAGTATACATGATACGCCCATATTGCCCAAGTTTGTAAAGGTGTTAAAAGTTGTGCCTTCATCTATGAATGAAAATTATATTTCCATGCATAACATTACCTGTTTCCCGAAATGGGCAGTCAACAACTGAATATACTGCCAATTTCGTGAAATATGCAAGTTAGTTGCCGATTTCACGAAATGTAACATATGTATTGCATATTATGCACATACAGCTATTTTATATATGATTCTTTGGACTCAAGCTTTTGAATTTGTTACACATTTGAATCTGTGTGTTTAGATTAAGCACCATAAAAGTCATATCAATATTCGAAATTTATGAATTGTTTACATTTGAGTGACTGATATTAGTCAATAATTTTGATGTAAAAAAGTAAAACTACCCTCACTGTGTGGCCATTTCAGTCTGCCATGATTTAGGATAAAACAAGGCCGAAGGGGGTTTCGGTTTACTAGTGCTAGCCGCAAAGCCATCAGAGACACAAGTAGTGCACTCAAGCGGTCACCCATCCCAGTACTAATGTAGGCCATTGCCACTTAACTTTATTGAAGAAACAGTTACTCATCATACTACGCCACAATTCATGAAAATCTGGAGAAAAAAAATTGAAAGAAAAAACGACAAAAAAAGTGATTCCTAGATGCTTGAGCCTCACTAGAGTTTTCGCTTAAAAATTCTGCTAATAAATTTTGTGGTTAGTGAGTTGGTTATCAGAGACAGAGTATCAGTGATGTGTGGTATGACAACACTCACTAAATGTTTAAAATATTTTATATGTTCTAATATTATTTTCTAATGCAACAAGAAAGCGGGGGCCAAGGTGGCAGAGTGATAATACTCTCGCCTCCCACCTCTGAGATCAGAGTTTGAATGCCAGCCCGACCTCAAGTGGGAAAGCTGGTAGTTGCTTGCCGTTGGTCGGCAGTTTACAGTACAAAACCTTGACCAACTGTATGTACTGGTTTCCTCTGCCCATAAAACTACCCTTCGGTGTATGACGTACACAATGTGTTGAAAGCGACGTTAAAACCCAAATAAATAGGTAAATAAGTAAATGGGTAAATAGGTCAATCAATCAATCAATAAATAAATAGGTAAATGAATAAAAAAGAAAGAAGTAGTGCCTAAGGCAGCACATAACCTCACATAAGGATCCGGAACCAGATACTGGCAAAAATATTCTGGAGTTCTAATGCAGATCTGGATCATCCTGGGGAAGAGAAACCCCATTGTGATGATTGCTGAAAACAATCTCCAAAAATTCTAGAGGTTTCTCCCCAGTAAACATTTTCGAGTTTTGCAAATGTTTGAAAGGAAACGTTTGGCGAAGGTTAAAAAATGATGGGTACGAAAGCCATTTATATTAGAAAGTGTTCAAAATGTTCTAGGTATAACATTTATTAAATATTTAATGACAAATGTTAGAAAAATGATACAATATTATTTCGACATTGCTTGGCAATATTAACCTTAATCAAATTCAATATTGTTTAGGCTGCTCACTAATGAAAATGTCATTTTTATGTCTAAAATTGTAAGATAGTGGCTTATAAATTGTGAACCATTCAATTCGTACTTTTTGGGATTTCAAGTGGGGCAATTGTTTACAAAGTCCTCTGAGATCCCCTATTATAGCTCACTGCCATCTTTGCTTGGAAATGTTTGAAGGTAAATGTTTAATAGTAAGCATCCTGAAAATATTGGTATAAAACGTTTGTAATACAATGTTTCCAAAACATTTGATAGAATATATTTCAAAAAACGTTTTAAAAATGGTATGAAAACCTGTATACTGTTGCTATTAAACATTTGTAAAACATTTTCAGAGCAAATATTCACAAAACATTGTCAAAAAATGTTGTTTAAACATTTAACGTATACTGTTTATCAAATATTTCATGATGAATGAAACATTTCCAGCATAACCTTCATTTCTTCATCTTTTTTTATAAATGTTTAAAAGGGATTCCAGTCAAATCTAGTGTTATATTTTATAAATGTTTAATAAATGTTTTCAGCAAATTCAATGTTTCTATAGGGAATGTTTATAAAGCATTTTTAAACATAACACTGTCAGCATTTACCTGGAAACGTTTAGTAACCCAAAACATAGGGTTTAAATGAGTTTTAAAAACGTTTGGTAAACGTTTACACCATTTAAAAATATTTTTAATGTTTTCTGGGTTGAGATCAGGATAATCTTTGAGAAGGATTAAGTTATACATAGACCCACCTTATGTGAAAATACGCAGATTTAGTGTATACTTTTTGAGTTGCATGACTCTACAAACAAACAGACAAACCCAGGGGGCATTACCAAGACTGGCCTAAATTTACAATACAACTTGAATCAATGGGTAACACAGATGGTAAAGTGTTACGTTTACGTGAAGAAGAGGCTCATCTCTTTGATGTTGTTCCTTGTTTCTATGAAATTCCACTTCATTCAAGGTTCTTCTGGGTAACAGGTTCAAGATTAGTCTTGATTAGGCTCAAACTTTTTTCTGTGAAAAACATTGACTTCATTGCTTTGTTTTTGGGTGTAAGTAGGACTGTAAATATTCCATATGTGGTCGATTTTATAATATCAAGGGTTTTATTGGTGGTCTTTTGACAAGATAAATACAAAGAAAACCATATCTTACACGAAGTATTAGGAATAATATACATATGACATGTATATAACATTTTGTTCAAAAAAACACAACATATATCTTTCGGTCTTCTGACAACTGAGATTACATGAAACTCTGCAGGAGTGTAAAGGTAGGCAATAAGGAGGGGTGAATTAAAGGAAAAACGAACACATTCTTACTATAGTGGAAAAAATCCGTGAAGAAATAAGTTGTTAATCAATTGCTCCAGGGTATTGAGTTTTTTTAAACAATTTTCAGAAAAGCCACGTATATGGGCTTTCATTCAAGTTAATTGTACCACATACATCAATATAAAAAGTTTACAACAGCATTTTAGATAGGAATTAATACTTGATGAAAAATGAAAGGAAAAATTAAACTTATTACAACAAATATAAGTTAAAAATAAAGTGTATTTGATTGACACGACTACTTATGTAATGATTGATAACTCACATAATGAAATTATTGTGATTTTAAGACGTTTTTTTAAAAAATAGTTTTAGTTTTGGCAAACTAGTGAATGTACTCCAGTTGTAGATATAGCACTATTCTAATGTAAAATAAGCTATAGCATGTTGTTAAAAGCTTGGGTTGGAGGTGGGGCACTGTGACAGAGTGAGTACTACACTCACATTCTCTCTCTGATCCTGGCTTTGATTCCTGTGTCCTGTGTCTGGAAGTTCAGTGGGAAAGTTGATTTTCTTCCTGTGCCTGACGGTTTCCAGTGTAGAATCTTTACCAGCTAGTATGTGATGCTCTGCTCCACCTCCCCAGCTACTTGTCCTGATATGACCAATACCATGTTTTGAAATGATGTTAAACCCCAATCATTCAATCAATCAATCGATCAATCAATCAATCATTCATTCATTCATTCATTCATTCATTCATTCATTCATTCATTCAATCAATCAATCAATCAATCAATCAATCAATCAATCAATCAATAAGTTTTTATTCGGCTTAAAAAGTCCAAAGCGGCTGTCAAAATTGAAATGATGCTACATTAAATTGACTCACGATGTACTAAAGCTACATATAGCTAGCTACCAGTCTGCCCAAACAGAGAAATGTTATACAGGTTTTAGACTACCCTGGGAATTACCTTAGTAATCTGCTCAATCTTTGTAAAAATGGAATCCCACCCAAAAAACGAAAAAATTCTGCAATGTAAATCCTTCTGCTTCTGCCTAGTACTATAAACTAATCATAATTTGTCCGGGATATTTGTGTTTTTATCTTGTGTAACTTTCACACCTTGGAACAAGTTGATCATTGTACTCAGTTTTACTGTAATAATATAGATGCTGTTTTTATCAGAACATGGAGAATAATTGGAATGGAAAGACCTCACATATTGTCCAAATATACTGAGGTATCATTATGATTTTATGCTCTTTCCTTCAGAGAGCTTTCAAAAATTACAGTCTAGCATCGTTAAATAGCCTTTCCAAGATTTAAAACTTAAAAGTTGGGATAAATGTCACGAAGATGTTCTGTTAAATACATCCATGCAAACTAAGGACGAGCACGGATGCAATAAGATTGATTGATATTCGTGCCACTATTATTTCCATCAGCTGTCATTTTAAACGTTTTAATGTTTAAATGAATGAAAAAGAATGTATAATAAAAGAGAGTTTATGTGTTGTATAGTACCATGCTAAGATAACTATTGTAAAATTGTTTAACCAACATACTGGACAATGTGCATCCTCAGAGCAATATTGGATTTATAAGTACATGTATTTGTTTAAATTTGCTATGGTATTCATTACAGTTTTTGAACAGGTTATGGCAAGGCTGGTTGTTTCAACAAGTTTCAGCCAGGGCCATATCAGGGCTAGCATCTTATTAAAAGGAATTCCAGGGAGTTTCATGACTTCAAAGGTATTTCGTAGATAGAGCCAAGCAGCTTTGTATTAGTTATATTGTGACAGATAGGTGGAAGGTGGAAGTAACCAGTACAAATAGTTGGTCAATGTTTTGTACTTTAAACCGCCAACCAGTAGAAAGCAATGGGATTTGGACACTGATCTCTGAGGTGGGAGGCGAGTGTATTACCACTGCAGCATAGTGGCCCACCCAAAAATCCTGAGGGCTTTATTGCCAGTATAAAAATCGGTTATAGAACAGTGTAGATAGAATAAAGGAAAATAGTCAGCTGTTTGCTAGACTTGTTCCAAGTCTTTGTATTTCTTATTCCACCAAATCTGACATACATGGAATCATTATGAATTCATACAATACAAAGACTTATCTGAAATACAAGGACATTACTCTGTGATGAAATACAAAACAAAATTTTTGTCAGTCCCACATTCTGGTAAAAGGTCATTCAGTCCTCATATAATACCTAAGACAAAAGGACTTGAGGAAAGTTTAGATGTTTACCAAGGTCGCTGAAACCATCTCTGTCCCTAATACTTCCTTTGAACTACTTTTCCTCGCATATTTCTAGATCACCACTTTTCCTCTATAATAATGAAGACGTGGGAAGGTGATGTATCATTGGGCCTCATTGGGCCAGTGAGTGGTGATCCATGTGAGCTGTCCACAGGATGCCCAATATACTCTGGATTTATGACCTCAGGAGGAATACATGGACATATGTGTTATCAAGAGAGAATCTAGCCTTGTCTGAAGGCTAGTCTGATCAAGTTACAGACTTTTACAGCTCTTAATTTCTGTTCTGGCATATTCTAAAGCAGGTAGAAAATGGTATATTTCTCTTCCAGAAGCTGGCAATGTTGTTATAGATACGAATTTTTTTTCTTTTTTAACCACCCAGCATTCCCATACTTGCTCCTGGTAGGAAAACTTCCTAAATAGCATGTACAAAAAATATATGATGAGTGAAGGTGAGAATATTAATTTCTGTAGCATGAGTATAGTATTGTTAAACTGTATTAGTGATGTATTTTTTTTGTTGCAAATGTCTAATGAGGGATATTTTGATAACTTGTATTTGCCGTAACTTGTATTTGCCGTAAAAAGATGACATACTTGAGATTGATAAAAACAGGCAGAAATAAGTTTGCATATAGTGAAATACTTTACCTAAACTATTATTTATTTTATTTATTTTAACATCGTTTTCAACACAGTTTAGGTCACATCACAACAAGTAGTTTTATGAGCAGAGGAATACAGTTGGCAAGTTTCTGTACTGTAAACTGCCGACCATTGGTAAGCAACTACCATCTTTCCCACATAGGGTCCAGAGTTTGAACCGCAGACCTCAGAAGTGGGAGAAGAGTGTGTTATCTCTGTACCACCGTGTTTTAAGTTGTTATGTAAAATGGAAATAGAATGGCAAAAGCAATATGTAACAAGTTGTATGACCCACACATTTGGTTTATATGGTCATACATGTTACACTATGGTTTATTGTATTTGATCTGTAATCAGTCTATCTCTTTGAAAAAACATCAGTTGATATACTTTTCTCGTCATCTACACAAGCTACGACATACACCACTTGATTTTGCATATAACGTGGTCTATATAGCCAAACTCTTCCAAGCAGTAACTCAGTGGCTATGCATACGGCCAGGTATTTCTTTTATTTCTCTCTCCAGCTAAGTCTCCCGGAGTGTAGTGGTCATTCACATGGGGAGCCAGGCCATTAAATCAGAGAGGCCTATGTTGGTGATCTATACACAAGCACTATGGACTGTCATTTTATACATTACTTGATTGGGTTCTGTACACAGTATGGTATGTACATATGGTGTAGAAATTTAGCTAGCATGTATGATATGTATAAAGTATGTAAATCATTGCTACATGCTTGAGGGAGGCCTAGTGGTTACTGTGTTTGGCAAATCATCATTGGACTGTCATTTTTCTAATTGTGGGTTTGAGTCCAGTTTTAGATAATTTGTGGGAAGTACTGACGGTCTAACACTGTAGGATTCAAGCTGTCAATGTAGGGATGTAGAAACCCAGCTTAAAATGTGTACACAATGAGAGTGTCAGAGATATGGTGGGGTGCAAAATCATCCTTTTATGGTGTTATTGTTTATTTATTAATTGTATCCACCGGAAGCATCCGGTGGATACTTTGGTTTAGGGTTCGCTACGCCGACGCGCGTAGAGAGATTTTCGGCGTTAACGCTCTAAGAGGAAAACAACAGCAGCTAGGTTCACTAAATTTGCAGGATATCTTCATTGGGGGGTAAGCTTCTCTGAGAAGGAAAATAGCCTCATTCTGAAAAACAAGATGGCCGCCACGGGCATTTCTTTGAAAATAATCTACATTTTTCTACTGGCTGTTTCTCATAGGTAGAAGGTTGAATCTCTTCATAGGTGATATGTATGACACATATACATGTCCTCTACAACCTTGCACACATTTGACCTTGAAGCTCCTAACTCAAGGTCATCCACGGAGTGCCGAAGTAACCCACATAGAGGACTTTAAAAGTGCCTATATCTCCCTTATTATTGGTCCTAGAGGTTTGCAATGTGAAGCCAACCTATAGGAAATCATGTGCTGCGAATCTTCTGATGTGGTCAGATTTGACCTTGGACCCCTCCTTCAAGGTCAAATGAGGATAGCCAAACTTAAAAGTGCTTATAACTCGCTTATTATCGATCCAAGAGGTTTGGGATGGTAAACCAACATATAGGAAATCATGGGCTGGGAATCTTCTGGTGTGGTCCGATTTGACCTTGGGCCCCTCCTTCAAGGTCAAATGAGGACAGCCAAACTTAAAAATGCTTATAACTTGCTTATTATTGGTCCTAGAGGTTTGGGATGGTAAAACCAACATATAGGAAATCATGGGCTGGGAATCTTCTGGCGTGGTCGGATTTGACCTTGGGCCCCTCCTTCAAGGTCAAATGAGGACTGCCAAACTTAAAAGTGCTTATAACTCGCTTATTATTGGTCCTAGAGGTTTGGGATGGTAAACCAGCATATAGGAAATCATGGGCTGGGAATCTTCTGGTGTGGTCGGATTTGACCTTGGGCCCCTCCTTCAAGGTCAAACGAGGATAGCTAAAGGTAAAAGTGCCTATAACTCACTTATTATTGGTCCTAGAGGTTTGGGATGGTAAACCAACATATAGAAAATCATGGGCTGGGAATCTTCTGGTGTGGTCGAATTTGACCTTGGGCCCCTCATTCAAGGTCAAACGAGGACAGCCAAACTTAAAAGTGCTTATAACTCGCTTATTATTGGTCCTAGATGTTTGTGATGGTAAACCAGCATATAGAAAATCATGGGCTGGGAATCTTCTGGTGTGGTCGGATTTGACCTTGGGCCCCTCATTGAAGGTCAAATGAGGATAGCCAAAGGTAAAAGTGCTTATAACTTGCTTATTATTGGTCCTAGAGGTTTGGGATGGTAAACCAACCTATAGGAAATCATGGGCTGGGAATCTTCTGGTGTGGTCGGATTTGACCTTGGGCCCCTCGTTCAAGGTCAAATGAGGACAGCCAAACTTAAAAGTGCTTATAACTCACTTATTATTGGTCCTAGAGGTTTGGGATGGTAAACCAACATATAGGAAATCATGGGCTGGGAATCTTCTGGTGTGGTCGGATTTGACCTTGGGCTCCTCCTTCAAGGTCAAATGAGGACAGCGAAACTTAAAAGTGCTTATAACTCACTTATTATTGGTTCTAGAGGTTTGGGATGGTAAACCAACCTATAGGAAATCATGGACTGGAAATCTTCTGGCGTGGTCGGATTTGACCTTGGGCCCCTCCTTCGAGGTCAAACGAGGATAGCCAAACTTAAAAGTGCTTATAACTCGCTTATTATTGATCCCAGTGGTCTGGGATGGTAAACCAACATACAGGAAATCATGGGCGGGGAATCTTCTGGCATGGTCGGATTTGACCTTGGGCCCCTCCTTGAAGGTCAAGTGAGGACAGCCAAACTTAAAAGTGCTTATAACTCGCTTATTATTGGTCCTAGAGGTTTGGCATGGTAAACCAGCATATAGGAAATCATGGGCTGGGAATCTTCTGGTGTGGTCGGATTTGACCTTGGGCCCCTCCTTCAAGGTCAAACGAGGATAGCCAAAGGTAAAAGTGCCTATAACTCGCTCATTATTGGTCCTAGAGGTTTGGGATGGTAAACCAACATATAGAAAATCATGGGCTGGGAATCTTCTGGTGTGGTCGGTTTTGACCTTGGGCCCCTCCTTGAAGGTCAAATGAGGACAGCCAAACTTAAAAGTGCTTATAACTCGCTTATTATTGGTCCTAGATGCTTGGGATGGTAAACCAACATATAGGAAATCATGGGCTGGGAATCTTCTCGTGTGGTCGGATTTCACCTTGGGCCCCTCCTCGAAGGTCAAATGAGGACAGCCAAACTTAAAAGTGCTTATAATTTGCTTATTATTGGTCCTAGAGGTTTTGGTGCATTGTCTTTGTGGTGGATACAATTTGCATCGGTTTTCCGATGCGCTAGGTCTAGTTTAACTTCTTATTATTCAACACATTTTATGTTACAATTCACACACAATTACACTTCAATGCTACATTTATATTTGCCAAGTCCCTAAAATCAAAACACTTTATAGGGTCAAAGCAATAAACAACGGGGACAAACACCTTAACAAGTGTTTAAAACATACAAAGAATTCAAAAGCTACGAAAAGAATAGTTTATAAATTTCATGTGTTTACAATTTTCTGTTTTTAACATTAACCACACCGTAACATAAGGAGAAACTTAAAGTCAAATTAATAGTATTTTTCTCAGTTTAAATTTATATTTTCAAAGGAACAATTATACTTATCTGGTTAATTTAATATACAATTTTGTAGGTCAGGTCGAAAAAGAAAAAGGTAACATTAAGGCTAAGTGTGATGAGATATTCAGTTATTCCAGTTAACATTCCATAGAAAATGGTATAATAAACCCAGGAGAGTGTGAGAACAACTGTAATAACAAACAGTATAATAATCACCAGAAAATGGGATTAATTATCACATATTAAGATACAAGCAAAGTATGTTTACTCAACATTAATAAGGATAAGTGTTATTTTAGTATTCTTGTTCACACATTATAAATTGTAGGTTTAGTATGTTTACACAACACTAAAAAGATTTAGTGCTGTTGTATTGTTCTTGGTTTAATATTGTTTAATGGGAATCGCTCATAAATGTAAATCTAACTGTATTGCGTCAAAATCTTACAGTAGTTTTTATTGTATTGGTATTGCATGGATAATACTCCTTAGTATCCCACTCTGATTGATCAATATTTTGGATTTTACTTTTCATATAGCCAAGGATGGTAAATAAGAAAAGATAAGACAACACAAACAAGCTAATAACATACAAAGAAAATGAAAATACAAACAAATGAATGGCTCAATCAAAGTCAAATTTGGAATAAAATGTGGGAACAGTATTTCAAAACGTATAAAATTAACTTTGAGTTACTGGTGAATCATCCAACATATTCCAGTGTTTCTCGTATGTTTCTAAATCACAGAGCATGTTCCTGTGATGAAACTATTATTTTGGTAGTTTACCAAGTAGAATCTAAACTAGTGAAAACATCTGTTTGACCTGAGAAATCTCTATTTTACACAACAGCTTTGACGGATCTAAATCAAATGTTTTATGAAATGCTGGATGTCAACCGACTTTTTCCTGGGCCATATTTTCTCATATATAAGGTGGGCTCTAGTTATGGCTCGGTAATCCTCAAAGATAGTCTGGATTCAGATCTGGATTGTGAATCCAAAATCTTGTTCCCAGCACTCCCTGTGGGTGAGGGTTTGTCCCTTCTCAGATATAGATTGCTAATGCTTGTACAAGAGATATGGTTCTGTAGTTTGAAGTACTCAATGGTTGCAATTTACTTTTTCCTCTGTAATTATTCTGTCGCCAGCATCAATATATGTGCGTAAGATATGTGTGTTTCAAGTAAATAACATTTAACAAACCTATACAAGTTAAAGTTTTAAACAAGACACTTTTGCTGTTAGTTTTTAGATATTAGTTCTTGAGCATACTAAGAGCGTCAGTGACATTTGGCTAAAAGTGATTAGTACTATTTACTAATGGATTATTGGCATCACTTAACACTGGCTATAACAACAATTCTAACATGTGAGAGATGTTAAGTTTTCACCATCATTCATCAGTTCTCCACACTATGTAAATATCAAAGAGAGGTGATGTGAATTTCAGTTGTCAATGAATGGAGAGGCTTTTATGTCATGCTATAGCCTTGGTAAAGGCTCTGTATTTTACATAGAACAAACAGTAAACTTAGTTTTAGGATTACAATTGTCATGGTACTGTAACATTTAATTCTAAACCACAAGAACTTGTAAGAGAGTTATTTCTTGATCTCACTAAAAGGCTGGATGTATGTTTCATAATACACAATAACTATCTGGGCATTATGTGAAAAGCTTCACGAGAAGAATACATGGCCAAAATCACAAAGATTGTGTATTAATATCTGGCAGTCCGGTCTTATTATCTCCCTCCTGCGGCCGAAGGCCGTGGTCGGGAGATTGTAAAACGCCTTCTGTACGTGCGTCCGTGAGTCCGTCCGTTCATCACGTTTTTACATAAACCTTACTATCTCATTCATTTATAAAGATATCTTCACCAAATTTGCAGGGAATGTTTATGGCTATGAAAACCTGTCTGTGCAAAATTTTAGCCTCATTTTGAAAAACAAAATGGCTGCCATAACTAATTGTTTGAAAATCATAAAGGTGCTCTAAATCTTGAAATATTCCAGCTAGTTTCATCAAATTTGCAAAAAAGCTATATAGCCTGATAGTAATTTTGGCCTAATTCAAAAAACAAAATGGCTGCCATATCGCATGTTTTATGTCAAACAGGGTCATCCTATTAAAAAGGCCTTATATCTCCCCTAAAATTGCTCCTAGAGGTTCGGAATGTGAAGCAACTTGTAGGAAGTCATGGCCTAGAAATCTTTTGCAGGTGTTGAATTTGACCTTTGACCCCTGCTTCAACGTTAAATCGGGTCATCACACTAAAACGTCCTTATTTCTCCCGTTTTATTGGTGCTATGGCTTTAGAATGTAAAGATAGACCATGAAAAGTCCTGGCCTGCCAATGTTTTGTCTGAGAAAAATTTTGGCCTTATTTTGAAAAACAAAATGGCCACCATAGTGAATTATTTCAAAATCATTAAGATGCTCTAAAACTTGAAATATCGCAGCTAGGTTAATCAAATTTGCACAAAAGATATAAAGCTAGGAAAGTTAGCCTGATAGTAATTTGGCCTAGTTTCGAAAACAAAATGGCCGTCATATCACATATTTAATGTTAAATGGGATTATCCCATTAAAAAGGCCTTATATCTCTCTTATCATTGCTATTAGGGGTTCCAAATGTGAAAACAACTTCATGGCCAACTTCATGAAAGTCATGGCCTGAGACTTTTCCAACTGCTGACTTTTACCTTTGACCCCTTTTTAATGTCAAGTGGGTTATCTTACTACAAAGGCCTTATATTTCCTTTAGTTCTCCATTATTACTGATTCTAAGGCGGGAGATAACTGCTGCGGCAGTAGCCTTGTTAGTTATGGTTTGTGAAATCGTGAAGGAACATGCGTTGCTTATGGTAATGCGTTTCATTAACATAGTCACAATGTACCTAAATTAAAATAATACTTGATGAACTTATTATGAGCAGATTGGTACATGGCTTTATAGTAATTATGGAGAGTCAGTTTAAACTTAAATAGTACTATAACATTTTAAATGAACTAAACGTAATAATGAAAACAATTTGACACACGACTTTATACTTTTCCCAATAACTAAATCAAATACTAAAAATATATAAAATATAAAGATATTCTGTTTACATAGACTTCTTTCAAGTCTTTGTAATTTTATTCCACTTTACTGAAATACAAAAGAAAATTTTGAATTAATTTGAAGAGTGAAAATCTACTATCAGTACCAAATTCTAGTAAAAAAAATCATACACACCTCACAAAAAGGTAATTTGAATTGAAGAAATCCGATGCTTTAAATTATGCTGTCCAGAAATCAGGAACAATTGTACTCTGCATTGACACCCCCACCATTGCTACACAACATGCAATTTACCAACTGCTGTGGACCAGTGTGCTTCAACTGTGTAATTAGCCGTTTATTTGAGACATGACCTGTGCAATATCTTGAGTGTTGTGAATTTGTTTCAAATATTGTGTTTGATGTTTGGTATCCCTAAGTATTAGTCAAGAAGCTTGTCATAAAACATTGTTACTATGTTAAAAATATGATATATATAACTATAGTTATGTTGGATAAATGTAACCATATTCTCAATAGAACTTATGTTTTGTAGTTGGGAGAAAAAATAACGTATTTTCCACCATTTTAGTGATTCTTTAGACTTTCCTTAAATCCTTTTGTCTTAGGTATTATATGAGGACTGAATGAATTTTTAAACAGAATGCTTCAGTTTTGATGGAGTAAGAAATACAAGGACTTGGAGCAAGTCTAGTGACTTTTAAATGTTTGGGTTGGTGTCTGAGTTACAAATGTTTGAACTACACTTTCATTTTCGGGACAGTAATGACGCAAACTATTAAACTTCTACAAACATTACCATAGTACTGGGTTCTTACCTTTGTGATGATGGGTTCCAACACATAACAACATGTGGAGTTGTCTGGCGGCTTGTCTAATTCTAAAAGTACTTTTACAGTGCTTAATCCCCATCTAAAGACAGGCTCTAGGCACATTATACAGAAAAGCAAAGATCCATGATCATGTAACCAGAGACATATCAGAGGTCAGCACCACAGAGCAAGGCTGAACCCCCCCCCCCCCCCCCCCAGAAACTAGGGTTGGTATGCTTTACAAACAGATAGGTTTTCAACTTTTATGTGAACAAGGAGAGGGGAGTGGTTGAACCTACATAGTGAGGTAGATCATTCCAAATCTTCGGAGCATTGTATGGAAAGCTGTTTAGTGGATATATATACTGATGGGGCAAAGTGTGGGCCCTCTGGAAGACTAGTAAGTGAGTAATGTCTGAGGCTGGAAAAGGTCAGCAAGTTAACAGCTTCCCCATCTGTGCAGTGGAATTCAGTTTATGGTGTAAAATGGCAGAGATAATTCATAGGGTCATACACACATGAAGAAAGAAAAACAACAGCAATAGTAGCTAAGTATGAACCAGATGTACTCATATAGTAAATAATATTTTAACGTTTTTAAATATAATAATGCCAATGAACAAACAAAATTGTGTTTGCTACCATTGTTAGAGTATGGAAATTTTTTTGAGTAAGTAGTAGATTTTTGTAATTCATAAATTCAGACTGTTGTAGAATTTCAAAGATTATGTAATGTTTAAGACAACCTAGCATATATTCCCAAAAAGCCTTATATCTTATGTTAAGCCACAAACACCTAGTATCGTATGTGGACTAATAACAATTTTTTTATCATGTTAATATTAAAGAAAGTATGAATTTTGAACATTACAGCTACTATATGTATTCTTAAATACTAGTCTTTAAAAGAATATAATGTAGGGTGTTATAAATTAGTGAAGACATTAAGATAACCTATAATTACCTTGTTATTCTAAAGCATTTAGTTTAGTGCCTTCTGCTAATGAACTAAAGTAGCATTCCAGTGTTATTGTTAACCAAACAAAACACAATAATCTTTGTACTCACAGTTGCTACTGTATGTGTTTGCTTAAGCTAGTAGTCTTACAAAGGCTCTATAGTAGAAATGATTCTATCCGAAGAGTCATATGACAGGGTTTTCAATATCTGGTGCTGGTTTCACGAAGCCTCCTTAAGGTAAATGTCACCTTTAATTTAAGGATTTCCTTGAATTTCTGCCTCCTTTAAAAAAACTCAGTTTCACAAAACCTCCTTCCTTAAAGGAGACCTTTGGGGGCCACCGTGGCAGAGTGGTAACACTCTCACCTTCCACCTCTGAGGCCGGGGTTTGGTTCCCGGACTGGCCTCAAGTGGGAAAGCTGGTAGTTGCTTGCCGTTTGTCGACAGTTTCCAGTACAGAACACTGAGGAACTGTATGTACTGGTTTCCTCTGCCCTTCCAACTACCCGTCGTGATATGACCTGTACAGTGTTAAAAGTGACGTAAAACCCCAAATAAATAAATAGATAAATTAAAGGAGACCTTGGAATTTTTAGGAAACTTCCTTGAATTTTAAGGAAGCCAAGGATCTACCTTAAGATTTAAGGAAGACCTATGGTAAAGAGAGTTCAAGGAAGCTTTTCGAAACTGAAATTTTAAGTGGCCTTCCCAAAGGAAAAAAATAAGCCCAAATTAATTAACCTTCCTTTACTAAAGGAGGTCCTTTCCAAAGGAGGCTTTGTGAAGCCAGCCCCTGTTGTTAACACTTCTCTGGACTCTTTCAAAATATACCAACATGGTCAGGCCTGAAGAAAACAAAAGTTGGCCCTTGTAGTGCTTTCTCTTGCCAGAAGAAGTCATCAAAAGTATCCATGTTTTAATATAACACTCTCGCCTCCCACCTCTGAGGCCGGGGTTCGATTCCCAGCACGGACTCATGTGGGAAAGCTGGTAGTTGCTTGCCGTTGGTCGGCAGTTTACAGTACAGAACCCTAACTAACTGTATGTACTGGTTTCCTCTGCCCTTCCAACTACCCATCGTGATATGACCTGTACAGTGTTGAAAGCGATGTAAAAAACCCAAATAAATACTAGAATGTTGGCTGATTGCAGTCGATGAATCGATTGTTTACTGCAAGAGTAATTGTAGTGGATGTCATCTGAATAGTTAGGGTGTTCTGCCAAAATCTGCTGAAAGGAAACATTTCAAAACAATGCGTAAAGACAGAAAAGCTAGTGGGAGTTAACAGGAGATGTAACCTTAACAAAAGAAGAAAATGGCTGACCTGTGTGGATGAATGTGGGTAAACCATGGTGTAACAAAGAGAAACTTTTTTGAAAAAAATAGTTCACACATGATAGAAAGTATCACAATGTACTTAGTAACAGTAACTTTTAAGCATTCTCTTCGCAGTAATGTACCAAAAACAGATGGAACAGGATACTCCCTGGATGTAAACTATCTAGATGGTTTAATTTGAGCGTCAATAGTTGTTTATTCTTACTGACTGTGATACAATACGAGCCACTATAAAATGATAATTCGTTCTGAAAAATTCTCCAACATTTATCAGACTGGTATAGGAGCCTTCAACATCCAACACAGGATAAAAATGACCACCGGTACCTTTTTCCTTATCCCAACCCTTTTTCTCTATTTTTCTTTATCTTGAATGGTGCTTGTATCTGATTGTATTGATTCAGACCAGTTAGGTGTGTGTGAGCCTTAAGTCAGTTACCAGTAGGCAGGTTAGTGTATCTCTTCACAAATATACCACCCATACATCACTGGCTTTGTATGAAAATATGACATGTTCTTCCATCGATCTCATTATGTCACTTTGCTATTTGCAAAAAGCAGACCTTCTTGCTTTCATCTGCGTCTTGTTTAGAACTACATATCTTATCAGTCTGTAGTTGAAGACTTTTTCGAAAGTCAACAGACCATGTTGTTTTGATGTTCTTCATGTAGCCTCCACAACCTCAAAAGCACCTTCTTGATGATGTTTGACAATTGCAACACAGCAATATTCCCCAGATCGCCAAGACGGTGTTTTGGCTTATAGGTAGCCATGTTTAAACCTCAAATTTGTACCATATTTTTTCAACTGAGTACACAAATATATGGTATTCATAAAGTACTTGTACATGTGAGGATATATATGTAAGCTCATCGGAGCAGTCTTACCAGAATACTTGTGTAAACATTAGTGTATGTAAGAGTACATTACATAAACTGAAAGTTTTCTCTAAGTATACACAAAATCGAGCCTTTGCAAGGCCGGCTTATGTTTTGCTTTATAGGAAACTAACTGTTCCCAAAATTCTGAAACGTTTTCTGTAGACAAAAAATATTTACATACTATTGCTACTACACAAAGTGGCTGTTTTTCTTTCGTTTGGATTCTGGGATTCATTAACTTTTGAAAGATCAGGGAATCACAAACAAATCTTTTCTATCACACAGGAATGCTACACCTAATACCTGACTTATGCTACAGCACTAACTTTCAAAATGTCAAATATCTTTGGTGTCTACAACGACTATGTTGTGGAATTGAAAACAAAATGAAGAAAAGCCCCATATAAACAGACGGATTGAATCTGATATGTCAGATCATACTCAAGGCCACACTTCAGATGCTAAGTTCTGAGGTTTAGTACTTTAGTAATAACGTTTTCAATTGATTTTATAACCCTCGACATCATCCTTGCTCAGATAAAATTTCTTTGTGTAATTACGAAAAGTTTTTCATATTGCATAATGTATTCAAATACTGCTAAGATAGTATGGTGTTAGCAAATGCTTTATAAATGAATACCAAACCTTTGAGATCCGGTACAAAATCCTATTTTTTCAGCACTGTGGACAAGGGTGTGTGCATTCTCAGGCACTGTTTATCTTGTATTGAGGGGTGTGTTATTTGCTGTATTTCTTCGTAATTTCCCTATTGTATTATCAACTGTATTTGACGTCACGTCTGGAGAAAAGATGTGTGAACAAATGGGAATAATGCTTGCAAAATGGTTCTGTTGTGACATCTTGTTACTTAATTTATTTAATTACAGACATCCGCCGGTTTTGTTATCTTATAATCTATGCGCAAATGACATAGAAAGCACAATTTAAAAATGGTTATTTTTATTTTCACTGCTGTTTCATGGCTAATTATTTGGTATATATAGACTTATTTAGCTTTTTTGTACAAAGTATTTCATAAAAATGAAGGAATGTAACCCCAGAAGTGTATATTTGTATCCACCAGATAGCATCCAGTGGATACTATGGATAACGCATGAGTACGCCGCTGCTGGCGCAGTGTGTAGAGATTTTCTCATTACTTTTCCAGAGGCCAGGGTATAATAAGTAGACTTCTCAAATTTGCAGGATATATTCATAACCATGAAATTTTTATTGGGAATATTTTGACCACATTTTGGAAAAAAAACAAGATGGCTGCCAAGGGCGTTTGTCAACTTTCAGCAAGCAGTTTTGTTGGCTCTCTAGGGTATTATAGGTAGAGATCTCAACTTCGCAGAATATGTTAATCATTACAAAATCTTGACAGGGAACATTTTTGGCTTCATTTGTAAAAAACAAAATGGTCACCATAGGCTTTCTTTTTCAGTCATGAAAAGTGCTTATATCTCCCTTTTTCATGGTCCCAGAAGTTTGCAATGTGAAACCAACCTATAGGAAAGCATGGGCAAGGAATCTTCTGATGCGGTCAGATTTGACCTTGGCGCTCTCCTTTAAGGTCAAGAATAGCCATATTTAAAAGTGCTTATAAGTCACTTATTATTGGTCCTAGAGTTTTGATATGTTAAAATTACTTGTAGGAAATCGTGGGCTGGGAATCTTCTGATGCGTTCAGATTTGACCTTGGGTTCCTTCCGTCAAGGTTAAATGAGAATAGCTAAAGTTAAAAGTGCTTAAAACTCGCTTATTCTTGGTCCTAGATGTTTACAATGTTAAACCTACTTATAGGAAGTCATGGGCTGGGTATCTTCTGATATTTTCAGATTTGACCTTAGGCCCTTACATTAAGGTGAAACAAGGATAGACAAATTTAAAAGTGCTTATAACTCGCTTATTATTGGTCCTAGAGGTTTGCAATGTGAAAGCAACCTATAGGAAACCATGAGCTAGGAATCTTTCGATGTGTTCAGATTTGACCTTGGGCCCCTCCTTCAAAGTCAAATGAGGGTAGCCAAACTTAAAAGTCCTCACAACTCACTTATTTTTTAGAAATGCTGTTTATCTTCAAAACCATGTTAGTTGTCCTATTCTTTTGGATACAACTTGCATCTCGCCACAGATGTGACCTTGGTCTAGCTTCAAATTGTATTACACAAGAGGACAATATGAAGACCATCCTCCTCCTGTGTGTGGGGATTGCATAATTTCCTATAACTTAATTTTAAGATATTCTAATCTAATCTACTGCTTTGCAAGCGCAATATCTTCCCCACAATGAGGAACTCAGTGTGCTAATTAAACAAAATCATTATCATATGGAAGTCGAGGGGCGTTCAAGGTCGGGAATCCAGGATTGTGGGTGTGACCAGCAGGGAAGGAAGACTAAGTTGGGAAGCTAGAGCTGAAGAGGTGAGTTTTGAGGTGCTTCCTAAAAGATGCAACAGAGGGACTATTTCTTACATGGAGAGGGAAAGAGTTCCAAAAGGCAGGGGCATAGTGACTGAAGGAATTAGAAAAGTGTTTAATTGATTTGTGAACTCTACGATCAAGAGTAGGGGTTTGAAGGAACTTGAGTTTGGGGGTACTTTGCCTTGTATTTCTAAAAGAGGTGTAGGGGTGGATTAAACCTCTTAGGTAAACTGGTTGACCCTGGGTGAGAATTTTGTATGTAATAAGACCAATTTTAAATTGTACCCTGTATCTAACTGGTAGCCAGTGGAGTTTTTTAGTTGAGGGGTAATGTGAGAGAATTTAGAGGAATGGGTGACAACCCTGCAGAGTGAGTTTTGGACTAGCTGCAATCTCCTTAATTCAAAATCAGTGAGCGATAAAAAGAGTGAATTGCAGTAGTCCAGCCTGCTGCTCACCAAAGCATTCGCTAACAGCACTGATGTATTCAGGTCTAGAAGGGGACGAATTCTGTAGAGGTCTCTCGCTTGTACTCTAGTGGACTTAATGACCTGTGACACATGGTTTGAGAAAGTGAAATTAGAGTCGAACACCACTCCGAGGTTCCTGACACTTTGTGCTGGTGAGACCTGATTTCCCAGAATATTGATAGGGAAGTGAGGGAGGAACTGGTTACGATTTTTTCGGGAGCCTATGAGAATAAACTCGGTTTTTCTGGGTTAAGTTTTAATTTATTTGCGAACATGAAATTTTGAATGTTGTTTAGGCAGTTCTTTAGTTTTTGGATAGAGTGAGAGAAATTTTCTGGTGAAAGTGTTATGTATAACTGGGTATCATCGGCGTAAAAGTGGTAGTTGATGTTACTGTGGGAATGAATGATTGAGCCGATTGGGTTAGTGTAGAGAGAGAACAGGATTGGTCCAAGGACAGAGCCCTGGGGTACTCCATAGTGGAGTGCAGCAGGATGTGAGAGAGTACTACCTACCTTGACCGAGTGTGTTCTTCCCGACAGGTATGATTTGAACAAGGCAAGTGCTAGCTCACTGAGTCCATAATAAACATTGAGTCTGTCCAGAAGAATGGTGTGGTCAATGGTATTGAAAGCGGCGGATAGATCCAGAAGGGTAATGTAACATGTTGTATGACTTGTTGATATTTTATGAGAAATAAAATATAAAGTCTTTACAAATGTTATTATTTCAGCATTTAAAACAGAGATCACAAAATAACCAGCACATGCTTGAACTGCTAATACAGGACTGAACTGTTTAACCTCTCTTTGTAGTGATGCTACTGTCCAGTGATTTATTACCCTTATTTCCTGTGCTGTATGATGACTCATTCAAACCCACACATTTGGTTGAATACTGTTATACATGTTACATGCTTTTTCCTTTATTTTTTTTTTTTTTTAATTTATGAAATGAAGTCCACTCTTCTAAAATATAACTTTTAGTATAGTACACAAAAAACAAAAACACACAACTGTTATCACTATAAAATGCATTGTTATTACATATGAGTTCTTGTCCATTTTGCTTCATGAGTAATAATTATGTCTTTACATGCAAAAATAAGATCAAATTTCTGGTTTCTGAGGTAGACTGCCCAGTAACCATAACAATAAACGACCATTATTCTGGGTCTTTTTTTTTTGTTTATTGTTTAATTTTGAAAAATTAAAGCTATGGAATATGTTCATATGGTGTAAACTGGTGTCTTTCTCTGGCACTTCTGCGGGGTTGGCTCTTTTTAGGAGACTTCCGTGGTGTGTGTTGCATTTTTGGTAAGGGTGTCACATCTGCTTCTAGATTGATAGCTGGCAGTTGCGTTTGAGGTGTTGCATGGATGTAATTGTCCTCTTGTGTGATCTGACCTGGATCTTCCTGAGTCTTCTTAAGATGTTTTCTATTTCTCCGGAGTACCATGTCATCCTCTCTCAATACTTCATAGGATCTTTCTCCACTCTTTCTAATTACAGTCCCCTTTTCCCAGTCAGCCTTTTTATTCACCAATGGCTGCATTCTCACAGTGTCACCATTTTTTAGAGGATGTAGGTCTTTCGCAGTACGATTGTAATAAAACTGTTGTTTTGCACGGTGTGTTTGTGTCCTTTCTTTCTGCACTGTTGGGTCAACTGTTTTTGGCTGGAGTAGTTTGTCCATTGTTGGAATTGTGGTCTTTGTTCTTCTCCCCAGGAACTTTTGTGCTGGACTGCTATTAAAGGCTTGCATGGGGATGTTTCTGTGCAGAAGCAAAGCTAAATATATATCTTGATGCTCTCTCTTTGCTTTTTTCATCAAGTTCTTGCAGGTCTTCACAGCTCTCTCTGCAGGATTTGCAGATTGGTGATATGGTGAAGTATACTTGTGATGGAATTTGTATAGCTTTTCAAATTGTTTGAATTCAGCACTGTGAAATATTGGTGCGTTGTCAGAGATGAGTGTTTGACAGATTCCATATCTGGCAAAGTGGTGTTTGAGTTTATGTATGACGGTTTTTGCTGTCATTGTGGCAATCTTGTCAACTTCCCAGAAGTTGGAATACTGGTCTAATGTTATCAGGTAGTTGACTCCGTCTAATGTGAATATGTCAGTGGATATATGTTGCCAGGGTCGTTCAGGGATTTTATGGCTGATGAGGGTTTCTTTTTGCTGGCTGTTATCATCAGTGGCTCGGCACGTATCACACTTTTGGCAATGTTCTTTAATTTGTGCTGACATCTGTGGCCAATATACATATTCTCTTGCTGTTCTCAGACAAGATTCAATTCCAGCATGGGCAAGGTGGATGTCCTGGATAATTTCTTTTCTCATCCTGCTAGGGATCACAACACGGTCTCCCACAAAAATGATTCCATCTTGCACTGTGAAGTTGTGTTTTTCATGCTGGTATGGTGCAATTTCCATCGGTATAAGTTGTTTTTGCTCTGGCCATCCATGAATGATAGTCTGTTTTAGAATTTGCAGAGTTTTGTCTTCCATGGTTGCCTGCTTGATCTTGTGTAGCTTTTCATCTTTTAGTTCTTGAGTGTCAGTCAAATTAATGCTGTCAAGTTCTAGATAGAATACATGAGTATGTCTATCAGCAGATGGGCCAGTAGTCTCTTGTAGACTAGCTCTGGATAATGTGTCTGGCACATATAGATCTGAGCCCTTCCTGTACACAATGGTGGTGTTATAGTCTTGCATTTGGAGTAGCATTCTTTGCAGTCTTCTTGGTGCCTTGATCAGAGGCTTTATGGCGATATTTTCTAGTGGCTTGTGATTGGTCTGCACTTCCACATGTCTGCCATATGTCATCTGATGAAAATGTTGTAGGCCAAATATAACAGCAAGTAGTTCAAGCTCTATTTGGGCATAGTTTTTTTCACTAGATGTCAGGGATCTTGATCCAAATCCAACTGGTCTGTTGTCTTGTAGTAATACAGCTCCAAGGCCTGATCTTGAGCTGTCAGTCTGCAACATTAGGTTTGTGTTTTTCGGATCAAAAAACTTTAAAACCTGTCTGCTTGTTATGACTTCTTTGATGTCTTCAAAAGCTTTTTGCTGCTCTTCTGTCCACTCAAACTTTACGTCTTTCAGGGTTAGCTTGCGGATTGGCTCTAGCATTGATGAGAGATTTGGCAAGAATCTCATCAAATAATTTGCCATTCCCATCAGTCGTCGTACACCCTTAATGTCATTTGGTGGTGGCATCTCAACAATTGCATTGATCTTTGATTTGTCAGCTTTCAGGCCACCAGGGGTCAGCGTATTTCCCATATATGGCACTTCTTTGCGTCCTAATTTGATTTTGTCTTTGTTTAGCTTGATCGATTTTTCTACACATCTTTGTAGCAGTGCTCTAAGGTTTTTGTCATGGTCATGTGTGGCTGCGTCATCACTGTCACCTTTTCCAACAACAAGTATGTCATCTGCTATGATATGGACACCATTTAAGCCATGCAGTGCTTCATTTAGAGCTGATTGGAATAACTCGCTTGATACCTTCAGTCCAAATGGTAGTCGTAGGAAGCGTATGTTTCCAAATGGTGTACTTGTTGTTGTCAAGTAGCTTGCTTCTTTTGAAAGTCTCAGATTCCAGTAGCCATCTTTAACATCAATAACTGAGAATATCTTTGAACCTTCTAATTTCGGCAGTACATCATCAAGGATCGGTGTTAACAGAGGTGCTCGTTTGAGTGCTGCATTAAGTGGTTGTGGATCAATGCAAGTCCTTATCTTCCCACTTGGTTTCTTCACTGTCACAAGACTCGATAGCCACTCTGTTGGTTCACTCACACTCTCTATCACTTTTAGTGTCCGCAAACGGTCCAGTTCTGCTTTCAAACTGTCCATGAGAGCATGTGGGACACGTCGGATTGGGTTTTGAACTGGCTTTACTGTAGAGTCAGTTTTCAGGTCTACATTGTCTTTTATCAGTCCAAGTTTGCCATCAAAAAGCGATGGGTATTCAGATGTGATCTGTGCTACTGTGAGTGGTTTTGTTTTGTTTTTGCTTCTAATGGCTGCAATATTCTCAGTGTTGACTGTGATTAAGTTCATCTGTTTGGCTGCACGTAACCCTAAGATAGGCTGTACTTTATCATCATTTACAACTATGCACGCCACACTGTATTTCCTGTTGTTTTTCAGGTTCTTCATGGGAATGCGGGTTTTTCCCTCAGCAGTCAATGTGGTGTTGTTGTACACTTTCAACTTGGTGGTTGTAGGCTCTATTGCGCATTTGCTTGGAACCAGAGTTTTACCAATGACATTCACTGTAGCTCCTGTATCGATTTGAAATCTTACAGTCTTCTGTTGAATGCGCATGTTTGTGAACAATTTTGTATCATCATAACTGTTCATGGTCGCTGCATTAACTGTGTCTACATTCACAGTTTCAACATATTCGTATTGGCTATCACTATCTTCACTTTCATCACACAAATTCACTTTCTTCATTCGCGGGTTTCCCTTCACTTGATTCTTCTTGGCCATGCACATTGATTCAAAGTGGTTCTTTTTGGAGCAGTAAGTGCAGGTTTTTCCATAAGCTGGGCATTTGCTTTTGTCTTTTGGGTGACTTCGGCCACAATATTTGCAGTTTTTGGGCCAGGATGAAGTTTGTCCAGTTCTGTGACTTGGAGCTTTTCCTTTCTTTCTAACTGCACTCACTTCTTCAGTGGGAGCCATTGTCTTCAGCTGTCTTGTCGTCGTTTCTGAGGCTCTTCCACGTTCTATTGCTCTCTTTAATGTCAGCTTTGGCTCTTGAAGCATGCTGCGCCGCAGTCGTGCGTCAGATATCCCCATCACTATTCTGTCTCGAATCATCTCTTCTCGCATTGCATTATAGTTGCATGATAGTGAAAGTAGGCGGAGATGAGAAACAAAAGAATCAAAAGACTCACCACTTTCTTGAACTCTGTTGTTGAAGATATATCTTTCGTATATCACATTTGTTTCACCTATGCAATAGTTCTGAAATAATTCAAGCACTTTATCAATGTCATTTTTATCCTCTTCATTTTCAAAGGGTAGTCCATTGAATATTTCCAGCGCTTCTGATCCAATACACGTAATGAACGTGGCTGTTCGATATGCACTTGTCTTTTCTTTGAGTCCTGTTACAATCTCAAAACTGTCCCAGATTTGTTTATACTTCTTCCATTGAGAAGCTAGGTCACCTGTTGTCACAAAATTTGGGGGCAGTGGTACCTGGCTGTTGATTGAAGCCGCAGAGGTAGCCATTATTGAAGCTGCTGCTGGTGCTTGTTGATTTTCTGCTTGTTGATTTTCTGCTTGTTGATTTTCTGCTTGCTCACCTTCTGGATCCATATTAAAAAACCCTGTTTGCTTCCTAGAACAAATGTTTTGTTCCAAAAACAGAAATATCCTAATTACTGGCTTTGTTTTAGAACAGAGATTGTTCTGTTTACAGTAATTAAGATGGATGTATCCTTTTATTTTAATATTCCAGAGTTAGTGCAATATACACATCTGACACCATGTAACATGTTGTATGACTTGTTGATATTTTATGAGAAATAAAATATAAAGTCTTTACAAATGTTATTATTTCAGCATTTAAAACAGAGATCACAAAATAACCAGCACATGCTTGAACTGCTAATACAGGACTGAACTGTTTAACCTCTCTTTGTAGTGATGCTACTGTCCAGTGATTTATTACCCTTATTTCCTGTGCTGTATGATGACTCATTCAAACCCACACATTTGGTTGAATACTGTTATACATGTTACAGGTAAGGCCAGTGACAGAACCCTTGGCCATGTTATCATTTTGTATATTTAGGAGGGCGCTTTCAGTAGAGTGGTGTTTTCTATAAGCCGATTGGAAGGCAATCATAAGACTGGCTTCATCAAGATGAGTTTGTAGCTGGACAGCTATTACCCTTTCAAGAATCTTTGAGATAAAGTTTAAATTTGAGACAGGCCTGTAGTTTTTAAAAACTTCTTTGTCTAGGGATGGTTTTTTCAGGATCGGGGTAACATGGGCCTGCTTGAAAAAGTTTGGACACTTACCTTGCTCAAGAGAAGCATTGATTATTGAGGTGATGGGGGTAATCAGAATATCTAGATAATCCAGAACAAGGAAAGTAGGCCAAGGGTCTAGGGAACATGATTTACTAGGAAAATTGGTAATAACTTTAGTAACTTGATCCTCTGTTACAGTCGAAAAAGTGAAAAACATAGGGGGAGGAGAGTCAGGGGTGATGTGTTGCAAACTGGCAGAAGCAGAGAATGTTGAGCATATTTTTTCTATTTTTTCTGTGAAGAACTCCACAAACCTGTCAGCCAATATTGTTTGTAGAGAGTATCAGGTTCTTTGGATGGATTATTGATCAGTTCTGAAGCAAGGAGATCTGCTTTCATTTTCTCTTTGTCGATTTTATGGTATTTTCGAAATGAGACAGTAGCATTATTCTGAGATTTAAGGGTTAAAAAATTTAGAGTGAAACTAACTGAGAGATGGTCGGATAAACCATCAGTGGTATGGACGTTAGAAATATTGTCATTGTTGGATTTAGTTAATACCTGATCGAGGGTATGTCCGTGAATGTGAGTAGGGAAATTAACTTTCTGAATTAAGTCAAATGAATTGACCAGTGAGTGAAAGGTTTTTGAATTAGAACATGTTGTTACAAGGTGAAGATTGAAATCGCCGATGATGGCCAGATTTTCTGTGGTGAGGTGAATGTCCTCCAAAAGTGATTGAAAATGTTCAAAAAAGGTAGAAGTACTTGAGGAAGGTGAGTCTGTATATATTCAAAAAGTAAAAGGATTCCTTGTTCAGGGATATCTTGATGAGGAAGTTTTCGAAGGTGGAGCAGGTCTTTGTAGAAACAACGGATGCATCCAGTCCATCTTTAACGAAAAACCCCAGTCCTCCGCCACGGCGGGCCACTCGAGGCTGTAGATACAGACTGTAACCTGGTGGGGTGATTTCCGACAAGTTGGCACTTGTAATGTCAGGTCTTATCCAGGTCTCCGACATGGCAAAGAGATCAGTATCATTGTCAGAAATTAATTTTGCAATGGCCGGGTATTTGTTGCTTATTGATCTGATGTTTGCGTAGGTGATATTCAGACACTTGGGTGGTCCTGGGTTTGGGTTAATATCGCCGGCAAGGAGGAGTAGGATGAACAGATGGGATGGTGACAGAGCTGGTGGAATAAATATTGAGGACCTGATGGTGAAATGTAAACAGAAGGTGGCGGGGGGTTGAATGGGCAGAAACTGACAACATCAGGACATTGGATGGTTGAGTTAATATGGTGCTGATATGCAGCAATGACTGGTTGGATTGCCAGTAGAATATGGAGAAAAATCATCAAGATGTGCATCACATCGGTAACTTTCTGATTTGATAAATTAAATATAGAGAGGGAGTTTGAACATGGTAAAATTAAAGGAAAACGAAGACACAAACTGTTGCAATAGAATTGCAACGATTTTTGTTCAAAGGATAACAGATGTAAAACTTGTGTCTAACTCAGGAGACACTAAAACAATTACGTATTCACAACATCAAAGAATGTTATTCAGTTGTAAATCAACCAAAGAACACGTTTTATCGCAGATTAATACAATGATCAAAAGCACTCCCAGATATGTGTGTGTTGTGGGTCAGATTATGCTTTACAAATCACAAACGTAAATGAACATTAACCTATAGCCTTTACTTTGGGTCAAAAATTTGGTTATAAATGGGCTGAGTGTTAAAATAAATCCAAAGCCATATTTCTTTTTAAAAGACTCAAATTATCATTCAGAATGATTGTTAAACACAACCATCCAAGTTAATGAATATTTAACCTTTCTTTGATACAATTGATCAAGTTATTGAAAACCATATAGGGAAATAATAATAACACCAGTAGATTTTAAACAATTTATATCCTGAATGTTAATGCAGTTGGATACATTCTAGCTAGAATTTAATAAAAGTTTAGGAATTTCTCCATCTCTCTCTTAACCATTAACCATTCAGTCACCTGGCCCTATAAAGAAAATTTATGCATATATCTAGTATTGTATCTACCAGACGCATCCGGTGGATATTTGGTTTAGCGTACACTATGCCACCGCCGCTGCTACGCGTAGAGAGTTTTTTGACATTAACACTCTCGGTGGAAAATTACACCAGCTAGCTTCACCAAATTTGCAGGATATCTTCATTGGGAGGTAAGCTTCTCTGGGATTGACATTAGCCTCATTCTGATGTACAAGATGGCCGCCGTGGGCATTTATTTGAAACTTATCTACCTTTTCTACTGGCTGAAGCAACTTATAGGAAATTATGGGAATCTTTTGATGAATTCAGATTTGGCCTTGGGTCCCTCTTTCAAGGTCAAACGAGGGTAGAAAAACTTAAAAGTGCTTATAACTCGCTTATTATTGGTCTTAGATGTTTGCAATGTGAAACCAACTTATAAGAAATCATGGACTAGGAATCTTCTGATGTGGTCAAATTTGACATTGGGCCCTATCTTCAAGGTCTAACAAGGATAGCCAAACTTAAAAGTGCTTATAACTCGCTTGTTATTGGTCCTAGAGGTTTGCAATGTAAAACCAACCTATAGGAAATCGTGGGGTGGGAATCTTCTGATGTAGTCAGATGTGACCTTGGGCCCCTCCTTCAAGGTCAAGAGAGGACAGCCAAACTTAAAAGTGCTTATGACTCCCTTATTACTGGTCCTAGAGGCTTGAAATGTTAATCCAACTTTTAGGAAATCATGGGCTGGGAATCTTTGGATGTAGTCAGATTTGGCCTTGGGCCCCTCGTTCAAGGTCAAACAATGGTTCACTGGCTTTGGTGAGTTGTTTTTCCAGTGAATGCAAATTTGCATCTGTTTTCTGATACGCTAGGTCTAATTATTATTACGTCAACCAAAGAGGCTATATGATTGATCCAGATCACTGTCTGGGTATAGGGATTTTTAAAAATGATTTCTTATCATCACACTCATGGGTAATGTTTGAGGTGTTGGGCCTAGGTGGAGGTATGTGCTCTCCGAGTGTTGTTGTTAATATTGTAAACATATCTTATCAAGCACAGCCTTTAGTCAGGCTAGTTACAGGATATACCTGTAGCAGATTAGTGTGTTATGGAAAGCATGTAGTCTTTTGATCAGTGATCTGGAAAGAGAGGAATCATGACTACTTTATCATAGTAAATCTTGGAAGACATGGAAGCTGAATTATATAAATAATCATCTGGTCTAGATACAAATCTGACTTTTTCTATGCTTACTCATTGCTGTGTTGTAATCTCACATGTAACTGTGAAGTCATCTAGTAAGGTACGCCATATTAGTATCAATCATTAATACAAGATGTAATGAGTTTATTTGATGCATAGTTAATTAACTTTTTAAAATAGAAGTAAAACCTGAAATGCATAAAATTTATAATAGAAATCAAAAAATATTCAGAGTTAATGAGCCTTTAAAGGGCTAGTGTAATCCATATCTGTCAGTCTGTGTCCATTTTGAAGGTCAAATGTTTAATTTAGACGGTGGTAAACTTCAGAAATTGTATGATGGAGCATCAATGTGCATTATTCATTAAAGTTCAGATCTGATATAATTGTCATCTAGTCTCCAGGAACTAATATAATATTTGATAGAAAGCTAGCATTTTTTTTTAGATATTTTGCAATTTCCAGAAGAGGGGTTCTCTGTTAAAGGAGTAGAAGCTTAAAAAGAAATACTTTCCTTGAGAGCACCATAATTTGTATAAGTTACAATAGATTATTTTGGCTTTGCCACTTTATTTTAAATGTGCAATTTCTTGTGGAATATTTACATTAAAGTTTATAAGAATGAGTAAAGTCCTTATTAAGTGAGATTTTGCTTGACTTTCTGAATTTGCACAGAATGTAAAGTCATTGCAAGGTTGTCTTTTCCAATGTGGCATTGTGATAAGTGGGATCTTCACATCTGTTGATATACACATTCAAAAATGAAAATACTGTGAACATCTTTTATTCCATATTATTACCCATTTAAAGACTTCATCATGTTCTTGTAATGGGTCAAAACCACTCACATTCTTTTATATTTAATACAATTCAAAGAAGGGGTGTCAGAAATAGAGGGGAAACATTACTTGCCTTCTTGTTCATTTTACACTGGAAATACTGCCTATAATGTACTCTCGGTATTAAAAGAAGACATAAATTGCAATCACCAGAGCAGTAAAACGACAAAAGGGTGTAAAAAGGTATGTAGCACATGAAGTGGTTTTTATATGTTATTATTTCAGACCAAGAGGCAACAGAAGACCAATCAGATTCCAGGGCCAAACTGATCATCTCCACCATACTACAAGAACCCTACATGATGCTCAAACAAGATGGCTTCTTTCTCACTGGAAATGACAAGTAAGGGGATGAATCATTATGGATATTTTAATGTCAGTATCTTTATATTTGTACTTAAGGATTGGTAACCTTACCAATGACATCCAATTAGCCCAAATTTGCACTAAAATCTTTCTCAAGTATGTGCACAGAGGTTTGGTATTCATGAAGCATTGGTATAGTATTGGACACAAAAGCTCACTAGCTTTTCTTGACAGTTTTTTGTTGCAAAGGACAGTATATGTAAGAAATCATTTTGTAAACTGATAAAGATTAATTAAATTACATTGAAATAAGTCATCAATACATTTTGAAAAATATAACAGGCAGTGTGTGAATGATCATAAACCCTTGTGAGGAAAGCTAGAACCAGATTTTGGTGGATCTGGCGTATCTGAATCATCTCTGAGGAGGATCGAGTCAGGGGTAGACCTAATGGTGTGTGAAGCTATGACATCAATTCATTGCAGTGAATTGCAGTTTTTGAGTTATGCACAGACAAACAAGCCAAGAGGTGTGACAACACTCCTTCACCTGTCCCCTTTTGGGGCTGAGGTTACAAAATGTCATCAACAAGTGTTCACATATGTTACTCCTTAACTACTTTTGTTACTGCCCACTCCCTATTATAACTCCCTACTCCTTACCATTACTACTACTGCTGCTTCTATTGAGGCTGTTACTGCAGCTGCTAGTAATACAATACTATTACCACTTATTTTGTCCATAGATACGAGGGCTTTCTGGCTGACTTACTGGCAGCCTTGTCACTCTCTGTGGGGTTTGGCTATGAGTTACGTCTCGTCAGAGATGGCAAGTTTGGAAGTGAAGAGGAGAATGGGACGTGGACCGGCATGATTGGAGAGGTTTACAGAGGGGTAGGTTGTAATGGCGCATTCTGAACTGGGTATAAACGTTTTACACACAACTTTTGTGACTGATTGTTTGATTGATGGTAACACAAATGGAAAATATGATTCGAACAGTGGTTTACAGGGGAGTAGCATTGCAATAAAATAGTTAAATAAGGCAGTACTTAACTCTGGATAGACTGAGAATATACATGAAAAGCAACATCTGTCAGTTCACAAGATGAACAAAAGTTTATGTATATTTTAGTGAAAAATGATGAGTAAAAACTTTCATCCTCTGAATTACTGTAAGAGAATTACTGAATTCCTGTAAGTAAGAAAATAGTTTTAATAAGCTCAGAAGTCCATATATGTGCTTATTTGACAAGATAGTTTTGTGTAAAACAACTTTTAATCTTTATTTTCCAATAATTTTTTATATTGCTGATTTATATATATTGGATCACAACATGTGAAACAATCTGCGGACCAATACATACTTAAATATTACTTATTTGTGTTTCATATACATACAAAAAAATTATAGTAAGGGCACATTAAGTTTGAAGTCCTATTCATATCTCTGACATTTGTTACAGATGGCTGATATTGCTGTGGGGCCCATCACTATCACTGATGACAGAACTAAGTATGTAGATTTCACAGACCCTTTCCTCACTTTCCAGTCGTGTGCTTTGATAAAGAAGCCAAAACATGCCCACAGGAACCGGAAACCCAGGTCAAGGACCCGCCTAAAAACCCTGGAGGATCTCTTCCAATCAGATTACAGCTATGGAGTCGTGACCGGAAGTCAGACATCAGCCATCTTTCATTCTTCTTATGAAGACACAATCCAGTCAATGTGGACCAAAATGGTCATGTCTTGGCCTAGTGCTTTCGTACACAACATCCAAGAAGGCATTCAGAGGGCTAGGAGAGAAAAGTATGCTTTTATACTGGACAGTCCAATGGCGGAATATGTATCTGCACAAAAGCCATGTGACCTGTACATGACTGACATGTTCCTACAGCCCCAGCATTATGGTTTTGCACTGAGACACAGCCATAGCATACGGCTAAGGGAATCCCTAAACGAACACTTGCGAGACATAAAGGCTTCTGGCCAGTTTCAGGCACTCTATGAGAAATGGTGGAAGAAACAATGTGATAAAAAGAGAGACAGCGGAGAGGAAGCGAATGCTTCAGTTGCAACCAACACCGAAAACATTTGGGGCTATGTCACAGTCAAAGCTGATGAAAACAAAGGACAAGCGCATACTCTTCATTGTTGTTCACTCTGGCAGGTGTTCACAATGTGTTTGTTCAGTATGACAGTGTGTAAATTATTTTATGATGCTGGATTTCTGATATAATTTTATTTTTCTTAACATTGTTTTGTGGTCAGGATGCATCCCTTAACAACAGATTTGTACTTTTTGTTACGGTTTGTATAAAAAGTAAGAATTTTATTCATTAACAAGGTCTTAAAATTTATTGTGTATGTTTTTTTCTTACATTTTGTATGCTTTTGTTGCGTTTATTTTGTTAATATGTGTTTTTTTTCAGTTTCTAAAACTTAGAACAGTGTTTAATGATGTAAATAATCTATCTGTAAATAATTGTACATTTTCTACACAGAGATGACAGCCTGATGTAATGGAAAATATTCAATTTTGCTGAATGTTAAAACTTACCTCTACTCATTCGGAAGAATATACAACACACAATTTTCTCATACAATTCATTTTTCATAAAAACATGTATAACTTTTATGTTGTCTCCATCTAAGCTTCCTTGACAACTCTCCTTAGATATTCGAAGAACATTTTACACATTCAAAACCATCTGTCAACAATATTAATTTTGACCCCGTGGCCTGGTGCTGGAAGGTATGACCATTTAACCATGAAGAGAGTGGAAAAAGAAGTATTCAGAAGGTTTAGATAAATGGGAAAGTAAGTATTGGCCATTGTGGTTTGCAGTACAGTGTGCCTGCTTTGCTCTTTCTATAACGTTACACACTATGATATGTCCTAAGACATAGCCTTGCTTAATGTTCAAATTTGCATGATATCTTTTCAAACATGCACACAGATATTTGGTATTCATAAAGCACTCATACATGTTAAGAGATAGAACTTCATCTTTTTCTTAGCTGTATAATACTATAAAAGTCAGGACATGTTTGAGTACATTATAGAAACTGAAACTCCATTATCTAAACGGAAAATTTTCCCTGACTGCAAGACACTTGAGCCTTCAGCAAGGCTACCTAAGGCATTACAAATAAGACGCTTGTAACATGTGTGATATGCCATTGTACTTGAATCATATACATTGTACAAATAAATACATTGAGAAAGAAAATGTAACTTCTCAGTTCTTGCAATGTCTAACATCTTGTGCCTAAAAGCTTCTAAATGACCATAATGGAACTGGAAACACATTATTACACAAAATCCTGTTATACCTAATGTTATTGCTTTTGCATTCCCACACACATTTGGCCAAAGCCTAAATTACTGCAATATTCTCTAGGGGCCAAGCAAATGAGTATATAAAATTCATGTTAAAACTTCCCTCTTTTAAACAAAGAATACAATTATAATACTTTAAGTTTTAGGTTAATTTGTTTATTTGGGGTTTTACGTCGCTTTCAACACTGTACAGGTCATATCACGACGGGTAGTTGGAAGGGCAGAGGAAACCAGTACATATAGTTCGCTAGGGTTCTGTACTGTAAACTGCCGACCAACGGCAAGCAACTACCAGCTTTCCCACTTACGGCCATGACGGGGATCGAACCCCGGCCGCAGAGGTGGGAGGCGAGAGTGTTACCACTCTGCCACCGTGGCCCCTAAGTTTTAGGTTAAATACTAGAGTAAAATCTTAAAGTTGATACAGAATTTAGGATGAAAAGCAGAAAATGTGGAATGCAAACCCACCGCCATTACAGCTCAGGACTAATACAATTGTGTCCACTAATAGTGGGAAAATTTAGAAACAGTTTTGCAGGTCCAAAAGGAAATTGTAGTGGTAAGAGTTGTGCTGAATCCAAGACCGGCACCCAGGCCTTGGGGAGGGAAGCCAATGAGACGATCAATATTTTGGAGAATTTTGAAATTTAGAGGGGGTATTTACCCCGGAGGTCAAAAGAGAGAAAAATGTAGAGAAAAGGTGACTGATGAGACCGGTTTGGTACTAATTCTTTGAAAGTTGTTAATAAAATGGTGGTAGTGTATGATGGAAAGGCCACCAATATTAAGACAAACTCAGAACAGCCTTGAATAAATCATCTAAATGGTTGCAGGTCAAATCAGATGACATGATGTGCGAGATGACATACCCAGTTGAAAACAATGACCTGCAGCAAAGGTCAAACTCAAGGCTGCCATATCATGTGCAAGATTTTTAAAATATGGCAGTAATCAATATAAAGCAGGTCAAATAGGATAATTATTTACATACACAATAGCACATGTAAAGATGTTGCAGAAATAGAATTCAAGACCTGCAAACAGGGTCAAAGTGTATAATGTGGTTCCCAAAATTCGTAATGTGGCAGTAATGACATGACGGCTCATTTTGATAAAGCCATAATGCCTTTAAGATTATACCCATGTTGTGTAAAAAGGGTCCCCACCTAAGTATGAATCCTGAATTATTAAACCTGAAAGATAAACCCAAATCACAAAATTCATCAAGCCAGAAATGAGCCCGAACAAATGAAATATTTTAAACTCATATGCAACTCATGAGACCATCACTGACCAAGATGATCTAGGTACACGTTTTGTGCATGAGAACATCTCGTACACATGAAAACTTTTCGTGCACATGTGATAATTAACTGTGTGTGTTATGTTTTCGATCCGGAACCAGGCTGTGGGATAAAAACATTCTAAAGTCTTAACGCAGGTCTCTTACATCTTTGGGAAGGTCAAGCCAGGAGTAGACTGAAACTCGAATGATAGTCAGAAACTAATGTAATGGGTTTGAGTTATGGAGTAGACATTGTTGAACAATTCCTCCAAATTTTGGAATCTCAATGCAGATCCTGATCATCTTTGAGGACAGAGCTACAGGTAGACCCCACCTTGAGTGAGGAGGATATAATCCAATGTAGAGTGTAGGGCATGCAAACAGACAAATGGAGGAATATCAAAACTCTCCCCCTCCACTCAGAGGGCGAGGGTTATTACACAAATGGCAATAAAGAATTTGTGTTTACATTGAACTGGAGAAATAGTCACAAAAGAAAGGGCAATAGATGAGTAAAAATCAGCTTCATTTGTAATCCAAAAAGCTGTATAGTTTAGCTTATAGTTACTTGGACTGTGACTGATTCGTGAGTACCAGCCAAAAAAAGGAAGCAAAATTGTGTTTTGACAAGCTTTACTTCGACAGTGTGTGTACGGCAAAAAGGGAATCTGATCTATAATGTGTTCATATAGAACTTATCCCGAGTTTTGTCTGTGAATGTGTACATTGTGGAACCCACCCTGCACTAGATTAAGTGCTGTAAATTGTTTTACTGGTTTATTTGGGTTTGGGTTTTTTTAAGATTTTGTTAACACAAATAAGATGTTAAAAACTTACTTTAGATTGGTGTAATATGGTTGACAGCTCCCTGATGACTCAGAGATATGATTCGGACCTGGTCCTAGTGTGTTAAAATTTAAAATTCTAAAAATAACTGACTTACGTTTGAAAATGAAATGCAAAAAATGAGATGTATCATTGCTTCAGCATGAAGTTTGACTCCACTCAAATGATATTGCTTCATATATTACTTCCACTGAGGAGGTAATGCTTTTGGGTGCAATTGTCTGCATGATCGTCTATCTGTTTTTGAAACTACTTCAAAACTAATCAACGCATATTTATGAAAATTTTATGCTCGTATATTAACTGAAACAAAGTAAAAAAGTGAGTAAATTTTGGGAGAGATCAGATCATACTCTGGAACTTTGACAGTCCAATTTTCAATGATTTGGGGTTTGTGGTGATCAAAAGAAAAATTGTAGGAGTGTTTTCTGTTATATAATATAAAATAATATATCAAATCTCATTAACAAATTGGAACGGATTTTCATTAATGAAGAAGCTTTGTGAGGTTTTTCTTCAAAAAATAATTAAAATATTTAAGTATATTTTGTGTTAAGGTAGTTTCATAATGTTCAATCGGACTAATAACATGAAATAACGATATAAAATAATATCTGGTTTGGCAATTTATTTAAAGCAAAAACCTATTTTTCGAGAGATGATGAACCATTTTTTTAAATCTTTAAGCTGGCACCATATAACCACAAACTGTAGAGTCTACAAACTGTTAAGGTAATCTTACATATATGTATGTACTGTTTTTTACATGAGCATATTTCTAAGACAGAGTTTTCTCTGTTGAGCTTGTATGTCCTAACTTGTACGAGTGCTTTATGAAAACAAAATATGTGTGTACATGTTCTAAAAAGATATGATAGAAATTTGAGCAGTACACAAGACTAGCAAAGCCTGCACATATGAACAATTCGTGTTTCTCGGAGAATTGATTTTCTGAAGCTAGTGTGGACAAGATTTACAAGACATCAAGTCTGCTATTCACAAAATTTATCAACCAAATATCAACTAAAAATCAACCACCCCAGTAGTTTCTTGTGAGAAACCTGAGCTGACTTTTGGCTCAGCCTTTGCTGATTCGTTTTGTGAATATGCCTTTGCTGATTCGTTTTGTGAATATGGTCACAGTGTAAATTGCTATTTGATATCCTTAGAATATACACTTGTAAATATCAACCACACTTTGAGCAAACAGTAAACCTCTGTTTGATCACTTATGGACTTGTTTATATGGTGTCATGTAACTTAAGGATATGTCCAAAATATGCCTACATACTCTTGTGCTATGTTGAAATAACTCCTCTCCGAGGTCTTTTTTTTTTTTTTTTGGGGGGGGGGGGGGGGGGGGGGGGAGTCAGTATTTTACAAGCACATTTATCACCCACAGAGGGGTTAAAATATTTGCTTGTTTGGACACTGATTCCTTAAAGGGCCACTGCAACCAAATTTACCAAGTATATTTTTCACAATCCCCTCTTGTTTTGTCCACTCAATTAGCACCGAGTGGAGGATTAGGGTTAGATTTAATTCTTCTAATTCTAGTTGGACTGTTATTGTGCTTAATCCCCCTTTAGCTAACCCAAGCAAATTTCAGTATCAGGGGATAGAGAAAGTTCACTCTCAAACTGAATCATGATAAGACTGAGTTTATACTCTTTGGTTTAAAAGACAGATGGATAAACTGAAAGCATATTTCCCAATTAATGGGGGTGTTCCACTGGAGCCAACACTACATCCGACTCTAGGATCAGTTGCAAAAGTTTGAAATAAGGGATCAAAATCAGGAAAAAAGTGCGCAAAAAATTTGAGTTTATTCCACGTAGTACATCCCAACTGGTCTGGATCAACCTCCCAAGATGACTGGGGTTGGGATAGACTTGCTCCAAGTCTTTGTATTTCTCATTCCAGCAAATCTGACATACATGAAATCATTATGAACCCACTTGATGAGTAAAAAAAGCTTCTGTCTAGAGAAATTCTTTTGTCAGCCCCACATTCTGGTAAAAAAGTCATTCAGTCCTCATATAATACCTTAGACAAAAGGACTTGATGAAAATCTAGGGTTTTACAACTAGAAGGGAAAACAATCAGGGCAAGTCCATAAATCCCTAACAGACAAGCTGTAACACACCCCAACAAGTGGTACTGACAAACCAACAGGACTCGAGCATTCTCCTGACCCACCCAAACTGGATTGATTAATGCCTGGGGTGGGTATCGCGAATTGGGATAAAAAACACTGTATGAACCCCTTCTGGCAGTGATTAATCTACCACCTTTTGTCTGTCGAGTCATCCTTTCGTAATTCCAGAAAGAATATTTAACCGGCCCTACTGACCCTTAAGACTTGAAAAAGGTGGAGAAATTCAGAAACAGGTGGAATGTCCCCATGCTCTTTGGGCACTAGATGGGAAACATATCGCCATGAAGAAGCCCAAAAATCTGGTAGTGAATATTACAACTACAAGGGCTTCTTTTCCTTGGTACTGCTAGCCCTGGTCGACACAGAATACAGATTCCTCTTGGTAGATGTTGGGTCAAGTGAATCTTCATCAGATGTGTAGATTTTTACCCCCAAAAAGTTGAGGAAGAAGATCGAGGATGGCACCTTGGGGCTTCCGCCACCAGAACCTCTAGTTGAGGGAGGGCCACATTTGCAATATTTCTTGCTGGGTGATGATGTCTTTGCCTTGATGCCATGAATGGTGAAACCCTACAGCCGAGACAACTCACAAGGGAAGATAGAATAGCAGATTCAAGGTACTACTGGGCACCATGCAGCAAAGGCCGAAGGTTGTCAGAGACATGGTTTTGACATGTGTGGTGTTGCATAACATGCCGAGGACACTCCAGGACAGAGCAGACAGGGCATCTATCAGTCCTTTTCAGGACAACCCAATTATTCCAAGAACTTTTATTCAAGCTGCTGTTGCTTCCAACAAATGTCCAAAACAAATCCAATCTATTTCCAACAAGTTTCTAAACTATTTCCAATAAAATTACAATTCCCGTAATACTGTTGAATAACTTCAACACAAGTTTGAGAGCTTCAAAAGTTTCCCAAGTTCAAAACTCAAATGGTCAGATCCAAAGGTCAAAATCATTTCCAAAAATGTCAAAGATTATTAAAAGTCAGAGTGGTTTTGACTTTTTTTAGTCAAAGTTTTTTTGGCCATTTTTTTGTTTTAGGTTTTTGGCCAAAGTTTCAATTTTTTTAAAACCAAATTCTTAGTTATTTTGGGGGTTTGGCCAAAGTCTTTCTTTTTCTTTTTGTAGTTATCATTCCAAAATTTCCTATTTTTTCAAAACTCAAAATCTTTTAAAAATTACTTGAACTTTTTTCACTTAAAATGTTTACTCACTCACTCAGTTTTTTTGTTTTTGAGGTCATGTGTTTAGTGTGGGGCAGTGTAATGCTTCTTGTTTGGGGATTTTTGTGAAACAGCCAGCTATTAATCGTTTTTGGAAGATTTGGGTGGTCCTGAGAAGGATCTATAAATTTTACAGCAGTGGTCCTGAAAAGGATTGTAGGCAAGTGCAGTAGGTCTCATACTGCTGCTGCATGGGCTCGGATGGCTGCTGGGGTATGCTGGTGGTTGGCGGAGAGACGGTGTTTTGATACGGGTCAATTGGTGAAAACAGTTGCAGTGTTTTGATCTGCTGGTAGCTCATGACTGACTGTAGATTTCCTGTAGAGTCCTGGCTATACAGACATATATTTCATATCCAACAAACCGTGGGACTGTAAAATGAGGCTGTCCTTTCCTACACACATCCTGGCTTGTTTGTTGCTGTAACTGCTGTGTCGATTTCTCTATGCACTTTTTGTGGTGTGTTCCAGGCTCGTCCTGCTAGATGTTACTGACTCTGTGGTCAAAGACTTGGAGTCTTCCCGTCTTGACAGGAAGCAACCAAGTCAGGTCAGGGATGTTTACGACAGGCTGATTTGCTTTCAAGTATGGTCAGTTTGTGTGTCTACTGCCTGTCAGGAAGTGGTGTTCTGTTACAGAACTATGACAAGCTGGCAAGTGCTTCCAGACAAGACTGTTATAGTATAAGACAAGACTGGAAGTATGTTCAACAAGCCACAGAGACACACTAAAGGACTATTACCAGGTGGGTGGGGCCAAGGTCTGGATACAGAATTGGGGAGGGCCAGTGAAATATCAAACATTTTGATATTTTGCCGATCCACCCCATCAAGCCAGATAAATACAACTGATCCTAACCGACTCTGGTAACATTTCTCCTGACCATCCAAAAATCCATAGTTACCGACAAGACGGCCCGTTGATGTCAAGAACCTGGGCATGTGGTTTGACTCTGACTTTCCCTTGTCATACAACTTGGTTTGATTACTGTAATTCATTTCTTCAGGAGTATCTCTAAGTTCAGTCTACAATTGTATCTAACCCTAGTGGGTAAACCTGTAACTGTATAACTCTTGTTCTTAGAAAGTTAAATTGGCTTCCTGTTGAAGTATTGTATCAGGGATGGTCATCGTTGGTAATTTCATTGTTGTACTAAAGTTTTACCCGTCTACTCATAAGTCTGTCAAACAGTGTGGTTATAGCTTTGCCTTTGATGCCCTAGACCTTCTTCAAGGGACTCGAAGCCACATAGTCCCCTTGGCCCTGTTGAGTCCATCAAGAATTTGGGTGTGTGGTTTGATTCTGATATTCCCTTGTCCAAACATGTTTAAAATGTCTGCAAAGGTTATTTTGTGCACCTCAGTTTTCCCAAGTATTTTACTCCATATCTTTCTTCCTAGTGTGGTTCTTATAGTACCAGGAGGCAGTAAAAGTGGTAGTAAGTTCTACCCTTTTATTTATAAATCTGTCAAACAGTTTAGTTACAGTTTTGCTGTCAATGTCCCCATTGTTTGAAATACTCTTCCCAATAAGATGCACATATCTCCCACCCTAGCCTCTTTCAGAAAGCAGCTTAAAACCTACCTGTACACCAAAGCATACCCACCTTAGTCTTTATCATCCCCTGGTATTCTCTGTTGGTGCTTTACCTCTTCTGTCTCTGGATACTGAAATTGGTTGACTGTTTTTGTGCTGTTGCACCTTATAGTTCTCTTTTTAAAGGGGAGATTAAGTGCTCTAAAAGACCAATTAGCATATTAGAATTCTTTGTTGAAGGGAAATTAAGCGCTATAAAAGTCCAATCAGGATACCAACCTGAATCTGACAATATGTGAGTGTTGTTAACAAACTTTATTTTGTCATTTTCATAACTCGAAAGACTATATATTGAAATTTTGAAAGCACCTGAAAATTGCTTGCCTAACAATAAAGAGGTTATGGGGTTGTTACACTAGAGCCGACCCTGCAACCAACCCGACAACTCTAGGGTCGGTTGTGAAAGTCGTAGGGTCGTGGGAAAAAGGTCGCCAAAATGCTGAGTCGATTATAAAATCCCCAACAGGATGGTACAGTTACAGACAGGACGTGATGAGCACCCCGACAAGACATAGGGACGGGGAAGTTTTTTGCACTGCCAGTCGTAGAAGTATTACAACAAGCCCTCAACCCCTAACAGACAAGCCGGATCACAAACAGACAAGCCATAAAGAAAAACAGACAACCCAGGAGCATGTTCCTGACCCTTGCCAACAGGGCTGATTGATTTTGTGGGTCGGTATCTATAGTCAGGATCCAGAATCGGGATGCATATCACACTCTCTAAACCCCCTTGTGAAGTACCACTCATTTTACAGTTCAAAGATGACAGGAACACATCAAGAGCAACTGCTAGATCACTTGAGGGTCCTTGTGTTGGTTATTGAGTTGAATATGTTATTGTACATCATGATTTCAAGACACAGAAGACAACAGAACCCAGCACCTGTCCAGCCAGCATCACCACCCCCACCACCCAGGAGAAGGAAGCCACAGAATCCATGGGTTATACCCTTGGTACTGCAGAGAGAGGAGAGGGAATGCTACAGAACACTCTTGGACGAGCTAATCGTTACTGACATACCAGGCTACAGAACCTTTACAAGGATGGAACAAGCATTTTTTGACTTGATTGAAGAAAGAATTACCCCCATCTCAGGAAGTCAGCCACCAACTTCAGGAAACCACTGGAAGTTGGGTTGAAACTGGCAGTTACACTGAGACACTTATCCACAGGAGAAAGCTACACTTCACTGCAGTTCCACTGGAGGGTTGGAAGAATGACCATCTGCAAATTTATCCACTTGCTCTGCAAAGCCATTTCGAAAGAATTTCAACAGGAATATTTGATGTGCCCCACAGATCCTGAAGACTGATAGAAAATTGAAGAAAGATTTAGAAACAGATGGAATGTCCCCCATGCAGTTGGTACGGATATTCAACCATAGCAAACTGGAAAGAAGAATTGAGAACGGAAGGTTGGGACTACCAGCACCAGAACCACTTGGACCTGGGGGCCAAATCTACGCTACTTCCTGCTGGGGGACGACACCTTTGCCCTTATGGCTTGGCTGGACAAGTCATACAGTAGACAACAACTGACCAGGGAGGAGAGAATAGCCAACTACAGGATATCCAGGGGGAGGAGGGTGGTCAAGAACTCATTTAGTATACTTGTCAACAGATTCAGGGTGCTGTTGATCACCATGGAGCAGAGGCCAAAAGTTGTGAGAGACATTGTGTAAACATGTGTGGTACTACATAACATGCTGAGAAGCCATCAGAGGGGGAGCAGACTCCAGCCGATGACACCACAAGCAGACCAGGGAAACAAAGACCTAATTAGAACATTAGAAACCCATCGAGGGATGCCAAACATCACCGAAACCTGCAGAAAGACTACTTGAATCACGTGGGGGCACTGGCTGGGCAGGAGGACAGAGTTTAAGAAGACTGAGGGGAGAACATGCTGTTATCTATCAGTCCTTCTCAGGACTACTGAAATGATCAAAGAATAAAAACTCAATTAAATAAATTGGTTTATGCCAATTGGATGTATTGCCCCAATATTCCACTTCCACCATTTCTCTCTCATCTTTGTGTGATCAGTAATGGCTTCGTAGTATTTAAGGGAACACCATTCCAGAAGGGAGAACTGCATATCCTTTACAGAATGCCCTGTTCTGTGAAGTGTTTAGAGACTGGGGTGATTCTGGAATCCTTAGGTTTAGATACAGACAGTCAATGTTCATAGATTTTTTTCCTGAACGGGCGTCCAGTTTCACCAACATAATATTTGTCACATTTTCTACATGTCATAAGGTATATGTTCATCTGAAATCACACACTCAGTGCAGAACCCACACCCCAAAACGCTCAATTCATGTCTGTCACGATGGATGACATGCCCAGTACTTCTAAGACTACACCTCCACACACATCAGATTTACCCCAGGACACTCACACTATGAGTCACTACTTTATTTCTCTTACGAATAAATCATTTAAATATTATTTACAATTAAATAATATGTTTCTTAATCAATAGAATATTGACTCTACCCAACGAAAATCATCACAACTGTATGTGTAATAATTGTCTTTTGAAAAACATCATCCACAAAAGACAGTTTAATAACTTAACTATAAGTATATTTTATTCATGATACACACACACATTCTTGAATAATATGTTAATGTGTCATGTTATGTTTATGTAATAAATAACTGTGATTTTCCGATAAATTATTTCTTGGTTCATATACACCAGAAATTGATCTTATACTTACCTGTAAATTATGGATTTATTCAGAACAGGTAACTAAATATAATACAGCGACTATCATAACTGGGTTTAGGAATGGATGGAATACACACCCACACTATAACCAGTTATGACAGCCACATAAATCTGACATTACTGCTCCTACTTAAAACCCCACCTACAGTCAACTCCCAAACAGAGTGACTGTAAGTAATTAATAATCCTATAAACTACTAGGGGACCTAGTAGGTGAACTGGTTCAGCAATTCTGATTAGATACCTGTAAAGAGTGTAAATAACACTAGGGTAACCCACTCCCTAATCAGAACCAACAGACTGACAACCCTAACAGGAAGTGAACATACATCTTTGGAAATAAGATATATAACAACTAGTCGTATATCTTATAACTTAACATATGAAAAAAAACCACTGATGTCCCCCCCTATTATCACTATTTGTATAAATTTTGATAATTTCCTAAAAAAGCACTTTGACACTAATATCCTGCACCCTATGCACTGCACCAGAGTGCACTGCACCGGTGCAATTTACAGGCGCAATTGCACTTCTGAAAAAGTACTTCAGGGGGATTGTTAGACTAATTCTCCAGCCTCTGATGAGATAGCACACTTTGACTATCGAAATACAGTTGTGTATAACATCACAACAGTATAAGGCCCAACTCCATACATATTTGGTATAAAGTGAACTTTATCTGTGACTACTATCACTTCTGCATTTGTTTTCTGAAATGATCAAAGAACTTTTATTTAGCAAAGTGTTAACCATAAAATAATCCCAATTTCAATTTCACCAAAAACATCCTCCATCACAAACAAAAATCACTCCCAAACTCGTTTCTCAAAATTAAATATCATCTCATACAGATTTAAACCAAGGTCCTCATTTTATAAAGCTCACATCCCACACCAACATGACCTGGGTTAAGTGTTAAAGAAATAACCTGCCAAAATATAAAACAAAAATTACCCAATTTTCCAAATGCACTCTGGCCCCCAAACACCACAAAGAAAAAGTAATTTTGATGAGAAATTTTGCCCCTAAATTAAAAAAAAAATTGAAATAAAATTTTGAAAGTCACCCAAATATCAGTCAAATCTTTAAATGTTTTGTTATGTTTCAATCTTTTAAAAAATTTTTTTGTGGAAGTTTATTAGTTTATGTTCAACATCCACTAATTCATTCACACAATTTTTTTCATGTATTGGGGGAAGTGTAGGTGTTGGACGGTGTGCTTTTTTGCTTTGGGGCAACAACAGCTGAATAAGTTTTTTAGAAGATTCGGGTGGCCCTTAGAAGGGCCAGTTGGTGTGACTTGTGCAGGCTGATCTGTTTATTTGGGCTGACTTTGCTGGCTGGACTCGCTGGGAGGTCCTGGCTGTTCTTGATGAGTGGAAGATGGCACTGGTGACAGTGCTGGTTGAAGTTGAGAGGGTGAAAATAGTTGTGGTTTGTCAATCTGCTGGTACTGCACCACTCTGGGAATCCATCCAAAGAGACTGGATAATCCAGAAGTGTTGTGTTGACTTTCCTCCTGTTGTACAGCTGCAACGGAAGGTGGGTTGATTGTCTTTGTTGGACTCAAACTGGACATCAGCTGTCTGGAAGTCCCAGGCTGTTGGTCATCCACAACTTAATAAGATGTTGACTATGCTGATGCTGATGAATGCCTTGATGGTTGCTGTACTTTGGCAATCACTGTAGTAGGCTGTGTTATGGCTATCTGAGTAGGCTGCACAACTGGAACGGAGACTGGCTAAGTATCTGGTATGGTGAGTATGTATTCATGTCCTGCTGTGGCCTGTGTTACTTCCGAAAGTTGAAATGTGGCGACCTGTTGTGACCTGCCTCTTGCGTTCTTTGGCCTTGTACTGTATTTCATTGAGAACTTTCACAGTCTCACAAACAAGTCTCGCTCCTCCAGGTGTCCTATTTCAGAGTGGAGGTAGTTGCAAAACGACTGTCTTGGACTTGGAGTGGGGTCCTGACGTGCACCCAGAAATGTGGAAATTATTGACCTCATCTGCTGGAACTGATCTAAAACTGGATCTGCAACAGTGGTGGTGGCAACTGTAGGTTGTCATCGTTAGGGCTAGTGCTCGAAGGCTAATGAGTGACATCTGATGACATGCTAATTTCCATCTCAGAAACAGTGTCTCTTGAAGTATCCAGAAATGAAGCTGTGGCTGCGGTTGCAGAAGATCTCAGTGGTGACTTGAACGCGGAAGACTTAGAAATTCCTTTCCTTCTGATGTGACCTCATAGAAAACTGAAACTGTCCTTCAGCCATGTCTGTCATTCTGTGCTCTTCTCATGTGCTTGTCCTGACTTGGTCTGAGTGAGCTTGCCATATCTGGTACATTGAGTCTCGAACCACTTCTTGACAGTGTTGACAGGTAACTTCCTGGTAGCTGCTAGTGTATCCCAAAGTCTTTCTTTCTTCTGCTTGTCTTTGAAACTGTCGTTGATCTTGTCATAAAGTTCCTCATGCTGTTTAACCAACTCCACGGTGGCTTCACTGTCTGAATCACTCAGGAAAATGGACTTCATTTGCCCCTTTTTCTGTCTGGATTGAGTGGATTCTACATCAGTATCTATGTCTGTTCACGCTGTCTTTTCTGTCCTTTCCTGGCTCTCTTCCCTCCTCTCTCTCTATCCTTTGTCTTTCCCTCTCATCCTGTTCCCTCCCCCCCTGTCTCCTCTCTCTCCCTCCTTTTCCTCTCTATATCCTCATGTGTATCTCCTAACTCAAACTGTGGTTGAGTATATGTTGGTACTTCAATCTTTCCCCTTGACATGCTGATCAATTAGATACACAACTTGTTGTAAGAAAAAAAACTTAAAAATAAAAGTGAAACCTCATAGAACAGATTTCACTCCCAAACAGTCCACCCTATCTCAAACTTCAACTAATTTGCAAAACAAATGAAAAACTTAAAATCAAAGCTGCACACCAGTTGTCTCTCGAAAAATCAAAACCCAAATATACGTAGATTGTCTGCCGACTGGCCTTTTTATACCAGTATAAAAATATTACTGGCCTGTCGGTTACAGTTTCTGGTTTGTCTGTTAGTGTTACAGGCCTGTCGGTTGTTGTTTACGGCTTGTCTGTTTCACTTTAGGGCCTGTCAGTTATAAAGTTTTCCGATTCTAGGACACAGTCGGTAAAAGTTACCGACTGGCCTGGAAACTTTGCAGGCCTGTTGGGAACACTTACAGACAGGCCAGCTATAATTACCGACTGTAGCATTTTCCACACAGTCTGTTTGTCATCATGTCCAGTCTGAATCACCATATTTTGGACAAGCCAGATACTTGGTACAGACAGGCCTGTTTGATTGACTGACAAGCTGGGAAGTGTAACCGACAGGCTGTTAAGTTAACCAACATGCCTGTTGCTGGGTCGATGATATTAGGGTCTGTTACAAGGGTCAGCAATGGTCATAGAAATATCAAACATGTTTGATATTTCATTGATTCTCCCCGACTGGCCGGGAAACTACAACCAACCCTAACCGACCTTGTAAACATTGGTCCCGACTCTCAAAAAATACATAGTTACCAACCGATCAGCTCCAGTGGAACAATCCCATTAAAAAACATTGGAATTAGCATAACCCTTAATACAACATAACAGGGGGCCATGGTGGCAGAGTGGTAACACTTTCGCCTCCCACCTCTGAGGCCGGGGTTTCGGTTCCCGGCATGGCCTCAAGTGGGAAAGCTGGTAGTTGCTTGCTGTTGGTCGGCAGTTTACAGTACAGAACCCTGATGAACTGTATGTACTGGTTTCCTCTGCCCTTCAAACTACCCATCATGATATAACCTTACAGTGTTGAAAGCGACTTAAAACCCCAAATAAATAAATAAAAATAAATTAATACAACATAACAACATGAACAGTCTGCAGTGGGAGTGATCAAAATGCTCGACTCAATGTGACCTGGCATGCCGTGGTTATAAAGATTTCTATTATCACCCACGGGGGATTGAAGAACAATTTACTTTGTAGCTTTGTAGCAGACAGTGAAAAGAAATACTTCAAAAACAATTTATAGGCTAGACTTGTGTAGATGGCAAATATATTTGTAAAACGCTTGCAAAAAAGCATTGCTTTCATTTGGGATATCTTTTGTGAGTTATTCTCTGCACTTGAAACACGAGGTTTTTCAGGTTTTACAGGTGGAACGTTCTCCAAAGTGGATTGAACAAATAATTCCAGGTAAGGGTTCATTTTGTTTAACTGTGCAGTTTGAATATTGTTTTTCAAGGAAGGGAACATATTTTAAAGTTCAAGTGCACATATAAAATAAAATTAATGAACTAGTGTATGTAATAAATATTAAAGAATTTGGATTATATAAAAGTGTGTTATTTCGATATTTTACACAAGCAAATTACAGGTATTTTTTATAAAATAGTAAATATTTTACCGGTAAATAAATTGCCGTTGGTTCTTCTTGATGCATCACTTAGTACTTAAATTTAAGTGTCGGGTGCAGTATCCCTTCATTGTTTCTCATGGCCATATTTAATGTTTATAAATATTTTTAAGTAAAGTACCTTTACTTTGGTACTTAAAGCCACTTGTACATCTTTCTAGATTAATCACTGACGAAAGCAATTGTTTATAATTAGTTTTCTTTTCTGACACTTTCAAAACCAGATGCGCTCATTAATATTAATAAGTGGTTCAAATCTAATCTAATCTAATGTGGACTTTTATAGCGCTTAATCTCCATCTCAGAACATAAAGCAAAGGCAATTAACATTAATCCGGAGATATAGCAAGGTATACAAGTATTTGTTTTATTCGATCTTTAAGTAAATATACTAGTATATTTCAAAGTTATAGCTTCTCCAAAAACAAAAAAAGAAGTAAATATGTTGTTACACTGTCTCTCCCAACTCGTTCCTACGAGTTCCAGGATATATAAAATATTTCACAACTTCGAATAAGTTTGTTACATACAGTTTGTACTTGTACCTGTGTCATACCTACTGGAAATAACCAAAACAAGGGCTTTCAGGGCCCGTATTCACTAACATTCTTATACTTAGAATAAGAATTTTCTTAGAATTTTCTAAGAAAAATTCTAAGAATAAGTATTTTTGGTATTCACTAAATTCTTATTCTTAGAATTTTTTCTTATTCTTAGAATTTTTTCTAAGAATGATGTTCAAATCTAAGAATGATCAAGACCTTACTTAAGTTAAGAAAAAGGTGACACAATTCATATTTTTTAATCAATTCTTTGCAAATAGACATTTTTTCTATGACCAGACAAATCCAGTGTTTGTTTGTTTTTTCTGATCAGCATGATTTTTTTATAAGAGCTTTATATTTACAGATAAAGACTGAAGTGAATGATTTATGCTATCTTGTTGACTGGTTTTAAATATGGCCGCCATGTATATTTTCCCCACTTCAAAATTTCAAATGGCTAGAATTAAGTTAAAAATACTTACACAAACCTCTATATTAGTTTTTTGTGTGTTTCTAAGAGGTTAGAAGGTTCTCAACTGCAAAACTTATCCCTTTCTGATCCAAGTGTCAACAGTAAGTGGACAAGTTTTACAGTGTACATCAACATATTCTGAGAAATATATATCCACAAGATTAGAGTACACATCAACAGCATTTAGCAGCACATATCCAATTGTATATATATATTTACATTGACTTTATGTACATATCCCACTGTGAAAGTTTTAGTTTCACTTTTCAAATTATTTTATGCATTTGGTGCAACTATTTTATTACATAATAACCAAAAATAAATATAAATAAGATTTACAATTATATATCCCACAAAAAATAGCAAGTGCACTACATACTACACCAAGCTGATGTAAAATAATTATATTAAATACTTGAAGTTGTTTTTTTCCCCAGAAATATGCTTTGTTTACTGACCTTGACATAACTATAAGCATCACAATTGACATGATTTGCTCAGTGCATGGGCACTTCCCATTTATTGATTTTTTTTCAAAGTGGCACATGTAGGATTTAAACAATGTGGATATAAGCAATTTGTTTATACATACAAAACAGGCTTCATACAGTTTTTAAACAATGTGCAGAATTATTTCTAATTACAGCAAAAAAGACTTATAATCTGGCTCCATAAATCCTGTGGCGAGTGTGGATACCTTCTTTTTTATTGGATATTTATTGGATATCATAAAAAATATGATACATGAAATTGGGAAACCCTATTTCAGTGCTTATAGTTACTGCAGCACTGTAATTTTGTTTTCCTTTTGAAGTGTAAATCTGATTTGAAATGTCTTATTCTGAAATTTTATGAGTTTAAGAAGTATTTATATAAGAGTGATGGAAATGGATAGGTTAATGCACTCATTTTATAGCTGGCAGGAGATGAGTTAACCAGTTAATATTGATAATTTTACCTGTGTGGGATATACTTATTTTATAGTTAATATGTACACTGCTTTGTGATTTATGTTCGATAAATTTGGTTATATGAAAAAAATCAGTCTTGGTCTTAAGTTGATGACTTTTGTTCAAGTGAAACCTACTTTATGAATTTATGAAAATTCCTAGCTGAAAAAAAATCTTGTATTTAAGACTGGGCTACACCTAAGACAAGGCTAAGATTAAGACCTTTTGTGAATCCGGCACCTAATTCTGACTCCATTTCAACCAATAAAGGTGTAAATATATCACATGACTGATCATGTGACATCAAAAACTATATGCATGCACATGTTTTTGTTTACTATTCTTAACTAAGAAAATTCTTATTCTTAGAAATAATTCTTAACTAAGAATTGCTTTGTGAATACAATTTTTTTCTAAGAATAAGAAAATTCTTAGATAAGAAAATTTTCTAATTCTAAGAAAAATTCTTTTTCTAAGAATAAGAATGTTAGTGAATACGGGCCCAGAGAGGGTTTTGTGGTTTTATGTAAAATTCTGTAGTTTACTTTAGCCTGGCGTTCCAGGCGGTCTGAACGTTAATGCAAACGTGAACTATTATTTTTTTTGCAATAATACACTCTGTATCAGATACCTTTCTGCTAGGTTAGAGAGACACCTAGGTTAGATAAGCTAAATTAATATACGAGAACCTTATGAAAAATAATTGTTATGCACTCAAACAGTTGTGTCTATACTTTACATATTAACGCCTTTGGCAAGGTTAAGTCTACTTTACTCTATATCGAAAAAACTTCAATTTGCATCAAACGAAGGTTTGCTAGTATTACAACTGAAAAGGAATTATTTAAGTACAAATCTAATGAATCTACAGTGTATAGACTGGAATTATGAATTGCTGTATATATGGAAATATGAAACTACTGATTTCATAGAATAAACATGAAAATTAATATTCCACCAACTAATTTTTTCTCCATGGATATCTGTTTATATTTTACTCAAACTTGTACATTTGTTGCTCCAAAGAATCTATATTTTCCAGAGATTGTAAATGTAACATCTTAAATATAAAAAATATATATAAGCAATATTATAATTAGACTGATTTCTGTATACACTCCAACAATGACTGAATACTTTCTTTAAGAAACAAACGGTCCATTTTATGGTTATTTAAAATATCCGTAATACCATGACTAACTAATAATTGAGTGTGACCTCCTGCAAATCTGTGTTAGTACAACAAAGTGAGGGCCAGAATAAACACTTGTATAAATATGCGCCAGTAACCCGACCAAACTGAACAAAGTAAGACTTAAAGCTTACAAAATATTTTCCACCTTTTCAATTCTATATAAAAACATTTCTAAGTATAAAGTAATAATTCTGATTTCACGTTTGCTTGTTGTTCACTATGAATAATTGTAATTTTGTAATTTAGATTCTTAAATATCTTAGATATTTATTCAACTGGTGGTCAGTTCTATCTTCTTAAGGTCAGCACCTAAATAATTCTATGCCACAAAAAAACTTTCCCTTTCAATCTGTTTGTACAAATATCTGTACCTCACATAGTTCACGAGGATTTATATGTTTATTTGGAATTAACACACAAAATATACCGGTACTCTTAGATTTATTTATAGTTAACTATTTATTGAATATTGTTTACATAAGTTCTTCAGTTTATGCAAAACTAAGTCTCTAGAGTTCACGATTGGAACATGCTTCACCTTTTTTGGAAATATACAAGTCATCATTATGAGTTTTATTCAAAGGGGTGTTATGTGAAGCATATAATTAACTCTAAATTTGTCCAGTTTAAAAAACGCCTGTATTGAAAACACGATTTGGTGAAAATGACACAACACAGCATTATAACTTGGCTACATGGATAAATTGTCGTTGGATAAAGCATTGTTTGTATTCAGATTTTCATATGTTGCAGGGTAAGTAATATAGGAAAAAAATATACGTGAAACTGTTTGTATGTTTACAAGGATATAAAAAGTATTGATAAGACAAGGAGGCATACTGCAGCATATCACTAAATAATATAACACTCTTGTTCATTTAAAATTGCAAAAAGGAAGATTTTTGATCCAGCGAGAATAGTGTGACAAAATTCCAAGTGCGCAAACATTGAGATATTATGTCAAATTCAAAACAGATTTTAGTACTGTTGTCTGTCTTGAATAGACTTGCACCAAGTCTTTGTATTTCTTATTCCAGCAAATCGGACATACATGAAATCATTATGAACCCACTATATGAGTAAAAAAAGCTTCTGTCTACAGAAATACAAACTTTTGTTAGCCCCACATTCTGGTAAAAAAGTAATTCAGTCCTCATATAATAGAATTCTACCTTAGACAAAAGGACTTGTTGAAAGTCTAATCTTGAATGACACCTAGTTTGATTTTAGCAATCTCTCAGTGTAAAGCCTAGGTAGTAAAACCTATTGCAATTGAAATGGGTCTATATGTTAGAACTCACATTTAAGAAAGATTTTGAAATTTTATGCACAAAAGATTTTAACGAAGCATAAAGTACATATTATATATGGTGATATAAAGTGTTTCATACAGTGGGTTGACAGAAATATCCCTTCTGAAAAAGATTTTCTTAACCTTTTTTTTCAAAAAAAAAAAAAAAAAAAAAAGGATAGTACATGAAAAACTATTCATAGTACACTATTCACATTTTTAAGCGTAAAATACATATTATATATAGTGATATAAAGTGTTTCATACAGTGGGTTGACAGAAATATCTCTTTTGAAAATGATTTTAACCTTTTTTTTTCAAAAAAAAAAAATGTACAGTACATGAAAAAAACTATTCATAGTACACTATTCACAGTATATTGAATGCATTTAGTTGAAAAGAACGTGTTTGAACTAGCAACAGTAAGGCAGTATACCTCCTTGGTATGTTTTATTTGTATGACCTGTTGACATAATTCCATGCAGTTTGGTAACAACTCATTTTCGGAATTTTCCCTTCACAATCTTGTCTTTACGAATGAGACTTCGTGTCTTGATAGTTCATGTTTACAAATGAGCTCTCTGTAAAGCCATTCTGCGCCCCCTTTCACCCCCTCTGGTAAGCAGAGTTAAAAACAGCCCATGAGTGATGTGGCAGGTTTTTCAAACCTTTCAAAAATACTATAAGCCACAAATAAGCCTGAATGAGTAAGTACTTTCAGCTCATATCTAGCTAGTGAGGCCCAGCATGGGACAGTGTAAACTAGGTGTACAAATGACTAATAAGTCAATCAGAGTGTTGGCTAATTATTGCAATAATTACTGCCGGAAGGCAATGACAAGGTTTTATAGGATTAAGGCTATTCATCCATATATTACCGGAGAGGCATGCATAATTTTAATGCATGGACTCACTGTTTATCATCTAGACTATGTAAACTGCCTCATGTATGGGCTACCATTAAAACGTATTTGGAAATTTCAAAGAATATAAAATATCACTGCAAAATGAATCCTGAACCTGAAGGCCTGTGATGGGAGTGTAATCAGAGCCAAAATGGACTTGCATTGGCTGCCCATCACAGAATGCCTTGAATACAAAATATGAATTAAAGTACCACCTTATTTCCAAACTCTTATTACAAAAAGAAATGCTGGCAGAAACATCTATAGCTCCAACATAATAATATTGGAAATTCCCTCTGTGAGTAAGAATACTTTGGCATGGCGATCCTTCATTTTGTGTGACTCCAGAATTTGGAACAGCTTACCAGAATACATACGAATCATTTTTTTCTGACAAAGACTTCCCTAAAAACATACTTGTTTAAATGTTGTTATAATATATATTGATACTGTTTGATAGTACTTTATCACATATATTTTAATAATATTTTTGAAAATGACAATAAAATTTATTACAAAAGTATGGCTTTAGGTTTAAAAGTCCTGAATGTAAATTCAGAAAGCATGTGAGAATTCACAAGTTATTAATTTGATTAAAATAGTTTAATATTTAATACCAACAACAGTTCTCTAGCTCATAAATGTTCACAATGCAGGGGAGCAATGAGGGGTCAGCAATGTACACAGGTTTTGAATAATACAAAGGTTTTGATGAAAAACAACTCAAAATCAATTAGAGATGAACCATATATTTCAGTCATTATGTGAAATGACTGAAAATTTCATTGCATGTAATGACTGGTCATTTCAGTCATTACGCAAAATGACTAAAAATTTCAGTCATTACACGTAATGACTGGTATCACAGATTGACTGTAACATATATTACACCGTAAAGCATATCTGGTATATTTGCACATGGATGATACCTGCGCTGTATTAAGTAATTAAATCTAAATCGTACTCTTGCTAATTGTTGTTTTATGGTGTATTACATATCACTATATTAAAGAATAGTTCAAATATGTAAGAATGAAGGGTGATTTTTGAGGGTCACGTGACCTCAGAACAGTATACGCTGTATACTAAATTCTGTAGAAACTGAAAATAGGGAACCTCGCAGGAATCTTGGCTGGTAATCATTAAAAACTTTATCAAGTTCACTCTCAAATTTCAATACGGAAGGAAAGCCTCCCGAATGATTTACATGGAAAAATATCACGGATGAAGATGAAAATATAATAAGACTGCACATGCACAATTGAGACCCTGGTCGTACTTGTATCCTTTTAGCAATCATGCCAACTCCTGATAACTCCTTTCAGGACAGTGAGTGAACCGATGAAACTCATACAAAAATGTATCACTTTCCTCCCCCATTTCTGTGAATTCAAATTTGAAGTCTTGAAGGGTACAAGTATACCCAACCCAGACATCTTTATAACTTTCATATTTTAACCTTCCAATAAGTCATGTGTTTGCTCTACCTCCACACTACACTGCTCCATCAGTTATGCGTACATCAAAGATGAGTTAAAGTATCTGTATTTTAATATGCAGGGCCGTGCTTCTCTACTACTAATGTATTTTAAGATCAATATTTATTCTAACAATGATTCAGTTGTGATTTGTTCTAAGAAATGTTCTGTCTCTGTGTTGGCCTTTTATGTCTCTTACATATCTGGTATAGCAAGTCTTAACAGTGTACAGTTGTACATATGAATATCAGTTCTTGGGTCAGTTTCATGAAAGACTTAAAGCCTGGTCTAAGGCTCAAATCTGAGATTTTCAAATAAAACATTTAATACTATTTCACTGAGCCCACAGACTCAGATTCATCTGATTTCAGAAAGAGACTAGACTAGGCATTTGGCTGAGTCATGGGCTAAACTTAAAATACCCTTCAAGACCGTCATTGATTCCAGTTAGAGACATAGTGGTTTACCTATTATTGTCAACAAGTTCAATTTGAAAATATAAGTCTGTATTTTCAGCACACAATGCAGAATCAAACATATCAATCGGACTATATCCCTAGTGTATGGTATACTAAGTACCGGAAACCACCAGGGTCTCATCCCACAAGGACAGAAACCACAAATGAAAAACTCCCTTCAAGTGACAATGGTGTTTCCTGGGTGATAGTTGCTGGAGTATTATTAGTGGTGACATTGACAACAGCTGCTCTGGCAGTGGCTGTGTTTTTCTCTTTGAGGGGTAAGTTTGTAAGATCGGAATATTTGGGTTGGATTCATCTGTGTCTGACTCATTTTAGTTCTAATTTTAACCAGAAGTTATAGTCCTTGGTCTTCAATATAAATCAGATTCTAAGTTTCAACATATAACTACAAGTTCCACTTTCCAAATCCAGGATTAAAAGAAGGCTATGGTGGAGGTGAGACTGGACTAAAAGTGACAACAGATGAGGAGGAACAAATCCCATCAAGCAACTCATTCGCCTCGACATCCAACCAAATTGTTCAACTGAGTCTTTTTGAATGGATGAACAAACTGTGGAACCAGAAGAAATTTACCATCACCTTAACACAATTATTTGCAGACTGATATAAGGAAAAAAAAGATTTGCATCAAATGTTCAGGATAACCAGCTTCAAGAAGCCAATGCAATTTATTAAGATCAGGAGTGATTCTAGTGTATTTGTTTAAATAAGCTGCAATTTAAGGGTCAAGTTGTTATAATACGTACAGCTTGAAACAGAATGAGTACTTTTCACCCATGGCGCCTGACTGTGCTGTTGGACTTGCATAGAAAAGAAAAACAAACTTGTCAGGACTATATTTCAGGAACCATGAGATATAGGAATAGGAGGTATAGGAACGTCATACTTGGTGGGCAATTCGGTATGTAGTTTGGGAGGGTTATGACTCAGAAACAGAAAGGTGTAGGAAATTGATATTTTGTAGGAAACTTAGCTGGGGGTTGCATGTGCCATGTCATGGTGTGACCTTGATTTGACCTTTGATCTTTCTGTAGTGACCCTGAACTTTAAACTTTTCTGTGGGGTATATCTCGGAAATAACAATGTGTAAGATGTTAATACTTGGCAGGGTTATTGGTTGGTTAGTAGATGTGCAGCATAATGGTGCGACTTTGATTTGACCTTTGAGGTTGCTGTAGGCAAGGCTATATCTCAGAAACTACAAGGTGAAAGGGGTATACATAACAGGGGTAGGTATATTGGTTGGGGATGAAGGTGTGCAAGGTGTGATCATTGGTCTGCTAGTATGTTATGGCACATATTTCTATCATACAACTATATGCATCGCTGTTACTGATAATGTGATATACTTTTATATGATTGTACTACCTCCATGGACAGCTATGATTTAATAAACAAATAGATCAATTAATAAAGTTTACAGCTTCATAATTTTTGGTTAAATTAATATCTTCGGCTTGTTATTATAATGTGTTGTTTGATGTGTTCTCTTTGCACACATTTCTTTCTTTTAAAATTGTTAAATCTCCTGTACCTAAACATCACTTCGACTGTTATTAAAAGACTAATGTTTGTACATTTTTACCAGTTATATATCTCATGATGTCCAATGCTATTTCCAGAATGTGGGGTATGGGCATATCTAACGCTATTTCCGTATTCTTACACTGAATTCTTTCACTGAATAGTTCATACACCCTGCTTTATAAAATACTACCATTTCTGCCATAGTGTTATCTAGCTGTTGTCTCTGTTACAGAAATGGCCAGTACCTTGTTCATTCATCTCGTTTTTTGTAGATCCTGTATTCCAAATCAAAGGCAAATTATCCTTAATTTTAACAGGATCAGACATAAATACATCAAGGTTATTTCAACCCAGGAAGTGTTTGATTCATATATGTATTAATTTTGCAGGAAATAATGACAGTCGAGTCACAGTATCAACAACTACTCCAGCAGATGAAACAGATGTAATTGAAGGTACATGTATTGTGTTTTTATTTTTGTAATGATTGCTCAAACGTTAGTGTAATATAATTAAAAACTGTAGCGTCTCTGCAAAAGTTTCATTATATACCCATACATTCTCTAGAAATAATTTTGTTTTGTTGTTTATCTACAGAAATGCAGTAATGTTGAACAAGCAGTTTGGCAAAGATCCAAACCTTTTGGGGAGACTGTAATAAACAATATTAAATAGTCTATTTGTTATAGTTTAATTTGTCGGAATGTTACAGATAAAACAACTTTTATGTTTCTTTTCAAACATACCTGAAGCAAAACAGGAGACACATTAATCTACGCTAATGGCTTTATAAATATTACTGTAAATATTGTACAGGGTACGACCTCGAAATCTACAACAATCCACTGGACTATAGAGCCTTTAAAGCAATCACAGAAAATGGGACGGTGACAGTATATGGACAGAAGGTATTCTTACAACTTCCATACTATTCACTGAATATTTAAATCATTTTCAGTGTTTTAATGTTAATTGAGTCCAGGTATCTGTTTAATGTACAAGAGCATCATCGTTAACCCCAAACACTCGGAAAAGCACCAGACAGATCTGATATTCCCAAGTCCTCAGGACTCTCATAAATGATAACGGCCTGGACATCATGGCAGTCGTCAAAAGAACTGTTAGACATTGGTTAAAGGCTAAATAATTATTAAGGTAAAAAGTTGATTTTGATTATTAAACTGCCATCTTTTTAGTCATTTTTTCTCTCATTTATATGAGATTTTATTTAGATTAGAATAAATTCATAAATTTAATAAATTCAGTAATTGTGATACCATAGGAACATTTACTACATTTTCAGATAGGTAAAATATACAAAAACACACAAACACAAACCATCTATAAAAGTTTTTCAGACGCAGAAGTGACACTTCTCACACTTATAATTCAGGGGGTGTACAGTTTCCATTATCTGGCATTAGAAATGACTTCCAATGATATTCTTTTGGTTGCCTGAGTTTATTTGAAAGGATTTTATAGTAATGTATTTGAGCATGTTTTATTGTTGCTTCTTGTATTAATTGACATGTCACCACTGTACCACTTTGGGTCTTATGAATGCATTAAAGAAATATTTTTTATAGGATGCCAGTGGTACGCTGACTCTACCAGAACTGATAGAATATGTGGATGAAGATGGCAATAAAAGTACTGTCACACTGGATAATAACGGACTCATTCAGGGCATCAGTAATGATAATGTCTCCATACAATTCACCTGGTCTCCAGCTAATAATTCTCTCTTTGCTATTGCACTGAAAACTGACGGTTCACTTCAAGCCAATGTGAACATTCAACTGGAGAATGTCACTCTTCCAAACATAGATACATCCTCCTCACCGTCATCCAGGAAAAAAAGATCTTTCTCTGATGTGTTAAACATAGTTAAGCGCCAAACAGCCAACTATGCCAGAGTACCTGTCTCGGTGAATAAATGTGGTAGCCCAGAAGACGGTGCTACTGTCTATGGGTCAGCAATTTTTAGCTATGATGAAAATAATCCATGCACACCTGTTCAGGTTCAAGGACAATCGACAGGAGAGACTGGGAAATATGAGATACTTCTGCCAACTGAGGCTGCTTCTGATGCACCAGAAGTCATAGATAACATATGTTCAGGGATATCAGATGTAGTGGGAACTGGTTGTACAGTCGTCTCAGCAATCAATGCACCAGCAGAGTTGCAGATTTGTACTGGAATTGCGACAGCTATTGAAGCCTTAACATTTGCTCTTCCTGGTAAGGTTTGATGTTACAATGAGTTTGTTTGGATTGATTATTTGTTTCTCAAGTTTATTTTTAAACCAGTCCAGGTCCTGAAAATATCCCATAAACCTAGAAAAAAAAGAAGATGTTAAATATGTAAGCTGGAAAACAGAACTATTATTGCCAATGAAGGCATAATCACTTTAAATTATTGAACACGTCACTCAAAAAGAATTTAATATATAACAAATAGAATAGATAATATAGTTTTCTTTTAAATTAATTTTCAGGTGATTTCGTTCTTGTACTTAGCGCATGTGAGATTGGATTCCGTGCCACCAGAGTAACATGCAAGGCTTTTGATTCTCCAGTGAGTGGACCAGGTCCTACTTTGTTTGATGCAGCTTGCTCTGCAGTAGAGGGTGCTGTTGATCTGGCCTTAAATCAAGGGCAAGACGTTTTCCTCAAGCCTTCTGCAAGGCTATCTAATGGTCAGGTCCTTACCACTGAGGGTCAGGTCATTGAAGTCCAGCCAGGGGACTCATCAGTTTCAGCAACTTTTACCCTAGCCGATGATGGCTTATCCTTTGAGGTGATATCTTTAGAGGCAATTCCAAATGACCCAGCACCGATGGAAGATTACAATGTAGAAATCTACTACAATTGTGTGTCCCAAGGCAGCCTGAGCATGAGCATCGTTGGTACTGACTCATACATGAATGACATAAGCTGTGTCGTAGCAAATGATTGTTTTTGCTGTTTACTCTATGTCCCTGGGGCTGCTGCTCTTGTCACAGACCTTGTGACTGTAACTTACAGTGATGACACAGGGCAGAGTGTGTTTACACGTCAACTGGTGTTAGTGTTTTGAATGGAGTGTCCAACTTCCCGATGTGATAATTCATGGTGTAGAAGACAGTGTATTTGACATTAAGCTTCACGTTTTTTTACCTACTGTATATGATTACCTCTTAAAGAATCTATAAAACTTGGGGCTCATTGTAGTTCTGTCTTTTCATACCTGATTTTGAAAGACTGATTTCTAGCAATTTAATAGGTATATTTTAATATTGCGGAAAATGTTTGAGCCTGGAATTGAAACTTGTCTGAGACATAGTAATTCATTAGGCATGTAGTCCGAAACAACCAGATGCCTTAACTTGTCAAACAAATTCTGTCGGTAATTCTATTTGTTTACAATGTCTCAACACATATTAATTATAATCTTATAAAATGTTTTGTCTATTTTATGCTGGATTACCTGACAAAGTACTATATCAAAGACAACTAATTTACTGACAGAAACAACCCAGGATAGCACAGTGTGTGATCTGTATCCTTTAATAAAGAATACATTCGTATCAGTCTTGAAATTAAATATTTTTCATTTTGCCAAAAAAAAAAATATTAAGCAATATTTTAATATCAACTGTTATTTAATAACAGGGCTGCCATTTTGGCACTTGAGTACTCTGTAAAATAGAGCAAAGTGGATGACTGTAGAATGTTGTACATTTATATCTCCATGTACTACAGGACTCCAGTCACTACTTTACCTACACGACTACAGAAGTACAGCCTAACTATCAAGTTACTGATATTCCACTATCTGAGAGACAGGGGCTCACGCATGAGCATTTACCATTTTAAGTTGTCATCCGAACCAATATGTATCTGCCTGAACCTTGGTTGAAACCACATCCTCTGTGTTCTTAGACTTGTGAGTTACCCACTAGGCCACAGTGTTAGATGATTTGCTTAAAACATTGTAAAATGTAATATTTCATATCAATTTTAATGTAAATATGAAGAAAACGTCCACCATATAAGTGAAGTGGCCTAATGGTTATGTAGGCGTTCCACTTGAGGTGACCGGTCGGTAACAATGTCTTTTTTGGGAGTCGGACCAATGTTTACATGGTCTGTTACAGTTGGTTGTAGTTATCAGGCTTGTTGGGAAAAGTCGGGAAAATATCAAACATTCTACGACCATTTCCAATCCTTGAAACAGACCCTAATTTCATCCACTTAGCAACAGGCCTGTCAGATAACTTAACAGCCTGTCGGTTACACATCCTGCTTTGTCAGTTAATACAACAGGCCTGTCTGTATCAAGTATCCAGCCTGTCCCATATATCATGATCCAGACTGTACATGATGACAAACAGACTGTGCAGGAAAATATCCGTACAGTCGGTAACTTTAGCCGGCCTGTCTGTAAATGTTCCCGACAGGCCTGTAAGTTTTCAAGGGCAGTTGGGAACTTTTAAGATCTGAGTCCTAGAGTTGGGAATTTTTATAACCAACAAGCCCTAAAGTGAAATAGACAAGCCACAAACAATAGCCGACAGGCCTTTTACAGAAATAGACAAGCCGGGAACTGAAACCGACAAGCCTACAATATTTTTTCATCTTACGGCCTGTCTGTTTCAAAATCTGTGGTTATAAAAGGGCGAGTCGGCAAATACACTTCATTCATTTGGGTTTTGACTGTCGAGAGACAAGAGGTGTGCAGCTTTAAGTTTTAGGTTTTACTTTTTTTCAAATTAGTTTAAGTTTTGAGTTAGACTGGACTGGCTCAGAGTGAAACTTTTAAGTTTAAGTTTTTGTTTTTTGAAGAAGCTGTACATATAATTTTATCAACATGCCAAGGGGCAGAAAGAGAAAGATTGAAGAAAGATTGAAGTACCTACAGGTTCTCAACCACAGTCTGAGGTAGAAGATGCTGCTGAGGATATAGAGAGAATAAGAAGAGAGAGAGAGAGAGAGGGAGAGGCAAGAGCAGGAGGAGAGGGAGAGATAGAGGGTGGAAAGAGAGAGGCAGGAGCACTAGTTTTTGACTTTCAGGAATGAGACAGTGTAACTTTTTAGAGGAATACAGTACAAGGCCGAAAAACGCAAGAGACAGGTCACAATACCAGATACTCCACCAGTCTCAGCACCAGTTGTGCAGCCAACTCAAATAGCAGCACCACAACCTGCAACAGTGATTGCCAAACTTCAGCAGCCACAGGGGACAGCATCAGCATCATCACAGCCTTCATCTTTCATTGTTGCAGATGACCAGCATCCTGGTCCTTCCCGACAACTTTGCTTTGATCCCAACAAAGACATTTAACCTGCCATCTGTCACCTCCGGACAACAGGAAGACAGTCAACACGACACTTCTAGATTATCAAGTCTCTTCGGAAGTATTCCAAGCGTACTTCAGTACCAGCAAATCGACACACCGCAACCGTTTTTACCATTTGAATGTGTGCATGGACTGACAGACATACAGACAGACAGTGTCACAGACCAACATGTTACCTGACAAAGACATTCCCCGACATGACTGACAGACATACTAGTGACTGATTGACTTATTTCTTATCAGATGACCAACAATTCACTGTGAGTGTCATTCCTCACAGATAATTTTAAAGCTTTTTTGGTTGTAATTTCAAATAAAAACACTTACAAATTTGTAGTGAAATTATATTTTCACCTGGAGGTCAAACAGATATAAAAATATCAAAAGATAAAAATGCTGGTTGCAGTGTAATAAAAATAATTATTTTTTTCAAAACAATCAGAACTCATGTGTGTGTAAACTTTGAACCTTGACGTTTCAGGGCGTGGGTTTAAATCTGTAGAGGTTGGTGATTAATTTAACATGTGAAACTGTTTAGGATATAGTTCGAAGAAGGGGTAAGTTGGGTTTAAATTTGTCTTTGGGCAACAGTGACTTGGAATTTAGTTTAACATTTGTGTAACACCATTAAAATAATAATAGTTCTTGGAATATTTGGGTAGTCCTAAAAAGGACTGATAGATGACCGCTTGTTCTCCTCTCAGTCTTCTTAAATCCTGTCCTCCTGTCCAGTCAGTGTCCCTAGGTTATTGAAGTAGTCTTTCAGTAGGTCTCGTTGATGTTTGGTCTCCCTCCATGGGTTTCTGAAGTTCTCATTCTGTACCTGTTCCACCTGGTCAGCGTGTGGTTGTTGTTTGTCGTCTGCTGGAGTGGGTGGCCTGCATAGCTTTATCCTGTTTACAGGTGCCTGAGTGTAACTGCCAGTTTCAAACCAACTTCTAGTGGCTTCCTGAAATTTGTGTGTGACTTCCTTCAATGGGGGTAAATTTTTTTTCAATTAAATAAAAACAGCAGGTGGCATTCTGATGAAATAATCTGTAACCTGGAATGCCAGTTGTTATTAGCTCGCCCAAGAGTGTTCTGTAGCATCCTCGCTCCTCTCTTTGCAGTATCCAGGGCAGGACCCATGGATTCTGTGGCTTCTTCCTTCTTCGTGGTGGGGGCTGAGGGTGTGGTGGTGGTACTGGCTGGGCAGGTGTTGGGTTCTGTTATCTGCTATGTCTTAAAATCATGAAGAAAAATAACATATTTAACTCAATAAAAAACCAAAGGACCCTCAACTTGTCAAACAGTTCAACTTGATGTGTAGCTGTGATCTTTACAGTGAGAACTGAGTGGCTTCTCAATGTGATGAGGGGTTTATATAGTGTGATATGGATCCTAATTCTGGATCCCGACTACAGATTCTGACCCCCAAATCAATCAGTCTTGTCATGATGGGTTGTGGACGTGATCCTGGCTTGTCTGTTTGTCTTTATGGCTTGTCTATATGCGATGTGGCTTGTCTGTTAGGGGTTTAGGGCTTGTCATACTACTTCTACGACTGATCGTGCAAAACATGTCCCCGACCCTAGTCATCACATCCTGGCTGGAAGTGTACCATCTCGTTGGGGATTTCTTCACCAACTACTCATTTTTGGCCCTTTCTTCCTACGTTCCTATGACTTTCACAACCGACCCTAGAGTTGTAGGGTTGGGTACAGAGTCCACTCCAGTGGAACACCCACATTAGCAAGTTTGTCATCCAATCATAGGCTGTCTCCTCTGTGTGGGGTCGAGTCCTACAAAGGGGCATTGATGAGGACCTGTCCCAATATAAGTCTGGCTGTTAAACGGGAGGTAAGACTCCAGCTTTGACCTTTGTGAAATACTGCTTGGAATTGTTGATTTGGCTTGGCTCTGCGTAAGAGAGAAATAACAATTCCATGACACTACTGTGATATGATAAAAAAGATATATGATGCCTCAATTTGACTCAAATGACATTTTACAATTATCTTACTTTTGATTGTACTGTATTTCATCACATCTAACAACATCACAAACTCGTGACATAATAGATGATCCGGTTTACTATCCAGCATGGTGGCAGTATATACAGGTGTAAGGATAGCTATGTTTTTACTGTTATTTGTAACATTATTGTGGAACAAGGCCATTTTTCCTTCTATATGTGCGAGCTGCAAAGTCCTCAGAGACACAAGTTGTGCACTAGAATTTATGAAAGTCTGGCGACAAAAACAAGTTCCGAGTCAGTCCAAACCAAATGACGAAAAGGTGATATCTAGAAGAACGGTCCCCTGCTATAGCTCATGCTGAAAACTATAAAGGCAATGCCATACTGAATAATATAGCATGTCAATTTTATATCTATGAGATTTTTGCAGTGTCAAAAGTGAATTTGACCAAGCTTGAATTTGTCACTGGAGTTGTTGCGGGAACTTCTGAAAGTATGTAAACGCCATGTCTGTAAGCTATATTTGGTATTTCTTTTTGATGAACTCTATGAGGATACAAGTTGGTGTTGTAATATTGAGGTTGGCAATATCTGGACCCTTATAGGTCATTATTACAAGATTATTATGAGATTACAAATTAATGTGCCGAATTAAAACAAAAGATAAGGACAGGAAAATGGTGGTGAGGATAATGTCAAAAGTTGAAATAAGATTTCTGTCACTGTCGAGTTCGAAGAATTTTAAGGTACAAGTAATTAAATGCATGCATCAGGGTAAAAAAAAATAGCTGATGTTTTGGATGAATAACTAGAAACTGAAATTGAAAAAGTGGAGATTGGCTAGCTGAAACAAAGAGACTCATCAAATAGAAGGGAGAAGTTTTAAGACTACCCCAAACAGAGGCATGTGGGTTAAGATTTGCCTGATGTAATTGATGGTGGGAGGCTGCAAATGTGAGTTACTGATTACACTCATTTTAGATGATAAAATGCTGAAAAAGAACAACAACTTTACTGTCTTCTGCACAACCACAGTTCGGGAAGATAACTGAAAACCAAGTCACAGTCACTTATGGCAAGGTGGGAAGATGAATTAGAAGACTTTATCAGACCTATCTTTTCTTGGGACAAGTTCATTTGGCTCTATTTTTTCATTAAGGCTCGATATATTATGAATAACGTAGATAATATAGGTTGTATAACCATAAAAATATGCTATAGCCAAAAATAGTAGGGAAAGAAAAATAGTGACGTCAGAATACATCAGAGAGTTGACTTCAATACATATTGATTTGAGTCCATAATTATGAGCATTCATAAAAAAATTTCATGGAAAAATTTCTACAAGCGATAAAGGATAACATTTTAAGAAAATTCTGACAAGTTTAGAATTCTAAAGAATCTCACAGGTTTGTTCTCCTGATCATTTCTATTATTTCTGAACTGCTCTCTTATCTTGACCTTGGGTGATCTCTGTGGCCTTTTGGACTTTGATACTTGTGTACACCTGTTATAGTTTATTTTATTTTTATGTCGTTACTCTGTGGCATGGGCATCCGCGTCCACGTGAACAACTTCTCCTCCTAAACTACAAGACCCAGAGACATGCTGTTTTTTTAAAAGATACCTTAACTATCGAGGATGAAAAATTGTTCAAGGCATACAGATCTGTTTGTTCGTCTGTTCCCAAGAGCCATTACAATCAGGTACCCCCACCCAAAGTGTGAAAATTTCAACACTTTATCACAATTTTCTCATTCACTATTGCAGTGATTTTTCTCATATCTTGCATATATGTACTAGGCCACTAGTAGATTACCTTGTGTGAGTATTAGATCTGGATCTGTCTTAACTTTTTTATTGATTTTTAAAATAATTTTTAATGCATTAAAATTCATGAAATTATGCAGTAAATCACTTATTTTCTCATTGACTATTGCAGGGACTTTTTTCTTAAATTGCGTGCATGAACTAGTCCACTAGTAGATAACCTTGTGCAAGTATCAGGCCTGGATCTTTCTTAATTATTTTTTTATGAATTTTAAGATAATTTTTAGTGCATCAAAATTCATGAAATCATGCACTAAATCACTTATAACTTGAAAAGTATCACATTTAGAGCATTTTGTCAAAATATGATATTCTGCTACTTTTTTCATAGCTACAACATGGTGAGTAAATTGAGTGTCTATCCCAATAGCTAAGTGAGTAGTTTCTACTTTCTGACTTTTCAGTACCTCCCGTAATGAGTAAAATCACCTATAACTTGAAAACTATAGTATATACAGAATTTTGTGCAAATATGTTATTCAGCTACGTTTGCGTCTGCTACAACATAGTAAAATTTCAGACCTGTAGCTCATTGCATAGCTAATAGCAACTTTAACAGTTATCACTGTTAAGTAAATCAGTTGTAACTTGAAAACTATTGGTAGAGTATTTAGAGTAGTTTGTTTATTATATGCTATTCACCTAATTTTTGGTCAGCTATAACATAGTGAAATTGCAGACCTGTATGTCATGGCATAGCTGAGCAATAGCTATTTTCAGGTTCTCACTATTGAGTAAATCAGTTGTAACTTGAAAACTTTTCCATTTACAGTATTTTGTTTGAATATGTTGTTCACCTACTTTTGGGTCAGCTATAATATAGTGAAATTGCAGACCTGTAGCTCATGGCATAGCTGAGCGATAGCTAGTTTCAGGTTCTTATTGTTGAGTAAATCAGTTGTAACTAGAAAACTATTGCATTTAGAGTATTTTGTTTAAATATGTTGTTCACCTACTTTTGGATCAGTTATAACATAGTGAAATTACAGACCTACAGCTCATGGCATAGTTGAGAAATAGCTACTTTTAGGTTCTCACTGTTGAGTAAATCTGTTGTAACTTGAAAACTATTGCATTTACAATATTTTGTTTAGATATGTTGTTCACCTACTTTTGGGTCAGCTAAAACATAGTAAAAATTCAGACATGTAGCTCATTACATAGCTGTGTAATATCTACTTTGACGTTATCATTGTTGAGTAAATCAGTTGTAACTTGATAACTATTGCATTTACAGCATTTTCTTTAAATGTGTTATTAACCTACTTTTGAGTCAGCTATAACACAGTAAAATTGCAGCCCTTTAACTCATTGCATAGCTGAGCAAAAGCTACTTTGAGATTCTCTGTTGTAACTTGAAAACTTCTTTCACGTCTACTCTGAAACTCAAAACACACAGTCAGCTGACACAGAGCCCGTTCACGGGCACTGATTGCTTTTTTCATCATAGTAACATGTGTATACAAACAAATGATAGAAATATGGGTTTTGTCAATGTAATACTTGACACCCAGCCCATGAGGGGGCTTATAAGTCACTCTTACCTCATTCATATAACTGTGTGAGGGTCATACTTAACGATTCAACCCTACAGAGTACATCTGTCATATATTAAAGATGACTGAACCAGTGAACTATTAGACTATTATTTTTATCTTTTTAGCAAGATAACACAGATAGAGACAGTTCCACAGAAGCTCTAAAAGAACTACACTGGCTACCAATCCAAGCAAGAGTAGACTACAAGATCCTGTCTCTGATGCACCAGTGCACACATGGAGCAGCCTCGGAATATCTCAAAGAGTCACTAGAAAAGCCAAAAATAAAGAGACAGCTACGAAACACCCCAAACATTCTTAACTATGTGGTGCCATACAACAAGAACAAGACATTTGGTGACAGATCATTTAGCTTCTATGGCCCTCTGGTCTGGAACAAACTACCAGCCAACATCAAAGAAATCAGAAACTATGAGACCTTCAAAAAGAAACTGAAAACATATCTCTTTTGCACTCATTTCAAATGCTAGTTACATGAAACATTGTAAAGCGCAGATAATTATTTTTACACAAATACAGTCTGCGCCATATAAATACTGTTAAGTTTAAGTTTAAGTTTGTTAGAGATTACACTGTACACAAATGGTCTTTTCTGATATTCCAGACCTTGTCAACATACATGTGTAATGGCTTTGCATTGCTTCTTATTATTTTTAAAGCTTTTCTCACCGTCACACATTTCTGTAAGATTTAGTATAACCCTTTTCAATGAACTGCACATTTATAGCCTAAGTGAAGAGTATAGATCACATTCACAAATAAAATAATGTTCATCGTCGTTTTTTTGTTTACACATAAACTTTCATGAAGTGGAGTGTAAGTATATCTACCAGTTTCAACCAAAGATTTGTAAAATACCCGAACATAGCTGTGTAATTGGAATTTTGTAATGTTTCTTACCATATAGTTTTCTGTGTTAAATTTAGTCTTCAATTTTCTATACCTTCTTAAGATTTTTCCAAGCAGGGATGATTTTCATGTCTCTTCTTCATTCTATAATAATTTGAATTTAACCTCATTTATATCAATATAAAAATTGGTCCCTGTGTCTATAGTTTTTATGACAGGCAACCCAAGTGCCTTTAGCATTTATCTTCTTGGAAATCTTGCATTATTTTACTAGATTAATATGTTCCAGAGTTTGCACACATTCAAATAATGTCTGTATTTAGTTATGATCTATCCAAATATTCGTCCATTACTGTCTGAATAGGGGCTTTATTGTGAACACTAAAAATATATACATATGAATACACAGACCTTATGCATTTCCACATTTATCTTTGTCATAACCCCATATGCCTGAGTTATATTACATGAAAGGTAGCATACAGAATTTTTGTAGAATCTGAAACCCACAAATTTATTTTTTTAAGCTGTGGATCATCCCTCTGCATGCCGTTCCAGCAGCTAAGATTTGTTTACAGATTTTAAAATTCAAATATGCCTAGATATCTGTAGTCATGAACCACTTCCATTTGATTTTCACCCAAGAAAAATTTACTTTGGTTCAACTCTTCCCTTACTTTCCTAAAATTAATGAAATGGAAATTTTTGGATTTTATCAAAAGCTACACTTTTATTGTTTCTAAGAACCCAGTTACACATGGCTGGATGTACCGCCGGATCACAGCAGATTACCAAATATGGACAATTGTGAGTGATTTACGGATCTTATTTTTTGTCTGTGAACATGTGCGTACCATCCGTAATATCCTTGTGGCATCCGCCACGGATGTAATGTGTCTGTGGGGATGCCATGAAAAAATCTGCTCGAATTTTCCGTAAAAGTTTTGTGGATCTTAGTTGTATTTAATATCCATATCGCATCCGTATGTTATCCATAAAGAGTCTGTAACATTCTTACAGCTTCTGTACACGTCCTTGGCTCATCTGTACCAATTAAGACTCGGAAAAAGTATATGGTTGTCCATGAAGGGTGTTCGGAGGCTGTAAGGACGCTACCGGAAGTTTACGGACAATGCCGGAAACCACAAGGATCAATAGGGATGGTCGTTGGAGAAGGTCAATTAGTCTGCGGATATTCACAGATATTCCCAGAGGTGTATACAGACAATAGTAATGGGGTTTACGGATGGTAAGAATGTCTCAAGGACAATAAGGACAGGGTTTATGGATATATTTTCAGTTTCACACAGCACTCTGAAACTTATGGAAAGATGCTTTGTCATGGAAAAAACCTATATGAGGGCCCCTTTGCTTGGCTTTTGTTATATACACTTTTGGCAATTCAATGTGAAAACATCAATTTTTGGAACTTTTACAATTGATACTGTATATGTTTGAGGATACATTTTGATGGCATACTTATTACCCCAAAATATTTAAGACTTTATTTTTCTTTCAAAATAGGGAGTTTAGCAAGGAGAGGTAGTCATGAGATGGAGAGGATGTCCACACAGGTCCAGGTAAGGAGTACAGAGATGGATGATTTGACTTGTGTTCCAGAGACTCAGCAGAGCCAGCAGGCAGCTGGGGTGGAGGAGGTGGTGGTGGGGGTTGATGTTCCTCTGCAGATGTCGGATACAGAAGAAGGTGACATTGCGCTTGAGACACAGCAGGAATCGGATTCAAGTGCTGAGGACACTGCTGACACACAGGACACACATGCTGCTGGGGGGACACAGAAGGGCAAGGGCAAAAAGGCTGACAAAAGGGGCAAGAAAACCGCTGTTGTGTTCAGTGATGAGAATGAGCAGAAATTAGTGGACCTTTTGCGTGACAATGAAGTTCTCTACAAGAAGCGTTTAAAGAACTACAAGGATATGTCCAAGAGGGAAGCTGTATTGGACAAGTTTTGTGAGGAGCACAACTTGGACAAAGATGCCTGCCAAAAGTGGTTCCAGAGCCAGCGCACACTCTTCGGGAAGGTCGCACACATGAAGTCTGTCCTGGGGGGACCACAGCTGACAGAGCAGCAGAAATGGACCAGAGACAATTTCTAATTCCTGAGGGACCCTATCGTGCACCATCTTAAAGGAAAAAGTGAATTCAGGCCGTCAAAGGGGTCAGCTTCCCAAGCCAGTGCAGCAGCGGGCTCAGCATCCACAAGGGAGGCAGTGCACATGGAACCATTCCAGGGTACTTCTCGACCAGAATCCACATATGACCCAGCAGACATGTCACACCTGGACACACATACGCCTAGATCCTCCTAGATTGCATGGTGTCAGTATCACTTCGAGCTTTGCAGATTCCGACTTCCAATCAGCTCTCATGGAATCCCGGAGAGGGATAACCAAGTTGAAAGACATTGTGGCCAAGAAATTGACTGATGACAAGGCTGATAACCCATGACTGGGCTTCTGTGACTTTCTAAAGGTGGAGGTGGTACTACTAACCAGCGACTCATATGACAAGTTTCAACAAGAGATGTTTAACTTGTTGATGAGACTTAAACGGAGTGGCAAGCAGCAAAGGTACCACCACGGAATGGGCACGAGTACCGCCCCGTACAGCCAGGCCTCAAACCAGTACCCAGTGTCACACACCCAGATGCAGGCCCAGCTGCAACAGATGCCACATACATTTACACAAGTACCACAAGGAAATCCACAGCAGTAGAATTTACAACATTCACAGGAGCCCTACCAACAGACATTTACCTAGCCACATGCACAAGTGCAACAGCAGATCCAGGGCCCAGCAGCAGCAGCAGGCTGGATTCAGTTTCCCACCACGAAATCCACCCTCAGTTGACAGCCTGTACTTCAACAACATACCAAACACATCACAAGATGTGAGCTTTGGAACCATCCACGTGTCTCAGTTCCAGCCAGTTGACAAATCATCCACCAACCCAAGAGACCACCCAGCTGCAGGGGACCAGTAGTCAGCCAATGCCAGATGATATCTCAGCGAAAGCTGACACTGTTAAAAGGCCCTTTAAGGGCCACCAAATCTTTCCAAAAGAATTATTTGAGCTATGCTGTTCTTTCATACAAAATCCAAGTAACCCACAAACAAATGAAATAAAAAGTCCCCACACAACATACCAAAAACCCCTTATAAAAATGGATAAAGCAAGTAACAATAGACAATGATCAAGTGAATCAAGACAATTAATGATATTTGTATTCAGCCATAACCCCCTCCAGGTTAAGTCACAGGATAAAAAATTTCAAAAAGGCCTCCCCCCAAACAATTAAAAAAGAAAATACAAAATGACTTAAAATTTGGAGTAACAGATCTCAAAGACACCTTCCCAAAACCTACAACCAGGAGGTAAAGGGGTACTTGAACTGACGGCCATTTAGTTGGGGTTGAAGGGGGATCTCTTCAATGAACCGCCAATATAAACATTTCTCCTGTCACTAGTCCATGAGGTAGCACATACATTTTAGTGTTCCATTGCAGTATTTAGTATTTACATTGAGAAAGACACTGTATCAGAATATTTAAATGCACATAATTATATCTGTTTATTTTAAATTCTGTCCATTTGCCAAGGGACCTGTCCATCAGCCATGAAATAGTCCCTCAGAATATTCCTCTGTGTCTTTGCTGCCTCCAGTGGGTTTTAGCCCTCATGTAGAAGGTCATTGCCCTCCAGCACTATTGAGAGCTGGCCCTTTGCCCCAAAGTCATCCTGTTGACCTGTTGGCTATCCCATCCTCAGCAGGTTGTAGAGTACTAGGCAGGCCATAACCACCCTGGCCACCATGGGAGGCTCCTGCTGCATCAGCCTCTGGAATATGTGAAAGTGTGACATCAGTATCCCGAAGGCATTCTTTACCACCCTTATTCCCCGACTGAGCCTGTAGTTAAACACTCTCTGGTTCAAGTCCATACCATGACTTGAGTAGGGCTTCATGAACCAAAGCTTGAGGGGGAAAGCATCATCCCCGAGGATGAAATAGTTCACCTTCGGCCCATCAACAAGCGATTTACTCTCTGGAAAGCCGATGGTGCCGTCCTCTATTTTGTGCCTTAAATCTGAGTGTTTGACAATCTGTGCATCAAGCTTGACCCAGCTGCACCCAAGTCCACCCACAGGAACTTATAATCTCCATCCACCAAAGCCCGGAGAACAATTGAATGGAAGCCCTTGTAGTTGTGGTAGAGGCTGCCACCCTGTCGTGGACATTTGATTAGAATGTGCTTTACATCCAGGGCACCCAGGGCATGTGGGATGTTCCACCTCTGACGGAAAACAGACTCAACCTCCAACCACTTTTCTGGGCTTGTGGGGCATGTCATCACCTCATAGGCCCTGATGATAGTGTCGCAGACCTCCAGCACAAACTTATTGATGGTCGACCGTGCCACCCTGAAAGCATATAGAAGGGTTGGGTAGCTACCACTGGTTTCCACTGGCCAAGTGTCTCAGGGTGACTGCCAACTTCAGTCCTGGACTCAGCGGGTCTCTCATCCAGGTCCTCTCCTTCTAGATCTCAGGGCTGAGTCTTTGATCCAGCTCTAGAAACAGCTCAGGTGGTATCCGGATGAAGTTTCAGTATGCCAAAGGGTCATCTAACTCAAGCATTGGCATTAGTCTGGTTTACTTACCCTCTTCTTCATGCCTGGCTTAACCATGGCCTGACCCAATTTTTTCTGCATCTTCACTGTCCTCGTTGTAGACCCTATCTCCTTCTCAGCCTGTCTATCATAACTGTAATGATGACTACCTACCTCTTCATTTGTAATATTAAGAATTTGCATAAGATCTCTGTCTCGTCTGTCCATTCTGGCTTCTTAATTGTATCTGGCTAGTGGCCTTACCCTTACCCTTTTTATAGGCATTTGGATCCAGGTATCCAGTGGTCAGTGTTTCCCACCAGGACATCTTAATGTTATCATAAAAATCCCTAAACGATAAGCTAACATCCGCCAGAGAAATAAAGATCTATATACCCCATCTGTTAATCTCCGCGAGTCTCTGCAAGGTCCGTATACCCATCTGGGGTGTCCTTGAGACATCCTGATGCATCACTATGTCATCCTGTCATGTCATCCGTGAGCAATGGAAAGTCCCTAACGTCCTTGTGGCATCCGTGGAATTATATGTGTCATGTCCGTAAATCACTCACTTTGAAACATTCCCCTCCCCAAACCCCGCCATGTGCACGGGATCCTTGGCAGATTCCATATATAAAACCGTGGCCTATATCTGTGGGGGATCCATGAAAGTGTAACTGGCCCCTAACTTATTATCGTCTTTTTACCATCTCAGGAAGATATTGTTGGATTTAGTACTTTGTCATTGTTTTCATTAAACATTTTCTGTTAGAGAACCTTTTCTTGAAGAAGCAAACTGTACTCAATAACTCATACAATATCCTTGTATAATTTTTGAAAATCATTCACCCATTTAAAAAAACAGTGTTTTGTCGGATGTGATAGATCTACCCTGTTATACTTTGTGAACTTTGACCTCGACCTCAGTAAGTTTATGTTTTTTACCTTGTTAACTCCTGTTATTTTATCTCTTATACTTGGGTCTTTTACCGAGTTTGTACTTATTCTTTATTACATTATGTGTATGTATGTTAAATTAAGTTAGTATATTTCATATAAAGTAAAAAGTACAAATATGAATTAAGTTATGACGTTAATTGTTTGCAAACAGTTAAACTCACATAGTAAATGTAGATAATAATATGTTATCTCAATTCATTCAGAGAATATAAAGTGAGAGTATGTGTGACAGTAGTTCCCTAATATTACCAGCTACCTTTTTCTTCTGCTTCTTGATTCACATCAAAATCAATTATATATTGTGGCGGTATGCACCTTGGGTTTTGGAAAACAATACTTAATGCTGTTTTAGTTATTATTTACAATGACCCATTACTTTCAATTGGTAAGCGATCACACAATCTAAAACGGTAATTTGTTGCAGTATAAATGTTTAAAGGGACTTAATGAATTTATCACACAGTTGCATATCTACAGGTGTATCATTAACAACCCAGTGCAGTGACAGACTGATTTATAACAACATTTTGATACATACTTTTCATCTGGTATAAAATAGCTTCAAGGCTGCATTACTAAAATCCAATAATACAAAGCCATATAAAGGCCACAACTGATATTTCATATCAATCTGGACACCTTTAAACACTGAGAACATATTTGACAGACATGTCAACTCGGTGATAGAGATGAAGATATTTAACTTATTCACATTTCTACCTATGAATACACCAAGGTGTTTCTCATACTGAATATGGCTATATTTGTCACATTTATCAAACAACGTAATAAAACCGTGATGTGGGACTTAATGATACTATGTCATCAGCATTGCAAAACAACCCATGAACTCGTTGCTAATATAACAGCCAAAGCCTGATTTTTTAAAAACAAATTAGAAGTAATAAATATAAGTACATATTAAACAATATTGGAGATAGATTGCTACTTTGTTTGACCCCATTACTAACACAGAACGAGCTAGAGAAGGTATTGTTCCATTTAACAAGTAACTACCATTTAAAAATTAGCATAATGAGAAAATCCTAATCCTAATAGTATTTTTGTAGCGCCTAATCTCCATCTAAAGACAGACTCTAGGTGCACCAAACATAAAGCAGTAACTATAATCATAAACCTGAGACATAGCTAGTGTCAGTGACATGGAGAGAAAACCAGGGAAAACAGAAGTTAGGGTGGATATGAGTGTGCAAAGAGATAGGTTTTGAGCTTCCTTCTGAATGAGTGGAGAGAAGAGGCCAAACGTACATCATCAGGCAAATCATTCCAAATTTTTGGAGCGTCATAAGCAAAACTGAGGCCAAAATGCTTAGAAGACTTATATATTGAAGTGGCAAAGCAAGGAACATACCATCAGCTTGGCTTTTGTGTGTGTTATAGACACTTTGTCTGGGTTTAAGAAAAGGTGCAAAATATTTTGGATAACCACAATGTAGGAACTTGTACACCAGTAAGGCAGTCTTGAATATGGAATGGTGTTCAATAGGCAACCAATGGAGAATCTTTCTAACAGGAGTGATGTGTGAGTACTTGGTGGTGTTGGTGACAATTCTAGCCAGACTATTTTGAACACATTGCAGCTTATGGAGATCAAGAGCTGAGAGACTCCTAAACAAGGAATTACAGTAGTCAAGTCGACTCACAACCAAAGCATTCACAGCCATAAGAGCAGCATGATGTGTCAGGTAACCTCTGAGACACTTAAGATTCCTGATTTGAGCAAAACAGAACTTACAGATATTTTGGACATGCCTTGAAATGCAAAAAAAAAAACACTATCAAAAATACACCAAGGTTCCTGGCCACTCCTACAGAAGAGAGGAAATTGCCAAGAATATTAACTGGAAAGTATTTGGTGAGTTTTTCATACTGTATTTTTGAACTGAAAACAAAGAATTCGGTTTTATCAGGGTTCAGCTTCAACTTATTTACTGACAACCACTTTTTGACATCATCCAGGCAACTTTTCAACCAGTCAAAGGCATGAGCCACATTAATATGTATGAGATGGACATATAACTGTGTATCATCTGCATAGAAGTGAAAACCTATGGCGGGATGATTTTGAATGATTTTGCTGAGGGGAGTAGTATATAAGGAAAGGAGTATAGGACCTAGGACAGAGCCCTGAGGCACACCAAATAACCTTTTCCCCAAAGTCATCCTGTTAACCTGTTGGCTATTGCATCCTCATCAGGTTGTAGAGTACTAGGCAGGCCATAACCACCCTGGCCACCATGGGAGTCTCCTGCTGCATCGGCCTCTGGAATATGCGAAAGTGTGACATCAGTATCCCGAAGGCATTCTTTACCACCCTTATTCCCCGAGTGAACCTGTAGTTAAACACACTCTCTGGTTCAAGTCCATACCATGACTTGAGTAGGGCTTCATGAGCCAAAGCTTGAGGGGGAAAGCATCATCCCCGAGGATGAAATAGTTCACCTTCGGCCCATCAACAAGCGATTTACTCTCTGGAAAGCCGATGGTGCCGTCCTCTATTTTGTGCCTTAAATCTGAGTGTTTGACAATCTGTGCATCAAGCTTGACCCAGCTGCACCCAAGTCCACCCACAGGAACTTATAATCTCCATCCACCAAAGCCCGGAGAACAATTGAATGGAAGCCCTTGTAGTAGTGGTAGAGGCTGCCACCCCATCGTGGACATTTGATTAGAATGTGCTTTACATCCAGGGCACCCAGGGCATGTGGGATGTTCCACCTCTGACGGAAAACGGACTCGACCTCCAACTAGTCTTCTGGGCTTGTGGAGCATGTCATCACCTCATCTCGATAGGCCCTGACGATAGTGTCGCAGACCTCCAGCACAAACTTATTGATGGTCGACCGTGGCACCCTGAAAGCATATAGAAGGGTTGTGTAGCTACCACTAGTCTCCACTGGCCAAGTGTCTCAGGGTGACCGCCAACTTCAGTCCTGGACTCAGCGGGTCTCTCATTCAGGTCCTCTCCTTCTGGATCTCAGGGCTGAGTCTTTGCTTGGATCATCTAACTCAAGCATTGGCATCAGTCTGGTTTACTTACCCTCTTCTTCATGTTCTGCCTGGCTTAACATTGGCCTGACCCAATTTTTTCTGCGTCTTCACTGTCCTCGTTGTAGACCCTATCTCCTTCTCAGCCTGTCTATCATAACTGTAATGATGACTACCTACCTCTTCATTTGTAATATTAAGAATTTGCATCAGATCTCTGTCTCGTCTGTCCATTCTGGCTTCTTAATTGTATCTGGCTAGTGGCCTTACCATTACCCTTTTTATAGGCATTTGGATCCAGGTATCCAGTGGTCAATGTTTCCCACCAGGACATCTTAATGTTATCATAAAAATCCCTAAACGATAAGCTGACATCCGCCAGAGAAATAAAGATCTGTAAACCCCATCTGTTAATCTCCGCGATTCTCCGCAAGGTCTGTATACCCAACTGGGGTGTCCTTGAGACATCCTGATGCATCACTATGTCATCCTGTCATGTCATCCGCGAGCAATGGAAAGTCCCTAACGTCCTTGTGACATCCGTACCATCCGTGGAATTATATGTGTCATGTCCGTAAATCACTCACTTTGAAACATTCCCCTCCCCAAACCCTGCCATGTGCACCGGATCCTTGGTAGATTCTATATATGAAACCGTGACCTATATCCGTGGGGGATCCATGAAAGTGTAACTGGCCCCTAACTTATTATCGTTTTTTTACCATCTCAGGAAGATATTGTTGGATTTAATACTTTGTCATTGTTTTCATGAAACATTTCCTCTTAGAGAGCCTTTTCTTGAAGAAGCAAACTGTACTCAATAACTCATACAATATCCTTGTATAATTTTTGAAAATCATTCACCCATTAAAAAAACAGTGTTTTGTCAGATGTGATAGATCTACCCTGTTATACTTTGTGAACTTTGACCTCGACCTCAGTAAGTTTATGCTCTTTACCTTGTTAACTCCTGTTATTTTATCTCTTATACTTGGGTCTTTTACCGAGTTTGTACTCTTTATTACATTATGTGTATGTACGTTAAATTAAGTTAGTATATTTCATATAAAGTAAAAAGTACAAATATGAATTACGTTATGACTTTAATTGTTTACAAACAGTTAAACTCGCGTAGTAAATGTGATAATAATACATACTTTCCATCTGGTATAAAATAGCTTCAAGGCTGTATTAATAAAATCCAATAATACAAAGCCATATAAAGGCATGCAAAAAGTTCTGAACAACTGATATTTCATATCAATCTAGACACCTTTAAATACTGAGAACATATTTGACAGACATGTCTATTGGTGATAGAGATGAAGATATTTAACGTATTAACAGTTCTACCAATGAGTATACCAAGGTGTTTCTCATACTGAATATGGCTATATTTGTCACATTTATCAAACAACTTAATAAAACCGTGATGTGGGACTTAATGATACTATGTCATCAGCATTGGCAAAACAACCCATGAACTCGTTGCTAATATATTTTAAAAACAAATTAGAAGTAATAAATATAAGTACATATTAAACAATATTGGAGATAGATTGCTACTTTGTTTGACCCCATTACTAACACAGAACGAGCTAGAGAAGGTATTGTTCCATTTAACAAGTAACTGCCATTTAAAACTTAGCATAATGAGAAAATCCTAATCCTAATAGTTTTTTGTAGCACCTAATCTCCATCTAAAGACAGACTCTAGGTGCACCAAACAGAAAGCAGAAACTATAATCATAAACCTGAGACATAGCTAGTGTCAGTGACATGGAGAGAAAACCAGGGAAAGCAGAAGTTAGGGTGGATATGGTTGTGCAAAGAAATAGGTTTTGAGCTTCTTTCTGAATGAGTGGAGAGAAAAGGCCAAACGTACATAATCAGGCAAATCATTCCAAATTTTTGGAGCGTCATAAGCAAAACTGAGGCCAAAATGCTTAGAAGACTTATATATTGAAGTGGCAAAGCAAGGGACCTCAAGGAACATACCATCAGCTTGGCTTTTGTGTGTGTTATAGACACTTTGTCTGGGTTTAAGAAAAGGTGCAAAATATTTTGGATAACCACAATGTAGGAACTTGTACACCAGTAAGGCAGTCTTGAATATGGAATGGTGTTCAATAGGCAACCAATGGAGAATCTTTCTAACAGTAGTGATGTGTGAGTACTTGGTGGTGTTGGTGACAATTCTAGCCAGACTATTTTGAACACATTGCAGCTTACGAAGATCAAGAGCTGAGAGACTCCTAAACAAGGAATTACAGTAAAGTCGACTCACAACCAAAGCATTCGCAGCCATAAGAGCAGCATGATGTGTCAGGTAACCTCTGAGACACTTAAGATTCCTGATTTGAGCAAAACAGAACTTACAGATATTTTGGACATGCCTTGAAATGCAAAAATCACTATCAAAACATACACCAAGGTTCCTGGCCACTCCTACAGGAGAGAGGAAATTGCCAAGAATATTAACTGGAAAGTATTTGGTGAGTTTTTCATACTGTATTTTTGAACTGAAAACAAAGAATTCGGTTTTATCAGGGTTCAGCTTCAACTTATTTGCAGACAACCACTTTTTGACATCATCCAGGCAACTTTTCAACCAGTCAAAGGCATGAGCCACATTAATATGTATGAGATGGACATATAACTGTGTATCATCTGCATAAAAGTGAAAACCTATGGCGGGATGATTTTGAATGATTTTGCTGAGGGGAGTAGTATATAAGGAAAGGAGTATACGACCTAGGACAGAGCCCTGAGGCACACCAAACAAGAGCATCAGACACGATAGAGCCAATCTTAAGGCACTGCGAATGATCAGAGAGGTAGAACTTGAACCATTCCTAAACTATGCCACCAACGCCAAACCAAGAATAACCTAGCAGTGTGCCATGGTCAATTGTATCAAATGCTGCTGATTGGTCAAGCAGCACAACAGTAGTGGCCTTACCTCTAGCCAGAGCAAGATGGATATCATTTTTAATTGATAGCAGTGCAGTATCGGTCGATCTACCTAACTTATAAGCTGACTGTTTGACATTCTCAAGTCCATTTGAACATAGTCATTTAATTGGGAGGCAACCACACCTCGACAAGTTTGGAGATGAATCACAAGCCTGACACAGGTTGGTAGTTCTTGAGATCGCCAGGTGGTAGTGAGGCTTTTTTGATCAGTGGAGTAACCACAGCTTTTTTGAAATCGACAGGAACAACACTTTCAGACAGAGAACAATTAACAAGTTTGGTGATTGAGGGTTCAAGAATGTCAAGACATTCCTTGACCAAAAAGGTAGGCCATGGATCCATCAGACAAGATTTTGTCGGTGATTTCTTAATTGCCTTCTGGATTTCTTCTTCAGAAACTGTTTTAAAGGAGTCAAAACTAGGTAGGTCTGGGGGAGCAGGTAGTCTGAAAGAGTCAGTGCTGGAGAACGAGTCCCTAATCTTGGTAATTTTGTCTGAGAAATAAGTCACAAAACGATTAGCAAGACACTCCTTTGACTCATGAGAAGGGAGTACACTTTTGGGATTGGAATGTAATGCAGAACGTAAGACTTGCCACAATTTCTTTGAATCCTGAGCATTTTTGTTAACAAGATTTTTGTAGTAATTGGATTTATCCTTGTTTACTAGCGAATTACAACGGGCAATCTGCTTACGCAGTCTAGCTCAATTTTGTGGTGATTTATCCTTGCACCATATGTGTTTGAAGTGGCGCCTGACAGCTTTTGGCAGCAGATAAGAATCTGAGAGCCATTTACAGGACCTTTGATGATAGTGTGAGACACCTCAGGAGCGCGTTGGTCAGGCAAATCATTTAGGTCCTTTATATATTGCTTGTAAAGAACACTAGCAGTATTACCAGGGCATTTAACAAATGAACAGTTTGCCACATCACTCCTGAAGCTGTCCATTTTTATCTACATTTACAGTTCCTGCAGATATAGAATGCAGCAAAAACCTGGGTTATAGTAAAAAACTGTCAGTAATAATGGAAATGCATAATCTTGTTGACATCTGGAGGATTCAACATCCAGACACTGTCCGCTACACATGTCGAGAAAAGACTAAATTTGGTTACAAGCAGACATGACTAGATTACTTTTTCATTCCTAGCAGTATGGGTTACATTACAACTCTTACAGATATCAAGCCCAGTATAAAATCAGACCATAGTCTTCTTCATATTCAGTTATCTCTTCTTGGCCAACAAAAACGAGGTAAGGAATGTGGAAATTAAATGTTAAATTATTAACAGATAAAGAGTATATTGAATTTATGAAAAAAGTGTTAAAAGACTCTATTTCTGATGCAAAAAACTTAACACAAGAATCCTTAATTTGGGATTTTATTAAATGTAAAATACGATCAGAAAGCATAACTTATTCAATAAGAAAACGAATGTTACAAAGAAAAGATTTTGAAAACTTAACAAAGCAGTTAAATGAATTGGAAGAAAAAGTATCAATTTCTCCCACAGCAGAAGTGTTGGATGAATACACCCTCATAAAAACACAAGTGAACGAGTATTATGACGAGGTTGCAAAGGGTGCTATGATAAGATCAAGATGCCAACAAATACATGAATCCGAAAAGCCAACCAAATACTTTTTTCAGTCTTGAAAAAGTAAAGTATAACATAAAACATATTAGATCTTTAAAGCACAACGGTAACCACATTTTTGATCCTCAAAAAATTTTAGATTTACAAAGAAGTTATTTTTTGCAAATCTATACTGAAACAAGTAATGGAAATACAATGTTTCAACTGGATATTACTTCTTATTTAAATAAGGTTAATGTCCCAGTTATTTCAAATGATAGCAAGTTACTTAGTGATCTACCTATTACATTTGAAGAAGTTAAAACAGCAGTTAGTAGTATGGCAAATAATAAAACCCCTGGTCCAGATGGCATCCCTGCTGAGTTCTACAAAATGTTTTGGCCTGACATAGGACACACTGTGTATAAGAGCTTTATACTTGCCTTTAAGCGAGGTGAATTAAGTGACAGCCAAAAGCAGGGTGTAATAACCCTCATTCCTAAAAAAGATAAAGATTTAACAGATTTGAAGTCATGGCGGCCACTTTCTATTTTAAATACAGACTATAAAATTATAGCCAAAGTTTTAAGTAATAGATTAAAACCCGTATTAAGTGAAGTCATAAGCCCTGATCAAGTAGGCTACATGAAAGACAGACTTTGTGGAGAGAATACACGACTAATCTCCAATATCATAGAGTACTGTAAAATTAACCATCTTCCCAGCATTATCTTATTGGCAGACTTTGAAAAAGCATTTGACACTGTGAAGTGATCATTCTTGACAGAAATCCTGGGATACTATGGCTTCGGACACAATTTTCAAAGATGGATTGCAATACTATATAAAAACTCTGAGAGTTGTGTGACCAATAATGGCTATTCATCCCCCTTTTTTAAACTGTTAAGAGGTATAAGGCAAGGTTGTCTGATTAGCGCTTTGCTCTTTTTGTTGATAGCTGAGATTGTGGCTCTTGTATTAAGAAACTCTGATAAGATAGATGGTATAAAAATTAATGGCCAAAGTATAAAACTCTGTCAATTGGCTGATGATTTGACTCTCTTTTTGTCAAGCACCGAGTCAGTTTTAAATGCAATAGCAATCTTTGAAGAATTTTACAGATATGCTTGTTTGAAATTAAATAAATCTAAAACTGTTGCTTTTTTGGCAGTAACTGATACAAATAGAGTTTACCTAGACCAAAACATTGGTATTGAATGGACATCCAAACCTTCAAATCATTAGGTACTTGGTTTTCCTCCAACACTGCTGAGTCCTCGCTCCTAAATATAAATGAAAAAAATGACTGTTATTAAAAAAATCCTAAACTCCTGGTCCCCAAGATGTCTTACTTTACAGGGAAAGATAACAGTCGTTAAATCTCTGGTTATCCCACACATTTTGCAACTTGCCTCTTCTGTAACTTTTAGTCAAAAGCTATTGTCTGACATAGAAAAAATATTTTTGGAATTCATCTGGAATAACAAACATTTGGTTTCAAAGTGCACTTTACAGCTGCCCCATGACCTTGGGGGTTTAAAAATAGTATCTGTTAAACATATTGTTGAAACAGCAAAAATCATGAGGGTTAAAAGGTATTGTAATGACATCAATGCAAACTGGAAACTTCTAGCTTCAGTATTGATGGGACTGGATAAAAGTAATTTGCTGAAAAAGCAAATTTTTCATAACTTGAGGAAAAATATAAAGACTAGTGTCTATGACAATTTACTGGACATTTGGTTCCATTTTCTGTTGAAAAACTTGAAAAACAGTATGGATAGCTTTATTCAAGAACCAGTTTTTGACAATCCACATTTTTTAGTAGGCAATGCACCAATATCAATTCAGGGCAAACACAATCCTGGTTTAAGACTCATCACTGTTAGGGATATTTGGGACTGCCAAAGCAAAATCATCAAATCCCAAAATTATTTAGAATGTGTATTTGATACTACTATACCATGCATGCTTTATAATCAAATTGTATGTATAGTATCATCTGTATTAAAGTCTGTACGCAAATATGCAGGGAATATAGCCCTTGTAAAAATCATTAACATTCCTAATAAGTGCCTCACTGACATAAGTCAAATTAAAAGCTCAGAGATTTAGTCTTATTACTTAGCCCTTGAATATAGTCCTCCCAAGAGTAAAAGTAAATGGATTGAGTATTATCCCTTTTTGGAAACTCTAGACTGGAAACCTGTTTATCTATTACCTTTTAGAATTATGAATGATCCCTATCTGATAACTTTCCAATATAAAATACTTCATAGAGTATTTTCTTGTAACTACAATCTCTTTAACTGGAATATAAAAAATTCCCCTCTCTGCGATATCTGTCAAAAGACAGATAATCTTGAACTGTATTTCTACTTTTGTAGCGATTCTAAAACCTTTTGGGCTCATGTTAACAAGTGGCTTTAATTTCACTGTTCTAGAAATTCTATTCGGGGTTATAAATATGGCGCCAAAGTACTGGTTTCCAATTAACTTTGTGTTGTTGACAGGGAAAAACTTTATTTATAAATGTAAAAAGAATAACAAAGAATTGTTTTTAAACAATTTCTTGCAGAATTTGACTTGGAATCTGAAGTTAAAGGAGGGAATCTTTATCAAACAAGGGAAATTGTCAACTTTTAATGAAAGATAAAAAATCTTGTTTGATTCTCTGAAATAGCTTAACAATTTTATAAATGTCTACATGTGAATGTGCATCTTCCTGCTTTACCTTTATCTTGAGTATTTCTCTTTCTGCTCTTTTCTGTTTTCCTTTTAGATTCTGGAACCTTGAAAGTAAATATTATTGATACATTATATTAGTCTATTAATTTTTAAGGTTTGTGTTATTGTAAACGCATGTAACATTGCTTTGTGGCAATAAAAAAAAAAAAAATGAACAGTTTGCCACATCAATCCTGAAACTGTTCATTTTTATCTTGTGAAACCTCCGAAAGGTAACAGTTTTTGACCTGGGTACAGAAGGGTTGGTAAAATCCAGTTGACCTACAGTAAACCTACAGTATAGTGGACACAACCCTTTATTTCTAAGTAATGAATAATCTAATGTAATTGACATGGCCGAATGCGTTACTGGCATTATGCACGGTGCAATTGACAGGGCTGATGTGATTTATATGTGTGCATTGTGAGTATTATTTGAAAGCCAAGGAAATTTTGGTAGTCTCCGTAAACCTTTTTTGTATAATAAAGCATTTAATTCCATTTCTTTTTGTTTCTTGTGTGTGGCTTACTGAATGATTGCTATTGATGTAGTCACATTCTGTTAGATCTGGCGCAAACAAGGATAATCAATGGATAACTAATAAGATATGAATATGAATACAACTATTTTTGAACTATTGTAAGTAATTTGAACTCAGCTTAACCTCAGTTTTCATATTGAAACTTGGAGACAGTTGTCACAAGTAGAACAAGCAGGGCCTGAGGGTGTACAAACCCTTGCCTTGGTATCTGGAGCCAGATATTGGCTAAAAGCCCTTAAAAATTCAAATAAGGATCTAGATCAGCGAGGACAAAGCCAAGGGTAGGCTGCAATTTGTGTGAAGTAAGACCCCAGTGTAATAAGTACTTTTAAATTATGGAGCAGATATGGTCCAAAAACTCCTAAAAAAAGTCTGAATAAGGATCAATAAGATATATTAAATTGATTGTTCACCGAAATGTGCAAAATTCGCCAATGAAAAAATATAAATTCAACACAAATGTCAACAAACCAACCATGCAAACAGTAAATAATCATTTGATACAAAACAATTGTCCTAAGTTGGTAAACTAACACCAGGCAAAATGTTTGTATAAATGATGTTTTGGTCTGACTACGATTTACTGGAGTTAATTTATTGTATGTTTGACCAAACATTAGGCACAATATATATTTTTTGTTCAAATATTTGCAATGCTTTAATTGCATGAGAGTGAATATCTAGTGTTCCGAGAGAGAATAGCCATACCTGTTTAATTTTCAGAAATGAATAGCGAGTGATGTTATCTAAACTGATTCTGTGTTTAGAAACAATAGAAAGAACAGTGTTTTATCATGTAACAGACTTTTAAATGTTCAGTGTATAATGACTATGCATTAAATGCATAAACAAATGGATAAACTGAATTAACTCAACTGGCATTCATTATAAAGATTTCTGTTTGTCCAATAATTTTAAAAAGTGATAGAAAAGATTTTCACATTTAACAGCAATGGTAATGTTAATTTCAATTTCATTGATTGTTTTAATAAGTCATTTTAAATTTTATCATGTTTATACAAGTTTACTGGACTGGTAAACTGTCGTTTTAAAAGTTTCATTGTTGTTATTGTTGTAGTGGTTACTTACAGGGTTATCATTGTTGTGTTTGTTACTTGGAGGGATAACATGTTTGCAATGGTTACTTAAAGAGGTCTTATTGTTACAGTAGTTTATGGTAGGGTACTCATGGAGTGTAGTGGTTACTTTGAGGGGAGGGACCTCACCGATGAAGTCGTTACTTGAAGGGGTCTTATTATTGTAGTGGCTGCTCAGATGGATTTTAATGTTGTTGTGATTACTAAGGGGATAGCATTGTTGTTCTGGATACTTTGTATGCAAGATGTTTTAAGTTATGCTGTTTATTACAGGAATATGAAAATGAAGCAGCATTTAAAAAAAATAATTCACACAATGGAAATCCCCATTTACAGAAGGATGCAATATTATCAAATGGCAGAACAAATAAAAAGACAGCAGAAAATTCAGAAGAAATCCTGGTTGGCCAGAGAATTGAGGTGTTTTTCTCTGAGGTAACAGTGGTGGGTCTGAAGTATGTGGTGCTCACTGGAGGAATGTATGTCAGGAAGGCAATATGGTTGCTGTTTGTTCTGGGGGGATTCAGCTTTATGATCTACCAGTTTTATGACAGGTATGCACATCTGGATTTTATTTACTTAAACTTCTGGGCATCAACAAACAACCATTATATCGGAAATTCTGCGGTTGCAACTAAAAACAGTCTAGAGCATATTCTTGTTAGTCTTGCAACAGTCTTTACAATCATGAACGATGGGAGTGCCATTGTTGGGCGAAAGTAGATGTCATTCCGTTTTTCATATATGTATCAAAAACATTTTTCTTTCTTGACTAGTTGTCATTGTGTTATATTCTATCTTTTGAGTGTTACAAGTTATCTTTACTGTCATATGACCTGTCCTTACAGTTGTACAATATATTATGTGCAATATTCTCATGATCATGGTGAGTCTTTAGCTTAATTTTCCTGGCTAGCCAAGAGTAATGGTGTTTCGGTGCGATTATCAATAATCATGGGAATCAGGAAGACTTCATATCATCTATCTTTCTATTATATGTGTTATATAGTTTATCAGAAATGAGTTCTATCAGAATTATTTTCCCACTTTTTTATCATGATTGGTCTTAATGTCACCCAAAGTTCAAGACTACAGGCAATCACCTCTGTGTGGGTTCGACTCCCACAAGTGACAAAGCTGAGGACCTGTCCCAGTATAACTCCGGCTGTTGAACAGAACATAAAACTCCAGCTTTGTTTTTGTTGCAGATTTGTGTAATATAAGTAAAGCTAATAATGTGAATGAAAGGTGTTACCCATCTGACAAGATATTATAATGTGTCAAGCACAGATGATCTTCGATGATGATTTTCGAGACTCATTTATAAAACTTTCCTGAATATATACATTTGTTAGCTTGGCCCCTTTCATTATCTCTGGTGATCTTCTCAAAGTTTTATGGTTGCTACTTAAGTGATACTTCTAGTAGATATTTGTTTTTTTCTAATGCCTTTCTTTCAGAATAACTTATTTTACTTCTGATCCTACAACAGTGTCATTACAAGTTACAAAGATGAAAGAGATTGAATTTCCAACTGTGACAATTTGCAATGAAAATAAAGTGTCAAGGTCACTGGCTGACCGTTTGCCTGGTAAATGATTTAACTTATTATGTCATATGAAAAAAGCTTAATTAATTAGTTACAAGAAATAACACAGGAAACTGTTTCAGCATTTCATTTATTCACATAGATCTTACATAACTATACTGTTTAGTTGATAATAGATTGCATAAATAATTTACTTATGTATTATGTATATATGCATTATATTAATGGTTATATATATTTTATTTTTTGTTATTTTACTTCTGATTACAACTCTTCTCCACTGTCATGTTTTGCTAATGCAATACGCTTCATATGTGTAAGAATATCATCGTAACAAAACCACAAAGATTTGATTAAAAGATTCAATTCAGTTGCTTTGTATCTTAATTCTAGGTTTCACAGATTTGATATCTCAGATTTACCCACCTTGGCCTACCAGGGACTTTCAACCCAACTTTGACGCTGTACAGGTAAGTATTTTGTGGTTGGATAGATTATCATCATGTAAAATGTCAAATGCTTTAAATACCCTAGCCAATTTTAAAGTCGCTGGCTCATGCAAAAGAAAGCTGACAAAAACGTACCAAAACCATTGGTTTGCCTCGAGCTAAAAGCCCCATTGTATGATGATATCTTAAATCTTATCACTGAAGGGATGATGCACAGTGATATTGTTGTTCTCATTTTCAGACTCTGGAAGAGACTTTGAATTCAACTAACTGGGGAGCACTTTGGTTGTTTGCCTCACCATTCAATAACACAGACCTTTGGCAAGATGTAAGTACACATACAGTTTTAAAGCAGAAAATAATCTCTGAGCCTGTACTTAGTTGTTTAATTCAGATGACCGTATGGCAGAATGATGGATGAGCATCATTTGGCCCAACCCAATTATGCCAGATGACAGTCCTTAATTTAAAACAATTGTGAAAGCTCGTTGTATCATAGTTTAAAGAAAAGTCAGATATTTAATTTCTGTTCCTTTTTGTTCATTCAACCCATTCAGCTTATTTCTCTTGATAATTCACAGCTAGAATTTTTTGCAATGGCAGCTGACACTGACATTTTATGTGTAATTTTGGTCTGTAAAATATCTAATGGACAAAACTTTATGTCTTGTATGTATTGCAAACGTAATATATCACATTTGTTCCATTTTAAAGTTCATTGTATTTTTATTATAGGTTCTGACAAATCAGGGGGGATTTTTCAACTGGGTCATGCTTAAAAAGTTTATGCCAAAGTTTATGTTCTATCAATCAGAGTAGATGAATAAAACATCTGTTATTGTTGGCTAGTGGGGAGCACACTTGTCTAGGATCACAGACGACTTAGGTTCGATCCCAGGTACAAATCAATACATATTGGCTTTAATGACCACTTAAAATGACATAATTTGTCACTGGGTCAACACCAAGCTAAAAGCTAAAAAACCTGAGAGAATGTCAATAAATGGTCATCCCTGAGTTTCTGCTTTTAATTTAGGGGAATGCCAGTCACTAGAGATTGGGCTGTACTTATGCAATCAGGATGGGTCAAATAGTTTTCTTGGTGCTGAAGTAAAGGAGATATTGCACTGAGTGTAAACATACAATACAATAATATTAATGAATTTTTGTTTGTAGTGTACCTTCAAGAATCAGATGTGTAACCTGACTCACATTCAAATGGTACCAACTGAAGTGGGATATTGTCTCCAGTTTAATGGAGGTATAAATTATAAAATACACTGAAAGAACTACAAAGTATACAACTAAAATAAAGCACAAAATTAGAATAAGATAATAAAAATAATTTTGAAAATGTTTTACCATTCACTAAATACATTCATGTGGGAAATGATCATAAAGATTTTTTAAAATATAGAGTCAACCCAAACTGAAGAGAATTCATAATTAATTTATTGTTATATAACTAACCAATACCATTAAAATATGTTGTAGAAAATACAAATTACACTGTGTCTCTGCCTGGCTTCCGCCAGGGCCTATGGATGATGGTGAACATCAGTCAGAATGATTACTTGTATGCCACTTCTCGCATGGCTGGAGTCAGAGTGATTGTACATGAGAAACACGAATCTCCATCCATTGCCCAATATGGAATCAAGGCCACTCCAGGCTCCATAACAGCCATAGCTCTAAAGAAGAAAGTTGTTAGTATATATTCTATTTAGTTACTGACCCAACTTACCATGCAAAGTTCACACTTGGTCTTTTACCTCCCATTCAACAGCAACTATCATATTATTTAAGCTATTTGCCCTCTATATTTGCTGCTTATGGGTGTCAGAACCCACATTGTAGTGACAGCATATGGTTAGATGCTAAACTTGCTAACTTCTAGGCCACTGAGGACCTGGCATTTTCTATGCATACTCAGCATTATATATTTGTCAACAAGTGCTGGTTTTCAGTAATATTTCCAAAACGATTAAACCAAAAAATGTTACATGCATCTTCAAAAGGATCATTACAGAGAAGTGGCAGAGAAATGTCACTTTAAAAATTAGTTTTTTATTCAGAAGGGGCATACATATAGAGTAAAAAATCTAAAATTCGCCAGGAATCTAAAATTTGCCACCTCTAAAACCTTAGTTAATTTTATGAAGAAAATGATGTTTTTGTCCAAAAATTGGTATTTTTCAGTTCAAAAAGCCTTAATTTACTATACAGTCAACAAATCTCGCCTCAATTCATTTATTTTATTAGTATTTTCACATGTGGCGAATTTCAGATATGTGGCGAATTTTAGATTTCTTACTTTATCATAGCTTTTAGGTCATTCTTTCTTTACATATGGAATTTGCTTCACTTATTTTTCATACATATTTTCAACAGAAGTAATTTGATACAAAATAAGATTTCACCTGGTTTGGGGTTTGTATTTTGAAACTATAAGAATGGTATTAAAGGATCAATATTATTGAGCTGATTATGCAATCCAAAATAAAAATATCTAGAATAAAGAAATTGAATTATATCTTGTACCAGACAAACCTAAGGGAAATTATATCAGATCTTCCCATAGGTAATACCTGATGCACCCCAGAGATTCATGTTACACCTACTTTGAAAGAAGTTGATCTTAAACATTGATAGCCATTTCAAAGTTGGCTCGCATGTTTCACAACACCTGAAACATAGCAAACACTTATGACACATAGCTGTTGTATATTTTTCTATATAGTTAATACATTAAAAAAATTTTTAGGTGACTGATCTACCCGAGCCTTACACAAATTGCTCTGATGAAGATGATTACAGCAGCCACCAATGTTTGAAAAACTGCTTTGAAGAATTTATCATAGAAAAATGCAATTGCCAGTTGTACTATTTCTCCGGTAAATCACGTTTTTTTAGTCACATGAGATGTATGAACTATTTTCACTGTGATTAATCAACTAAAGTTGAACATTTTATATTGTTATTCTGCATTACTTTGCATTTAAATCATGCTTACACCTGCATCAGAATATTACCACTTCTCCATTCGGAGGCCCGAATGTTTTCTCATGTAATAATTTGCGGTAATTAAGTGGAAGCAAACCAGATGAAAAATAACCTAAGCTAATGAGGTATTATTTTCATGAATGTCTGTTTGTGAGCAGGATTACATAAATACTAATGTTAGATTTTCCTAAAAACAGAAGACGGGTCATGGCCAAACTTGGCTCCAATTAAATTTTGACAGGGATTTGGATCACCATGTGGATACAAAAATAATCCTGATTTCCCCATTTACTTATTATTGTGGGACTTGGCGAAGGTATGCGGTGTGCGAGTGTTCTTGTTCTCCTGTTCTGGCTTCAGAATATGCAATTAAAGTCTCTAATTTTGTAGACCGGAGTTTCAGAACCTGCAACCCTGAAGAAATGTATTTATGTGCTGATGTTTATTCAGCACAATTTATACACGATGGATTGACAGATGTCTTATGCAGCTGTCCTGTGCAATGCCAGACCACTCAGTATACATATGCGTATGTATAAAATTTAAATAAACAAAATTAAGCATAGAGTATTAAATAAACCTTTGCACTTGGTTGTATTTGTGAATGCATCTTTTTAGTAAACTTGCTAGGCAATGTGATTTTTCAAAGCCACGCAAATCTTTATCCGATATTGATATTCCACCACACCAATCAATAAATATTAACAGATTATTTATTTAACCATACAGAAAAGCATGTGCTTATTATGCAGATAATAAAAATTAATCCCTATTCATGACCCTATAACCCACACCCACAACATCATAAATTTGTGGGAATGTTCAGGAACAAAGTGATATAGTCAGTTAAACCAGCACTCAAAGCCTTAAATTGGCTAGTAATGAGTCAAATGTAGAATTGGGTATACTAGAAACATATCTTCAGGTTCACTGTGTAACACAATGATCAAGATACAAAAATTGATTACTTCAAACAAAAGAGAAAATTGGCATGAAAGATAAATGTGTCCCTTGTAATATCCGTATTAAGAGCAATTCTAATCCTAATAGTATATTTAAAGGGCTTAATCTCTATAAAGACGGACTTAAGGCACATAGTTTTAAAACTAGTTTTAACCATATTAAGAGTTTCTTACAAGAATGATGTTCCAATCTTTATCTGGGCAAAGGTCAAAGTTGGGGTTTTATGTCCCATTCAGCAGCCAGGGTTATATTGGCACAGGTGCTAAGAATTGCCACTTGTGGGGCTGGAACCCATACTGAGGTGACAGCCTGTGATTAGTTGCTAAACTTGCTAACCACTAGGCCATCGAGGCCCTCTTTCTTTATCTGGAAATGTTATATCATATATTTAGCATCTCAAGTGCTGTGACATCTGACTATGCCATGGAGAGTATTGCAAAACTTGCTTGTGGTGAGAACTGCACTGAAGAAGAAATACAATCACAAATGGCTAACATAAGGAGGGACATAGTGGAGTTTGAAGTGTATTTCCAAGACCTTCGAGTTGAAGAGGTGGTTATGCAGGAGGCCTATCCCACACTGGCTCTGCTGTGTGATATAGGTGAGAATTTAAGATTATGAAAAGTTTCACAAAAATAGTTAATATTGAAGTTTTGATTTGAACATATTATAAGAAGTTTTACTTGCATGTTTATAAGACACATTGCTAACAACATGATATGCTACAAGGATATGTGGTTTTGCAACATACTTAAGTTTAAGGCGTGCTATATAAATATACTTACATCGAAAATAAAATAGAATGTATATTGTTCTGTATACACCATAAACATACCATAAGCAAGTTTATGATTCTATAAAGTCAGCAACAGTTACAATGTGACTGTAATATTGTTGACTGGACAGAAACTTGCCATCTGGGGCCACGGTGGCAGAGTGGTAACACTCTCGCCTCCCACCTCTGAGGCCGGGGTTCGTTCCCCGCACGGGCTCAAGTGGGAAAGCTGGTAGTTGCTTGCCGTTGGTCGGCAGTTTACAGTACACAACCCTAGCGAACTCTATGTACTGGTTTCCTCTGCCCTCTCAACTACCCGTAGTGATATGACCTGTACAGTGTTGAAAGCGACGTAAAACATCAAATAAACAAATAAACTTGCCATCTAGGGGGCTCAGTATTGCAGGTCTCTGATGTCTGCAGTTCAAACTACAGACCCTAAGTGGGAAAGTTGGTTGTTGCTTACTGATGCTAGTCGTTTACAGTGCAGAATCTTTACCAACTAGTATGTACTGGTTTCTTCTGCCCCTTAAAACTACTTGTCATGATAAACCTAAAAACAATGTGTTGAACCCAAATTAAAATTGGAAACAGTCCATCTTTATCCAGATGTCTATCAACTACTAAATATTGATTTGAAGCACACCAAACATGAGGCTTTACAAAGTACAGTTGTCAAAAATTTGTATGTCTTTTAAGTTTGACGTTCTACCACAATCAAAATATAAATGTAATAAGGTTTACAGTTAATTGTATAGAATTATAAGTTTTAATAACATTGATACAATATCAATAATCACAGCAGCTCTGAGATAAATATAGTATAAATTTTTGACTTGGTATTTTACTTGTCTTTTAGGAGGTGCATTAGGACTCATCCTTGGTGCAACAGTGCTGACTGTGTTTGAAGTCATAGACTTTTTGTTAGTTTTACTCTATGATTGGGTTCGCATTAAAATTGCAATGCATCAAAGTAGAATAATAAGGATCCAGGATGATTCCAAGTAGAAAATACAAAACAACGTATGATTATTATAGTTATAAAGGAATCATGAAAATTTGATGTAAGTCAAATGATAATTATATTGTAAATATATGTACAAAATATTTTAGTGATGTTTGTGAGGATTTTGATAAACTTTTAAAATCAGTCTTTACAGTAATCATGTTCAGCATAAAAAGAAGCTCAAGGTAATATTATACATATATGGATATTTAACCTGGGAAGCCATAACTCGAGGATATGTTACCCAAAGCTTTCAAATTTGGTAAGCAAGTGTATATGAAAAGGGTAAGGAGCCTGTTTGTTGACCTTTAATGTAAAAGTCAATGACAGCCTTTTGCATTTTGTGGATTCGAACCCAGTGGCCAGGTCACTATTTCATAGGTCATATCTAGTGACGTGGAGGTCATAGCTTCTATGAAGTCATATATCAACTCTGCCAGGATTTAAAACATATAACCACACTTATTGAGCTCAAAGGTCATACCTACTGATCCAAGGTAAGGAGAACAGAATAAAATAACAGTTTGGGAATATTTATTATATATGTTAGTACATAAAAGCTGGAAACAGACCCTTTAACATTAAACAGTTGAGACATTTTAAAAGCTCCAAAGCCAACTAAAAGGTGTCAAGGATGATACATACAAATGTAAAGGGGATTATAGAGGGGATGTGTTTTGCAAATATGACCAAATGGAAGAACTCCTCAACAGACCATGGGTCATGATATTTTGGAGGGCCACATAGTTGTCAAAGGCCAAAGTGAGCACTCAGCTCTGGAAGGTGTTGGAGCCATACCCCTGTAATAAAGCATTTCGGTGATTAAGAATTTTTCTATGGGCATTTCTCACATGCGTATCTATGACCCGATTATAAGGATAAAAGTTATTCTTGAAAAGGGGAGCTGATGGTAGAAGTAGTCTGGGAGCAAAAAGGGCCTTTATAGCTCTAAAAGGGCACATGAAAAATGGAGAGTCTTTGTCCACTTACTGATAAGATCAGCCCTAGGCACCAAATATGAGGTTCTATCTAAGGAAACGAAACTCTGGGGGATTAGTTATCGAGTTTGTGATGACTGCATGACTAAAATGCACTATCGACTCTAATTGGTTGATGGAAATTGGGTGCAGAGAGTGCAGTGTGAAAATCAAACTTAACTCAGTTCATTTCTTTCTGGCTCTGCTGGGGTTTCAAACTCTGTTGTGCACTACTTCAACACTGAATATCTCAAGTTTTTGTTATGAGCGCCCCACCTATGAGTGTCTAGATACTGGTGTGTTTTTAGACTATCTCTTGATAGAGCCTGTATGTTTGTAATTCTTTACGTGAATGGTTATGTTAAGTTTTCTGGACACTGAATTGAGTGTCTCAAGGGTGTCATTAGGACTCTTATCCGAGAACATGGGGGTGTCACAGCTACCTGGGGCATTGAGTTCAGAGAGTCCAGAGATAGCATCTAGGAAGTCATTCTGACCCACAGTATGTTGTGAGGGGACACTCAAAATAAAACAAGACTAACATTACTTCTTGTGAGTCAGAGTATACATGCACTATATATTTACTTCTAATTCCAGTAATTATATTTCGACTGTCTACTAGACAATCTAGAGAATCTCATTAGAGGATAATGTGAAATTTTGATTCTAAGGTCCCTTTTTGAGGGTACCCGTTGCACCTGTAACCTGAACCGGCTGTCCAGGGAGGGATGTGGCGTCTCTCATGGAGTGAATGACTTGGAGTAGGGCCTGCTTGACTAAAGATAGATTGGAAATGTAGAAGATATCCATGAACTGCTCAGTCACCCATTGTTGCATTGATAGCTCATCACAAAAAGCTTGTTTCTTGCCAGTGTTGCCATGGAAAACTCCCATTGGGCCAATGGTGATGGGCTGGAGTATTGTTAGTATCTACTGAGTTGTATCTGCCTGAGTTCTTAACATTTTTCTTACCTTGAAAGGAGTTGACTTAAGTTTGAACATTGTAGGAGGCTTGCCCATCATTGGCAGCATGAGCTACACTAGGGATTTGATGCAATGTTTTAACTGTGGGTAAAACAGCATCCTGACTAACCTCCTGTGTATGTGTTGTGGGGTGAACATGAACAATAACTCCCGAGCCAGCTTGCTGTTGCCCGTGTGTGATAGTTGTAGTGGCTGTTTGTGGATCTTCATTGTGCAAGTTGGCAGCATGAGATTTGTGGGTGAAAGTCATGGAGGTAAACAATCTTGCTCCACTCCAACTAACCATTAGTAACTTAGTAGCTAGGCATAACAATGAAAAAAAGGTTATCAATAAAGAAAAACTAAGAAAAATTCTTATTATTATAGTTCATTTTATCCATCAGCAATAAGATCTTGAAAAAATCTTGGTCATAATTTGAGAGAAGTTTCTTCTCTTTGGATGTTAAAAATCTAAGTTATAATCAAAATATCAAGTACAGCTAAACAAAGAATATCTATGGCACTAAGTGAAACCTGTGCTACAACAGAGTAGACCAAGAATGGGACTCAGTGCATTGAATTCTCATAGAAAGAATTGTAATTATATAGCTGATGATTCCTGTCCTTCGTGTGACTCTGGAAGGTGAACCATAGCTCATTTTTTCTTAAATGTTCTGCCCAGGCCGCTATTTGAAATGAATTGCAACAGAATACAGATACTGCTCTGACTTATATTATATATATATATATTTATATATATTATAAATTGTAATCGGTCACTGATGAAATTGTCCGCCTACTTCGGTATGCAGAGCAGTACTTTATCAGCATACCAACAACATTTTCATTTATATCTAAAATTTCAAATTAGCTAAAGATGTTGTATATCGCCATGGTCATCATCATGATCATCAGCTCGGTATTTATGCATTTACTGAAATCGAATTTTTTCTAAGTTTTTTCCTATGCTCATAATATTTTTGAAAGTTTCTACTTTAAAATTATATTGATTGTTACTTCAGGCGAGAACCCCAAGTGGCTGCTAAGCTGTGGGTAATCGCCAGTAAACACATGAAGGTTAAATGGCAGCAATGACCCCTAAACTACTTGGTTGTTCAAAGGTCATTCAGTCAGATTGTGGCCATAATGGTCAAATAATTAACGAACTGTCATATTTGTGTGACCCATGATAAAGTCATCTATAACTAAAATTCTTTCTTCTTTAATCTTGACATATGTTCAACAAGGCCACTGCCGCAGTGGTTATCTCCCGCCTTAGAATCAGTAATAATGGAGAACTAAAGGAGACATAAGGCCTTTGTAGTAAGATAACCCCACTTGACATTGAAGAAGGGGTCAAACTTTCCTAGCCATATATATTTTGTGCATATTTGATGAACCTAGCTGCAATATTTCAAGTTTTAAAGCATCTTAATGATTTTAAATAATTGGCTATGGCGGCCATTTTGTTTTTCAAAATAAGGCCAAAATTTTTCTCAAGCAAATCATTTGAAGGCCAGGATTTTTGATGGTCTGTCTTTATATTCTGAAGCCATAGCACCAATAATAAGGGTGAAATAAAGACATTTTAGTGTGATGACCCCATTTAACCTTGAAGCAAGGGTCAAAGGACAAATTCAACACCTGGAAAAGATTCCTAGGCCATGACTTCCTACAAGTTGTTTTCACATCCTGAACCTCTAGGAGCAATATTAGGGGGGATATAAGGCCTTTTTAATAGTATGACCCCGTTTGACATTAAACATGTGATATGGCAGCCATTTTCCTTTTAGAACTAGGTCAAAATTACTATCAGGCTAGCCTTTCTAGCCATATATCTTTTGTGCAAATATGATGAAGCTAGCTGGAATATTTAGAGATTTAGAACAACTTTATGATTTTAAACAGTTGGCTATGGCGACCATTTTGTTTTTCAAAATGAGGTCAAAATTTTGCAGAGACGGGTTTTTGTAGCCATAAACATTCCCTGCAAATTTGATGAAGATATCTTTATAAATAAATGAGATGTTACGGTTCATGTTAAAACCTGACAAATGGACGCACGGACGGATGCACAGACGCATGTATGGAAGGCGTTTACAATCTCTCGACCACAACCTATGCTTTTCATGGTCTATCTTTACAATCTGAAGCCATAGCACCAACAATAAGGGAGAAATAAGGGCGTTTTAATGTGACAACCTCATTAACGCTCGACGATAGGAGAGGGTTATTGTGATCAGTTTGTTTCTGTCTGTCCGTCTGTCTGTCTGTGCACCGTTTCGCCCTTATAACTCAAAAACTATAACACCAATCAAGCTCAAATTTGGTGGGCAGATATTTCATGGGGTACAGACGGATTCTTGAAAATTTGGTGTAATTTGTGTGAAAATTAAAGCCAGGAGAGAGTTTTTCTTATTTGTAATTGGGCTTTTACAGTGAAATCTGCTTCCCTGTCTGTGCACCGTTTTTCCCTTATAACTCAAAAACTACAACATCAGTCAATCTCAAATTTGGTGGGAAGGTATTTCATGGGGCACAGACAGATTTTGCCAAATTTGGTGTAATTTGCTTGAAAATTAAAGCCAGGAGAGAGTTTTTCTTATTTTTAATAGGGAATTCACAGTGAAACTGCTCTCTTCATCACATAAGTCAAAAATCAATATTTTACTTTCTGATGATGTCATCACTCAGTGATGTCACAATGCAATTGTCATTGTGAGGTCACAAACCTAGCTTGTGATACTTGCTGACTTTAAGTAAAAATATTTCTTCTCATTTTATGGCTTGAAATTGACATAAACATAATAAAGAGGGAGGTGATATATTCATTATTTTTATTAATTATTATTTATGTTTTATTTTCTCTTTTTTCTTTCAATACCTTGACAGTCCATCACAAAAAATTACCATGCGTGATTTTCACCAAGAAGTGATCTTTAAGCAATATTTTTACCTCCACCAGCAGTTTATATTTTTGTGTGCTAATTGTTTAATTGTCTCTTTGTTTTTGTGTGTGTGTGTGTGTTTACATTACTCTAGAACTAATGAACAGATCTATATTTAAAAATTTGTGGGTAGGACCTGACTGAAGGAAGACATTACTAAAAGAAAGATCTGAATCTTTTCAGAGGTCCCATTTCAATGTATTTTTAATGACTTTAGCTTTCTACTTGATATTTCTATGAAGATTAATTTACATGTTTGGTTTTATTTTATTGTCTTCCGTACAATACTTTATATCACTTGAGAGACTGGTCACTAAGAGTCGAGCGTTTTGCTCTCTCTGAGTGCATCTTGTTTAACCTTGAAGCAGGGGTCAAAGGTCAAATTCAACACATAGAAAAGATTCCCAGGCCATGACTTCCTACAAGGTGTTTTCACATTCCGAACCTCTAGGAGTAATATTTGAGGAGATATAAGGCCTTTTTAATAGGATAACCCTGTTTAACATTAAGCATGTGATATGGCGGCCATTTTGTTTTTTGAACTAGGCCAAAATTACTATCAGGCTAGCTTTTCTAGCAATATAGCTTTTGTGCAAATTTGATAAAGCTAGCTGGAATATTTCAAGATTTAGAGCACCTTTACGATTTTCAAACAATTAGCTATGGCAGCCATTTTGTTTTTCAAAATGAGGCTAAAATTTTTTAGAGACAAATTTTTATAGCCATAAACATTCCCTGCAAATTTGGTGAAGATATCTTCATAAATGGATTAGATATTAAGGTTTATGCAAAAACGTGATGAACGGATGGACAGACGGACGCACTCACGCACATACGGAAGGCGTTTTATAATCTCCCGACCACAGCCTTCGGCCACAGGTGGGAGATAACAAGTGGAAAATCTGTGACCACAAATAATTTGGTTTCTGTGTTTTTTTTATGTTAGTATAACAAAAATAAAATAAAAAGTGAAAACAACTCCAATATGCTTTAATCCAGCTTTAAATATCTTCAAATGTTAATACCAAACCAAATAAGGACTGCCAATGCAAAATTTAGGTTTGTATTTTTCTACTGAAAAGTTAATTGACTATTCAAAACAATTCCTAGTACACAATTTGGCCTAATGCATTTTCGTTTACCTTTGATTTTTTTCATGTGTGTACAAAACTCAATGTGGCTATCACTGACTTATGTTATATATTTATTGTAAATTATTTCTCTACCTTTAAGGATTATTAGCTAAGTGACACACCTATATTGTTTTTGTAAAAATACCTGATTGATTCAAGTTCACTGAAGACTGGGCACCAGTCAACTGTAAGGAAAAGGGGGATTGGTGCCGTCTAGTTCATACAGTCAGTCTAAACTGCAATACACTGTGGAACTTGCAGAAACTTCTGTTATTTTCTACAAAACTGAAGTATTTACATTTTACAAATAGGCTTAAGTTATTCTTATGATGCATATTGGGACTTATAACATCATATATTAACAATGAAATACCCATGAAAACCCTTTTTTTTCTGTGCGGTAATGAATTATGTTTAATCTTTTTACTGATGAACATATTCTTTTTATCATACATTTACTTAATTATCACCTCATAACATAAACCCAAATAAGAGGGAACTAACATAAAAATATACATCAGATAAATTCAGTGAAAACTGATACCCAGTCAGACTCTTCTCTGCAGAGATGTAGTTAAGCATAAATTGAGACATTATTACAAAAGCATAGAAAATGTACAAAACAATAGCCTACTGGACTAAACTATTTCTGTATAACATTATTCTTTAGACTGGTCTGTGAAAACACTAATATAGTTAACAAAAGAAAAACCTGTATAGTAATTTGATTGGCTCTTTAAAATTTATTCTAAATCAATAATTTGTCATATTAAGTGAACAAACATAGTTGGTATTTGGAGCTGGAGAGGACAAACTCTGCTTCATTAGACCTCTGGTGGATTTATTTATTTGGGGTTTTACGTTGCTTTCAACACTGTACAGGTCATATCACAATGGGTAGTTGGAAGGGCAGAGGAAACCAGTGCATACAGTTCATCAGGGTTCTGTACTGTAAACTGCCGGCCAACGCCAAGTAACTACCAGCTTTCCCACTTGAGGTCGTCCCGGGAACCGAACCCTGGCCTCAGAGGTGCTCTTGTTAGCCTCATCATTATTAGGCCATTATTTCTTGTACAACAAGTGTCTTATGGCCAGACCATATACCTCTGTAGATACGGCAGTGTGCTGTATCAGTTTATAGGTCTTCTGCTACCTTCTCTCCTTATTCTGTGGTATTCTGTGTCTTTCTGTTTCTCCATTTAACTTGTATGTTTGCGTTAGGGTTACAATACTGCATCTTTACAGTAACTTTTCTGTGTCAAACCGTAGCAACTGTCCTCCCTTATTCAGAGTCTCTTCTGTTGTGAAGGCTAGATGTGTGTATCTGGGTTTCACAGGAGGTACAGCATTCAGCCTATTTGTGCCATCTATAACCACCAGAAATATTGCCTATAGTCTGATTTGTCATTAAAGCATTTTTTCACATTAATTTTGACGCTATATAAATTATTCAATTTTACGAAAAGCATAAACATCAACAAATTTTGAACTTATTACATGAGAATGAGATGGTACAACTTTTTTGGAAATACCTAAAAATTTAAATTTACTAGTAAAATTTAATATTTTAATATCTTCCCTTTACAAGGAGACTCTTAGGTCCAACTTAATCAAAACAGTCAACCAATATCAGTATCAAAGGACAGAAAGACGCACAGCACCAGGGAGAATAACCAGGGGATATTAAAATTAAGGTGACAAAGCCAACAGCAGTATGAATCTCAAAACATTAGATTAAAGTTACAGAAGTTTATGTGTACAATGTATAGAATAAGATATCATTTTGTCATGCAAATGAGTCAAACTTGTGGTGCAATCCTTTTTTTTTCGCTTCAATAGAAGTATTTTGTCAATTTTTGTCTCTTATCTTATCAATGTGCTTTAGTGTTTTTGCTTAATTTCATTCCAGTCTAATGAGTTGTTTAATGCCAGTTAAAGCCAGGAATCTGAATACGTGAACTGATAGACAAATATAATTCTAGTGTAAACACTAGTGTAGCTAGAATATCAATGATAATGTATGCTTTTATTACATGAAATGAACAGTAAAATATTGGATTTCAAGAGTTCATTTTCTGGAACCCCTTTATATAATCTGTACAAATTTCGTATGACAAACAAGTCAATCCCCAGTCATGTTAAATATCCTTTCAGTTGGATAATCTAATTTGTTCTCACATCTCTACATTGCAGTGGAATCTTGTGCAGGGATTGAATGGGCTATAGATTATGATCAAAATTCCTTTTCACCCATGGCGTCTCTCTGGAATAACGAATGAGTCGGTGCAAATGCCATAGGTAGAGGAAAAACAATAATAAATATGTATCTCAACCGTTCTGAAGATAACAATTAATAGCTATGTGTTTAAAATATGAATGAAAATATCCCAACAGCAAAATATTTACTTGACCCAATAAATATAACCCCACATTGTTAAAAATCCTAGTACTTGTAAAATATACAAAAAAGAAATAATAATATTTTAAAACTCTACCCCAGAATTTTTATATAAAAATTTTAAAGTTGTTATAACTAGGAGTGCTTGGATATTCTCTCGCCCTCAGTTACTAAGCTTGTCAACTGTTCCCTATCTGAAGGAGTTGTCCCGGATGGCTTAAAAACCCCATTGTCTCTCCAGAGATTCAAAAGGCCTCACTACCACTGGATGAATTAAAAAAAACTGGCGACCTCTCTTTGGCTTGAGCTTCATCTCACAACTCGTTCATTGTGTAGTGGCTTCTCATTTAAATGAGCATATCACTTCCAATGAAAATGTTAGTCAGCCTATAAGCATGGATCGGGGTTTGCTTCCCGGCCCGACCTCAAGTCGGAAAGCTGGTAGTTGCTTGCCATTGGTCGGCAGTTTGCAGTACAAAACCTTGACCATCTGTATGTACTGGTTTCTTCTGCCCCCAACTACCCGTCGTGACCTGTATAGTGTTGAAAGTGACGTAAAACCCTAAATAAATAAATATAAGAAAAAGTCTTCTTTGGTTGCATTGCTCTGTCTTTAAGACGGCCCTATTGGTGTACAAGTTTCTACATAGTGGCTATCCAAACTACTCTGAACTTTACCTTAAACCCGGACACAGCATTTTGGTTGCATCGCTCTGTCTTCAAGATGGCCCTATTGCTGTACAAGTTTCTACATAGTGGCTATCCAAAATATTCTGAACATTTCCTTAAACCCAGACACAGCGTGTACAGAACACATAGAAGTCAATCTGATGGTGTGCTGCTCGAGGTCCCACATTTTACATCAATTTATAAGACTGAAAAGCCGTTTGGCCTTAGCTTTGCATATGATGCTCCAAAGATTGGAATGATCTACCTAATGATGTAGGCAAATTGCTCTCTTCATTCAGGAAGAAGTTAAAAACTTGTCTCTTTGTCCCATCGTAGTTTTTATCTGGTCTCGTTTCCGTCTTTCTCTGTGGTGCCAACCCCCTGTGATGTTTCTGATTTAACGATTATGATCTGTGACTTCTGGCAATATGCATCTTAAGAGTGTGTCAATAGACATTATAATTCTATAATACTTTTATAGTTATTATAAAAGTACTATTAGAGATTAGAATTAGAACTCCATTACCCCAAGTAAAAATTTAGCCTCAATGGGCTAGAACCCTAGACAGAGGGATCTTAGACAAATTCGACAGTACTTGACTCGTGGTGCTGCTCTTATGGCTGCAAACACACTTGTGGGGAGTAGACTTGACTACTCTAACTCCTTGTTTAGGGGTCTATCTGTTTCTAACCTACGCAAGCTACAATGCATTCAAAACAGTCTGGCCAGAATTGTTTGTAGAGCCACATGTCTCTCTCATACCACTCCACTAAGAAAAGCCCTTCATTGGCTACCCATAAGGCACCGTTGCTTCTTCAAGACTGCTACATACTAACTGTCCAAAATATTTCAGCCCATTTCTCAAAGTTAGACAATGTGCCTATAATACTCAGTTGAGTCAATCTGATGGTATAATTCTACATATTCCTCAATACCAACCATCTATTTATAAATCCACAAAGCAGTTTGGTCGAAGCTTTGCATATGATGCTCCCAAAATATGGAATGAACTCCCGGATGATGTACGATCTGCCACTTCTATTGCTTCCATCAGGAAAAAACTTAAAGCATACCTATTCTGCCAAGCTTATCCTCCTTAGTATTTTTCACCTCATATGGCGTTCTCCGTGATGTCGACCATTGCTATGGATAAGGACAATGATTTTTGTGACTATGCTTATGATGTTGCGCCTTAGAGTCTGTCACTTTGGCAGAGATTAAGCGCTATAAAAGTTGAATTGGAATTGGAATTAGACCCTTCAAAATAAAATTTAAATTCAAAGGGTTACTACCTCCAATTTTTAAAGCCTAAAAAGTAAAATCAAGTTAACAAAATATACCTTTCCGTGTTTATCAGGAACTTGTGTGATGTAATGTAGTTGTGTAAGTATGTCTGATATTTTCATGTGGAGGCAGTTTGTACATGGTATTGAGGTTTCTTTTTCATACCATTTTAACGTAGCTTAATTAATCATTTTGGGAAATAATAGCTTTGTCCTGAGAAGGTTTCAGCATCCTCCTCCTCTGGTCTTTGGTCTGTCTTGTTGGCCTATACCTGGTCACAGCAATGGTTATCTAGTGTACTTGTCAGCATAGTGTACAAGTCACCAAACTTTATCCTCAAAAGATTGTGCAGCATACAGTATATCATGGTGATGGTAGCTGCTATATTTGGCTTTTGTTGCATCATAGACACCATTACCTGCCAGAGTGATACGAATTCTCGACCACCCTTCTACCCTACTGATTCTGTAGTTATAAATCCTCTGCTCTGGAGTCGGGCCTCAATGAGAAAATTAGTTTCATTACCCATGGCTTGGAGGGTAAGCATCATCAACTAAGTTTAAAAGAGGGATAGGGAGGTTTTATGGGACTGATAGGTTGTGGAGATGGGAATAGAATGGTGCTGCTCTGGAGTCGGACACAGCAGTTGGCCAACCTTTCTAAGACCTCGTTCCAATCACTGTCCATCCAGCCAATTCTTTCTGATTGGGTGACCCTTTGACCCTTCTGTTTAGCTTTAAGCCCCCAAACCACCATACTTCCTCAGTTGCAAATTAAAAACTGAACTAGCAACATTTAACACAAACTTACCCCATATCCACCTTAAAACTAAACTAAGCACATACTAACTCTAGCTCAATGATCACAATAAGCGGCGGAAGTTATTTATATGGTTAGAGAGTCAAAATTGTGATATTGTACTGTTACAAGAGACATACTGCACAACTAAATTAGAACCCTATCTTAAGGCATCTTGGAGTGGTGATATCATTAATGCAAAGTCAGAATCAAGCCACAGTAAAGGAGTTTCTGTCCTTTTCCGAAAGGGTTTTCAGGGTAATATTTTAAAATCATGTGATAGTGATGATGGTAGAGTGTTAATCGTTAGTGTAGAATTAAATAATGAATTATTGCATATTATCTCAGTGTATGCTCCAAACACAGAAACAGAAAGAATTGTCTTTTATGAAAACCTTTCCAAATTTTGTGTGAAACATTGTGATAATTTAAACAATATAATTGTTGCGGGTGATCTAAATCTTTGTAGTAAAGTGACTGATAGATATCCAAAATCAAATAGAATAGACCGAAGTGTTGACACTTTCCAGAAGTTCTTGTCAAACTGTAAGTTACTAGATGTTTGGCATAAAAAGCATAGTGATGAACCAGGTTACACTTATTATGAAAAAAAGAACCAATCATACAGCAGGTTAGATTATGTTTTAATTTCTGAAAACACATGCTATGAATTACATGCCATATCAATATGTCAACCTATTAAAAATCAAGGAGTAATAGATCATAATGCATTAAAAGTGTCTTTTAATATAAATGTAAATAAAAGAGGATTAGGATACTGGAAAATAAACAATAGTGTCTCATCAGATGAACAATATAGAAATGGTGTGAATAGAATTATTGAAAATACTTGTATTGAATATGAAAAGTTAAAATCACATCAGTTAATATGGGAAATTTTGAAAGTACATATTAAAGAATATACAATACAGTATTGCATAAATAAAAGGAAGCAAAATAAGATAAATATAAATGATGTTCAAAAAGAATTAAATAAGTTTAATGAGCAAATTATGAGATTAGACACTAAAAATCTATTTACAAAAGTAGAGAAACAGATCTTATGTGATAGTAAAGCTAGAAAGTTAGAACTAGAAAAAATCCAGCATAGATATTATGAAGATAGAGCCAAAGGTTATTGCATTAGGTCTAGAGCAAAATGGATAACAGAAGGGGAAACCTGTTCCAGAAATTTGTCAGTTTGGAAAAGCAAAGGCAGCAAAGTAACAACATTCATTGTATTAGTACTGAAAAGGGCTATGTAAAACAAGACAATAAAATACTTGACGAACTAGTGAAATATTATGAAAACCTCTATAAACAAGCAGATATAGCTGATGAAAACATTAGAGGCTATTTGCAGAATTTTACATTTTGTTAATCTTTAGATGAGAAAGATAGGCAACTCTGTGACAAAATTATATCAAAGCAAGACATAAAACAAGTAGTTCAAAATTTGAAAAAGAATAAGGCACCAGGCTTAGATGGCCTCTCAAATGAATTCTACCAAACATTTTGGGAACAGCTTGAAGATTTATACTTAAATATGTTGCAAGAATCTTTTGAAATAGGTATATTGCCAATTAGTTTGCGTAAAGCTGTCATCACATTAATATTTAAACATGGTGAGAAATCAGTGCTTAAAAATTATAGACCGATCAGCCTTACAAACTGTGATTATAAAATTCTTACCTTTGTTCTTGCTAAAAGATTGCAAAAAGTAATTTCAAAATTAATTTCCGATAATCAAAGTGGCTATATAAAATCTAGATATATTGGTATTAATGCAGGATTGATAATGGATATCATTGAGAATTGTGAGAAAAGTAATACTGCAGGAGCCATATTATGCTTAGACTATGAAAAAGCATTTGATTCTTTACATTGGAACTTTATGTTGGCATCACTTAATAAATATGGCTTTGGATCCAGTTTCATTAAGTGGGTAAAAATACTTTATAACTGTCCAACTTTTTGTATTAAAAATAATGGATGGATCTCCAGGGAAGGAATAATGAAAAGAGGTGTAAGACAAGGATGCCCTGTGTCAGCACTTCTATTTATTCTAGCAATTGAATTTATGTCTATTGATATAAAGTCAAACAAAGAAATATCAGGGATAAAAATAAAAAGTATTGAGTGCAAAATTTTGCAATATGCTGATGATACTACTCTTACATTAGGAAACACAATGTCAATAACTAATTCTTTAAAATTACTTCAGAAGTTTAAATCAGTCTCACGTTTAAAATTAAATATTGATAAATGTCAAGGTTTATGGCTTGGACAATTTAAAACAAACTACACAAGTTTTGAAGGTATTCAGTTTGTTACATGCCCAATTACATGTCTGGGAATATACATTGGAACAGATTTTAAAGAATGTGAAAAACAAAATTGGAACAAGAAAATAACATCTATCGAGCAAATGCTTATGAAATGGAACAGTCGAACACTAACAATATATGGAAAAGTTACAGTAATAAATTTCCTAGCGATTCCAAAACTAATATATAACATGTCACTACTCCCAGTGCCTCAATATGTTATAGACAAATTGAAAAAAATAATTTTTCAATATCTGTCGGGAAAGTCACATAAAATTAAAAGAAACACTGTAATAGGTAAAATTGAACAGGGGGGATTAAACATAACAGACATTGAATTAAAAATATGTGCAGTAAAAACAAGCTGGATCAGAAAATTCCTAACAGCAAAGAATCTCTTAAGTGCCATGGTACAATATTATATATCTAAAATAGGGGTAGAAATAAAAACATTACTGAAAATGAACTTTCAAAGTAGCAATACCTTTAATGTTATCAAAAATATTCCACAATTCTATCAAGATATATTTATTAGTTTTAACAAATGTAAAACTTTGAAACCATATACACAACTAAAGGTACATGAGATTATGACACAGGTAATTTGGGGAAATGAATATTTCACACATAAAGGCAGAACATTGTATTATAAACATTGGATGACAAGTGGTTTTATTCTTGTCAAAGATCTGTTTGATGAAAGTGGATCACTGTTGACTGAGAGATGTATATTACAGAAACTACAAGTTACTTCAAATTGGATAGCTGAGCTTTCAATATTAAAGAAAGTTTTAGGATGTGTTACCAATAAAGTACATACAAAAGTAGTAAAATATATACAAAAGTCGATGGAAGAAAAAGTTATATTTTTAGGCAATGACATAAGCTTAAATACTGAACCTTTAAAGGCAAAGAGTATCTACAATGTGTTAATGACAAAACATTATCAGAGACCATATACTGAAAAGCTGTGTGAAAGGATTTTAAATGTAAAAATTTTAGAAAGTGAGTGGAGTAAAAGTTATAATTCGAATTTGAAATTCCAAAAATTAAAAAAATTTGCAGAATTTAAGTATAAAATATTAATGGACATATTACCATGTGGTGAAAAACTTAAAAAGTGGAAAAAAAGTGATCAAGATGCATGTTGTGTTTGTCTTAGAAAAGAAAATACGCTACATTTATTATATGACTGCCATCGTGTCAAAGACATATGGCGTGAAATAGGAAAATGTTTAAATCTAAATATACAGCCTAAACATATTGTTCTTGGTCTGACCGACAAACACTATGTAGAAATAAATAGACATTTATGTATTATTATTGTAGCATTTAGTATATATAGTATATGGTGTAAATGTTCATTTGAAAAATTGAATTATTCAAATGTAACCCTGAGAAGCTCTATTGAGTACAATTTGGAATTTTACTTAGAAGTTTTCTTGTCAGTAATGCATGATTTTGCACAGAAAAAACACTGGAAAAATGTGATGACTTCTATTTTGCATATCTTCAAAAAGTAACCATTTACACTTGACTATAAAGGTGTATGCAATAACTTATTACATAGCAAAAATTCTTCATAATCATTTGACAAAGCTTTATTTTTATATCATGTAATTAAATGTTAACTCTTTATGATAAGTATGTAATGCTACATTGAATTCTCATGTAATAATGTTAAAGTTGAGGCAAATGTAGTTATTTTGTTGTATGTGAAACTGAAAATCTTGTGGCATCCTCCTGGAGCAGTGTACAGGAGCCAGTAAGAGGTTTACAAACCCTTTTACTCTGTACTGGTGACCTTAAAATAAAATTAATTGTGGAAAAAAAACAAAAAAATTCTAGTATAGTTTCAGGTCGTGATTAGCCTTTTGGGGAAGGAGGGGCATAAATAGCACATAGTGATACATTTTATTCATAATCTCCCATGATGTTTAAAATTTACAACAAACATAGTCTTTATCTCATAATCCTGGCTAATCATGACATATTCAGCAAGTAGTGCCTGAGTATTCACCCTTTAATAGTAGAACAAAATGCTATTATTCAGTGGATGTCAACCAAAGCTCTGTGGTGTATCTTCTGATGCTTCAATCAGGATAAAATCATGATAAGAACAAGTCTTCAACAGTTTCGATCTCAAATCAATATTCGGCCTTTGGCCTCTCTTTTATTTAGACTCAAATGTTAGTAGATACCTGTCTTATGATTGCTTTGGCACTTCAAACAAATGTTAGGATCAGGATTTAGGAATCTCTTGCTGTCACATGGGCACACAGTATTCTTTTGATAAATATTTATTCATACGTCAGTCTTTACTGGGCCAGTGGGCTCTCCTTCAGTTGCGTACTCTATCAATTGTTTTAACCTCTCAAACAATACCAAGTATAACAGCAGAGCGACAGAGCAGCTATGTCTGTTCCATTGGGAGTTCCTAGCATCAGCAGCTGACAGGAACATTTAAATATGATAATTACCATTATCCTTTGACTCTAGTACTACCTAGATAGATAATTGCATAATTAGCGTTGTTAGCCTTACCTTAAATTTAGGTTTCCTTTTCAAGTTGTAGTTTCTTTAACATAGATAATAACATCAATATTTATCCCAGTCTTTCTTTTACTATATTTAACTTACTTTTATATCAACAGGGTACTGTCTATCCTACTCCTCAGGCTGGACTGCTGAAGGATCTGGGAGATGGACAAGGAGCCATAACTGCTCACATCCACCCAGAAAAAGTGGGTAGTTGGCATTTAAAATGACTAGAAAAATGTCGAGTAAAATCCTTGCAGTTGAATTAAACAATTCCCCCTTTTTGGGTATAGCCATTATTCTTCATATCCATCTATAATCATCAGGCAGACCTTCCCAATCATCTTTGTACACAGTTGAGTGTGGAGTCAAATGCCAGACAGTTAAGTCCGCAGTGGCCAGGAACCTTAAGATCAGTGCTAGCTTGAGTCCAACATCAAGGGTAGCTCGTTTCCAGGTTCTCCTTCCCAGTAAAGTGTCCACTATCTTAAGGAAAAGTTTGGATTTTATATGAGCATAGTTCCTGAATCCTTGGTTACCATTCATTGCCAGATCTGGTAGTAGGGCTGTGTATTGTCCATGTGTGTTTCTCTCTCTTTAATCCAGGTTCGCTAACACCCCCTGGACCTCTGCATCTTAAGGAAAGTAAAGAACCTCTGGCCCTGGAGATGAGTCTCCTGTGGCCACAACCCTGACCTGTGCCTCCCCATGCCCTGTCATGATATACAACATCTCTTACATAATGACCTCTGTGAGTGACCTGCAGACTGAGGAAGGAAGCCATGGGTACCCTGGACCCAAGGAGGCCCAAATGGGCATGATCCTGGGGGGAAATTGAGGCAATCTTCAAGACGACCCAGCACACGGCACTGTAGACCTGGTGTGTACCCCAGACTGCTAGGAGCATTTAAAAATACTGATATGTCCTCTTTATCTTCCCCGAACTGTGGATCATAACAGATGTTTATCCAGACACTGGCGGGGGTGCTGTCAACAGATTTTTAATCTGGGGCTGTTCCGGGAGGTCCTTGAATGTGGAGCAGCTATCTTTTTATGACAGGTGACTACCAAGAGATATTCTACAAAACTTGATAATGACTTGGCCACAGAAGTCCACTCACATATTGATATACAGTCAAAACCAAAGGAAAATTCTGAACATTCTAGGGGTTGGTCTCACACGAAACCGTGATATTAAACTGTTTCCTTCAACTGAATTTCCCTCTCTATTTATTAAGTGCTGCAATCCGCAATCTGTTTGACATTGCTGAGACATGTTAGCAGGTCAGAGAACAATCGCAATGAAGGAAATCAGAGGATAATATTAACACTTTCTGTCTTTTGAAGGTATAATGCCAATTGGTTCAAATATTATTTAACAAAATAAAAAATGTAATCAACACAAGTTTTTATAACAGGAACCAAACATTTTAGAATAAAAAGCTGACCACTATTAAAATTTTATTGATCAAAGAAAACAGTGAGGTATTTTATATCTTTGTTGTTAACAGTGAGCCTTTATATGAACATAAATTTGCAAGTGGACAATAAGGATACTTTGCATAAATGGACCAGCCATTATGCATGTACCACAGTCACTTCCTCAAGAGTGTCAGTGTCTATGTCAGATAATTTTGAAAAATGGAAAAAACAGCTGGTTCTGTCTCCTTGATGAGTCTTGATCCCAACTCGGTCCCCTTCATTCTAAGTAATAGCGATATCAGCCACTATAAGGCTGGCAGAGAGTCCTACATGACAAAATTTCATATTTAACCAAATTTGAATTTCTACTCGGGTGGTATATAGTCAAATCTGGTAGAATTTAAGTTTCTACCACCCTAGTAAATTCTACTAGATTGGAGTTTCTACCATGACATATGTATCCCTCATGAAATACATAAGCCAATGAGCATTGTGACTGACTTCAAAGTATTAATTTAAAGTTTTTTGATGTCTCAGTATGACGAAAAAATGACATTTTCCAATTGTCTTACTTTGATTGTATTGTATTTCGTCACATGTAATGATGTCACAAACCAAACCACCCACGCAGAGATGGTCAGTTGTTTGATTATTCAGCATGTTGGAAGTATGTACAGTTGTAAGGATGACTATGCTTTACTGTTACCTGTAATCTGATTGTGGACAATATGCAAAATATTTTATTCTCAGTGATGTAGGATGTCATACCAAGGCCTCTTTTGAACATCATCCACCAATTGGAACATTTGTAAATCCAATTAGAACATTCATAGACCATTCAGAACCATATTGTGACTATGTGCTTTGCATCGCAAACCAGTTGGACTGTTCAAGGGTGTTTCTGATAATTTCAAATGGTTTAATATTATCATAAACTATTAAAGATTCTTATCAAATCCTGTGTTTGGAAAGCCCATCTTAAACTTATCTTACAATTTTTAATGGTCCAAAGATGTTTAATGTTCCATTTATAATATATCATTTTTGCATGTTTATTTTCTGTGTTGAATGTTTTGAGGTCTTAATTTAGAGCATTTACAAGTGATAGTGATTGCTCAAATGATATGTCATTTCTGATTTTACATCTCTTGTTTCAATATCTAGTTGGCCTAAAATTTAAAATAGTATGGAAGTTTGGCTTGATATCTGTAAAACTATTGATTGTGTTACATATATAGGCAATGTACCAAGAAATGGTTTAATTCTAGGAAAACATTGTGTATGTGTGTTGCCATATAGCATCATTGAGCTATTTATTTTTTTGTATTCTACATAACTAGTTAACTGGTATTTTTTATTTATTCAATAGCTATAAAGATTTACAATACAGTATAACAATGGAAAAAATTAACTTTTAGGTATTAATTTAACATACAAACAAAATAGACTAAGTATTACTGTTATAACACATACACACCCCCAAAACAAAAAGACAATACACACACAAAAAGGGACATTACATACGCACACTTGTAATGCATTGTTTGCATACAGGAAACACTAATCCATACAAAGTGCAAAAATATGTCTCTGGTGTTTCCAACTCATTCTTCTTATTGTATAAAACATGTAGCTTGGACGTCAATATTACTAAAAATTCAGCAAAGTTAATTTTTTTTTGCAATTTTTAACTTTGTTTATGTACCATTTACCTATAAGTATGAGGTAGTTTATACAGTAAAATAGGAGGTCTTGGTATAAGTTTAGCAACAACATAATTTCACAGACAGTAAAGTTTAAATTAACATCAAAAGTGTCTCTTATTTTTTGGACATTTTCCCCAGAAATCTTTACTACCACAGTTCACTACCCTACTATGAAGTGTTCACAGTATTTCTTAATTTTAGATTTTGTAGAAAGTTTAAATTCTAATCCAATTTAGTATTTAGATTGTTATTGTCTAAGGTTTTACCTGTTGTTATATTTACAATATCAATTATCTTTGTGCCATAAGTTTTAGTGGTATTACACAGACCCAAAATATCTTTGGTGTCAAACTGCTTCCTTCTGATTGTATGAAAGCAGAGTTAAAATATACTCATTAAGAACTTCACATTTTGAGCTTGGTTCAACATTTTTAAAGTATATCCAGTTTTCTAGCACCTGTTTACGAAAGGCAGATTTACAATTCTTTATTTGATTTAATGGTAGCTTATGGTTTAGGTGTGAAAATTTTAAATTCAACAAATCTAACATTAAGGTTTTCCCCTTATTTTATCTCATATCTGAGAGTCGTTTTATCCAACATATCTTAGCTGTTTTATGAACAGAAATTACATCAGGCATTTTCAAGCCTACATCACTTATGTTACCTATGATTGTGTCCTTTTAAAATTTTGCTGTCTTGTTACCCCATTAGCATGCAAATAAAATTTTATTGATTTCATATAATATTTGGTCTGGTGTGAACAGAACAGAGAATAGAAAAGACACTTGTGGTAAAATCAATGATTTTATGATCGTTACTTTGCCTTTCAATGATAAATTTCTTGAAGACCATATATTAGTTAGCACTTTCATTTTATTTAGTCTATCTTGATAATTTAATTTTACAGATTCATCTTTATCATATGAGAACCAAATACCCAACGTTTTTTTACCTTTGTTGTATTTAAGTATATCAAGTCCCAGATTAAAATCAGTTGTTGAAGTTAAACCAATTGAAATTATTTCGGGTTTCTCTCAATTTACTTTTAAGCCAGAGAGTAAAGAGAATCTTTCAAAAGGAGAGATAGATAGGTGAACTGACTGAAGATCAAAAAAGATAGTATCATCTGCTAGTTGTGCTATCTTGAACTCTCTTTTCATTAGGGTGATGCCTTTTATATCTGTATTACTTCGGATACTTATGGCAAGTAGTTCAGCTACTGGTATGAATAATAAGGCAGATATGGGACATCCTTGTCTGACAGACCTTGATACATTAAATGATTCTGTGTAATAGCCATTGTTTCCAATGCAAGATTTTATATTTCTATATAGTACTTTAATCCTATTGATGAATTTTACTCCAAAATTGAAGTGGCCAAGACACTGCCACAATAGAGACCATTCTATGCTGTCAAATGCTTTTTCAAAATCAATCAAAGTAATAAAGCCTTCAATATTACTCATTTTTGATGCAGATATTACATCTTCAATAGTTCTTATTGTTTCACCAATGTATCTACCTTTGATATATCCTACTTGGTCTTCATTAACTGTTGTACCTATAACTTTTTGTAGTTTCTGGGCTAGTGCTTTGGTCAATATTTTAAGGTGTTGTCAAGGGTGAGACAAACACTTGGCTAACTTTATGAGAGTCAATTTTATTCAACAGAAAGTATACATTATTTGAAGTAATAAATGGTATATATAACTCAGCAGTATCAAACTACATAAAAATCTGATATTAAAGAGTATAGATATTTTAATGTTTGACATTATCATTGTTCATATAAGACTAATCTGAATATAAACAAAGTAATAATTTGTTTATGTATCATGAGTGAACTAAACTCCATAAAAACGTAACATTAAAGAACACATACACTTATGTTTGACAAAAGCACTAGCTGTTTGAACAGGTTTTTATCTATGTATAAACATGATGTGAGTATGTTTGCATTTAAATGACAAAATTGAATATTTGCTAAAACTTTCAGTTAATTCTACAAGAAAGTGTTTTTTTTGCCTAAGAAAAAGTATACATAAGAAAAATTATTAAATTGCATATGTAACTCATCAGTGTCAAACTCTATAAAAAAATCATATTTTTAAATAGATCTGTACTTATTTCTGACTCTAAGATTATCTGTGTATAAATTTTCAGAGTGTAAGCATACAATTTAAATAACTAAGAAAAAGTATACATAAATTGCTTTGTAACTCATCAGTGTCAAACTCTATAAAAAAGTCATATTTTTTTAATACAGCTATACTTATGTCTGAATCTAACATTATCTGTGTATAAATTATCAGAATATAAGCATACAGTTTAAATAACTGAATTTTAACAAGCTAACAAGACTGATATATGTATGTATGTTTATATAAAATTGTGAATTAAATTGTAAATATCTGTATGGGTAGGAATTTGATACTGTTAAAGTTGACATTCACTGATTAAATTGAAATTGAACCAATTAGTGAGTGCTTCAACGATCTTTCAAAACTCAACTCTATATTACCGTGTTATGTGTCTTATACAGTTCTATAAATTCGCACTTGTTCTTGTTCTCTCTTTACAATAACTATTCCTGTACGTGAAATATCTGTATGTGTATAAATTTCATACAGTGTAACGTTGAAATTCAATGATAAAACTGAAATTGAATTAACCAGTTAACAAGTGTTGCAATGAGCTTTTCCACACTCAACTCTATATCATTGTGTTATGTGTCATGATATTTGCAAAACAATAGTATATTTACATTCCTTTATATATTTTTATTGAAGTGTTCTCTTTAAACCATGTGTTTTTGTGAAATGGTCCCTTAAAGGTGTATTTCTGCAGAGGGTCTTTTTCAATAATCACACGGGTTTCATTCTTTGCTGGAAAATAATATCGTATAAGCTATCAGTGGCCTACTGAATGTAAACAATGTCCTTTAAATAACCCATTAAATTATTTAGAAAGTTGTAGCTCTGAGGAGTGTCTGATACAGGTGTTTTCATTCAGGGACACTGCGCTCTTTCTTGACGTTTTTATTGAACAATATTAAAGTATCAGTGAACTGGACATTGTAAACCTTATCCATTAACAATCCAATGACTGTAAAGCATTCTTCAATACTGCCTATGTCATACAGAATTGTGGCTTTTGTGTCACCCGAATTTTAAAAATCTGGTCACAATGCTGTGATTTTATGAGACACTTTAATGGACTGGTGATTGTAAACCATTTCTCCAAAACAACCCATGTATTTAAAGCTTCTTTCAAAGTTGGCTGTGTTATATTGAATTGTGACTTTTATGTTAACTAAAATTTGAATATCTGGTCACAGTATTGTGACATTTTGAGAGACATTGATGAAAAGTATTGAAAGTATGTTATGCTAGCTTTTTTAAATCTACCTTTTGCATCAAGTAGATATTAATCAGTCTTAAGATTACATCTCTGAGCCTTTTACTTTTTTCATTATACATGAACACATTTTCCATTTGATGAAAACTTAGTTTTATTCTTAAATGGCCTAGAATTGGTTCACTAGCTGTGGCCTATTGGTCTAGCAGGTTGGGCATCCAATTACAGACTGACACCTCTATGTGGACTCTACTTACACAAATAAAATGCTAAGGGCATCCCAGTATGACCCTGGCTGTTTAACAGGATGAAAAACCCCAACCTGGAACTTCAGTTCTTGAATTGTTTTTTATGTTATTTATTTGCTAGTTGTTTTGGATTTTTTTTAGTGTTATCTGTGTGGAATGCTCCCACAAGTAAAAAAAACTTGAGGGCCATGTCCCATTATTGCTGTTGAACGTGATGCAAATTAGTGATAATGCTGAGGGCCATGTTCATTGTTACCCAGGCTGTTGAATGGAATCCAAAACCCCAACTTGGAAGTTTAACTCTTAAAATGTTTTTTTTTGTCTTGTTAGTAAAGATATTCGCTTCTCTCAATTATGTTAAGGTATAAAATTATATTTTCTATTACATAGCACACACCAAAGTGCCTTGTTTCTTTCTTTTCTTTTTAGAATTTATTTAAAACTTGTATATATATTTTTGTTTTCTTTTTCATTTTCCCATGTTCTGTCCTGTACAAATATGCTATGTAACATATATTGATTTTGATGTACATCTTTTAGGCAAATATGTTTACAGGTTCCTCCCATATAGTGGATATATCTTTGAGGTTCAAGGAAAAAGTATAATAGGATTTGGCTTATTATGTAACACATACTTTAACTACACTACGTATTTGAATAATCAAGTACAATTTGTAACAACAACAACATGAGTGCAAAAATAGGGGAAACAGTGTCTATAGCCTCATTTAATTGCCAAGGCCTACAGAATAAAGACAAAAGATATGACATCATTAATTATTTAAAAAACATGGGTGCAAAGGTAATATGCCTTCAAGAAACACATCTTACAAATTCCGATTTATATTGGCTTAAACCTATATGGGAAGGAGAAATTTTTTTGAATGGATGTAAAACGAATGCCAGAGGTGTTGCAATTCTAATTAGCAACAATATTGAGCACAAGGTAAGCCATTCTGAGGGTGATGCTATTGGAAATATGCTTCTTTTAGACATGATAATTAGTGATATAAAGATCTGATTAATAAATATATATGGTCCAAACACTGATGATTATAGTTTTTACAATAAAAATAGAGATCATTTACAAGATTATGAACAAGATTATGTAATTTGGTGTGGTGACTTCAACATTATACTCTCGCCTCCCACCTCTGAGGCCGGGGTTCGATCCCGGCGCGGCCTCATGTGGGAAAGCTGGTAGTTGCTTGCCGTTGGTCGGCAGTTTACAGTACAGAACCCTAATGAACTGTATCTACTGGTTTCTTCTGCCCTTCCAACTACCCGTCATGATATGACCTGTACAGTGTTGAAAGCAATGTAAAACCCTAAATAAATAAATCAACATTATACTTAATCCTGACTTAGACAGCCACAATTATGTAAATGTAAATAACCCAAAGTCTCGAAAGACATTACTAACAAACTGTTGAAATTGAAAAGAAACTGATATCTGAAATAAATACTCTAGAGCAAGAAAATTTATCTGAAAATATTAACATTTTGGACAAAAAAAAATTGGAGCTGGAAAATATCAGGGGAGAAATTATTAGGGGTCATCAGATTCGTTCACGTATACAATGGTTAGGTGATGGAGAAAAATCCACTAAATATTTTTGTTCCTTAGAACGCCATAACTACACTGATAAAACTATAAATAAATAATAAAGCATGACGGCACAATTTTGGTAGACCAAAAAGATATCTTGTCTGAATTAAAAAATTTCTATTCAAACCTTTTCAAATCTTTTGATCATCAATTAGAAGATATTGACTTAAATCAACTACTAGCCGGTTATCAAGTAAATACGCTTAGTGCTAAACAAAGTAGCCTTAATGGACCCTTAACATATGAAGAATATCATTGGCTGTAAATCAAATGAAAAATAACAAAACAGCAGGAATTGACTGGTTTCCTGCAGAATTCTTTAAACTGTTTTGGAAAAACCTTAGTCACTGGATTTTGAAGGCGCTAAATCAGTGTTTTGAAAAAGGGACATTTACAACTTCCTTAAGATAATGTATTATAACATGCCTACCAAAGAAAGGTAAATCTAGAGAATTTCTAAAAAATTGGCAACCCTTATCCATGCTGTCTGTTCTATATTAAATAGCTTCTGCTTCTATTGCTAATTGAATCAAGCCATATTTAGATCATTTAATAAGTCCCTCACAAACTGGATTTGTTTCTGGCAGATATATCGGCGAGAGCACCAGATTAGTGTATGATATAATAAAATTCACAGAAACCAAAAACATACCTGGGCTCCTCATGCTAATTGATTTTGAGAAAGCGTTCGATTTGATATCATGGAATTTTATATATAAAACTTTGACTTATCTGGGTTTTGCAAGAGACTTTGTACAATGAAGTCAATTATTTCATAAAGATATACAGGCAAGAGTTATACAATGTGGAATCACATCAGAAATCATCAATTACGGCTGAGGTTGTAGACAAGGCGACCCAATTTCAGCTTATTTATATATTTTGGTTGGACAGATACAATCTATTCTTATTTCACAATGCATTGATATAAAGGGGATATCCATTAATAATTTGGAATTCAAAATTACACAATATACAGATGATACCACCCTTTTTTTAGACGGTTCACATTCTTCTTTACAAGCAGCCTTGAATATATTGGAAATTTTTGGCGCAATCTCAGGTTTAAAGGTCAACACAGACAAGACAAAATTAATTTGGATAGGAAAGAAAAAACATTGCAAAGATAAATTAATTACCAAAGGATTACAATGGGGGTGTACTCAGTTTGACCTCCTGGGATTAAATTTTTCAGTGGACCTAGATAGTATGTTAGACCTTAATCTTAGTGCAAAACTAACATAAATTAAAGATCTCATCAATATATGGAACAGAAGATATCTCACCCCAATAGGAAAAGTGATTGTAATAAAGACTTTTTTTCTGGCCAAATTAAATCATCTGTTTTTAAGTCTACCAAATCCAAATGATATGTGGATAACCCAATTAAATGATATATTATTCTAATTCATTTGGTCTAATAAGCCAGACAAGATAAATCGGAGAACTTTAATGAAGGAAAATTGCCTGGGGGGAATAAAAATGATAAATGTTAAACTATTTTTAAGTTCTCTTAAAACAAGTTGGCTTCGACGACTATTCAGAGGAAAAGATTCCACCCCTTGGATTAAACTATTTCAACTCACAATAAACTCCAAACTTGACAGAATTCTAACACTTCGCCCCAAATATATTAAATTACTGAAGCAAGGGACCACAAATAAGTTTGGCTACACACATTTGATTCATGGTATAATGTCCTAAATAACCAAATCTTTCAGTCTAAAAGTCACTTACTGACACCTCCTATTTAGTATAACAACAAAATTTCAACTGAACCCCTATTTTTTCTGATTGGTACTTAAAAGGTATAATAACAGTCAGTGATATATTAGACCCAAGTGGTACAATTATGAGCTGCAATCAGTTACAGAGACTTTATAATTTGGATCATGTCAATTTTCTTTCATACTTTCGTGTAAAACTTAACACCTTAAATTTTTTAAAGGATAATGATCAACAAGACAAAGACAATCTAGCAAGACCCTTTATGCCAAACCATATCCGAATTATATTCAAGTCATCTAAAGGGGTCAGTGATTTTTATAGGTGTTTGATATCCATAGAAAAAACTCTGGAGTACAGATTTAAACACACACATAAATGAACAACAGTGGAATTATATTAATAGAACATGTTTCAAAACTATCCAAAACAATAACCTGATATGGTTCCAGATGAAAGTATTGTACAGAATACTCGGGACAAAACAGTATCTTCAAAAAGTGGGGTTGTCCAATTGTTCCTTGTGTCTCAGATGCAATAATGTGTCAGAAAGTATTTTGCACTCTTTTTGTCAATGTGATCAAGTGAAACATTTCTGGGAAAATATTGAAAAGTATCTTGTTGAAAAAATTAATTTTAAAATAAAATTTACTGCCTTTATCATAATCTGTGGTTATCCCATGCATGATCAAAATAATATCCCAATTAACACATTAATTATTGTCACCAAGAAATACATTTTTGAAACATCCAAATTAGGCAGTAGACTAAACATGTCAGCCCTTAAGCATAAGCTTTGTCAGATATATACAGATGAATGTCTGTTATCAAAGATTGGTAAAGAGGAAGAAATATTTTTGAAAACCTGGCTTAGATGGCTTCCAGTATTTTCAGAATAAACATTTAAAAAAAAAGTTTGAATTGATGTCAAAGTAATTTTTCTTTCAAATGTATATGTTAAAGTGTCTTTTCAATTTGTGTAGCATGTAACAAATGTAAATAATAACAAATAGATTTTGTATTACATGTTGATTAGTCCTATTATTTGATTTTAAATTCTCTTTTAGTCTGGAATTATAACTTTGTCTGATAGAGTGTACAACATTGTGAATTGTGTATATGATTATTTCAAATATGGAAAACAATAAAAAAAAATAAAAAAAGTTTGGTAGTAATTACCGGTTGCTTTTAAGTTGCAACAGGAAAAGACAAAAAGTTTTACTTAACAAATTTATTTAACAATTAAAAATAATGCTTACAAAAAAAAAACAAAAAAAACTGTTGTACCTATAACTTTTTGTAATTTCTGGGCTAGTGCTTTGGTCAATATTTTATAATCTGTATTGAGTAGACTGACTGGTCTCCAGTTCTTTAAATAATGAATATCCTTGTCTTTTTTTGGAATCAAATTAATAACTGCTAATCGTTGGTACTGACGTAGCTGGCCATTGAGAAAACAATAATTGTGATATTCAGCAAGTAGCTCTTTAATGTCATTCCAGAGAATTTATAAAATTTTGAGGTTAGGCCATCACCACCTAGAGATTTATCATTTGATAACTTTTTAAAGCATTTAGATAATCTTCCATGGATAATTTTTGCTCTTAGAATAATTTATCTTCTTCAGACAATTTTGGAATATTATTGTTTAAAAAGAATGTGTCCATATTTTTTGAAGTTGAGCTATTTAATTTTGAGGTATACAGTTCTTGATAAAAGTTTCTCTGTTCTTCTAATATTTTATTTGGTTTTGTTATTTCAATTTTTGTGCCTGTAATATTTTTGTTGCATTTGACATCATGATTTCGTTTTTCAAGGTTTAAAAAATATTTGCTATTTTTTTCTCCCTCTTCAATCCATTTAACTTTTGACCATATAATTGACCCTTGAAGCTTAATTTTTTGGCAGTTACCTTGTATTTATGTTTATTGTACTCTGTAAGATTTTTTTTATTTTTAGATTGGGGAAATCCCTCTAGGCTTCTATAACCTCAGTCGTTCTGTTAGGGTGATCTATTAATAGATTTGGGGAAAAGCACTTCTACTGGTGAGTGTGTTACACAATTGATAGACGAGATATATCACTTTTAAAATCAAAATTGCTTTCAGAGTAGGGAAATGGCCCTGAAGTAGTTCCTCTATTTAAGTTAGTCTTGCCACCAGAACAGTTAGCTAAGGTGCTTGTAGGCTCATTTGTAAGAAATAGTGTTCTTATGAAAAAGTGGAGGCCACCAAATGTCCCTGCATCTGAGGAATGGTCAGTAGTACACCAGATTGTTATGACAAAAGTGTACCAAAATGAGATACTGAAATTGGCTCATGAGTCTTCGTTTGGTGGCCATTTAGACATCAACAAAACCTATAGCTAGATAACTAAACCTTTCTATTGGCCTCAAATTTGGCATGTGTTACAGAATTTTGTCACAATTGTCAAATTGTAGGAAAGCCAAACCAAAAAATACTGTAGTTCTCTTAAACCCATTCAAGCATTTGAGGAACCATTTAGCAAAGTGATTATTGACTGTGTAGGCTCCTTGCCAAAAACTAAATCCAGAAACCAATATCAATTGCCTCAACCAGATTCCCAGAAACCGTACCTTTGACCAACATAACAGCACCAAAAATATCAAAAGCTTTTGTCAATTTCTTTACTTTAGTTGGCTTACTAAAACGACCCAGTGAGATTAAGGGTTAAATTTTATGTCAGGACTATTTCAACAGGTTGTATCTCAGTTAGGTGCCAAACAGATCAGATCTAGTACTTATCAACTAGAATCACAAGGTACACTTGAAAGGTTCCATTCAACTTTGAAGAATATGATTAGGACATATTGTTTAGACAATGAAAAAGACTGGGCATCAGTTTATTATTGTTTGCAGTTTTGGAGTGAGTTCAAGAGTCTTTAGGCTTTAGTCCCTTGAGTTGGTCATTCAGTCTGTGGTCCTCTCAAGCTGTTGATGGAAATCCAAAACTCTTTTATAAGCTTTATCAAGAAAAATGGAAATTAAAAAAATGATGTTTAGTTACAAATAACAGTGTCTTATTGGTTATCCGCCTAATTCTAATAGTACTTTTATAGTGCTTAATAGCTATCTTAAAGACAGACTCCAAAAGCATTATACAGAAAAGCAAAGAAAAATAATCATATACAGAGACATAGCAGCGTCATGGAGAAAGTCTGGGAAAAACAGAAAGAATGGTGGGTATGCTTGTGCAAAGAGATAGACGTTGAACTTTTTTTCTGAAAGAGGAGAAATGAGTGGCTGAATGTAAATACATCGATTATAGCTGTTGCCTCGGGTCAAACAGGGTATAAACACAGATGTTACATTCACATGAATAAAACTATTTTAAACTTTTATGAGTAAACTCAGGTTAACCTCAGTTCTCATATTTAGACTGGGGACTTATTGTCACGATCAGAAGAAACAGATCCTGTGGAGCACAAACCTCTTTCGGGGTATGTTGAATCAGATGTTCACTAAAATCCATAAAAAAATTTCCAGTAAAGATTGAATCATATTTGAGGAGGACAAAGCCAGAGCTAGGGGTAGACCCTACATTGTGTGAAGATAAGACCCACCAATGCGATTAACAGTTTTTGTCATACAACAGATATTATCACAAAATGCTCCAAAATGAAATTTGGAGTCTCAGTCTGAATCTGAAACACTTTTGAGGAGGACTGAACCATGAGTAGCCCCCCTCTGCCCTTTTAAGAATTATGTCCCCAATTCAATACATACCTTACTAATTATTTGTACATACAAAAACAGATAAGCAGATCAGTTTCACAACCCTCACCCTCTCCTTGCACTGGGTGAAGGCAATAAGAAATGAAAAATTCTCTATAAAATTAGCCAGTGATGAAAACATCCTTCTATTTCTTAGACCTGTGGAGGTTCTGTAGATATTTATAATATTTTTGACACCACATCTATGATTCTGATGTCCCTTGATCCAAAATTGGCACCGCACTTTTTCAAGAATGCATCCAACGGCGAATTTCCCACACTGCTTTTTGTGTTTCTCATTGTACATTCTAAATAAGGGTCGTAGTATGTGTCCCATAAAACTGAACAATGGATTGATTATGAGTTTCCAGTAGGGAACACAAATTGAACACCCAATTCCAATTGTCTTTGAATACTGTAATAACAGTGAAAGGAACACTGAAGTTAGTTATATTAATTGTAATTGTGCAAATAACAAACAATAAATTGATACAAAGTAATTACCCCAAGTTAGTAAACTAATTACCCTACAAATAGGATCATTATTTTTAGGATATGTTGCGTATTATCTCTCCAATCTGACAGAATAAAATAGGAACTTCTGGTGAACTTTACAAATGTAGAAGGAAGGGGAATACAAATGATCAATATCTATACATGGTATGTTTGTTTTGTCAGAACTATAACCAAATTATCATAAATAAACAGTCAGTGACATTGTGTACAAAGACAAATCTCAACAATGATTTTCATGTACACAGTAGAATGGATAGTGCTTTGGACTTATTTAATATCATATATATATTATGACCATGCATTAAATAACAATTAGATACAATTGTATTCACCCGGCTGGCAATTATCTTAAAGGATTCAGTTTGTACAATAATTTGAAAAAGACTTATTAACGAAGTAGTGATAGAAAAATTTTCACAATTAGAAAAGCAATGGTAGGTTTTTATTGAAATTGTTTTAAAATACGATAATAATGCTAGTTCAAGTAAATGTAATATTAGCATCAATGTAAGAATCTTTTTAATTAATTACAGTAAACTTTGAGGGATCTCACTTTTGAAGTAGGAAGGGTGTGTTATTGTTGTAATAGTTACTTGAAGAGGTGTGACTGTTATAATGGAAACTGGACGGGGTTTCATTGTTGTATTGGTTACTTGGAGGGCTAACATTGTCGGAATGTTTGTATGAAAGGATCTTACTGTTGCAGTAGGTACTTGGTGGGTACTCACTGATTGCAGTAGGTACTTGGTGGGTACTCACTGATTGCAGTTGTTACTCAAAATACTCTCCATGTTGCAGTGATTACACTGGATGAATCAGCCCTTTGCCAAATCGGCCTTCGGCAAATTGGCCCCCTAAAAACTCGGCGCCTGCAAACTCGGCCCCCAGATAAAATAAAATGTAATGCAATAAGAGTACTTCTATAACGCTTAATCTCCATCATATGAAAAACTCTGATATTGGTGGACATTTTATTTATGCACAGTGTCTAAAGTAAGAATGTATTAGATAATTACTGACAAATGACAAATGACTGGGGGATAATTCTTTGTAATCATGTTATGTTTATTTCAGAAGGGTGGCAACTTCTAAAATGACTTTTGGAAAAGTGCAATTAACATACCCTCTAAGGTATTTGGATCGTCCACCAAGTCCTGAGAGTAACATGTATCCTTCAGACATTTGTTTATGTTAGAATACTCAAAATTGCAATTAGAGAATCACATTATGGCAAGGGTGATAGTTACTTAACATTTAACAAAACTGCAATTAACATTTATTAAATATTTTGGATACCATAATCAATACTTTTTATCTCCTGTCCTCTACTCACTTGTTTGTGTTACAATTATTAAAAATGTAATTGATTTCATGGAGATTAAGTACTATAAACGTTTTTATTAGATTATATGTTAGGTTAAACCCATGGTTTCTGTTTACTTACACATAAATTTTATGATTTTGTTTTCTTTTAGGATACAGAAATGTTCTGGGGGCCGATTTAACTAGAGCATTTTATTTTGGGGGCCGATTTGACTGGGGCCGATTTGGCAAAGGGCCGATTTGTCTATGATTCACTTGAAGGGGTGTTATTGTTGCAGTAGGTACATGTGTATTTGTGTGTGTGTGGGGGGGGGGGGGCGGTAGTCACTGATTGCAGTGGCTACTATGAGTGGTCTAAAAATCTAAAGATTATTTTATTTATCTATTATATTGATATGTATTTATAAAATACATAATCAAATATTTCTCCCAATATACCCAGCCCTCTGTTGGGCTTATATGTTACTTTAAACATTATAAAGAAACAAGTGGGAGTGGTTTAATCACACAAACCAAAGGCAAAATTATAAGAGTACAACACAAATTTTAAGGCTTTAACTGTAATGTTCTACTACTGCATAGTAATTTTGATTTTTAATCCAGATTAATATTTAAAAAATCTCTTCTCTTGTTCCAGCAATTTTCGACATATTTAGCCAGCAGTTTTGTTTCATATGTCATTAATTTGATGAATTGCTCATTTGGAACTAATGATTCAAAATTAGGAATGTAGTTACATAAAGTATGTCTTTCATCCTGACACAAGGGACACTGACACAAAAAGTGGTATTCATCTTTAATCAAATTTTGATCAGAGAGTAAGCATAATCTTCAGCTAATGATTTCCTAAAATAACATCCAGTTTCTATGTATGGGGGCAATATGCCCGTCCTTAACTGGATTAGTAAAGACCTTTGTGATCAGGTTACATAGCTTTCTGCATTGATGTTTTGCTTTTACTTAATCTAATTTCTCAACTTAGGTTTGAAGCCAACATTGTTTGACCATTCTTCTGCATGAGACCTAGAAAATTATTTTCACTGTCAGTCAGATTGAATTTTTTACTTTCTAACAATTTTTCCGTCTTATCAATCTTGTCCAGAATATTATAGAATTTTCCAACCCAAATACACACACTTATATTAATTAATTGATACTCTGCCACTTTTTAGTTAGATGTTCATTGTTAATTTTAAGAAGACTTTTCCAAATCAGTACAGCACACAGATATAAGCTATATTTTACATTAACCCATTCCATATCTGTTTGTAGAGCGTGAATTGGGGCATTCTTATGAACACCATGAAAATATCTTTTTGCCCTGTTTTGTTCCAAATCCCCAGATAATGGCACCATAACTTAAGATAATAATGACACCAGTATCATATAAGTCTGTGAAAATATGATACCCTACATTTTTTAACTGTTTAAATTTCGATATAATAGAACCTAAAGCCCCACCGCAACCTGATTTAAAGTTTTTGTGCACACATCAATATTTCTATTTTTCAAAAAACTGTTATTCGTATAAATAATATCACTTTGCTCTGTTCTTATTCAGTGATTTCTGTATGTAATACTTCATTGTTATAAAGTATTAAATCTTTAGAAACATGTACATATTTAATGACAATGTGTGATTATATTATTTTTGTGCTGGAATAACAACCACATGTGTAACTATATCTTTGTACTAAGCGTGACTTATAAGCCCATGTGGGCTGGGCATTTTAGGTGCATGTCACTATAATAAATCAAAAAAAATAATAAATATAACACCATCTATTGACATGATTACTTGGACGGCTTACATTGTTGTTGTGGTTACTTAGAGGGGATGGCTTTCTTTGTTATCATGGTTACATGGAGGTGCTTTGTTGTTGTAGTAGTTACTTGGAGAGTATTCATTGCTTGAAGTTGTTACTAGGAGGGTTCTCAAAATTCTAAAGATTATTTGGAAGGCTTACATTATTGTCATGGTTACTTAGATGGGGATAATTGCTGTTGTGGTAACTTGGCCAGTCTTATATTTATCATTTTTACGAGTAGGGATCTTATAGTTGCAGTAGTTACTTGAAAGGGTCTTATTGTGTAGTGGTTGCTTAGACAGATCTTATAGTTGTAGTGGTTCACACTTATATTCACTCACCTCTTTATAGTCAGTATTCCATTGTCATGCAACGTATATGTGGGTTTATTGAAATTTGTTGGACGACAGTGAGCTTAAGAAACTCCACCAAACCTTTTTCTAAAAGGAATACACTTGTGAATGTGATGAAAAATATTAAATCTCAGAACTAACATGACAAAAATCTGTCTCCGGGTTAGGTGTGTAAAATATTTTTTAAAGAAAAGACCTGGCATGCAATTCCTCATACATATTTTATAAATTTACTGCTTTGGTCAGTTAGAAGATAGTAGTATCATCACTATCATACATGATTCAACAATTATGCTGTTTGTTGCAGGAATATGAAAATGAAGAGGTATTTAAAGTTAATTCACACAATAAGAATCCCCATACTCAAAAGGATACAATATTACCAAATGGCAGAACAAACAAAAAGACCACAGAAAATTCAGGAGAAATCCTGGTTGGCCAGAGAATTGAGGTGTTTTTCTCTGAGGTGACAGTGGTGGGTCTGAAGTATGTGGTACTCACTGGAGGAATGTATGTCAGGAAGGCAATATGGTTGTTCTTTGTTCTGGGGGGATTCGGCTTTATGATCTACCAATTTTATGACAGGTATGCACAACTTTTATTCTATTATTTTATTCATAGTTTGTCTGCACTGTAACTTTGTGACTTTTTTCTGATGTCAGCTCTCTCAAGTTTACTTGCAAATATCAGGGCAGTCAAGAGCCTATTCTTTTGAGCCTTGTGACCATTCTTTACATTCATAAATGTTGGGAGTACCTTGGTGGTGATACTAGATGTCATCTAATTTTTTCAGCATATAATACAAATTTTCCACTATTTCTCTCTCAACTACTTGCATCTAGTCTTGTTGGCTGTAACTGTGTTATGCCCTGTCTTTTGAGTGTTACTACTTATCTTTATGGTCATATGACCTATTCTCACAGCCACACAGTCTACCCTCTCCACTCCTCGCATGATAAGATAAATCTTCCTGAAAACTGGACCAGTGTAATATTATCCCATTATCTCTTTCATTATCTCTGATACTTTTCCCAAGTTTTATGGTTTGCTACTTAAGTGAGTGTTTAAGTGAATCTTTGCTTTACTTTTTCCCAATGCCCTTTTTCAGAATAAGCTATTACATTTCTGACCCTACAACAGTGTCGGTACAAGTTACAAAGATGAAAGAGATTGAATTCCCGACTGTGACAATTTGCAATGAAAATATAGTGTCAAAGTCACTGGCTGACCATTTGCCTGGTAATGATTAAACTTATTTATTTATCTGAAAAATTAATTAATCAATTATCATAAATAATAAAAGAAATGGTTTTATTGTTTAATTTATTTCATTATATATTATAAATCTTATACAAATAAACTGTTGGTTCGTTACAAATGAGATATATAATGTACCTATATATTTTGTATTGTGTACAGCTACCTATATACATCATATCTAAATGTCTTTTTGACGTTTTTACAACTTATTTCCACTATCATGCTGTTATTATTACATATCGTATGCAAGGTGAGCATATCATCATAGGAAAACCATAAAGATCCAGTTGCATGGTATTGTATCTTACTTACAGGTTTCACTGATTTGATTACTCAAATCTATCCACCTTGGCCAACCAATGACTTTGAACCCACCTTCGATGCTGTACAAGTAAGTAAGTTTTAGTTTGAAAGATACCCTCATGTAAAAGTGCTTCAGATACCCTTGTTCCACTTTTGAGGACTTGGCCAATTTATAAAGGGTCACCTTTATAAATATATACCCCATGAAAAAAGGCATAGGAAAATAGATAACGACCTATGAAACCTCTAAGATAATTCTTACAACTAAAGTGATGATGTATAGTGTTATTGTTGCTCTCTTTATCAGACTCTGGAAGATGCTTTTAATTCAACTGACTGGGGGACACTTTGGTTGCGTGGTTCACCATTTTATAACAGAGACCTTTGGCAACATGTAAGTACACTTTCAAGTTAAAAGCAGAAAATAATCTTTGCTTTATTGTACTTAATTGTTCAGTTCAGTATTGCCTTATGGGAGAATGATGGATGAGCATCATTTGGCCCAAGCCCATTATGCCAGATGACTGTCCTCGAAAACTTTATTACAATTATAAAGACTGGATATAGCATATTTAAAAAAAAAACATACATTATTTAACTTTTGGTCCAATTACTTATGTCAGTTCTAATTGTATTTGCTTTTATTTTATAATTCACAGCTATAAATTTTTGCACTGTTGGCTTGTCGCTTTATGTACATTTCTGATCTGTTTAATATTTAATTGATATAACTTCTATGTCTTGTGTTGCAAACTTGACATATAACTTGTGTTACATTTGGAGTTCAACAAGTGATCCTATGAAAGGTAACAGCTAAATATGTTTTCAAATAACATTAAAATATTCAAAACTAATTCTTTTTGCGTCCCACCTCTAAGATCACAGTTCAAATCCCAACCTGACATTATGTTGGGAAGCTAGTATAGTAGTTGCTTGCTGTTGTTCGACAGTTTACAGTATAGAACATTTACCAACTACATGTACTGGTTTCCTTTTTCCTTCCAACTATCCATCACAAAATAACTGATAAGGCACTAGGCATGAAGTAAACCACTAAATTAATAAATGCTGCATACATATACAACAAATAAATATGTTTGTGTTTGTAGTGTACCTTCAAGAGGCAGGTGTGTAATTTGACTCACATTAAATTGGTACCAACTGAAGTGGGATATTGTCTCCAGTTTAACGGAGGTATAAAATTATAAAATATACTAAAAGAACCCCAAAATACACAATTAAAATAGTAAACACAAATGTAATGAAAAAAATAAAAGATGTTTGAGGATGATTGTTTCTGTCAAGGATGTGGAGTCAACAATAATCCGACATAATTCAACTGTAGTTATACAGATATACATGTAATATTATGCATATAATGCAATGTATATAACAGTTATTTCACCATTGTGTTGTACGCTTGTGTTAATATAGTAAATCAATGAATCTATTGTTACAGAACTAACCAAGACCATGAAAATATGTTGTAGAAAGTGTAAATTACACAGTGTCTCAGCCCGGCTTCTACCAGGGCCTGTGGATGATGGTGAACATCAGTCAGAATGATTACTTGTATGCCACTTCTCGCATGGCTGGAGTCAGAGTAACTGTACACGAGAAACATGAATCTCCATCCATTGCCCAATATAGTATCAAGGCCACACCAGGCTCCATAACAGCCATTGCTCTAAAGAAGAAAATTGTTAGTGTGTAACATGTATAATAATGTATATATTAGATAAAACTGTTTTAAATATTTAATAACAAAAGTAATTTGAAACAAAAAATGTCTGCCGGATTGGGGTTTTTATTTTGCAACTACAAGAATAGTGCTACAAGATCAATACTATATGTTTGATAATGCAAACTAAAAACATTAAGAATAATGCCTAGTTAATACCTTTCTATGGTGGGGCAATGAGCTACAAATAACTTCAACTACTACTACTGTTATAGTTTGGGCTGCCTTGTATCTAGTTAGGATGCATTTGGTGTGATTTGGTGGATTCCAATTTGGGAAGAACATGTTTTGAAAGAAGTTGAACCTAAGCATTGATAACCATTTCATCCCTTGGCACACATTTTGCCACTAGCATAGCAAACAAATACATATTTGACACATATCTGTTATGTATGTTTATGTACAGTTCATAAATTTGAGTTATTTTAGGTGACTGATCTACCCAAGCCATACACAAATTGCTCTGATGAAGAAGATTACAGCAGCCACCAGTGTTTGAAAAACTGCATTGAAGAATATATTATTGAAAACTGCAATTGCCAAGTGTACTACTTCTCAGGTAAGTCACATTGGGTTTTTTTAACTGTGATGTATCAACTATTTTCACTGTAATGTGACAAAAAATGTCTTCAATTTTGCTATTGTTTTGCATTAGTTTGTATTTATACATGAGATTAAGCTTATACATGCATCACAGATAAACATGTCAACATAACAGTCCTATAACACTTAATTCTTTTTTATTCATCATTTGCTCTTATGATATAGTTACCTCTAAAAGCATAAACAAATGAAACATTTGGCAGTTAGCAACAATTAGATAGAAGCAAACAAACGAACAACACGCCTTCTGTTCTAGTTCACATTGTCTTTTCATGTTTAAAAATAATCAACTGAAGTGTATAATTTTGTAGACCGAGGTTTCAAAATCTGTAACCCTGAAGAAGTGTATTCATGTGCTGACGTGTATATGGTACAATTTCTACGTGATGGATTGGCAGATGTTTTGTGCAGCTGTCCTGTGCAATGCCAGACCACAAACTATATTTATACGTATGTATCAAGAACTAAGTAAACAAAATGAAGCATCAGCTATTTAGAAACTTATATAGACTTACATTTGTGCATACACAATATTTTGCATTAAACTTTTAGTTAATATGCTTTTTCAAAGCAAAGTGATCTAACTTTGGTTCTCTAAGTTAAATATCTAATTTTAACCTCTCATGCGGTAACACAACAAGCTATAAATATTAACCGATTATTTTATTTAGTAATGCAGTAGCTGAAAAGCATATGCGGAAAAGAAAAATGAATACATATTCCTAACCCCCTATTACATCCATAATATCATCCATTTATACAAACTTTAATAACAAGTGTTACAGTTAGCTGAAACAGTTTTAACTTGGCTAGTGACATGTGGAATATGGAATTGGGATGTGAGAAATATATCTAGAGAGTTACTACCAAACACAGTGATCAATACACAAAACTGATCACTCCAGTCAAAAGAGGAAACTGATAAAAGGGATAAAATTATCCCTTGTAACATCCATATTAACAGTATAAATAGCTCCTAGCAGTAGGATGTTCACATCTTTATTTTAAAATGCTATTTTATATTTAGTACTTCAAGTGCCGCGACATCCGAATTTGCCATGGAAAGTATTGCAAATCTTGCTTGTGGTGAGAATTGTACTGAAGAAGAAATACAAGCACAAATGTCTGACATAAGGAAGGATGTTGTAGAGTTTGAAGTGTATTTCCAAGACCTGCAGGTTGAAGAGGTGGTTATGCAGGAGGCCTATCCCACACTGGCTCTGTTGTGTGATATAGGTAAGAATCTTAGGTTATGAAAATTTTTTCAAAATGGTTGATATAGAAGGTTTGTTTTGTAGATACTTAAGAAGTACAACTTGTTCTTCTTTAATAAAAGAGAGGGGCTCGTTGGTGTGGTGGTTAGGGTACACGCCTCCAACATTTGAGGTTGCCGTTTCAGATCTTGGCCCTGCAATTCATGTTGGAAAGTTGGCAGTTACTTGTCAATGCTCGGTGGTTTACAGTGAAGAATCTTGACCAACTAGTCAGCACTGATTCCTCCTCCCATAAACTACCCATCGCAATATGACCCTGGCTGTTGAATGTGATGTAAAAAAAAATAAATCTAAATCTTTAATAAGAGACATTGCTAATAACATGATATATTATAAGAACTTTTGTAGCATACTAAAGTTAAGGGGCCATATATAAATGTACATAAATTGAAAAGATTGAATGTAATTTGTTCTATATTCATCATAAACATGCAATAGACAACTTCTTGATTCTGTAATCTTAGGAATAGTTACAATATGACCATTCATTTGATCTGCCCTTCCAACTACCTGCAATGATATGACCTGTACAGTGTTGCAGGTGGTGTAAAAATCCCAAATAAATAAACCCTGGACCCTATATGGGAAAGTTGGTAGTTGCTTACTGATTCCCGGCAGTTCACAGTGCAGAATCTTGATCAACTAGTCTGTGCTGGTTTTGTCTGACCTTAACACTAACGATCATGATACAACCTATACAATGTTTTAAAAGTGACCCAAGTTAAATTAAAATCCATGTGCCTATCAACTTCTGCAATATTGATTTGGGATACACAAAGCACGACATTTCTGAGGTTTTGTATAGTAAATTTGTCAAAATTTTTGGATGTATTTTAGGTTTGGCAATACACCACAATCAAAATTTAAATGTAATAAAGTTTACAGTAGCTGTTACAGTTTTAATAAGCATTAATTAATTAACAATAATAAACCTATCAATAATTATAACAACCTCAAGATAAGTAGGCTAATTTTTGCTTTGGTAATTTTCTTGTGTTTTAGGAGGTGCATTGGGACTGATCCTTGGTGCAACAGTACTGACTGTGTTTGAAGTCATAGACTTTTTGTTAGTTTTACTCTATGATTGGGTTCGCTATAAATTTGCAATGTATAAAAGCAGGAAATTAGGGGTGCAGGATGATCCCAGGTATAAAGTATAAACAGCAGCTATGTGATTTAACGAGTTGTAAAGGCATCATGGAAATTGGAGCTCAAAATGTTAATGATTTTTGTGAGGCTTTTGATAGTCTAGTCTTTTGTGATAAGCCTTGTCAGTAATAATGTTAAGTTATATGACAAGTAATTTGACGTAATTTGATAAAATGGAATGCTTTCAGACTTTTTATATGACTTACACAACTTAGATTTAGTCTGAGAAGCCACAACTAAAACATATTTTACCCAGATATTTCAAATTTGGTATATGAGTGACCTTGAAAAAAGTGCAATTCCTTGACCTTCATTGTCAAAGTCAATGACTGTCTTGAGAAGATGAATGGCTCTCGTTGGTATGGTAGCCCTTGTGACCTTTTAATGAATCTGTTTATAGATATATATTATTATTTATATTATATATTATAATCATTATATGGCTTTTTAATCTGAACTCACAGTTCTTTGATCAAGGTCACCAGACAGTGTTAAAAATACTTCACTGGGGCCCCATGCTGCAATATTTTTGCCACATTTTTGTTTTTATTAAACGTAGACAATTATACCCTGCTACATAAAGGACAGAAAATGACACTTGAATTTAAGTCATATAAGTGAGATACTTTTTTTCTTTTATCTTGACTAATGTTCAATAACAGGAAAATCTGTGACCACATATAACTTGGTTTGTGTGTTTTTAGTTTAGTACAACAGAGATAAAATGAAAAATGAAAATTTCAGTTTACTCTAATGTAGCTTTAAATATCTTCAAATGCCAACACCAAACCAGATAAAAATAGTAGATGCTAATTTTTGGTTTTGTATTTTTTTCTACTGAAAAAATGATGGACTATTCAATGCAGTCACTGGTCCAGAAGTTTGCCTGATGCATTTTTTTACCTGTTAACTTTTTTCTATATTTGTGCTCTCAATGGCACATTTGTTTATACAATGTATATTATTTCTGTACCTGTAAGACATACTGCTATTTGACACACCTGGGTTGGTTTTTTGTATAAATTCCTGTTTGACTCAAATTCATTGAAAGAGGGGACTGGTGTCACTTAAGCTGACCTTCATATGGTTAATCTAAACTGCAATGCATTGTGGAACTATGTGCTGGTAAACAGAAACTTCTGTTAATTTCTACTTGATTGAATTATTTATATATTTAAGCTGGTGGTATTTAGACAAATATTAATAACGAAATACCTATGAAAAACCTTTTTGCTGAGTGAAAATGAATGATTTTAAATCTTTTTACTAATGGCCATAATCCCTTACAATGCATTTACTTAAATTATCATCCGATATATAGCAAAAAATGAAAAGGCGATTAATATAAAAAAATACATAATATAAGTTGAGCAAAGCGTATTGCATCAGGTTTTTTCTAATTGTCCAAATGGTGGTTGATACTCTGCCAGACCCATTTGTGTAGAGAAAGGTAGTGAGTCAACCAGACTAATATCTTCGAGGTCTTGTTTAGCAAAAATTTAAACTTCGTTGCAAATTCACAGAATACTGTACAAAAGAACAGCTTACTGGACAAAATTATTTCATTATTGCATAATTATTTGGACTGATCTGTGAAGGCACTATAAGGTTCGATAAAAGAAAACGTATGTATAGTGAATACGATTTACTTTTGAAATTTGTGATTTTAAGTGAACAATCGTGCCTAGTATTTGGATTTACACAGGGCAAATTCTGTCTCACTGGACCTCTGAGGATGCTGTTGTTGACCTATTCTTTATTAGACCATCCTTTTTGACACGATACGTATCTTATGCCCCAAACACACTACAGATCATATTGTTTGTAGATATCTCGTTGTTTGTAGGTGTCTTGTATAATGACTCATTCCTCCATGTACTACAACAGCCAGTTGCCTTTGCAACCTTTGACACTCCTTCACCTCCCACAACTGCCTTGTACTGCAGGGTGCTGTGTCATATTAATAGTTCTGCTACTGCCTTCAGTCCTTATTCTGTTATTCTGTGTCTTTTTTGTTTCTCCAGGTAAGTTGTATGTCGGCCGTAAGGTTACTATATATTTTATGGATCTTTAGAGTACCTTTTTTGTGTCAAACTGTGTCCACTGTCCTCCCATGTTCAGAGTCTCTTCTGTTGTCTAAGACACAACATCAAAACTGCCAACCAATATCAGAATCTGGGGAAAGAAAGGGATCAATCGTTGGATATTTTAAGACTAAGGTGGCTAAGAAAACAGCAGCATGAATCTCAAAAGATTAGATAAAAGTTACACAAGTTTAAGATGCTGATCTATTTCAGGAATTTTAATAGCTTGAAGTGAAGGAGAACTCAAATAAATGCATATACTATTTCTGAGTTTATCGAATAATGTATAGAGTAAAATATCATTTTTGTAATTAGGTAATGTTGTAGTGCAATAGAAATATTTTGTCAAAATTTAGAAATCAACAGAAGAATGCTTCTTTTTCAGTCATAGTGCATCAGAATTTTTGCTGAATTTCATTCCAGCTTAATGGGTTCTTTTATAACATCTAAAGTCACCAATGGGAATACCTAAAAGGATAAACAAATATAATTCACTCAAGTGTAAACATTGCTAAAACTGGAATAACAATGACAATGTACTCCATAATGTAAATAATTTGATCAAAATATTGGCGTTCAAGAGTTCATTTTCTGGAACCTATTCATATAATCTAAACAAATTTCATAAGCCACACATGATTCAATCCCAGTCCTGTTAAATGCCCTGGCAAATGGATAATCTGATTTGTTCAAACAACTCCTACAACGCAATCGAGTCTTGTGCAGTGACTCAATGGCCTACAGCTTGTCAATAAAATCTCAAACCATTTTAAACCTTGGGGTCTCTGTGGAACAACGAATGAGTCTATGTAAAGGCAACATATGGAAAAATAAAGTATAATAAATATGCATCTCAAGCACTGTAAAGATAGTGTGTAGACTGTAGTGTTCATAAAATACTTCAACAAAGCAGATACATTATATCAATATTTTTGCCAATATAAAAATATTTATTATATATTTATACATTATTTGTACATATTTATTGCCAAGATATTTATAGATATATGGATATATTTGGCATATTATGTATATGTATGTATATATATATGTATGTATTTATATTATGTAGATATTATGTTATAACTTAAGACATGAAATTACTGTCTTGAAGCTGTAACAAGAAAACTTCCCAAATAATATATAAAAATGGAGGTAGCTATGTAGCACTATTTCACAGTTTATGTAAAGCTGATATAGTCATTTGACACTTGTTCCAAACATGAATACCCACATTGCACCACCACTGAAAGAATACCATCCATACACCTCTGCTAGAAATACCAGACGCACTTGTTCAAAATTTAAGTTCCTTCAAGTCCTAAAGTCCCACAAACAATTCTCTGAATCTTTCAGTCATTGTGCACCAAACGACTTCATATAAGAACCAGCCCCTTCAGTAATATCCTTTAAGAAGGATCACTTCCTTAACACAAGTTTTTCCAATTAGCTTAGGAAGTGTCTTACGGTGCAAAGTGTCTGCAAAGTGCAAAAAAGATATAGAAAAGACCTTTGCTAAGTTTTTGAGTTGATTTTTTATATTTTAAAAAATCTATTTCAAAATTGCCTTCATAAAGAAGACAGAACAAGAGTCAAGGAAGTTACACAAGTGTGCCTAAGACAAAGGAGGCTACTGAGGGAGAACATAAACAGTCAAAGCCAGGGGGTGCAACAGCAGTTGTAAAAGTGATTTGTTAAGTGGGAGGTTCAATACAAGTTTAAGATGCAGTGAAAAAGTAAAATTAACTAGAATATAAAACACATGCTGATACAAAATATAATATACCTGCGGGAGAACAGAGAAAGACACTGGATACAAAGGCAGAGGACACAGATTCTCAACCACCTTTTAAGCGTGGGGAAGAGACCTGCAATCATTTTTACTCAAGGTGATCGAGAAGATGCTCCTGTTGAAAATTTTAAAGAGACAGTGAACTGATTTTCAATAAGCTTCTCATTGATTACAAGTATCCCAAGAAGAGGGGTGCCCTCTAGCATGACATAGTGCTAATAAAATTAACCATACACAATGTTACATGTAAGGACCTTCTACCATGTCTTTTAAAAAGGACAATGTTGTCTCTGGCTGCTGCAGAATTCTTTCGTTCTTTTACCACATAAGGAAATTGAGTTTTTGATTTTCGCTGTATGCTACAGAATTGGTTAGTTATATTCGTTTAGTATTTAGCTTCCTTGTGTTATAATGGAGTGACCTATTTATAGCTGGTTGGAAACCTCCCTAAGCTTATACAACCTTTTGTGTATTTGTTTTTCCTGGAAATGGATTGTGCATAATTCTTTCTAGAATTTGCTTTTGTCTATATTGTGTACATTTCTCTCTAGAATATTCTAAAACCAGAGCAGTATATAAAGAGTTGAAAACCTGACCATAGTTTACATTGTGTATAACTGGTGTGCTATAGGGATAGGGGTCTTTGAAATTGCTATACTGTGGATTAGTTGAATTGTGTGTCAAGTGGGTACAAACTGCTTGTTACATACGTTATGTGGTGAACTCTTATTTGAGAGAAATCTACATAGTATGTGCATCTACCAGAACGTGGATTTTCTGAATTTTGGATATTGTTCACATCTTGGAGCAGACAGCATAGTTGTGCAGACACTCTGATCATCTGGATATAGACAGTTTGTGTTAGTGAACACTGAATGGATCACAAGATGCATACATTGTGTGTAAGTGAATGCCAAACGGACCACATGACAGACTGTTCGATACATTTATTTATTTTTTGTTAGGTTACATTCAACAGCCAGGGTCATATTGTGACAGGTAGTTTATGGGTGGAGGAACCAATGCATACTAGTTGGTCAAGATTCTGCACTGTAAACCACCAGGCACCGGCAAGTAAGTACCAACTTTTCAACATGAAGTGCCCGGGCCGAGATTCAAACTAGTGATCTCAGAGGTTGAAGAGGAGCACTCTAACCACTGAGCCCCCCAACTGCTGGATACAGTGCCCAAAATTAACTGTTAATTACGTGGATAGGGCTGTGGTCAGGTCAGATTGGTTTCATTATTGCATTATTGTACGAACTAAGAGTTAAGAGTATCTCATATGACTGTTACTATTCATTGTTTAATAAATTTAAGTTAAACTTTTTGTTGTTTTTTTCCTGTTGCAACTTGAAAGTAACCAGTGATTGTTTCTGCTCTTGCTCTGAGGAACGCAACAACAGAAAATCACTAGCAATTGTATGTTGATCTAAATAGACAGATTTCTAATTTCTGATTGAAATGTAATAGGAGAGCTTTGTATTCTCGCTATTGCTCTATTTGAAGTGAATAAAGTGATTTTGGTATGGTCAGGATATGATCAAATATTTTGATGCCACAGACTAGTCATGTGTGGCAGTGTTTTGAAGACTCTGGACTATGTGAATAAAAGCTAACCATAATCCACGGTAAAGAGTATTTTCCAGATCAGACTTAGGTACCTTCATTGCTTGGACAAGTATTTCAGCTGCCTCCTGTGTGATAAAAGGACAAATTTTTGCTTCACATAATTTTTTTAAGGTTTTCAAATTTGCATACTTGTTGGACTGGTCTTGGTAATGTCAGGGTCTCTTCTATCCTAATGCCAATTTTTGGGAAACCAGGGCAGCCTTACAGTACAAATATGCCCCTCCCCCTGCTGCTATTGAATTATGAACAACTTTCATACTTTGAGACTATGATCCAAGAGTTACATTTAGTCTTGCTATCATTATGTTTGGATTTGTTTATAAACATCTTCCTGCTAGGTTTCACACGACTCCACTGTACTGAAAGCTTCAAGTTGCTGTCCACATTGCCAAATGGGGTAGATTTTTATCATTAACTGTCGTCACCAAACAGATGGAAGAGTAGGCCTGAAGATCATATGATATCACCGATAGTTCTGGTGTTTTGAGAGTACAACTGTTTGCCAAGCACTGATCATCTAGGAACACATTATTGCAAGAAAAGACTAAATGACAATACACTGGTAAATACTGACGTTTTGAGATCTGTTGGATAGATATGAAGTAAACCAGTCGAAAGCAACATATGTGTGATGCCAAGAATATGTTTCAGCCTTTAGTAGAATACTTTAGTTCACATGGTCAAATACAGCTGACTGATCTAACACCGAGAGCACGACCACCTTTTAGTTGTATATGGTCAATAGGAAATTTAAAAAAAATGAATAAATAAAATAAAAAACAATTATCAATGCAGCTTCTCTGCTATGGACGATAGGCAGACTGCAGGGGGTCCTAGAGTTTATTGTTGTCAACTGTGGATATCATGTTAGGATGAGTTCTTGTAGACTACTGGGCTGGACAAAAACACCTGCACGAAGTGGTTTTTGTACCAGAGGACAATTTATGGCAAATTAACCAACTTGAATTCTGACTAGTGCACACGATGTTTGAACGATCACTGGATCATGGTTATACACAAATTTGGATTCCTAAAGGGCCACATAGTGAGACATCTGTCAGCCAAGACCACCTTCAATAAAGTCCCTGCAATGAGGCCACAATACCCAAGGCACGCAGTGATGTGTCATTCAAGTCCTCTGAACTGGCACTAATGACAAGGACGTTAATAGTTAATATGACCCCAGCATCCACATATTCCTTCAGGGCTCCAAGGGATATGCAGTTGCGACTAAATGAAAGATTTAGCTGATTTGAAACTCAGGGTACTGTAACAACTGGTCCTGTCATAAAAAGAGCCGGCAATACTGACAAACCAAGTGATGGATCTACTGAGGTTCTGTCCTAATATGGACACGGCTGTGAAACTGTGTTTACATCCACTAGGGCACTATGGTTTTGGGTGGTTTCTTCGTCTCTGTCCATGACAACGTCAAAACTAGTAGTGCATAGATCTTACTGTAATTTTGTATGAGGGAAGGGTCAGGCCAAAGGAAAAAAGTGATTAATTTCTGGGAAAGATCTGTGTTATATTCTCGATACAAAAAAAATTCCCATATTTTCAAAGATAGATTGGTGTTCCTCTAGAACACATAATGAAATATGGCACCTGGAAGTCAGATGCTGTGTGGACATACCTTTCCTCCAACCCTACAGCTACCTCCCCTGTTTCTCTTGTCTTTCAGGCTGCTTTACGTTCCTAACACTACTTGGGGTTTGGTTGAACTTCTGATCTACTAATAAGTAAAATATCATTTATAAACCAATCTTATAGATTTATCATTCAATATACAAAATTTATAGTCAGATTTTACCATTGGCTTTCGTGTGTGTAACACACCTTTACTCCACTAGCTAGTAACAAGACTTATCATTCTGACATTGGAACAAACTTCCAACTATGAACTAACCAATGGATAACTGATGGTTCCCTTGCTAGGTATTGTTATTCACCTTCCTTTCGTAGAGGGCATTGCAAGGTCACTCCAACTCTGACCTTTGTGTACTTCCTGTAAAGTTGATTACTGCCCTTTTTCTCAAAGGTCAAGATTAAAGGTCAATGATAGACCTTTACCTTTTAACATGTATATGACCTTGGCTCATCATAGTGAAGTTCATCCCCATGTCAGAGTTACTTTTGATCAGAATGAAGATATTTGTAAATAAAAGTTGTGCATATGTCAAAAGAAGTAGAAATAGAAATTTAAAAACCCAATCTGTGTCTTATTTCTTGTCTTGGGACCCACTGGTGGCTGTTACTGTAATTTTGTAAGAAGGAAGGGTCAGGCCAAAGGAAAAAAATGATTAATTTCTGGGAAAGATCTGTGTCATATTCTGGATACAAAAAAAAATTCCCACATTTTCAAAGATATATTTTTATTGTATTTTCAAGGACTTTGGCTTTCTGGTTGACATTACTCTAAAGTAATGAGTGAATCTTTATGAAATATTTCTGTATTGGGAAGGCCAAATGAAGCAATAATAACATGTCATGAAAGATCCAGATCGTATTCTGGAATTTTTAGAAACATGGCCTTGGGAATGTTTGACACTCTATCACTTTCTTGTTTACACATCAAATGATTCCTTGTCTTTAAGCTTCATATTTTTTTTATCCCTGGAAGAGTCAACGACATTATTAGGCACATTTAATAGCTTTTATATATTCTATAAATTCGTCAATATTTTATAAATATTTACGAATTTTTAAAGTAAACTAGAAACTTGTAAATCATTTTCCACTTAGTGTAATTGTTGTAATTACACCAATAGCCTGACCTTTGTGTATTGCAAACACAAGTATAATTCTCAGATCAGTGCAATGACAACCCTGTTCAAACTGATGTCACAGTTACGTGGAAACCCATTACACTGAACAAACATTATTACCTAGGACTCGTCTGTATTGAACACATTCGGTTCAGTCTCTTTTTTTAAATAAGTCCAGCCAGAAACATATTTAATTGAAAGAGGTGAAATATTATTTTAATGGAAATCCCGTGTAAAACTCTGTCATTTAGGTAATTTTGTGCATGTTAAACTTCATATTATGTTGAATAGATGAATCACAATAGGAATCACAAATACGAATAAATAAAATAATAATCTAGCAATGATAACCAAGCTAATTTTGCTTTAGATAGTTCTGGTCCTGTCTCATTATGTTCGGTTTACTGAGTGTTGTCAACTGCATTTGTGTAAACACTGAAGTTCCACATTATTTCAAATCACAGGCAAGAGGTTTTGGACACCCACAAGGCAAAATCAATGCTCAACTGTTTGGCGTAAAAGTACATACAAAATGTGTATTAACAGAGTATTCCCTTGTTTTCGGAGCATAGTATATGTAAGCATATTGTAGCCAAGTTTGATTATTTACTTTTCAGAGTTTGTTGAGCCATGAGAGGGAAAATACACCATGTTATAACAGCAAAGTATTCATGATTTCAAGATAGTAACAATCGGAACATGCTTGGTTATATCATGATTTTACTTTACTGACACACTTTGATGTGATTGCTCCAATAATTTACAACATAACCTAATAAGTGGTAGAATTCTTAAGTCTTTTGTAGGTATCTGAAGTCTAATATAAAAAAACGAGGTTGTTATTACCAATATTTAAAACTTTATCTTGTAGTCTCGTAATTAAGTTCGTAAACGGTCCCAAAGTTTACACAAAGTGAGCATTAAGTTATTATGGCAGACACAGTTCAGGGATAATCTAAATCGGCTTAGTGTTACCGAACTGACTAATGCTCTCCCCTTTGGAAGGGAACATGTTTCATGTGGTATTATTATTTATTGATTGATCACTTTTTGGTGTTATTAATGTGGAGTGCTAATTATTGATGTGAAATTGATAAATTAGCAACTGGCGTTACATATAACGCAATTATAATGGAATCAGTTTGAAACAATGAGTGGTGTATTTCGAAGGAAGCCACGATAATTTCAGAATAATGTAACAAAGGATTACATACTAGACATGGTAAGTAATCTGAAGGAGAAATATTACCTGAGTGACAATTATTATTATTATATACTCCACGAGGTATTTTACTTTCTATTATAGATCACTTTGTTTGAATACCAAGTGAATTAAGTCTTTACTGACCTACAAAAGGGTACTTACTTAAATATTTATACATAAATTTTGTAGTAAAATATATCTATATAATGAGGTAACAACAAATATAAAAACTTCAGTTTTGAACTTTAGGCTACTCCTTGATTTTTGTGTGGATTTTCATAAAACGATAGCCAGCCAAAGCCCTTTACAAATACCTTTCTGATAAAATATGCACAATATTTGTTTCTTTCATAGTTTTTGAAATAGTTAAAAATTGGCATTTAGCTACAACAAAACCCCCCAAAATGTCCACAGTTACAGTCACTGGTAATAAAATAAAATGGTATTTGCGATGCCTGTACCCCACAGCCCAGCGAATAGCATGGACACCATGGGATAAAGAAGAGGGGGAAAGATACAGAGTGTTTCAGAACAGGCAATGTTAGTTCAGAAGCAAGAGAAATCTCAAAACACTATGCATATAAAGATAAAGTATCAAACATCACATTTTAAAAGCAAGATGATAGTATTAATGTGTAAACTAAAAGCTATAAAGTTGTGAAATTTATTACTTGATCTATTTATTAATTGAAGTATAGAAGTCCATACAACTCAGTTCAGTAAGAATAGATATACTAATCTTTTGGAGCAATAATTCAAATTTTGTAACAGGGAGTAATGTGTCTGAAATGTGGCAATAGAAAACATTCAGACTGAGACAAGATAAAATAATCCACCAAGGTCACACCATGACGTTGAACACCTACATGCCCCAAATAATATTTCTCCTAAGTAACAACGCCCCACACCTTAAAGTGTTACGAGTTATAACCAGACAAAATTTTACAGGTTAAGGTCACTACAGCAAGATCAAAGGTCAAATCAATGTCTCACCTTGTCATTGCAGACCTACGTCCCTAATAAATGCCAGTTTCATACACCTCAAACTTTACGAGGAATAGCCTTAATATGATTTTAAACTTGGAATCATTACTGCAAGGCCAAAACTTAAATCAATACCATACCATGACGTTACACAACAATGTTTCTATCAAGCAGGAACCTCCCAAATGTAACAGATTATGATATCAAGCCCAGAGACGATTTTATCCGCTGCCCAGTACCTCTCCTGCCAGCCTACTCACTGTTTTATGGCAAGGTCAAAATTTGAATCAAGGTCATACCATAACGTTGCACAATAATGTTTCTGCCAAGTATGAACCTCCTAAAAGTAGCAGATTCAGAGATCCAGCCCAGACATGATTTTATCCACTGCCAGCCCACTCGTCCTTCTGTCAAGCTTGATGCAGGATGAAATTATTACATGATCTGTACTTTGCTAATAGTATTAATCTAACTGTCTGATATTAGCTGATTATTAGTCAAAATTGCGGACGATTGAATGCCTGTTTTCATATATTATGGACCTCAGATCCATGTGATATGACTATTGCATGGGTATATTGATACTACTCTCAAATGCTAGACCAAACTAGTGTGTCACCAGCATGTAATTGTAGTTGTTTCATTCTGAGACTGGACAAAATAACCTTCCAAAGTTAACATCCATCTTAAAATTGAGATTGAAGTATTTTCATGTTGATTGTTATATGATATATATTTGTTTGTTTGAGAGATATTCATTGATGATATGAATCTCCTTGTGATACAAGTCAACATCTCAGCAAAATTGTTGTCACTTTCTGTTTCTTTTGCTTGGCATGTTTAATGTTTTTGACTTACTTTAAATTTGATCTGCTTCCATGAAGACGGTCAACACATCATACTGATTATATATATTTGGTGCAGTGTAACTTACGCAAACAAACAACAAGAAAAAAAAAGACGTCAATGGCCTAGTGGCTAGCATGTTTAACTACAAATGACAATCCCAAGTGCATTATGTAAGAATTCTTTCAGTGTTTAGTTAGGGCAATAACTGTACCAGTGTGATTTTTTTAAATTCCGATTATATAGTCTGGATCACTTGTTTTTACTTACATCTGTCCTGTAAAGTCCGCAGCAGTGACAGACGTCATGTTTGTATTGTTTTGAATGTACAATCGGGAAACTGATAAAAAATTCAAAACAACACTTCCGATTTTGGGAGTGCATATGTCGCATTATAACTGCATTCTATTAGCCTGTTTCATAGTTACCACTCACTTCCAGTCTTCGTGATTGTCACCTGATCACAGGCGGTCACCTCTGTGTGTGTTGGACGCCAACAAGTGGCAATGCTGAGGGCTGGTAATAATATGACCATGGATGCTAAACTGGACATAAAACTCTAACTGTGTTTGTTTACAGGAAAGGACAAATACTTCATACAACAATTGGCTTTCTCCTGAGGAGAATCCTAAATACCAGAAAGATGCAGTACAGCCTGGCAACGAGAAAACAATGGGGAGTCTGGGAGAAATTGTGATTGGTCAGAGAATTGAGGCATTTTTTTCAGAAGTGTCTGTGGTGGGTTTGAAGTATGTGGTGCTCACTGGAGCAATGTATGTCAGGAAGGCAATATGGCTGCTCTGTGTTCTGGGGGGATTGGGCTTTATGATCTACCAGTTTCATGACAGGTATGAAGGATTTTTCATATTATTATTAATTGAAGTAGTGCATATTTGAAGAACACATTACATTATAAACGCTCACTGTACTTAACCGTAGGTCAAGATTTAGGATGATAAGGTGGTAAAGAAGTTAGCAATAAAAGAGGTTGCAACAGGAATATTACAGGAAATGGCCTGAGATTAAGACATCGATACAGTTTTAAACCTGAAAACTGTAGTGAAATCATAATCCCAAAAAATAAACATCATCGAACATAATTAAAATTGTCCAATAATGTGTGATTTTGTTATCTTCGCTTTGTCATTATTCATTATTGATTCTTGTTATTTGTGATATATATAAATGAAATATAATAACCACATTGCCGTTTCTGACTTCGCCTTGACCTGAGGCAATGAAAGCCAAGTGGCAGCAATTAGATACGAGGGTCAATGTGATAACACTAGCATTTATGGCGTAGCTCTTAGCCTGTTATTCTCTCTTCCAGTTATTTCCTGGTCATTGTAGGTGCTTGGAAACTCTGCATTCTCAATTTTCACAACTTTGAGTATTTTAATCCTGTAAATAACATACTAACGTGTAAAATAAACTCCTGAAACTTATATACTTTCACATGCAACTTGACCTTGGTGCGGTTGACTTAGCATGGTGGCAACTGCTGAAGCCCCAAATGGCATGGGCAGCAATATAACAACTATATTACTTTATATACACATTTGCAGCGTATAATCTAAGTTCACATTAACTACAGTTTAAGGCCATCTTAACTGAAGATTGACAACAAAAAGGGAATGATATGTTAAGTTTTTAGAGTGGTCTTAGCTCCTACCTGTAAAGTGTAAGATCACCCTAAAGTTGCTTTTGAGTTGTTTCAGTTCTAGTTGAATGCTGAGATGGCCTCAAAGTGAGTTTTACATTCACGATTTATAATTTACAATGTATTCTTGATTCAACAGTGTGTAAATTCTAATTTCCATCATTTTATATGTTTAAGTGGAATAGATTACAATCTGTAACTTAGATACGGATAAGGGAGGGTGAAAGTTGTTGCAATGGATATTAAAATTGATACTCAAACATTCTCTGTGGTAATTTTCCAGAATTAGTTATTTCCTGTCCAACCCTACCACAGTGACTGTGCAAGTGAAGAACGTTGATGAGCTTGAATTTCCAGCCGTAACAATCTGCAATGAAAACTTGATATCGAGGTCCATAGCGGATGCATTGCCAGGTAAAGCACATTATATTTTTGATGACTATGGGGATGACCTTCCCGACTACAACTATTCTACATCTATACTTCTTTCCTCACAGGTTAAACACACTCTTTTTCAACGAGGAAGATGCCCCATAGCACTCTCCAATTCTTGGCGATCCTGTCCAGGATTTACAACTCGAGGATATGATAGTGACTTTGTCTTTATTCCTTATGGCCTGTACACACATTTTCGTGTGGCCATAACAACTTGCTTTTTTTGCATTTTTGGTTCAATACCTTGTCTGTATGACTCTGAAAAGAAACCTCGTAATTTGGCAGTGAGCTTTTAAAAACAAGCTGCCTCATATAGGTAGTCCGCCCCTCTTTACCCTACAGTATGCACTGGTTTCCTCCATCTCCTACAACCATTCGCCATGGTACAACCTATACAAAGTCTTGAAAGTGACATTCAACCCAATAGAATCAATGGGAAATGGGAAATATGGAATTGCACATGAACTATACAATGCGTTAAATGCGAGGTTAAGCCAAACAGAGTACATCATTAAAATCAGTAACACTGTGTGTGTCTCAATTCTAGTGATTGAGAGAATTTATTTACAAACCATTTCTTGTGTCTTGGAAAAAGCATTTAACCCTTCAGTTATTGTGATGTGATACCCATCTTTATTATCAATCACTTACTGTATCTGACCTATTTTGGGGGAATCAAGACTCAGGATATCTTTTATTCCCGCACATTTGGATAATTAACAGTACAATGCGTTACCAAGTGCCAATGTTTCATAAATATTTCTGAAACTCTGTGACCTACAAATATTATTTTGGCATAACTGCTGCTCATTCCTGTTGTATTAAAATCTGTGCAGTTTTAAAAGCCAAAGAATTCTGAATTTCAAAAGACTTTAGAAGACAAAATGAATAGTGCTTAATCTACAGACTCGAATTGCATTTATTTGGCTTCACTGTGATAAATTTAAACAAGGCCAAAAGGGTCTTTCAGTCTACTACCACCAGCGGCAAAGCCATCAGAGACACAAGTAGTGCACTGAAACAGTCACCCATCCCAGTACTAACGTAGCCCATTGCTGCTCTACATCAGTGAAGAAAAACCTTCAGAGTATTAGAACTCATTAGTGGAGTGATTACGGCCAGTGGGGGTGGAGGGAAGAATGGGCGTTTCTTAAAATTTGGGATTTTTTTCGATCAGAATATAATCCAGATCTTTACCAAAATGTTCTCCTGTCTTCCTTTGGCCAGGCACTGCCCCTATGAAAGATCCACCCATTAGGTTTGGAGTAATGTCCAACAAAAGCCAAAGTCACTGAAAAATGGGAATTTTGAACATAAAGTATTTTCGGTATACAGAATAGGATCTGGACTTTCCTTCTTCTTTTGTTCAGACCCGACCCACATCAATATCGCATAAAATGCCTTTAAACAGAGACAATATCACCCATAATGTGATTAGGGCATCGTGGATGTAGATTATCAGTAGTGAGTTTATTTCTGTGGGTATTAATTATAAATAATGGTTTAGGATCAAATCCATAGAAAGGAAAGTAGTTTAAATACAGCAAATAAAATGTTTCTTTTCCTTTTGCAATTTGATGAGGAAGGTGTTTTTCATCCTAAAATGAGAATGTTTGAATGAAAATATTTGAAGGAAATTTGTTTGAAAAAGAAACTAAAAGCTCTTTTTTGCATATTCCAGGTTTTACTGATTTGATAACTAAGATCTACCCTCCCTGGCCTATTGAGGATTTTGAGCCAGACTTTGATACTGTATATGTAAGTGTAATCAATTAAACTATTTATTTTCTTTTGTGAAGATGTTCAGTAGCTGATATGGAAGAAACTGAAAATATACAGCATTAATTCCAAACTTACCAAAATGCATTTATTTGGATTTTGTTAAGATTAGCTGGAGCATCCAAAACAATAATGTTAGATTAATTATGTTTAATTTTTATTAAATATCCGCTTACTTTAACAACATATTACTCATGCTGGGCACTCATATAATATTGCCATCTTCATCAGCAATATTATGTAAATGTCATGTCAGAAAGTCTAATTTATCAGAATTACAAATCCTGACATCACAAACTCCAACTGGAAGTTCTCATGTCAGAAAGTCCGATCCTGTACTTTTATTAGAAAATTGCTCTGAGGTACGAATTTGAAGTTCTGACATGAGAATTACAAATTCTGATTGATTGGACTTTCTGATTCCCCTGTATCAGAAAGACTAATCCATCAGAATGTGCAATTCTGTTCTTCCTTTTTTGTGAGATTTCTGTGAGGTACGAATTTTAAATTCTGATATAAAGATTTGAAATTCTGATGGATCAGAGTTTTTTTATCTCCATGGATCAAAAAGTCTAATCCATCAGAAAGTCCAATTCTGTTATTTTTATTGAGAGATTGCCACTATTGTGGATAAAGATGAAAAAGCTTTTTAATAATACACAGCTGTTTATTTAATACACAACTTCATTTACCACATTTAGTTATCCCATGATGAAGTATCAAAAGTACATTGGCTAATTGGGTTGAAAATAGTGAGTTACTTAGGTAGTTTAGCCTATCCAAGACGGTTTTACTTCTCAGGAAAAAAACATAAATGTATAAGGTAACATTGGCTAAATGTCTTGAATAAAAGAAAAAAAATGAGTAGTTAGATAGGCCTATGAAAGAAGCTTAAGGTGTTCTCGGGAAATAGACATAAATATAAAAGGTAGCATGGGCTAGCTGACCTGATTACAGGAAAATAGTGAGTAGGTACTTAAGCCTATCAAAAAGGGTTTTGACACTCAGGGAAAACATAAACATAAATGGTTGCTAACTAAACTTGATTTAAAATAGTTTGTGGGAAAACTTATCAAAGGGGCCTTGTTCTTGGGAAAAACAGAAACACACACAAAAAAAAATAAAGAAAATTTTGACTTTAATATTAGGATTTGAAGTTTTGATGTCAGAAAATTCAATTGGAGTTTCAGACAATTTCACAATTGTCACAACTTCAAATTGGTCATAATTGTAAATTCTTTTTGACGAATCCCACACTTGTTAGCCCTTTAATATGAATACTCTAGACTGCAGTCTCTAGCCTTTTATGTGTAGATATGGACTTATTACACTCATTGTTCGTGTAAAGGTGAATAATAATTATAAAATAACCCTTGAGATGTATTATTTTTCAAGAAGAACAGATACACACAACTATCACCCAATGGACTTGGATTTAAAAATTAGTCTTCTCTCTTGAAACATTTTAAGATATATATGTTTGCCTGGTAATTTTCCTGCCTTACTTCTGTTCAATGTGAGAACCCATGAAATGCTGTGATAACTGTGACATTTGGAATTATTTTAGCAACTCGAGGAGACTCTCAATATAACCGATTGGGGATTGGTGTGGTTATTGGCTTCACCATTTATAGATCCAGAACAGTGGCAGCATGTAAGTTCTTTAATTAATTTTCATCGTACAACTAATAGTTTATTTAAGCCCATAGTTTGATTACTTATTCTTCCTTATGTTTGTTATTGTTTGGCAAAATTTAATAATCTTGTCATTGCACTTGTCTATATATCCCAAGCATGATTTCTATGAAGTTATTAAGTAAAAAAAACAACAACAAATATCTCAATAAATAATTAATGATTAGTGTAATTAGCTGTATATAATAAATATATCAGAGCTCTGTCTTTTTAAACAGTGTACTTTTAGCGGACGAGCCTGCAACCTGTCTGAAATTGAAATAGTGCCGACACAAATGGGGTTTTGTCTGCGATTTAACGGAGGTACACATCACTATTATTTGTCTTATTAATATATCTGATAATATTAGAATAACCTTCATGTGTTGGGTTCAAACCTCGATCTGAGGTAGTTATTTACCAAACCTGTTTGTTGCTTGCTAGTACATGTAGATTAACAATGTTCAGTCCTGATCAAATTGCTTTCTTCAAGAACTTAAAGTTCACACAGTTCTGTACTTGCCTCTTGAGCAGCATATGAGCACCATATTAGCACAGCATATTTTTGATGCCCACTTTTGGCTCTATGCATATCATGTCTAGGCAGTGTCTATTCGGTTTTATAAGCGAACATAAGTCGGCATCCTAGACAGGACACATTCAACACAACACACCTTAACCATCTATTACAGCAAGTGGCTTTTTACTTATTAGTATAATAGTTTGAATAATAAAATTTCTAGGCAGGAGGGGTGAAAGGTGGACTGTATCATTGTAGGGAATGTCTTATCCTGAACAACGCATTACTTATATATAAGGTCTTTTTTCAGAGTCATAAGGTCATAAAGCAAATTTCAAAAATTGGTTGTTGTAGCCCTAGGAAACCGTGTCAATAGGCCTTTATGCTGACAGTTACTGCCATCAGTCAGGTTTAACATGCACAGATATAAACTGTCAAAGCAGTACAGACAAAATAATCCCCACTATTGCGTAAAGCACTATTTTATTATGCTACAATAGTCCTACCTGTTGTGACCATATGCTTTACCGGTGGTTGACCACGGGAAGCTTCCAACCAGAGTAAAGTTGAAAACTATTACCTGTGAAATTCAGATAGACGGGGCTATCCAGAGTACTAATCACGGGGAATGCCGGTGATATAGTACCGGTGCGGGTAAACACGCACCTGCTGGCTTGGCCACATGACCTAGGGAACCTATCAGATTGCTCCCATGAGCACTTCCTTCTTTTTGTTGGAAGCCATCTTGTCAAGTTGGCTTGCTTGTGACTCTCACTTTGGTGAATTGTTACAGCTATATAACTGTGGGTAGACAGTAAAATTACAATTAAATTGTTTCATTACAGTTTATAGATCACTTTGGTAACCATGGTTAAGACACCTCCTTACCAAAAAGGGGCAAGTGTGGACATTTTATGCCCCAATTTGATATTCATAGCTCCTGCTTTGGCTGTAGAGCCAAGTGCAAGGGACTGGATCCCTGTGCCCAAGGAGCTAAAACCACGCAGTGTGCAGCGTGTTCAGCACTAACAGAAGAGCAGTGGTCCCACCTCAGAGAGAACTTTGCCAAGAGGTCCACTTACAGGTAAAGAACCGGTTCACAGGGTGACTCATTTGAGGAACCGGAGACAGAAGATCCAGCGCAGACCGGTGAAGATTTATCACGGGTGGATGACACTCTCTTGGATTTAGAACCGGAAGAAACCGGTACCGGTGCACCTCTTGCCGGCATCAGCCCTCTCACGAGCTTACCGGCTCCATTACCAACGCAGAACGTCCCGGCGACTTCTCTTACTATGGGTGCAGTTAACCAACCTACGGCTCCATCTCCAGCCCTTTTCAGGGCGCCGCACCCCATGTCTCAGACAGACACACAGGAATTCTTCTTCCAGGATTTGTTCCACACTCAACTCCTGGTAGACAGTCAGTCATGGATAGAATGGCTGCCATGTCATTCCCACAACCACAGAGGGCTGTCTCAACTACAGAGATCCCACAGACTCCCAGGACACAACTCATCAGGGGTCAGCTGGAGCAGCAAAACTTTGAAATGATGAACAAGCTGCAGGAGAAAAACCAGCAACAAATTCAGGATCTCTCTGCTCAACTACAAACTGGACTGCAGGCTTTTCTACAACAGTCCATGGAGCAGATGTTCTATCGGTTGGGGCCGGGACAAACTCAGCCTCCAGCAGCTGCATCTTCAACACCGCCACTTCACATCGTGTCAATCACACCGGTGTCTGCCATACCGCCTGCCAAATCAGAGGAACCTATGGACGCAGCTCCATCTCAACCTCCCCCTTTTGAAGTAAAGAAGGGTCTCACTAAGGTTAAGGGCTCCTCAGCTATCGCGCAGCAGTCCATTCAAGCGGTGGTCTCCAAAGTCCTAGTACCGACTTCCACCCCCTGAACACAGCCTCCACCTGCACCTGCGACTGTGTCTGCTCCAAGGCTTTCATCTCCTCTTCAAGCCCTGGAACAAGAGGACTATGGGACTGATGCTTCAGCCTCCTCCTTCTCTTCTGCCTCAAAGCACAAAGACCCTACAGAAGTTGGAGAACAGGCGCCTCCCCCTAACCTTCCATTCAGGGAATTAGTCCAAAAAGTTAGGGAGTTTTGGTCCATCCCGGGCCCAGCAGCAGAAGAGGACTATAAGCTGGACTCAGCACTGGGACGTGATCCCCTTCTCCTGCAACAGGAAAAGTTGGATAGACCGCCATCTATCAAACTTCCCATGATACCCGACCTATCTCGTCTTCAGACTGCTCAGGACGATCTGGTGAAACCAAGTACATCATCTTCTCTGGAGATAGGGAAATTTACGGGCATTCCACCACACAAGGGAAGTTGGTACAGTGTAGTGGACAACAAATTCTCACAGACACCACAGGTGGTACCCCAGGCATTTTATAATATTGCAAAGCCTGGTTACAGGAGTGGACCCCCAGCTTCAGTCCAACAGAAGGATCTAGTCAAGCTGGAATATATGGCTCACGAAAATGTCAGTATCGCCAATTTCCTTTCCACTTTTGGAATGGCCAGAGAGTCGTGCCTCAACAACCTTCGTCTCTCAAGGGACCAGAGAGAAAGGTTATTTGAACAATTCCGTGCAACCACGGACGGGCCCACCAGAGAGCAGATCTTCGCACAGCTTCTTAACATGATGCAACAAGAATCTGCTCAGATGCAGTTTATGCTGGATATTAGCAGAAGCATGTCCAAGGCCTGGTGCTTCGCAGGTGTGATGCCTATCTACGTCATGCTCACCCTAACCTCGATGCTTTCAGGGTTCGCAACCTACGTGCAGCCCCAGTCTCTGGAGGAGACCTGTTTGAGAGGAATCTCATGCAGGAATATGAGCAGCACTTAATAGGTCTAGGAGTGAAACCTGGATCCAAGAAAGATCAACGTTTCCACCCATACAAGAAAAAAAAAAGGGGCAGGGGTGGACGTCAACAGGCTCAACAAGGGGTTTACTATCAACCCGTGCCAGCACCCCAGTACATGGTGCAACAGCCCTTTTTTTAACCACCATCACAAGGTGGTCGCAGAGGAGGACGTGGCGGTCACAGGGGTCGCGGCTGCGGAGGCAGCACAAGTGGTACCAAGCAGCAGCAACCTCCTCAATGACACTCAATACCAAGTGCTACCTTCAAAAACCCTGGGTTAGAACTGACAATGCTTTCAGGAGATCCCTTACACTATGTTTTCCCTGTAACCCCTCCAGAGGGGGAAAAGACTCTGAGTGTGTCAACCCTACCGGAGAGGGAAAAGACTCCGTGTGTACAGTCCCCACTGGAGGGGGAAAAGACTCCGTGTGTACTGTCCCTACCGGAGAGGGAAAAGACTCCGTGTGTACAGTTCCCTCCAGAGAGGAAGAAAACTCTGTATGTACAGGATATATCCAATCAAGTTCAGTTCAACAATGTACAAGATAAGTTACAAAATCTGCCAGTAGGGGGCAGACTGAGGCAGTTCCTTCCGGAATGGGAAAGACTAGGCTCCCACCGGTTAATTACAGGGCTCATAAGAGACGGATACAAGTTGCCCTTCAGAGAACGCCCAAACTTATCCAGGGTACGCTGCACAGTCAGCAGTTACGCAGGCTTCGACAAACAAAATGCCTTATGGACCTCTATTCAAGACCTGCTGCAGAAAGGCGCAATCGAAGTCGTTCATACCCCAGACAGTCTGGGATGTTACAGCCGTCTCTTCCTGGTCCCAAAACCAGGCAACCGCTGGAGGCCAGTCATAGACTTAAGTACACTAAACAAATTCCTGGCCATCCCAAAATTCAAGATGGAGACCCCAGAGTCCATCCACGCCTCCCTCAGAAAAGGGGAGTGGGTCACATCTATAGACCTCACCGACGCCTACCTACATGTACCCATTCACACCCAGTCTCAGAAATACCTCAGGTTTCATTTCCAAGGTGTCACTGTCCAGTTCACCAGCCTACCTTTCAGGCTAGCAACAGCCCCCCTCATTTTCACCAGTATAGTCAAGGAAGTAAAACTGATAGCCTTACAATCAGGAATCAGGCTCCACCAGTACCTGGATGACTGGTTAATCCGTGCCCTCTCAAAACAAACATACACGGATCAGACTCAAAAACTACTAAAGCTGGTGAAAGATTTGGGCTTTATAGTCAACCTCAAGAAGTCAGACCTCACTCCTTCCCAGAGGTTCGACTTCCTAGGATACCATTTTTACTGGATTTGGCTCTTGTAAAGCCCACGCAAGACAGGTGGACAAAACTTCAGGAGATGTTCCATCGTCTCTCCTTGAAGTCTGTTATCAGTGCAAGGACTCTTATGTCCACCATTGGCTTACTTGCATCAACGGAGAAGACTGTAAAATTGGGCAGGATGCATATGAGACCTTTTCAGTCGCATCTCAAAACTCATTGGAAATATCCGATGCCTCTGGACACACCGATCCCCTGGAATTAGAAAATGATACGACACGGGGAATGGTGGTTAGACCCTCAAAATGTGCTACAAGGAGAATTTCTCCACCCCAGGGAACACGAAAAACTTATCTTTACAGACGCTTCAAATGCAGGTTGGGGCGCTCACTTAGGTCAAAATTCTACAGGAGGAGTCTGGTCTCTCACAGAGAAGCATCTTCACATCAACCTATTAGAACTGAAGGCGGTTCTTCTGGCTCTGCATTTCTTCCAAACAGATTGCAGAAACAATCAAGTCCTTATCGCCTCAGACAACACCTCGGTGGTGGCTTACATCAACAAACAGGGCGGCACACGATCAGCAGAACTCTGTGCTCTAATGTGGAGAATCCTCACTTGGTGTCACCAAAACAATGTCACACTCACAGCGAGACACATACCGGGTTCACTCAATGTAATTGCGGACCGCCTCTCAAGGAGGAACCAGATCCAACCAACAGAGTGGTCCCTATCTCCACAGATCTTCAAACAAATTTCCAAACTTTGGGAGAGTCCCCAAGTGGACCTGTTCGCAACCAGCCTGAACAAAAAACTTCCTACATATGTCTCTTCGATTCCGGATCCTCAGGCCTGGGCAGTAGATGCCCTCAACATCCCATGGGAAAACCTGGTTGCTTACGCTTTTCCTCCCACCGCCCTACTGCCCAAGGTTGTACAAAAACTTCAATCTCAAACGTGCAGGATGATTCTGATTGCCCCAGGCTGGCCGACAAAACCATGGTTTTGAGACCTAGTGGAATTGTCTCTGGACATCCCAAGACAACTCCCACCCATGCACACTCTGCTCAAACAACCACTGAACAACCATTACCATGCCAACCCAACATCCCTGAACCTCCATGTCTGGTATCTCAGAGTTCAGCACTCCAAGAACATGGCTTCTCTGCAGAAGTGGCAGAAAGAATTGCTGCCCTTCCACTATTGAAGGTTACAGAACAGCCATTGCAGATACCCTTGGGAATACCAAACAAAACATTAGTACAAACACAGAGATTGCCAGACTAATAGCAAGTTTTCACAGGGATAAACCCAAGAATTCCAGGCCCATTCCCAAGTGGAATCTGTCCCTCGTTTTGCAGAGACTCACCCAACCTCCTTTTGAACAACAAGAGGAGGCAGGTCTCAAATTCCTAACTTGGAAGACAGTTTTCTTACTAACCTTGGCCTCCGGGAAGAGGCGTAGTGAGATTCATGCCTGGACCCTAGATGGACTTTTATGCCTGGGCGACTGGGATCAGATCCAACTGTCCCCCTCCCCCTCCTTCATTGCCAAAAATCAATAAGCAAAAGAATGACCGCAATCTATCTCTCCAGTGGTCATACCAGCGTTGAAGTGTAGTCAACACTCTCAGGACACAGATATCCTACTTTGCCCTGTCAGGGCCCTTCAGTGTTACCTGGACCGAACTAAGGACTCCAGAGGGGGTAGACAGTTATTGTTTATCTCTCATAAATTGGGCCACCTCAAGGATATACAGTGTTCTACTATCTCGTCTTGGATTAAAAACACTATAAAATTCTGCTACACCAAGGTGGATAACGCAGACATGGACCTTACAGGGGTAAAGGCCCATGACGTCAGAGCTTTTGCGGCTTCCAAGGCCTTCTATGGGGGAGTTTCCATGGACCAAATCATGCAAGCCTGCCATTGGAAATCACACAACACATTCACCAGATTCTACCTCAAAGACCAATCAGAGGGCTCCTTCCACTTGGGCGCCTTCATTGCAGCACAGCAGGTGATGCCTCCTTCCGACCATGTTCCAGGGAAGAAAACAGGGGGGGGCACGATGCCAGGAACCACCTAGACGGGGAGTGTCAAAATCCTCTGACACCGTAGAGTGGGGTCTTCACCCCTTTTAAGGTAACTTGAATTTTACTTTTGTTAAATTCTTTTACCTGCTGTTTTTTCCTTACGTAAAATACCTACGTCTTACATAGTTACCAGGAGTTTGTTTTTTCATTCACTTTTCTTGAGAATGTATTTTTAAGTTTTACATTTTCTGTATCCTTAAAATTTACTTTCTTAAGAATCTGTTTTTGTCGTATCATGTGTTCCTTGACACCCTGTTTCATCATACTTTGTGTACTTTGTTTTTTAGATATTTTTCTGCATGGAGTGCCTGCGCTGGCGGTGAGAACCAAGACGGTGCCTCTCTTCCCCTTGGTGACACACCTCAACCTCAGGAGAGCTGGAGAATTGCCCTCAGTCTCTGATGTTGCAGTCCTATGACCTCGTTAGGGGCTTCCTCCTCCTTCACCCTGGTCTCCGGATGCTCGCCTGTGATGGTTGCTGCCTTTGCCAGATGATAATCTTCTAGCCAGTGTAAGTCTTCCCAGCCATCCAATATGCTGGGATTCAGCATATGGTCACAATAGGTAGGAGTATTGTAGCATAATAAAATTGGAAATTTTATTTTAAGTGTAGCTTTTATAAGCTACAATACCTACCTATTGTGACCATAGTACAGGCCCTCCCTGGTCCTCCCTGCTTGTTCCAGACTAACACTGGGCACGGGGTTTGGTTCCAACAAAAAGGAGGAAGTGCTCATGGGAGCAATCTGATAGGTTCCCTAGGTCACGTGGCAAAGCCAGCAGGTGCGTGTTTACCCGCACCGGTACTATATCACCAGTATTCCCCGTGACCAGTACTCCGGATAGCCCCATCTATCTGAATTTCACGGGTAATAGTTTTCAACTTTACTCTGGTTGGAAGCTTCCCGTGGTCAACCACCGGTAAAGCATATGGTCACAATAGGTAGGTATTGTAGCTTATAAAAGCTACATTTAAAATAAAATTTCCAAGTTTGTGAGTATATGGGGGGTCATTTCCTCCAGCCCCTCAATTACCTGTGTGAATATGAAGTGATGCTGCACTCGTGTATCAGTTAACTTACTAGCCAAGTTAGTTTTGCTTGTACTACGCAGTCACATCAGGCTCCGGGGCTAGTCTTCTGTGCAGGGATGCATATAATGCCCTTGCATTCGGCTTTAATGATTAAAGTATTTGACTTGCATTAATTCTGAGGAAGAATTAGAAAATACATAGTCCCTATCTCTGCATTTTCTAGAACGTTATTTACATCTAAGACATCGGTCATTATGCCACCAACTGTTCTGAAACTATCTCCCTTTTCACATAAAAGCGAGTTCCTCAGTAATATACTTGAGTAAGCATATTAAGATGCACCTTTTCAACTCAAGCTTCCCAACTCGGAGTTTTCTCTTTCATTCACACTGACAACTCTGGATTACTGATCTAGAGCATCTCCTGGCTATGACTTTTTGTTAATTCTTTTGTTAGTTCAGTGCAGTGAATTCCTTTGTGTGTGGGGAAGATATTTCGCCCTCAAAGCAGAAGAGTTCTAGATCAAATCTTTTTTTTGCAGAAAAAGTAAATTACACGGTGACTGATAGTGGCAGCTCCTATGGTCTGTGGATGGTACTCAACATCAGTCAGAATGATTACATGTATTCCTTGTCCCGCAATGCGGGAGTCAGGATCACTGTACACCAGAAACAAGAAACTCCGGCCATTTCCCAGCATGGTATCAAGGCCAGTCCAGGCTTTGTAACATCCATTGGTGTGAATAAGAAAGTGGTAAGTATCATGTCACTCATGAGCATTTTTAGCTACTTTTTGTCATTTGAAAGAAGATATTTTAAGCAGAATTGTCAATTTCAATTTCAGGTTATATCAAAAGCTGGTTACTGGCAACATTATTATTTTTATTATGCTACAATAGCTTACCATGTGGGACTCATTGCTGTTCTCGGATGGCCACAAGGCATCATGGCCAACATCTAAGAAAAATAGCCATTTATAGTTGGCTGTAGCCTCTAGTTGTCGTCACGTGATAACTTCTGACCAATCGCCCTATTTTCTCGTTGGCCACGTTGAACCGGTAGCTGTTTGTAAATATACAGACATTTTCATTTATTTCTCAGTTTTTACGTATTGTTGGAGGTTCATTTTTGGTTATTTCTTTTATTATATATCATGGATTATTCTGTAAAAGTTTTATTTTGACAGGATAAGTATATTTCTTGTTTCGCATGTTTTGAGTTTTCCTCGGCTCAGGTCTTTTTTATTTCTATGTCTTTTATTGCGTTAAAATGTCCATCCATCAAACAAACCGAGAGCACAAAAATGACGCCATTTTTTGTTTTTCCTTTGATTTACACAACTATTGCCCTACTTATAGGGAATCTGGCAAGGGTGATGACCCCTGTGTCACCTTTGAAGCGCCCTGTGATATCTGTGCATTTTTCACAGATGACCAAATGAAAAAAATCCAACACAGGAAACGCTACATAAAGAGACAAAAGGCGGACACTTCTAATGCAAAAGATGATGAACTTGATCTTTTGGGCGAAGGTGACGAGGATTCTTTCACTGGTTCAAATACAGACCTTGAGAGTGCTGCTGACAATCTTTTTACCTCACCCCCCATCCCCAGCCCCTACCCTTCAGTTCTTTATCACTTAAAACACCAGCCAAAACTGTCCCACCCACCCCAGGTACTGCCTTGCTAACTGCCTTGCTACCAAAAATTGAAACAAATCTAGAAAAATCCCTGGGCAATTCATTAAATATTCATCTACAGCAGCAAATGGGTTCCTTCCAGGCATCCATGTTGGAAGCTTTTCAGTCGCTCCGAGAGGAGTTGACTTCTAAAAAGCAAACAGAGGTGGATCAGACCTCGGCTTCTGCTTCCAAACCTGGTACATCTTCCCGTACTGCTGTTAATCTGGACCTACCCCCTCCGAGACATAGAACTACCATTCAAACCGATGTGGACGTGGATATGGATGTGGACTACGGTCCAGCACTTTCTCCACTTCTCGGACCTGATACATCGTTTCAGAATGTTACTGCATCTGAGTTACCTTCGAAGAAGGTCTCGGATAAAGCAAAAAAACACTGCCACTCTCGCAGTAGGCATGAAATTGAATCCAGGTCTGCCTCGGATCAATCTAATGAGGAATCCGATGAACCTCGGAACCCATCTACTAAACCTAAAAAGCACTCTGATAAGAGTAAACACAAATCAAGGTCCAGATATGTGTCATCTTCCCCAGAGGAGGATCAGTCCTCTGTAGCCAGACACAGGTCTTCTAAGCCCTCTGGTGCTCAGCCCTCAGGGGCTGCTTCTGATCAAGACCTCCCTCAACATGATCCAGACCCCCCTTTATTATAGGGAAGTAGCTCTGTCTGACATTCCCTCACAGTACCCTGAAGAGGTCGACACTTTTAGGCGCATTCTTTCCCTCCCTGACCCCAGGGAGTCTATGCCTAGGTCTTCAACTTCAGTCATGGGTCTGGATGATGAGAAAGGCCATCAAGAGCTCAGACCTAGAGGTCCTTCCTCTATACTTCCACTTAGCTCAGTTATCAAGGACGCCTTTGATAAATTTCAACATGACTTTAAGGCTGCTAATTTACCTGAGGGTAAATATATCAAGTCTCCTCCTTCCACTTTTAAGTGGTACAGGGTGGGACAGCCCTGTTATCAGGACAAATATCAGGAGTTGAATACAGATTTTGCCAAAATCTGTATTACTCCTAAACCCTCTGGGGCCCCTATGGGCAAGATTCCCCTACCAATTCTTAAAGAATTGGAGCATCAGGCTAGGCAAAATATCTCAACGCTCAATTTCACTGCTGCCTTTGCCAAAGCTTCATCTTCTTGCAATGCCTCCCTTGAGAAGTGTCAACATAGCATTAAGTCAACTGTCAAGAAGATTAAGACACAGATCCAGAAAGGTGCCAATCCTAATAAAGCCGTAAAGCGTGGATATGAGCCATTCTGTGAGTACATGGATTTTTGGAATAAGACAGTTCTTATCCAACACAGGGCTCTTACATGCTTCAGCAAATCCCTAGCCCATATACTCCAGAGGGAACTATATTCTATGGGTAACACTGGCTTGCTTAGGCGCGAAGCCGAAATGACCCTCTTACAACCACAATTAGGGGAAACGAGATGCCAAGAACTCAGGAACTCGTCCTTTTGGGACCCCTTGTTCCAGTCTCAACTTGTGAAGGAAGGTGAAGACTTCCTCCTCAAAAAAGGCACCTCTAAAGACTCTCAGGGTTTTGCACCCTATCAAAATAAGCCCTTTCGTGGTCCCCACAACAAGAAAAGAGGCTCCTACAGGAAACGCCCCTATGGGAGCAACTCCTCACAAAGCAGTAACCAATCGTTTTCCTCAGGAAGGGGGAAACCGAACTTCAGAGGCTCCAGGGGTCATTTTCGACCCCATCACAGGGAGCGGGGGTGTGGAAACCCCTCTCCCCAATGACTCCTTAAAAGCCTCCCAGTAGGAGGTCGCCTCCGTTCTTTCAGAAGAGAGTGGCAAACAAACAAATGTTCTTCAAACGTGTTAAACATTATCACCAATGGCTACGTACTGCCATTCCTTTCAAAGCCAAATTTGGTCAGATTCCCTCTGATCCTGTCAGAGTACAAGGCCCGTCAAAAAGACCAAGCACTGGCCACTTGTATCCAGTCACTTCTGTCAAAGAACGCAATCGAAAGGGTGGAAAATGTAAAATCTCTCAGGTTTTACAGTCGCCTGTTCCTAGTACCCAAGCCTCACCAAAGGTGGAGGCCAGTCATAGACTTAAGCAGGCTCAACACTTTTCTACATGTAGAAAAGTTCAAAATGGAAACTCCAGAGTCCATCAGGACCTCTCTGATTCCAGGGGAATGGGTATCGTCGATAGATCTGTCGGACACTTACCTGCACATCACCATCCATCCAAACTCAAGGAAATACCTAAGGTTTTGGTACAAGTCACAGGTGTTCCAGTTCACCTCCCTCCCTTTCGGACTAGCCATAGCCCCCAGGTCTTTACAACGATTGTAAAGGAAGTGAAACTAATGACCCTCTCCAGAGGACTCAGACTTCACCAATACCTGGACGACTGGCTGATCAGGTCCGAGTTTCAGGAGGAAGCCCAAGTGAACACTCAGGTGGTGGTAGACCTAATCCAGTCCTTGGGTTGGATAATAAATCAGGAAAAATCAGAACTGAAACCTACTCAGGTGTTTTCGTTCATGGGCTACGAATACCATGTAGATTCAGCCCTTGTAAAACCCACTCAAGAGAGATGGCTCAAACTTCAGGATTTGATCCTAAGACTCAAGTCAAAACATGTTTTGACTGCAAGATGTTTGATGTCGCTAATTGGGTTGCTTGCCTCAACGAAGAAAATGGTCCCGGAGGGATGCCATCACATGAGACCCTTTCAGTTTCATCTCAAGGAGCACTGGAGATATCCTCAGTTGCTGGACAACCTCCTTCCTTGGACAGAAGCCATTGCAGCCCACTTAGACTGGTGGCAAAATCCCTCAAACATGATGAAAGGTGCAGACCTTCATCCCAAAGACCACAGTATCCAACTCTTTACAGACACCTCAAACGAAGGTTGGGGCGCTCACTTAGATCAAAATTCTACAAAGGGTCTGTGGTCAGACCGAAAAAAAAGGCTACACATAAACGTCCTAGAATTGAAGGCGGTCTCACTGGCCCTTCGAAACTTCAAGGACCAGTGCCAGAACCAAACAGTGCTAGTTGCAACGGACAACTCAACAGTGGTAGCCTACATAAACAAACAAGGAGGAACTCACTCAGCAGAGATGTGTGCTCTCCTGTGGAAGATTATGACCTGGTGCCATCACTATCACATAACATTGAAAGCCAGACACATTCCAGGGTGCCTGAATGTGATGGCCGACCTTCTATCCAGGTCAAACCAAGTGCAGTCAACAGAATGGTCACTACATCCGCAGGTGTTCAAACAGATCTGCCAAAAGTGGTTCACACCTCATGTAGACTTATTTGCCACTCGTCTGAACCACAAACTTCCACTGTACATATCTCCTGTCCCATACCCAAAGGCTTGGGACATAGATGCTCTGAACATAAACTGGATGAGTCTCACTGCCTATGCTTACCCTCCGATGGCTCTCCTTCACAGGGTGATCCAAAAAATCAGGCAATGCTATTGCCTGATCATTGTAGTAGCCCCAGGCTGGCCAGGGATGCCCTGGTTTTGGGACCTAGTGCAGCTCTCAACAGAGATCCCACTGCAACTTCCGGTGTCAATGACTCTTCTCAAACAATCCCACAATTATGTGTTCCACAGCAATCCACAGCATCTCAACCTCCACGCCTGGTGTCTAGGAGTGGACAGCTCCAAGAACAAGGCTTCTCTGTGGAGGTGGCAGAGAGAATTGCAGCACCTCAGAGGTCATCAACAAGAACCATCTACAAGTCAAAGTGGGCCTTATTTGAGAAATGGCGCAGAGAAAATTTGGTGGACTTCTCCACTCCATCTGTGAAACAAGTCTCAGACTTTTTCATGTACCTGTACCAAGATCTAAACAGGCACCCCTCGACCATCGATGGTTACAGGATGGCCATTGTTGACACCTTGGGCCCAACGGGCCAACATATTGCACAAAGTTCAGACCTTCATAGGTTACTCTCCAGCTTTCACAGGGATCATCCCAAAAGTTCCAGGAATCTTCCCAAGTGGAACCTTTCTGTTGTTCTTAATGAGCTCACAAAAGCACCCTTTGAGCCTATGAAAGACACAGACCTCAAACATCTTACTCTCAAAACTGCTTTCTTGCTAGCTTTGGCCTCCGGCAAGCGCCGCAGCGAAATCCATGCCTGGGTTGCAAACAAAGTATCTAATCTAGGCCAATGGGAAAAGGTTGCCTTGTTCCCTTCTTTTGACTTCATAGCCAAAAACCAACTAGCAAGAGAAGGTTCTCAAAGTGTGTCTCCAGTGACTATTCCTGCTTTGACTACCATTGTAGATAGACAATTCAAAGAAGACAGGACCCTGTGTCCGGTGCGGGCCCTGAGGTACTATTTGGATCAAACCAAAGACCTGAGAGGGTCTCGATCCCTCCTTTTCATCTCATTCAAGAAAGGACATACCTCAGACATCAGACCCGCTACTCTCTATTCCTGGTTGAAACAAACCATCCTACTTTGTTATAAACAAGCAGACCAACAAGCCTTGGACTTGGTCCAAGTTAAAGGGCATGACATCCGGGCCTTCGCGGCCTCTAAGGCCTTTTACGGTGGGGTATCGGTGGACCAAATCATGCAAGCCTGTCACTGGAAAGCTCACAACACATTTACAAATTTTTACCTAAAAGACCTTACTTGGTCAGACAACGACAACAATATGTATCTGGGACCCGTGGTGGCGGCACAACAAGTCCTAGATCCTTCCCCTCAAACCAGTTGTCCTCGGAAAGAAAAAAGGGGGGGGGCACATCCGCTACAACCAAGTCTTCAGGAGTCTAATCCCAGGATCTAGGTATTCGTTTACCTTCAAGATGTTACGGGTAAGGTTATTTTGTTTTTTTAGTTTATCAAAATAATATGTATTAAGGACTTATTAAAGTTGTCATTAATCTCATATTCGGTGGCAAAAAATTTTATGAGAATTCCAACCATTGGGCTGGTCTGTCACTCGTGAAGGGCCCCTAGGGACCCTTAGACCTCTAAGTGAGCACTGCTGCACTTCCGTCCTACAATCAAAACATCTAGATAGTTTTAACACTGTGTTCCATTCTATTTAGGTTTTTGGCTCTTTACAGGCCCGGTCTTCGGGATTGGGGCACTGTAAATGGGACTCAGACTGGCATTTGTAACACTCTTTCTAATATATATTACTTCAAATCTAAGAAAAATCGCCATACCTTCCAGTCTCAGCTGTAATCCCACCACCGGGTGGTTGGATTCAGCAATGAGTCCCACATGGTAAGCTATTGTAGCGTAATAAAATTGAAAATTTTAATTACTTAAATGTGGCTTTTGTAAGCTACAAGCTTATCATGTGGGACTCAGAAGAGTTCCACCCTGCCTCCCCGCTGTTTACAGCTGAGGGGTAGGTTTTAGAAAGTTTCAATGAGAAAGTAGGGCGATTGGTCAGAAGTTATCACATGACGACAACTAGAGGCTACGGCCAACTATAAATGTCTATTTTTCTTAGACGTTGGCCATGATGCCTTGTGGCCATCCGAGAACAGCAATGAGTCCCACATGGTAAGCTTGTAGCTTATAAAAGCTACATTTAAGTACTTAAAATTTTCAATTTAAGAGCATTAAAATCTGCTTTCACTATAGGACAATTATATTTTACTTGAGCAGGGTGTTAACATTTCTTTACTAAGTAGGTTTATTTTGAATTGTTGAAGTGTTATTTCTTTAGTCTGTATTATACCTCTGCACACACATACATACGATAGTCTGATTAATAGTGAGTAGTGGTGCTTGATGAAAATAAGGTAAATCTTAAGATTAGGGGCGATTTGTTTTCAGAGGTAAATCATACTTCTCATTAGCCATTAATCTTTTGATGAAGTGCATTTTGGAAACGAATAATGAACTAGAAAGCACCAATGGAGTGCAGCCCTCCCCCTGTGGCAGGCGCAGAGAGTTCCGAAAATTCGGGAATTTTTAGAATCCAGAAAATGATCTGGATCTTTCCCAGAACATCTACTTACTCTGACCAGGACATACCCACATAGAAGTTCATGAAGATCCACTGATCCACTGGTTGAGATAATGGCAACCAGAAAGCCAAAGCCACTGAAAATACATTCTAACATGACGCAGGTGGGTCCACAAATCCCGCAAAAACTCACCAATCATCGCTCATTCACGACTGTGTTGGTAAATTTGATTGGCTAATGGGGGAAATATGGCTGTTCCAACAATCACCCACTGCAAAGTAAAATTGTTGAAACATCCCGTTTTGTCATTAAAATATAAATAAAAGCTTTATCATGTTAAAAGAGAAATAACCGATTCTGATCCTGCGGCTATAAGGGAGTTTACAACTCATGAGTGGACAATATCGCTATTCGTTGTAAAATCACTTATAAACCCTCGCTTGTCATCAATTATTTCTACACTGAACATGGGACTTTTGAAAATTTGAGAATTTTTGTATATAAAATCCGTCCGTTTTACACATTTAAATAGCTTCTTTCTTTGGCTAGGCCCTACCCACATAAAATTTTCATGAAGCTCTCTTCGTTAATTTTTCAATGAAATGCAGTATAGACAAACAGATGGGCACACCACAAAACATACCTCTTGGTGGAAGTAATGAATAAACCAGTATAAATAGTTGAAATAGATGTCTCTGAGTCTGCTTCATACTCATCAGATTTCCAAATGCTGACTCGGTTGTCAACTTTGCGGTGATGGCAACACACAGTGAAAACTAGGGTGCTGTCCCAATATCACCAAACTTGTCAAATGGTGACTGGAAATAAATAGATGGCATGAGATGAAAGGGAGATGAAACCATAAAATGTAACATCGTAATAGTTGTGGTAAAGATGGTTTGTGGGATCATTCAATTGATATAGTGTCATATAGATTATATCTCACTACATACACAACAACTCCAGAATTACCCAAGATAAAAAATGCTTATCACTGTAACATGGTAATAGTTGTGGTGAAGATGGTTTGTAGGATCATTCAATTGATATAGTGTCATATAGATTATATGTCCAGTTTATATTTTATCAGATAACTGACCTACCTAAGCCATACACTAATTGTTCAGACGAAAAAGATTACAGCTATGCTGAATGCTGGGGAGATTGCTTTGAAGCCTATGTGATAAAACACTGCCATTGTCGCATGTCTCATTTTGACGGTAAATCCTCATTAAAATTTTTATTCAGTTTTTTTACCAAGTATGCATTTTGTTATCCACTTACATGACCTACATCACAAGCGCATTGTCAATATAACATCTGATTTTCTATCACAACTCCCACAATTCTTGACACTTGTCAGTTTAGAGTTATGTCCAATTTCTCAATTTTTGTTGTTGATTTCCCTACCATCCTAATAGTTGGTTTCTAAGAACTGTGACGGGACCACAGTGTTAACACACTCACCTTCCACCTCTGTGATTGGGGTTCAAACCCCAGCAAAACCCTCAAGTGGGAAAGCTGGTAGTTGCTTGCTGTTGGCTCGAGGTCGGTCACAATATAAACTATAAAAAGTTACTGGTGATACATATAAAAATAAATTGTTACGATTGTCGCACATGCCAGGAACTAAACTACTTAAGTATAGTAATTGCTGCTAATTATTGCTAGTAATTGAACAGGGACCATGAAATCGTCTGTTCCTAGGCAACTGTCGCATGTACCTCTACCCCTGTCACATGAATATGGGACTAGTATGTCCCTGTCATGTCACCTGTCAATCATTCATTATTTTACTCAGATTCTTCTGACTTTCCAAATGTTCACGTTTTGCCCAGCTATGGTGATTAGCGACTCTTTCTGTGACCATATTTTACAGATGTGAGTGTCAGAACCTGTAACCCTGAAGAGAGATTCACTTGTGGTGATGTTTATTCAGGAATATTCGTCAAAGACAAGCTGGCTGATCAATTATGCACCTGTCCTAAGCAATGTCAGACAACAAAATACCTTCCTGTGTAAGTATTATTTTACTAAATATATAAAAAGATATCGGTCATTATTTGAATTGTTACTAAGTTGACTACATGTGGGTTGTTGTTTAGTGATATCCAGTGACTGGCAAAATGATTGCCAACTTGTGTGCACCTCCCCCCCCCCCCCCCCCCCTAAATTATTCATTGCTTTTATGTATGTATGTTTATGGTGTCCTAATATTCTTTAAAATTATTTGTTGATTTTATTATACCTCCAAAGGTATCCATGCTATATTGTGCTGCAGTGATAATGATATCACCTCCTGCAATCAGGAGCCGTAATTTGCATTAGAAAATGTAGCTTTTGTACAATTTTGCCCTGAATAATTTCCACTAGTCTACTCCATCATTAAAATGTCACCATTAGTGGAGACAATTAAAACCTCAAACAATTTATCACAAATTTTTTTGAGAGTTTATGACAATTTTTATCACATGATAAAAATGTTTTACATATATCGATACGGATAGTTTGGGGTTTTTTGTGTGCAGAAATTGCCCCAAAAATCCCCCAAAAGTTCTACAGTTTTGACTAGGATGAGATCCGGACTCTCTCCCTGATTCAAAGTAATATTTTTAATTTTACTTTTTTATATTTTATTTTATTTGCTGTTGAACACTAAGATTCTTAACTTGTGGGAATTCTTCGCATATTTGTGTTTTTTTTGTGTGTGTGTGACTAGTTTAGGCTTTTCATTTTGATAATTTTGTCTTGCATCTCTCATTGCAAATTTTAAGTATTGTGTCGAATTCTACACCCCTTTTACTGTATATATAAACAAATGTTTAATATTCAGAATCTCAAGTGCAGCTGCATCTGAATATTCCATGGAGACCATTGCAGGCAATCATTATTCTTGTGACCCCGAAACCTGCGAGAAAACTGAGGAGCAACTTGCAAAGGAAGTGACTTTAGTTAAAAGGGACATGCTTGAAATAGAGGTGTATTTCCAAGACCTTCAAGTGGAAGAAGTGCTGATGCAAAAGGCGTACACTACACTGGCTTTGTTGTGTGATATTGGTAAGAATGAGAATGCATGTAATTCATTTCTTAAGCCAGCTCCTGTATTTTAAGCCAGCCTTTGAATTTTAAGCCGGTTCCTGTATTTTATGTCAGCTCCTGTATTTTAAGCCAGCTCTTGCATTTTAAGCCAACTCCAGCACCCTACAAATACAAGGAGTTAAGTTACTTGGGGTATCAGATGGGTGGACAGGAAGAAACTGGAAATGCAGTTAGATGGTTAGGGATAGATGGGTGCCTTAGTATTCTGATACATACTGAGTATGCTATATACCTAATACCTGCTTATACTTACTCGGTCTTCAGCCAGTCAACAACTGATTAAACAATATTAGTGATGGAAGGCGATGTGTCTCTTAGCATACTTGTACATCCCGTTTGTACTATAACGCTAGTACTTGGTGTTATTACAAGGTTGAAGCTTTGTGTGACTCCCAAAGCCACATGAGAAGGCAACGGTGATGATTACATGTCTCACTGCACAGATAAGATGCTCTTATTATTGAAAATTGTGGATTTACACTACAATCTCATGTATATTTGACATCTGCAGTCATAGAAGATTAATGTTGTTTGTCCCTATTGGTATGTTCAATGAGTGGTGACAAAGGCAGAAGAGACATTAGTAGACCACTTGTAAAAAAGTCTACTAATTACAGAAACCCAGGCTGGAAATCAGACAACAGTCCTCTGGTCAGTTAAACTATACGCTCTTTTAAATAACACTGATCTTTTGTCCGTCCTGAGTGGTCCTTTACATGGCTTCAGCTGTAATCAGCCTGGCCACAGTTGTGTTCTCACACAGTATAGGGCAGTTCTAGTTACGTGTTGCTTGTTAATTTGTTTGCTTTTGAAGCTATAACGATTTAAAAAGAAATAAAAAAAGAATCCTTTGGGTGGGGAGGGACCTTTCGAGATGGGAACTTCTTTGTTGAGAACTTTCCCAGGTGGAAACTTTTCGGGGTGAGAACTTTTTAGGGAAGTAACAAATGTGAAATTCACCCATGGTATGTGAAATTCGTTCGTGGGAAACTCCCTTCTATCGCCTTCAATTGTGGAAAGTTCTTCACACACTTGTGATTTTCTTTTGTGACTTAGCTAGACCAGTGATCTTTGCGTATGTAAAATTGGCACAAAGTTGGTTTAGATATCTTATAAATCCAGTGAAATAATAATGAAGCCTTGAATAAAAGTTCAGTCTGTCTTGCTTAAATCTTGGTATTTCTTTCTTTCAGGTGGTGCATTGGGATTAATCCTTGGTGCGACAATACTGACTGTGTTTGAGATTGTGGACTTTGCCTTAGTTTTACTCTATGACTGGATCAGATACAAAATTGCACAACGACAAAGCAAAAAGATCAAAGCAAAGCAAGATGTACAGACAACAGAGAAATAACCAATGTGTAAAAGAATGCCTAAATCTAAATTTGTATAGCTTTGTTCCACTACATTCTATACCAAAGCATTGATATTGATAACCCAGAAATAATACGTCTTGAATTTATTATTTTTAAATTGAAACATAATTTGTAACACAGTATTTTTATGTCTTTTATGATTTCGAAATTTAACTTAGTGAAAATGTAACTAAATATTTATATACAGATTCATCAACAGTTAATAACTTATTTATTAAAACATACTTCATAACACTTCATTGATGATCAAATAATGTCATTGTAAGCTAGATATCTTAATTTTTACAAAAAAGTTAATGTTCATGGTACAAAATTTACATAGCTTGTTTGCCTTATTCTAACATGACACAGCTGTATCCACCATTCTGATTGGCCAATCAAGGAAAAATTTCATTGAAAAATCTGCATAACACCATGATTTTTGAATTATCGCTCATTCTAAAAAGATTCAACTCTGTCGGCCAATCTGATTCACTGATTATAAAACATGAATAACAAGACCACTGCTGCCGTGTGTATCTCCTGCCGAGTATTAAAGTCCAAGTGCATGAAAAAAAAGTTTTTTCAAAACGTTGTATGTGTATGCCAGGTGAGTAAGACAATCCCAGCAATGAAAACCAGACATCAGTCAGAGCATCCCCCACTGAGATACAGCCTCTCAAAGTGGCATATAGAATAACATCCCTGAAAACATGTGTGGAGGAGTTGTGACGAAACACAAGGCACACAAGTGTAGATTTACTGTGGTTTTTGTTATAAATGTATTGGCAAGGATTGGATGTAACTGAATAGGTAACTGATTTAATTGCATTTGGAAGTGACTTTTAAAAGTTTAACTTTAACTGAATAAGGATAATTTTGTTTGAAAAGTTTTTAAAATTTTATATGATAAATAGCATTTATTCTTTAATATGAAAGCTCTCAATCAGACTCCATCTAAAACTGTCAATGATAGAGAGAGAGTGTGTGAGAGTGAGGATTCTGTACAGATAACATTTTACATATTAACCACAAGTAATGTAATTCTAAGAGCTGGTTGGGTTACAGTCATATTTTTACTAATGTGTATCAATCATTGTTAGCAAAGCGTTAGTTTTTTTTCTTTTAGCTTGGGCTGTAAAACTTTCAATGAAATTTTTGAGTATAGTCTATACCAGTCCCTTTATTACTGGGGTCTAGTCTCATATTTGGACACAGGAAAGCTACATACAGGAAGGGTATAGATATAAGTGTCCGGTAATTTATATGACCATGGACAAAATGATGACCTAAAAGTTAGCATACCTCATTCGGCAACTCAAAAAGCTTTGATTTCTACAATGCTCACCATGCCATAAATCATGTGATCACACAACATGTTCAAACTCCAGAGTTCCTCGATCAAGGAGATGCCTGTGAGGCTTACATATCTCCAAATGAACTACTCTTATTTTAAACATTTTCAAGTTGAAACTGACAGGAAAATGGGTAAAAGTGGATGACATGTCTATGTTTTACTTCAATAATATATTTCCTTTTGGCGTTATAACGGAAACAGAGACCTACACAGTTCCTGTATGAATAAAAGTAATCGGGAAGGAAAAGAGCATAATTAATTAAAGCTTAAATTCAATAGGTAATTATGTAATTAATTATATTATTTATACTGATGTTTGAATTGGTTCAAAAGAACACATGCATATATTGTGCAAATAAAGATGGAAAACAGAAGTCAGACATGTTTATTTGTATATCCCTTTATGTAAGATCTAGTAGTACAACCAACAGGTCTCCATAATCTGGCCAACCTTCTTTATTTTTAAGGAGATTGCTGCATTTGCTGTCATCCCAACATATCTGAAGTTATCATTATCAATAATATGAGTGAGGTTTTTAACACATCATTGATTTAAAGTCACATAACCGGTTACTTGGTATTTATTTTGGCACAATGTAGCCTGTGCTTCACAGGGACCAGTTTAAATGAATCTTATTGAAATCTTAAAGATCACTTATGGGGAAATCAAGTTTGATACTACATCTCTAATATTTATAACACAGTAAGACTTATATTCAGATGAATATAATTAAATCTTAAAAGTTCAGGGCCTTGTGCCAAAATGCTGTTAAAAGAACTATCATTATTTATTTATTTGGGTTTTAAAATCACTTTCAACGCTGTATAGGTCATTTCACAATGGGTAGAGGAAACCAGTATATACTGTTGGTCAAGGTTCTGTACTGTAAGAACTGCAGTACCCTGGAAACCATGACAACAACATATAGGTAAAGATAAAAAAAAGTATATTTAAGCTTTTTTTTCTCTGGGGAGGAGGACAGGTGAAAATTGAAAAAGAGGTGAAATATTAATCTCTTCAACAAATCCTTAAAGCTAAAATGGATTACAATTCATTACAACTTATTACAATTTCAGGAAACTGACAAAACATCTTTATGTGTACATAAACAACTAATTTGGTGGTTAAACTTACACACTTTGCACAGAATTCAGTTTGAAATTGAGAAACCATTTTTTAAAAAAAAAACATTATAAATATCTGGAAAGAATTCAAACAGTCCTTCCAAGGAAAAATTGATCCACAGACATTCACCATTCATATGTTAGGTTATAAACACAATCTTAAGTCAACCAAAGAAATTTCAAGGTTCGTAAAGTGAGGAACTGCACATATCAATTATTTGTTAAGTGGTAAAGTGGGTCTCTATAGATACCATGATTTTAGAGAGACTTATAATGTGGATCTGAACTTTGTAGATGTTTATAGTCTAACACACAGAATTCCCAGTAAATAGGGGTAAGGGGTAAACCATCGACAGAAAACTAAGTATAATAGAGTTTAAAACAAATGGTCTTGGAGGACACTTTAGTAGTAACAAAAGCATGTATTTTTGTGTATCAAAAGATAATAGGTGCATTAGAACTTAAAAGTGGTCATGAGGTAAAATAACTTTGAAAGTTGCATAAAAAGCTTTGTAAGGACCTTCAAATGTAACTTTCTTCTCAGAAAATTAATAACAAATAAATACTATTTAGATGTAAATTGATAAAAAACACAAGTCTGCTGTGTCTGTGAGATTACACAGAAACTATACAACACCTTTTGGTTCTCTCCTGTTGTTAAAAATTCTCCTTAACTGACTGACTCCTTAACTCTTCACCCCCCACCCCCACCCCGATTTACCTTAATTTTACTTCTTTAAATCCGTTTCCGAGGATGAAAGTAAAATAGTAATAATCAAATCAATAAAATCTTTCTTGTTAGGTCCATAACCCACTTTTTTGGGTTAAGGCGTGCTTAGATATTCTTCTTCCCTCAATTACTAACTTTGTTAACTGTTACCTATCTAAAGGTGTTGCCCAGGTGGTTTCACAAAATCTGTTCCATTGATTGAAAAGGCCTCATTACCACCTGATGAATTAAAAACAACTACCGCCCTGTCTCTGGCTTGGGGTTTATCTCTAAACCCATGGAACATTTCGTGGCTTCTCATATAAATTATCATGTAATTTCTAATGGAATAAAGTCAATCAGTCAGCCTATAAGCTTGGTCACTTGACTGAAACCGCATTGTGGTGAATTAAAAATGAAGTCAATCTTGCTCTTGCTAGAGGTGACACTACTGTCACTACTGGACTAGTCTGCATTTAACATCCTTGATCATAGTACACTCATTGACTGTCTGTGTTCCTGGTTTTGGTGTTGATGGTGTTGTTCTAGACTGGTTCAAGTCTTACCTCTCTAACCACTCTCAGTGCATTAAGACTGGCTGTGTTATCTGATGTTAAAAGGCTATTGTACAGTGTGCCCCAGGGCTCAGTCCTGGGACCAATCCTATTCTCATTATAAACTACTCCCCTCAGCAAAGTTATCCAAAATCATCCTGGCATAAGTTTCCACTTTTATGCCGATGACACACAGTTATATGTTCATCTTACATGTTGCTCAGGCCATTGATAGGCTGAAAAATTGCTTAGACGATGTGAAAAATTTTTGCAAACAAGCTTAAGCTTTATACCAACATTCCCCCACCCACAAAGTCAATGGTCAAAGGTCAAACATAGACCACTAAAGATCAAATCTGTATTCAATAAGAATATCAAGCACAGAAGTGATGCAACTAACTCTGTCATAGTCGTAGCATTCAAACTAATTCATTTTTCATTCAGCCCCATGTTGACCTTCAGGTCAGCCCTCAAAGGTCACAGCTAAGGTCAAGAGGTCACAATTTTCCTGATCAAGTCAACAGGCACCAACCACCGCCCACTGTAGCATTTTATAATCTCTCAAGCTCAGAAGATTAGATGTGAGAACAGATGACCTCAAGGTCGCTTAGACTAGGCCAGAGTCAGCCCGGAAGGTCACAAACTTCCAGGCTGACAAAAAACCCGGGCACTAACCACTGGACAGTCGCGGCAAATTATAATCTCCCCATTCTGAGATGAATAAGGTCAGAGGTGAAAACAAGGTCGAGTAACCAACCTGATGCTATTATGCATTTTGCATTTCAAGACAGGAAACACCCAATTGGGTTTTTAATTTTTATTATACATTGATACACATAACTTCTATGACTAAAAGATTATTTTAAGACAAAGCACATAAATACAAAGACTAGCTTAAAATATGAATTATTTTAGCACCTGCACCACGAACGGACGTGGTGCCCAAGCCCAAAGTGCCATTAAGGTATGGGCAATGAACGTGGCTACAGGCAAGCCTGGCACCGAACTAAAAAATTTCCATTTTTACACAATTTTAAATACTAAGAAGATGCAGATGATTGATAATGTACTCCTAAAGATAATATTTGAATAAGCCCTAATATAGTACCAAATAATAATTTTTTACACCCAATAACTTGCAACTACAGTATGATAGAGTAAATGAGTAAAATCTTAATGCCACAGTTGGCAATAGAATTTACCCAATTTTAACAATTGTTAAGGACAAGGGAGGTTAACCTCGAGTAAGAAGTTAAATTTTAGGTGATATCAAGATAGGAATTAGTTTTAGATAAGCTAAGCCCGCTGGGAAATGCCCCAACATACGAGTAATACATTTTAGGTGCTTTCTAACTATACTGTCAGTAAGGGGAAACCAGCGGCCTTGCCTACATATACAGAACAATGGGTCATTCTGAGATCCTGTTACATTGGCTAGCATGTATTTCAAAGCAGTAACAGGGCATAGCCTGGAACCAGGCACTACTGGGATGTGAATACATGCAATCTTGTCCCTAGACTGGATCGTTTTTGACTATTTAACAAAAATAATGGCCATATCATGAGAAAAAATAATGTCACTTCTGGCCAGATGTCTAGAGACATCAAAACTTCCAAAACTATGGGGTACCATATTAGAAAGTCTCAGAAATGAGAAAAATGCTTACAAATACAATGCTGTGAAGACCTGAGGGGCTTCTCACTTTCCAGTGGCCTCCAAAATTCCCAATATCATGGCATCAGTGAGCACAGAAGTATTTTTGATAATGAGAGGTCTGGTGATTTTTAGAGATCTAATAAACATTTGAATCTTTTCATCTCTAAATGGAGTGGTGGGAAGGTTATAGATAACACAATAAGCTACAACTACAAAACTTCAACCACAGCCATGTTATCACATTTAATGCATAATGCTTTACAGGCCCACTGACTGGCCCATTTCTTAAGGGCCCCCACTATGTTGAGCATCTCCAAATGTACAATGGAGTAGTTATTAAAATTTGTTGGTATGGAAAGGGCATAACACTGATTATCAAAAATGCCACCAAAGCCTGTCAAACAGGTTTCACATCATAATACACTACCCCATTGAATTGGTTCAGAAAGGTGGAAAACCAGTTTAAGTCCTTAAAAGATTCTGCTGTTAATCTAGTGGAGGGCTGGCCCCCATGGACCTAATGAACTGAATCATACAATTAAGGAAGGTCCTAGCTGGTCTAACACATTTTGAAACATACAGGAGCGATCCCAGCAAAGATTGTAGCTCTCTTTTAGAACAAAATTTTTTACTTTCCCATTCAGTACACATCTGGATAATACTTTCTAGTTTTTCAGGGGGAACAGACATGATTCTAGTCTCAGTGTCGACCAATATACCTAGACACACCCTAGAAGTAGTGGGAGCTACCAACTTTTAATGATTCACATCCAAACCCAACTGCTGAAGAAGATCAACTAAAAATTTAAAAGCAGGGTGAATTTTTGAAGGGGTGCCACAGTATATTATATCATCCACATAGTTAAACAAATCAGGAAAACCATGTTTCCTCATAATAAACCTAATACTATCTGTCACTTTTTCAAAGAAAATCGAGCCATGCCTGTACCCAAATGGTACCGATATTGATCGATATTGTATGAATCCAGCTTTAAATTTAGCAATTTTATGTCTCCTGGATCCACTTTAAGCTGGCGAAAGGCCTGGCTAATACCTACTTTACATAATAATGATCCAGGTTCCAATTCAATAACTGTTTTTACAATATCATCAACAGATGAATAATTCATAATAGTTCTCAACTCCAGGGTTAACAGACTGGCCCTTAGGCCAGCTTAGGTCGACAATACTTCGCCTAGTGTCAGAATCAGGTTTATCTCTTGTCATAAAAGGAGAGACATGCTATGCTATGGGCTTATGATCAAATGGCCCCAAATTGGCCCCATGTTTTATCTCTTCCTGAATATAAGTTTCAACATGAGAGAAGAACTGTTTAGCTGAAGCATGATTTTCTTCAGTAGAACAGTATTGTTGTCGAAATCGTGAGGGAACCTGAATTCTCGTAAGTCCACTACTTGTTTATCCCAATAATCACTTAAGTGGAATTTCCAACTATCTATATTCAAATTTGAAACCACTGGAACCCGGGCTTCCAAAACACTTGGACAGTCAAACTGTTTAACTAACTTGTGCAATTCTAAAGGGGTACACGTGGGTCGATTTTTAGTCTCTAGGCCCTCATATACTCGCAAATTCCCCGATTTGATTTTTGCATGCAACATAATCATGACAATTTTGAGCTTGCCTAATTACACAAGGGTCAACTCTTTTCTTCACCATGCTTTGTCGAATTTGTGCCAAATTTGGCAAATTTTTGCCCTGCATCGCCAGCTACAGCGTCACAATCATATTTGAAGCCTGAGTAGGTACAACATGTCTCTGAGCATTTGCGCATCTGATCCGGTCAATTTTTTTCGTATCTGACCAACTGGTCACCTCCCCCTGTTCCATACGGCATAAGAGCACAGCGTGGCTGGCTTTGGCTGCCTGCCACAAAAAATTGTTGGAATCATCAAGGAGGGCAATCAGATGTGAGCCTTAATTTTTTGGCAATTTTCACCTCTCAAAATTCTACAAAATCCAGACATCCACTGTGTGATGTTCAATTGATTATAAGTGATCCTATCCTTGGTATTACCCGCCAATACAAATTCATGGAGCCGTTTCACTCTTTCGTTGACAAAAATGTCCATAGACCCACCCCACTGTGACTTGTATTTCAGATCAGTACCTTTAGAATCATTATCTGATAGTTGTCTGATCCTAGCTTCGACTTGGTCCTGCACGGACCTATCATGTCTCGAGGTATGTAATTTTGGCAATTTCTTTGACTTAATCACCCTCAATAAAACTTCCATTGAGACTTGAACTAGCAGTACCCCTAGCAGCAACAACTTTTTTGGCCTTAGGCTGAGGAGCAGAAGCCGGTCCAGTTGAGTGAGAATCCGCTCATTAATTAGTGCCTGGTCCGGTTGGCTTCCAGCCGTATCCTCTCTATGTCTAAAAATTTTAAACGTGATGGCCTATCCGGTTTTTAAAATTTTTCTTATGACAGTGCACAGGTGAGTCTTCAACAGAATCCTCGCTTTCATGTGTCAACAAAGTATCAATTTCCAAATCACTACCAGTATCAGATTCAGTATTAGACCTAGATTTTGAACTCTGGCCCGGCGAATTCATTTAAAAAGGCACCATCATTGTGTAATTGAACTTCTATGGGAATCTCAACTTTCCAACGCAAATTGCAAGAGTTACCTGCAGTTCTGTGTGTCTGTTTTGCTGCCATCATTCACCAACAAATCAAGGGCAAGACGCCAAATATTTCTACGTATGAGCAATAAATAAAGAATCAAATAATTTGAAAAAGAAGAAAAAAACAAAATAATTTTTTTTTCTAAAATAAAATTTTAGGTCTTGTCTTGTCAACTGCCAGTTCAAATCTGGCCATTCTCCCCTTGACCAAGACAAGGGTCAAAGCTTTAACCAATCAGAAACTGCCATGTGGCCAGTGGACCCATTTATATTATAGGAATGTTTCAAAAATTAGGGGTGAAGGAATGATTAATGTTGGCACTTCGATGCCAACCCGCAACATTGGTTGCCTATCAAGCTTCGCTCTGGTTTCAAGATGGCCTTATTGGTGTATACGTTTCTACAAAGTAGTTATCCTAAATATTTTGAACCTTTTCTTAAACATACATGTAATGTGTACAAAACTCGAAGCGGACAATTTGATGGCGTGCTGAAATGCATTTTGTCCTCAGCTTTACATATGACACCCAAATGATTTGGAATGATCTGCCTGATGCTTTACACTCAGCCAAGTCTCTGTCTTCATTCAGAAAGAAGTTGAAAACGTATCCTAAAATGTTTCCGAAGTTGAAAACGTATCCCAAAATGTTTCCAAAAATAAATAAACTATTCGTCATAAATTAAAAAAAAAAACTGGAGACGGCAATGGTCATGATTTGACACTAAAAATACCGTAAATACACAGAACAAATTAAACAGAGTTTGAAGGAAAGTCAAAACAGCAACAGAAATTATACTATATGCTTCAGTTACCCTACAAAACAGTTTTAAACTGTTTACACAAAAAGTAGAGAATCTAACAGAATTTAAGTCCCCATTTTTGCAATTAGCTGGGTACAGAAATGACCCAAATATCAAAGCCAAATTACCTTTAGGGTAGTAATCAAATCAGAAAATGTTTTGCTTATTATTCAACAATATTTAATAGGCTATATGTGCATACACTAACATGTAGTGAGCAAACACTGCAATTATTATACACTTATTTACATTCACTTAAGGTTTTTTCGTCAGTTAAGCCATAATAACCTCAGTTAATATTATGCCACAAGGATTACTTTAGTAATGGATACCGCATAGATACAAGTTAAGTTTGCATACATACAGAGTCACATACATAAACTATATTGATCACAAATATATATATACATGTATATTGTTATAATTTGTACAAAATGGTATTAAAACTGACAGTAGTATAGTAAAGGAATACTTGTGAAATCTCGGCATTGAATTCCCTGGATTTTCAATGGATTCGTGAACAAAGCCTTTTGTATTACCCAAACATTACAATTTTGACTACAATTTGGGGCAATGGGACTAAGGTGTTCAACTGGATAAAAGCTGGTTAATGAAGAAAAAAATTTTTTTGTATTGTAGCCTGTATGTAATTCACACTTAAAGCAATGTGTCTGATCCAAAATACTCTGACTCTGAAAAGTATTGGACAAAATAAGTGAAACTGCCAGATGAACATTACAGTGGAAAGTATGAGTGTGTCAAGTTTCAAGGCCAACGTTAGAACTAAGAATATGAGTAATTAAAAAGGATATTAAGAAAAGTTTTCTCACAAAAGCTAAAACATGGTAGGTGCATGCTTAAAAATTCGGTGATATATATGACAATAATTGCAATATGTTTAACCAACAGAAGAAATATTGTACATATTGAAGTGACTTGGAGGCTCATTTATTTTAATTTTAATCAACTTATTTCTACCTCAACCAAGGAGGCTATGTTTTGGGTGTATTTATTTGTCTGTGTTATTAATTACTCAATAACTTTTGAATTTTGGCAGGCCTTTAAGGAAGAAGTTATTAAATTTTTGGAAAGATCCCCATCATATTCTAGACACAAAAATCCTAATTTTCAACAGTTCAATTTTCTATGATCTTGGTTTTGTGGTTGAGATTACTCAAGAACAAGAATATTAAAATGCAGTGTTTGGGTGAAGCACAATATGGGGTTACTGAAGGCTGCCTTGGCAGAGGCCTGCACTCTAGGAGTGCTTTGTAGTTACCTTTGTGAAATGTGTGTCACTATAACAAATGAAAGAAACAATTCCAATGAAATATATGTGTGTATCTATATTATATGTGTATACATATATATGTGTACATATGTTAGAAGCTTGTAAATGAAGTGACTTATAAGCCCTACGGGACTGGGTGTTAAATTTATTTCTCGCCTGTATAAACTTTTCATGTATTATGCATGTCACTATAATAAAGAAATAAACTAACTATAACAAGTTAATAATTGTTATTGATACCTAAACAGAAAACAGTTTATTACAACTTGTAGAACATAAGCATGTAAGGCAACTAATGGTTGAAGCCCAATGACCAGAAATGACAAGTACAATGCCAAGTAACTGCTCATTATAAATAAAAGTTAGCCAGTCCCTACATCTCTCCTCTTTTAAGCACAATTATATCAACAGCTCCTGTTGGATCATGGAATGAGCTTTCCCAGTTTGTTAAGTCACAGAATACAGTTTAATCAATTATATCTTGCTAAAGTATAAAAAACTAAAGAGTACATTATTTAGGTATAACTTAACTATTCTGTCCTGAAAGTTTGGAGCAAAGTCATGGCAAATGTGGACACCAGGCAAATATATTTATAAATGTGCTAGTGACCAATTCAGCCTGGATATTCATATCTTTACCAAACACAACAGAGATGGTTACTGGTTACTCGTTATCACATTTTGGTATCTTATAACAGACTGTCACGTCTGTGTGGGTTTGACTCAAAGAACTGACAAATGCTGAGTGTCTATCCCAATATGACCCTGGCTGTTGCCAGGGGACATAAAACCACAACTTTGACTTTCTGTGATAATTTACCACATGTGACAGCCACTAGCCTGTAGTATGATCCCTCAGATTTATAATGCAGATAAAACACATAAAAGTTGAAGTAAACATAAAAAAACTCAGAGATGGTATATGATTGAAGTAAACCCTGCCTTTCGTAACACATACCATGAATATTTATAAAGAAAATATATGAAAAAAAAACTTCTTTAAAATTTAACACAGGGTGAAACAAAAGAAGTAACACATAACAACTGGAACCTTCCAAATGCTGATAATCCAGAAAATGAGAAAGAAAAGCTGGGAAATCTTGGAGAAATTGTGGTTGGACAGAGAATTGAGTCATTCATCTCTGAAGTGTCTGTGGTGGGTCTGAAGTATGTGGTGCTCACTGGAGCGATGTATGTCAGGAAGGCAATATGGTTGCTGTTTGTTCTGGGGGGATTGGGCTTTATGATCTACCAGTTTTATGACAGGTGTTTAAAGCTTTGTTAATTGGCATTGAAGAACTACTGAATTTACATATTATAATAAATAAATCCTCACATTAGCATAAATTTGATAACTTTTTGGTATACATTAAGCAGTATTTTAAGGTAGATAAACAGACTTAATATGTTATTTGTGAATTTTATCTGCTAACAGAAATGTTAATTACATGATGGCTTTCAGGATGTCAAATGTAAAGGTTGACAATTTTGCCCATTACAAAAAAAATGTCATGCATGGCTTTACATCAAGTTTTTACAGGTTAGTCTTGGTCTAACATAGAACTGATTTAATTTGGTGAACCAAATCTGGGTCCAGTATTTTATGGAGAATATTAATTTTTTTCATTGCAGTCATAAGCAATAGTGGAGGTGTTGAGGGTATGCATTCCACTGTAGGCTCTTGTTTAGTCTCTTTTCATTAACTCCCAATGCATACCACCTATTGTCATGAGCCATGTTTTTAATGTAGTTTTTAATCGACATGTTGTATATTCAGAATCAGTTATTTCATATCCAATCCTACAACAGTGAAAGTGACAATCAAGCCGGTGGAGGAACTTGAATTTCCGACAGTGACAGTTTGCAATGAAAACATTGTCTCCAAATCTCTGACTGACCTATTACCAGGTATGAATTAATGCTGAGTTAATAATGTTTTAAACTCTCAAGCAACTATCGAGAAAAATGTGACACCCATTGACAACACTCACTAAGGTTAAGTTTTTTTAAGTGAATGTTGTTTTGGCATTCTTTGAACATAGCGACAACTGTGGCAATTATTTCTAAAATTGGTTTCCAACCCAGCCTAATTTGATTATTATGACAACAAATAATCGTAATTAGTTCAGAACTGATGCAATAAATATATTTTGGTTTTGCAAATAGTTGCCCATTGTATTGATTCTACTATATTTGATAGTATTGATGATAGTACCAGTGTTCCTGGGCTGGTATTCACAAACATGGCTCAGTGAAGATCAGATCAAATTTGTGTAGAAAAGATTATTGAAAAAACTTTAATCCAGATTTTTGGATCAGCTTATGTTGCTTTTTCAGGGGCATGTGATCTAATTTTCGGATTAAATTTTGATTAACTCTGATCTATGCACTCTAATAAATTAACTTTTAGACCAAGATGAATTAAAATAATGACAGAAGATATCTCAGAAAAGTTGATGACTGTGTCACATATATAGATACTGTGTCTGTGCATTATTTAATCTGAACTTTATATGTATGTATTAAAATTTAAAGGGAGTTATTGATTATGTGTTATGTGGTACTGATGTTTATTGATCTATTTATGGACTGGGGGAATCCCTCTAGGCTAACCCCAGTGATGCTATTAACAGATTTGGGAAACCCCTATAAGCTACCTGTAGGTTCTAGAACTTCCTCACTGCCTCTGGTAACAGCTGTTATGTTCTATAAGATTCTAGAATTTATGTAAGTATATATAAGGACTGTATATCTGACCACAAATTAACTTAGTATTCGCTGGCTATAAGGAAGGCTACTTATGTTTTAGAACTAATATCAAGTGGATATAAAATACTTGTGTTGTTGTGAACTTTCATTGGAGTGAACTGGATACATTGTCTGGATAGAAGTGCTGTACTTGAGATATTGTGCATTCATATACCAGAGAGTGGATTTACTGCATTTTGGACATTATCCATATCTTGGAGTGGACAGTACAGTTGTACAAACTCTCTTGATATCTCTATACAGACATTTTGTGTGACTGAATATGAGAACAGCTATTTAATCCAATGGCTAACTTCAGTTTGTTTTAGTTTGATCTGATCTTGATCCAATCTTAAATCATATTAGTGAATACAAGTCCTGGTTGTGGTAACAATCTCGCCTCCCACCTCTGAGATCGGAGGCGACAATGTTAAAACAACATTAAAACCTGAATAAATAAATAAATAAACTGTCCTGGCTGGCACTTGAATACTTTCCCTCATGTTCATAAGTCTGAGTCTTGACTTCAAACAATATGGTATTGAGCAGTGGATGCAATGAATCCTCACTTTTTATAACCAGAATATCACGTGGTTTATCTGTTTGCATTGCATTTGATACTTCTTATAGGTTTTACAGATCTGATAGAGGATATCTTCCCTCTTTGGCCTGATGAGTCTTTTCAACCTAGATTTGATGCCGTTCCAGTAAGTGTCAAATGTTTTATAATGCACTGAGATAATGAATGACATTGTGTTTTTGTAAATATATCAGATTGTGAGGGGGTTTCTATGACCAAGTCATTATTAAGTTTGGCACAATATTGCTTGGTTCTCCCTATTTTAATTCTAAATTGACTTTTATAGTGCCTAATCTCTCTTATATTTAGCAGACTCCAAGGCGCAACAAAAAACCACTTAGTATGAGTATCCAGGTACAGAAAAAGGGTTGCTCAACTGACTGGATGAGACCACCAGAATGATAGAGGGGCATAAATTTATAACCATCAAGCGGTAACACCAAACATAGTATACACACAGTCAATAGATGACAGAAAACCAACAAAAGTCATTGATTCTTCTAAAAGATTAATGGTATAAGAGAATATATATTTAAAATTTTTCCAACCTAATGTCCCTGTTCCACCAAAAGATTAAGCCCCAATTCATCCTGGGACCCTTAATCTTTGAGATTCGGTGAAGAAAATCTGAAAATGGGGGAAAATGGAATCTTGATGCAGGTGTGAGATCAAGCCCAGATCTTCCCTAGGAAGCCTCAGATGTCCTCAGACAAGTCGCGATCGTTGCCGGACTATGAATCGATTAAGCCAAGTTTGTGATCAGTTTCAACCCCGATCCTGTCGGGATATACCGACTGGGTCTCAGACTGGTCTGAGGCTTCCTCAGGCCTCCAGGGACTAATAATCGATTCACAGAGACATTGGGCAATTTTGTTAAGACAGACAACATAGGATTGTGTAAATTTGGGGCTCTGGAAATTTTGTGGGTAGGGGCAAAAGTGGATCGGTTACAGCCGTGGCATTTCTCAAACATGTTTGATATTTCTACCGACCACACCAGACCAAACAGATTCAAGCTGACTGTCCCAGGGCCAGGATTCACAAAGATTCTTAAGCAAGAATTCTTACTTAAGTACAACATTTTTGGTTATATTTATGTTGTACTTAGGTAAGAATTCTACATGTTTTGGAAACAGCTCCCCAAAAACCCTTAATCGGTATCCTTAGTCGTGTGGTGGAACAGGGTCAAGAATACAAAACACATTCCTTGCCCTCATCAGACTTATGGCAATGATATTCTGTCGTGGCATAAAATTTTGAAATACCACTCGGGTATTTTTTTCTAATGTATTACACCAAACCTATAAAACATAATTTTATGTTTAAGTATTAATGTTCTGGTTTTGTAGCTTCTTGAAGAAAATCTTCAGATCGAAGACTGGTTTGATATTTGGTTGAGGGCCTTACCCTTTTATGGAGGACAATGGGGTGCTGTAAGTTTTTCACGTTTTTTGAAATTTGTAAATCGAACTCTTACATTTATCTAAGACTGACTGAGACTCAGTTAGCAATGATTAAGGGTTTTGGCTTCAGCATCTGCTTCTCAAGTTTTGGACTTAATTTAAGACTGCAATGAGATTTACTTAGACTTTTTTCTAACTTTATTTCAATAATTAAATGGAAATCGCACGATTTTGATCAACAGTTAAGATTTTTTTTTAAATTTTGTTTCAAGTTATGTTTTCTTATTGGTTCAAGGTTTGTTTTGTTATTTCCCCAATAAACTAAGTATTTGAAAAAAATCTACTCACAGAAGAGGACTCCATTTAAGATTAACCAACTTCCTTATCAGGAAATTATCAGGAATTTTTTTACTACCAGTGTTTTCAGCTTAAAGAAGGTTTGTATCTGAGCTTATCACATTGAATTGTGTCTTTATTGGTTTGATCTGTGTTTTTTATGTTTAATTTGTGGGTAAAATATACATGTAAAAACAAGGAAGAACAAAATACATAAACATAGTTATTAAATAACATAAAAATACACAGTTTCTAAAGTACCATATTGTCTGTGTAAAAGAACACTTCCATGAGCGTCCATGAATATTTTAATAATTTCTGTCATTTAAATTTCATATTTTGTTTTACTCTATGTTAGCCAACTGTGCATGCACTAGATCTTTAACCAGCGCCCATTTCCTCAGAAATTTGGGCAATTGTGAATTTTATAGTGGCTAAATACTCATGCTCTATATAAAATTGATGTAATTTATGGGAAAATGCTGCAATATTAAAAACTGATCCTTTTCGTGCTATTTCAAAAATATAGTCCTTTATTAAAAAGTACCAGTATATTGAAGGTCTCAGAGTGATTGCCGGCTTGGATTTTTCCCAACAAAACCTCCTGAATGGTGAACTGACATGTAATACCTGTTAGGGACTCAACCCATCTATAAAATTTGGGCAGGAAATCTTTTACTTTGGCACAATGGAAGAAAAAGTATTCAATCGTTTTCTCAGATAACCCCCAGTTTCTGCAAAGATTAGTTTCTGTTTTAGACATTTTAAAGAGCAAGCTTCTATCGCCAAGGATTTGCTGGATTTTTTGATACCAGAGCCAAACAAGGTCATTATCCTTAATTAGTTCAAAGCAATGGTGAATATTTTTTTCCATTCTTCATGGGAATTTTTTTTGAGAGTGCCTTAGACCATTTCCCCTGGTATTCTTTAAGGTTATTTATATTTACTCCCTTTAAACTAAAAGTTGGTAAAATATTTTAGTCCCTTTTCGAGTTTTACTTAATAATCCTATCAACGTCAGTCGGATTGGTTTTAAAACTGGTCCAGTAATCTTAAATTTTTAAAGATAATTTGTCAACCTTATCTTTAATCTGTAACAGTCCAGGAAGTTACAATGGTGTCGAGAATACTCTACCAGGTCATCATAAGATAATACTTGTCCATAAATATTACAAACATCTGCGATAAATATACAACCATTTACGTACATATTTTTCTGAAGGAAAGCCGACTTTGAGATGTGTGGGTTGTACCACAACTTCATATTCATTGGTTCTCTGAAAGTGATTACTTCTAATATTTGTTGCCAACTGGTTAGAAGAGTGTAATAGAATTTACTGCTTACATTGTCTTTTAGTTTCTGGTGCGATAGTAAGTCCATCACAGAAAAAAAAATTTTGCTACTTATATTATATTCTGTTAAGGTTTGACCATTGTGAACCACTATCAGTAAAATATCTTTTTACCCAGGTTAGTTGCAGGGCATCTATGAATGTTCCCAAAATCTACCATTTTTAGACCTCCCTGCTTATAAGGTTTATTAATTATGGTATGTTTAATTATTTTATCTGGCTTACTGCTCCAAATGAATTTATAGAACATAGAATTAATTTGCTTAATATTAGATGCAATAGGCTTTGGTAAGACGGTAAAAAGATGAATAAATTTTCACAATATTAATGTTTTGAAAATGTTAATTCTGCCAATTGGTGTAGTATATCTCTCATTCCAAAAGTTTTACCTCTTTGGAATTTCATCAACAATCACACTGTAGTTTAAATTTGGAATAGCTGCTAATTCTGTATAAAATTTAACCTCTAATAAATTGAATGTAGTTGAACCCCACCTTAGATTTTTATCAATATTTAGTTTGTCTTTCGAACCTCGCTTTTTCCCAATCCATATAACTTGAGTTTTATCAGTATTAACTGGGAAAGCTGGTAGTTGCTTGCCGTTGGTCGGCAGTTTACAGTACAGAACCCTAGCGAACTATATGTACTGGTTTCCTCTGCCCTTCCAACTACCCGTCGTGATATGACCTGTACAGTGTTGAAAGCGACGTAAAACCCCAAATAAACAATCAGTATTAACAATCAAATCAGAGTAATTACCAAATATTTCTAACGTGCTTAATGCTGACTGGGGGGGGGGGGGGGGGGGGGGGCACACTCACCATTTAGTATCAATGTAGTGTCGTCGGCAAACTGGGTTACTTGGATCTCCTTACCTTTGACATTTATACCTTTAATATCCTGGTTGGATTCAATCATTATATACAAAACCTGGGCACATATCAAAATGAGGTTATACAGACAGAGGGTCTCCTTGTCTGTTTGATCTGTATTGTTTCTATTCTTTAATGATGTTTTATGGATATGCTGTCACTTTGTCATCCACGTATGACGTATGTAGACGCAGATCCTATGTGGCTATACATTCTATCATATTAAAACTTTATTGGTCTTCTTGTCAATTTTAAAATCATAACTGAAAGTTGTAAAAAATATTGACATTTTAATGCCCCATAACCTGTGCAGCTGCCTTTTTTGGATTGCTTCAACTCACATTTTACACATGTTAAATATTTTCATTAAGATCCTCTCTCAACTAAAGGGTCGCACTAGTCTCCCACCTCTGAGGTCGGTGGTTCAAACCCGGAACCCTATGTTTGAAAGACGGTAGTTTCTTACCAATGGTCAGCCGTTTACAGTACAGAACATTCACCAACTGTATGTACTGGTTTCTAATGCCCACAAATCTACTCATAATGATATGACCTATACAGTGTTGAAAGTGACGTTGAACACCAAATAAATAAAGGGTCAGCAGACATTTACGCAAACAAACAAAAACATCTCTTACACACACAAAAAAAAAACAAGCTTAAGCGAATATTTCTGTCATCGTCTTCAGTTCCGTTGAAACATTTGCTTTAGGGTTGGTTGGGTTGGTAGACATTACCTCACATTTAACTTGCATTTGTGACTTAGAAACCTAAGTTTTCAAAGGAGGCATCCCCAGATGCCTTTGCACAGCCCCTTTCTTTTCCAGGTAAGACCTTTTCAGGTCATTTCACTCGAATCCATGAAAAGTGCCCTCCTAGAAAAGTGCCCTCCTAGAAAGGTGCCCTCCTAGAAAAGTGCCCTCCTAGAAGACTGCCCTCCTTCAAGTTTGAAGGGGTGGAAAACTGCCCTCCTTTTCTCAGAATGATGATGTTTTTATTTTTGAAATTGAAATGATATTATTTGCTTATTTTTCTACTTAAATCTAATTACTTCTTTTCTTTACCTCATTATGCACTGATAGGATTAGTCTTAACAGTCCCCCAAAAGTTCCCCAACACAGTGACAAGAGATGAGGGTACTCATGTTTATTACATAACAAATGTATAGTTATAGGATATACATACTGTAATACACTCTAATACTAAATAATATTTACAGGTCCCAAAAGTTACACATATTACTTTTTACACATGTAAAATTTTGTATGCATGAGGTACAAAGTACAATTACATATGTATGGTTTTAACAATAATACAGTATAATGAACATTTAGTTATAAACAGAACCTAAGTGACCCTTGGAAGGTCAAAAAGTCATGTGTAAACAGAACCTAAGTGTGGCCCTTGGAAGGTCAAAAGGTCATATGAGGTGAAAGGTCAGACTGCTGTCAGTCTGACCCCTAGTCATATTTTGAAAAGGTCAGAACAAGGTCACACTGATAAAACTGGGAGATTTTACCGAAATGAGATTCCTTCACATGTTATATAAAAGTGTATCAAGTGATTTATTTTTCATGTATATATTCCTAGGCAATGAGTCCCTATGAGACTTTACATATTATGAAAAAATCCCTATCAGTTAAAAATAATATAAAACCACTAAAAGAGAAATAAGCCATAAAAATATTGACAATACATATAAAAGAGTCTGTCTACTTAAAATTTAAAACTGTCTTTAGTACAGCTGCACAGAACAGACGACAGACTCACACATATATATATACAATCAAGCTCCATACAGACTGTACAGGTAGGGGCCCATAAGGGTAACAGGACTACATAAGGGAGACCTTGGTAGAAGGTCAAGTGACAAGGAGTCAAGGGACAAGAGGACTACATACTGGCTTTGACCTTGGTGAAGGTCAAAGTGACACACACACCTCATAACGCAAGACACGGCGAGGGAGGGTGGGGCTTTCAGGTTTTGATCTTACTGGTTCAAGAAACCAAGTAGGAATGATGGAGGTTTACATATTTTCCTGGCTTGGAATATAGGGAACCAATGGTACAAGATGTTTATATGGTTACCTAGAAATGCAAGGATTTCCTGGTGTGATTCTTGGGGGAAACCCCTTACATAATGTGAGTTAAATTGCTGGACCAATGATTTTGTATCAATACACTTTAGTTGCTAGGGACAAGGGTACCCTCGTCTTAATTCCTTTATTGTTCCAAGACTCTGTCTCAGTAGCTTTGACAATGGGAGGGTCATTAGGTGTCTATTGTTTAACAAATTTTTCATCTTTTTCATGAAAAATAATTTTCTTGTAATAATTTATGTTATATTGCCCATAAAAATGATTCTTGAATTTTATTATCTTAAGCTGGGCTGATATGTTTTAGCCCATCTCAACATAGGTTGGCCTATCTCAAGATAGGCTACCCAATTCAGAATCCTGACTCCTAAGTTGGGCTCCAACATTATCACCATAATAGTTGATAGTGAAATTAGTGCTTACTTCCTATATGTGCTTACTTGTGTATTATCATAAATATGTTGTCACAATCATGTTATAATTCTCTGAATTAAATGTCTTTAAAATGCTTATTAAAATGCTTATAAAATATTTTATGGTGTTTCATTTGAGAAAAGGAGGGCATCTTTCCGGCCCTTCAAAAGGAGGGCACGTTTCTAGGAGGGCAGTCTTCTAGGAGGGCACTTTTCTAGGAGGGCAGTCTTCTAGGAGGGCACTTTTCCGTGCACCAGTTTCACCCACACTTCCATAATTTTCCTAGTTTAGCTAAGTGTGAGGACAGTGTAACAGGGTTTAAGATTTTAGCTGTGCAACTGTTCTGAAATGTGTGAACGTACATTATCATGAAACCCAGGTTCTTTATTGCACAAAACTTCTAGTGTGTCTGTGTTATCATAAACCCCAACTAGTTTTTACCCCACAGCCCTTAAGGGCTGTTGGGGTATTGTTTTCACCCATGGCGTCCGGATGGGTGGGTGGGTGGGCAGCGGGAAAAAGTTTGTGCTGCCTGTATCTCAGAAATCGTTAGGTGTAGGAAGTTGATGCTTGGGAGGGACATTAGTTAGGGGGTGTAGGTGTGCAATGTCATGGTGTGACCTTGACTTGACCTTTGACCTTGCCGTAGTGACCTTGACCTATAAAATCCTGTCCGGCCTATATCTCAGAGACTGTAAGGTGTAGGAAGTTGATACTTTGTAGGGACATAGTTAGGGGGTGTCAGTGTGCAATGTCATGGTGTGACCTTGATTTGACCTTTGACCCTGCCGTAGTGACCTTGACCTATAAAATCTTGTCCAGGCTATATCTTGGAAACCGTAAGGTGTAGGAAGTTGATACTCGGTTGGGACATTGGTTACAGGTTGTAGGTGTGCAACATCATGGTGTGACCTTGATTTGACCTTAGACCTAGCCGTAGTGACCTTGACATATAAAATCTTTTCTGGGCTATATCTCGGCAACCATAAGGTGTAGGAAGTTTATGCCTGGTACGAACATTGGTTAGGCAGTGTAGGTGTGCAATGTCATGGCGTGACCTTGATTTGACCTTGCCATAGTGACCTTGACCTATAAAAGCTCGTCCGGGCTATATCTTGGACACCGTAAGGTGTAGGAAATTGATACTTGGTAGGGATATTCGCTAGGATGTATAGATATAAAACGTCATGGTGTGACCTTGATTTGACCTTTGATCTTGCCGTAGTGACCTTGACCTATAATGCCTTGTCCAAACTAGATTTCGGAAACAATAAGGTGTAGGAAGTTGATATTTGGTAGGGACACTGGTCTGGGGTTATAGGTGTGTAACGTCATGGTGTGACCTGGATTTGACCTTTGATCTTGCATATCTGATGTTATTTTATCTCTCTACAGGGATATGTGATACTATTTTATCTCTCTACAGGGATATGTGATACTATTTTATCTCTATTACAAGCACTGTTAAAATCATATTAGAATTCAGTAAGGGTTTTACTTTTGCAACTTCCCATTGTAACATTTTGCCCCAACTCCACATATAAGCATGTATTGCCACAACTGTATGTATGGGTAATATTCAAAACATTCAAACCATAATTCGACCATACAAAATTGTGATATTTTCATTGACAGCTATTCTCCATTTAAGAATTTTACAACTTAATAATTTTTAGTTTGCTGAATTGTCTTGTTTTAATACTTAATCTTTACAGTGCTCTTAAAGTATCCCAATCTGTGTACTGTTTGACTACTTCTATATCTCATGGTGTTGAAAAATATTTCTCCAGGCTGTGAGGTACGGGCATCCCAGATAGCAAGACCCTAGTGGGCCACCGTTGGCTATAGGTGGCAAAATATAGCTAGTGGGCCACCACTGAGCCACTAACTGCATTTTTTTCAGAATTTTTATAAAGCATTATAAACAACTTTATAAGCAACCTCAACTATTGTTTTCTGACATATTATTTAGCAATATTCAATGTTAAAACATATTATTTCAAAATATAAATATATTGTGTTTCCCCAGGCTGTGAGGTACGGGCATCTCTGATGCTATTTTTTTATTCATATATTAAAGTGTACTTCAATGTTTCTGCAAAAGACATGATCTCAGAAATCCCGGCCAGGAAATTGTCATATATTATTAAAAACAGTATACATTCCATGTGTTTAAACTGAGCATTGTATCACATTCCCCAAGTCCAAACCAAACCAGGGTTACTCATTTTATTTATATCATGTCAGTCAACGTAGCAGAATATAAACTGTTATCATTGTAGATAACCTACACCCAGAACGAAGCTATACAAGTGCATTATGGCCCAAGATTACATTCATATGATAACAAGATGAACTTGGGTTCTGACCATAAACTGAAAGAGAATATGGTCACTAAGATGTACCACAAATGTACAAAGACATTTTAAGCCGAAGTTGAATTAAGAGACATAAAACTTACAGGTAAAATAACAGCAATCCCAACCTACAGTTGATTCAGTTGTGTCTTGTTTATTACAGTGTACATTTAATGGAAAAGGCTGTAATCCGACAGATATCCAAATAGTGTCAACCGAAATGGGATTTTGTGTGCAGTTTAACGGAGGTAACTATGCCAGGGTTATGTATTATAAATGCATTATCCAGTATTGTTATATAAATATACATGTAATTTTATGTTTGTTATACAAATATTATTCACAAATGGGATAATTGAAAGACAGCCCAAAACGTTTAGTAGAAAGGCTGCACCTATATATATATATATATATTTTTTTTATCAACAGTTTGTTGATAATAAGCTTTAACAACTCCATGAAAAGTGTCAGTTTCAACATAAAGTTCAAATTTCTCCACAGTGTCCTGTAATTACATCCACCAATGAGGTGTTATTTTCACAATCGTTCGTCTGTATGTTTGTCTGTTAGCAGGATTACACAAATACTACTACTAAAATCAGAAGATGGGTTCCCAGTTCCAGGGATTGATTACTGATCTGACTTAAAGTTGGAAATCTGAACAATTCTTTCAAGGTGGTTCTCGGCTTGACTAATCAGTGCCAGGGTTCTAAGGGACTTAAGATCGCAACTTTTGATATTTACCTACTAGTGGGCATTGTAGGCATTCTACATAACTTTAACTATCCATTGAGACATGATCAACGTGATGTGTTAAAGGCCTTAAACCAAAACCTTAAAATCAAAATTGATAAAAAAATTGTTGCAGAGCATTGGTCTGTGGCAACCAAGTACCAATTTCCTGAACAGTATGATCAGAGGTGATATTCAAACCCATTACACATCGGTTTTGGGTGCAAAGAAATTTCCTGGTAGGTACAAATATAGAACAACTTCAATAATATCAGCTCATGTCTGCCCACTTTCATAACCAAAACAGCTTTAATCCATCCACACACCGAGCTTACAATCAGAACAGCCGAACTAATCTGAATTCACACCTGTTTTAGATGGTTCAAACTTTATCTCAACTCAACCTGGATACCTCCAAGGCTTTTGGATGTTGGTCAACATCAAGCAGGATGATTATCTGGCAGCTAGCTCACGCATGGCTGGTGTGAGGGTGGCTGTACACGAGAAACACGAGACGCCATCATTCAACCAATTCAGCATCAAGGTTGGACCCGGATATGTTACATCCATTGGCTTGAACAAGAGAACTGTAAGTAACATGTATTCTTGTTCACAATAAGTGACTGCAGGTTATAATTACTGTCAAATTTAACAATGGCAGGCATAAATTTGACTCAGACTCTTGCTGCAGGTTAGAAAGACTAAAAGTTATCATCAAGTAGGTCTTGAACAATTGTTTGTTTGAATCACATGTTAGTTTGAATCTGGATGATGCACTTTGGAAGTTATCTCAGGGCTGTACAGGAGGGGACAGCATTTCGCAGTGGACAGCGTTTCGCCAATATCTATTGTGCTTCATTTAAAACTGACATCTACAGTGATACTGAAAGAGCTGTATAGCATAGAAAAGTGTGCAATATGTCTTGATAGTTTTCTTGATTTTAGAACAGACAGTATGCAGGATTATAAAGATTAATAAAAAAGTTTATATGTCAGTGAAAAATATGCCTAATAAACTGCATCTGACTGATGCAAAGAGCTGTACGTTCCCTAAACTGTGTCTGGGGTCAATATAAATGCTATTTATAACTTCATCATATGCTAGAATATAATGAGAAGAATTGATCTTTAAGTTTAATTATTGTATGCAAAATTGTTAACAGTCTTTGTACTTTGTAACTTTTTTGGGAACAGTCTAAAATAATTGGCGAAATGCTGTCCACTTTTGGACAACCCCAATTTTATTGCCATAGGAAAAGTTCTATGGACGTATTTGTACTTAACACAAAATATATTTTAGGATGCTACTATCATTTTAAAGTTTGAGGAACCTCTTTTCATTCTGAGAATTTTTTATAAAACCACACTGCATATCTGTTCTCAAGAAACTGCATTTTGGTGTTTTCATGGGCGAAATGCTGTCCTACCTTGTATGCATCAACAATGATGTAATGTAAAATGATAAGATCCAATCTGTCTATAAAGTAGGTACTGGTGTGAGAAACCTTGTCTATATGCACAGAAAATGCTACAAAATATGACAAAACAGCTTTTATTTTGAAGAATTCCCAAGCCACTATATGATTGGTTGGTATAATCAGCATATAAGAGGACTTCAGTGGCCTAGTGGATTAGCAAGTTTGGCATCTAACCATAGGCTGACAATGTTGAGGACCTGTCCTAATATGACCCTGGATATTGTTAAATACCAACTTCGACATTTTATCATCAACATACATCAAATGACATCAAACAAAAATGGCCAAAACTTCCTTATTTCTAGACTGAGTTTGAATTGTTATTACTATGATCTTTAGTTTAACCAGTGTTAGTTCGAAGTATATCATACCAGTATGGTGTGAATGGACCTTTACAATATTGCAGGAAAGACTTGCAGGAGACTTGTACCATGCTTTTTTCACAATGGCAAATAAAGCACTTTTTTGTTTTGTTTTGGCTGGTGATGCTAAATCAGCAAAAATGACAATAACTTTTAATCTATCACTGTGAAATACACGTTATATCATAACGGACAGATTCATTTTGTTGAGACAACCCATAAAAAAATTAAATATCAACTGCGCTTATATTCAAACAAAATTGATTACTTAAATGTAGCTATTATAAGCTATAAGCTTACCATGTGGAACACATGTCCTTTTGCCTTTTCCCCATACATATGTGTGGTTATCTCGAATGGCCACAGGCATCCTGGTCAACTCAAGAAAAAAGAGCAGATACAGCCAGGTACCTTAATTTGTGAATACCATGAGGCAACCTAGATAGTGACAAAGAATGCGTCTTCCTTCTGTTCTGTCCAAAATATCTCATTCTCTACAAAACTTTAAAAATAACTAAAAGTAGTTCCATATAACAATATGTTTCACCATTACAATATTTCATCACATAATATTGATGGATAATAAGTAAGCCGACAGGTTGGAATTTCATCTTTTGTGTCTCCACCAAATATAAAAGTCTGCTCAAGTACCCCACCTACCGACCTAGTGTATATTTTTGTAACCAGATAATTGACCTGCCATATCCGTACACCAACTGCAGTGATGAAGAGGGTTACAGTACCCAAAAATGTCTACAAAGATGCTATGAGAATTATGTGATGGAAGAATGCAAATGCCGCATTTATTATTTTGAAAGTGAGTATTTCCCACATTGAAATTTTACATACAATTCACCCTGTTCTGATAATGCACCTCATGGTTTTGCAACTTATTCCTGTCTTATTGCGCATGTTCTGGCTTTCTAAAATACAGCTAAAGTTGCTATAAATATTTTAAACTGTTCAAAAGTCCTCAGCAGAATGTGTGAGTAGACATAGAGGGTCATACGACATAGAAAACCACTTTGGTTATTTGATAAATCAGCCTATACTTGAACTTAGCTAAGTAACCCTTCGAAAAGTCCAATGGTGAAAGAAATTCATTTTGACCATGAACTTTCATTGATATCCATGGATGTCCAAGAGTACAAGCCCAGGGACGTTTATGTTTTCTGAAATGGCATCATGGTCAAAGACCATAGTCTCACTGGCCTTAAAGTCCATGGCTTCTGAAAACATGATCTAGTCCATGGACTTCACAACTTGTCCATGGACTTTGAAGATGGTCGGTGTCCATAGATGTCATGCCTTGTTAAATGACACCATGGTCAGAGACCATGGATTCATTTACTATGGTCTGGTCCATGGATTTTGTAAATGGTTATGTCCCATGAATATCCATGTTTTGTTAAATAACATAATGATCAAAAGCATCAACTTACTGACCATGATCAGGTTCCCATGGCAGAGTCCATGAAATACACAGGGTTGTCAATGAAAAGTGACCATATGTTACCTGGGTATGTTCTTTGAAACACCAAGTTAAACAGGTGATCTATTTCAAATATACAGAAGTAATATTACCTTCAAAGGGTTTTGACCATTATTTGAATCTGGGCCATATTTTAATGAAATTATTGGTTCTGGGTTAATCAGGCTGTGTCCTTTGTTGATCTTATAAACCAATGAGTTAACAATCAAAGGAATATGTTTATAATACGGATTTCTGTGAAGCTATATCGGCTACATACTATTTCAGCTATCACTGACAGGCCTCATGTATTGGTGGAGTGATTAACAAGATTGGCATTTTCTACAGATCACTTTTTTTGCCTTTTTCCCATACATATGTCCTTCTTGCATCTGACTTTCATGAATTGTGGCACAGATTGATGGCTATTTGTCTGCTCACTGAAGTTAAATTGGAATTTCTTTCTGTCACGGGACTTTTGTAAATTCTAGTGCACAAATTCTCTGATGGCTTTGTGCTCACGCTAGGGGACCAAAACACCTATTGGCCTTGTTTACATGGCACTCACTCCTTCAGGTAGTAGTTCAACAAATCTGCTCCATGCTGTGATATGACATAAGCTATTCAGAGGAATGTGAAAACCCAACTTCGACTTGAAGTATCAATGATGTTTTTTCTCTAAACAGGTGACGACTATATTTCTTGTGACCCAGAAGAAATGTACATTTGTGCTAATCCCAAATCAAGAGAATTTCAAAACAATAACCTCGCCAACACTCTGTGCAACTGTTCTCAACAGTGTGAGACCAACAAATATGCTTATGTGTAAGTATTACAAGTGAATATAATAAACTTTAAAGAGGTCTGGTCAACAGTCCGTTATTTTCATATATTGGACACTTGCAAGCTATTAACCTTTTTAAATTACACACTTTCCTTATTTTGTAATTTCAAAAGATTGTTCAATATTATTCCGAAGTAACAGGGTTTCTTTGGAAATAAGTAAATAGCGCTTCCATTTATGGCCACAATCACTGAGTGGAACAATGGCCCATTAGTGAAAGATATTGGACATTTTTAACAAAAGAAAAACACACAGGTGTAAAGGTTTTCACTATGTTGACTATAACTTGTACAATTTAGCATATCAACTGCACCCTCTTCCGAACAGTCCCTGAAGCAGGCTGCAAAGGAAGAATTGGAAGAAACCCTATGCAACCCTGACTGTAACATCACTGATGACATGATTAAGGAATACATGGAGATACTTCGCAAAGATGTTATAGAAATAGAAGTTTTTTTCCAAGACCTGAAGGTTGAGGAAGTAGTTACACAGAAGGCTTACACAACACTGGCTTTGCTGTGTGATATTGGTATGTTTTAATTGAATTATATTTTCCATGTACTTTGGTAGAAAAAAGTACTCCCCTGTTCAAGGGTCATTCTCTCATTTTTTTTCAATCCAAAAGTAGTTCTCCCATACCTAATGTTCCATTGGCAGAGTTTATTGGTGACTGGTCACACAACCTACTCATTGCAGCTGGCCGAGAATTTTGAGGGGGTAGGGGAATATACAGATGGTGGTCAACGGTAATTGCATGATGGCAAAGATGTCAAACGTGATTTTTATTTTGACTTGGTCGGCAACTCACTGGATCTCCTTTACAGACTGTCACTTCAAAAGTTTGATTGAATGAGGGAAGAGTACTGTTGTATTATAGTACTGTCTGTCATATATCCCTTTACAACCCATCTTTTGGTCAGTGAGGGTGGTCACTGGTGGCCAGCAAATTTAAAAGATCTTGGGTGTACTTGGAGCCAGTTATCAACATTTTACCTCTCATGAGAGAGCATAATTCTGATACCTATTAATAATAAAATGCAGTTTTCCTGACGCGATAAATAGAATGTAAAGATCAATATAATATCATTAGTTTTACTTAATATGGCTCTTGGCAAACAGATGGTCAGAATATAAGAACATAATGTGAATGTTAATGGCAACCTTGCGTTCGATTTGTCAACTTAAAAAATTCAGCTGTTTGTACTATGTGGACTGATGGGTTGCTAAAAACAGAGACACTGGTGACCTAGCAATAATGAGGTAGAAAGGCTTTCATATTAAGCCTCTGTCTGAAGTAGGTCACCATGGTGGCACCTCCAGTGCCAAAGAACAGATCTGTCCCCAACATCACCTATTAAGTCACTAAAATAATCATGTTAAAGGTCAAAATTGGGGTTTATAACCCTTTCTACAGCTAAAACCACAGTATATACCACATAGTGCCACAAGCTAACTCACAAACCACTGAAATGAGTTTGATTTACTTGGATTTAACATCACTCTTAAAGTCTTAATACATTACATAGGTTACATCATAACAGTCAGTTTTAATGGCAGAGGAAACTAGTACATAGAAGTTGGTCAAGTTTCTGCACTGTGTACTGCCAGGCATCAGTAAGCAATTAACAACTTTCCCACATAAGGTCTGGGGTTACCAATGACTTAAGAGCCAAGTGGTTAAATGACAAATGTGGTAAAGAGTCTAAAATTTGCCAGAAATCTAAATTTCGCCACCTCTAAAAACCTTACTTTATTCTATGAAAAAAAAGGATATTTTATCTTACAATTGGTAGTTTTCAGTTCAAAAAGCCTTAATTTACTACGCATTCAACAAATTTCACCTCAATTCATTTACTTTATTAGTGTTTCCACATGTGGCGAATTTCGGGTATGTGGCGAATTTTACATTTCTTACTCTAACCCAGAGACCTGATTCATAAACATGTTATTATCGTTACAGAAGTGTGTATTTTTCCCTCTTGCAGGTGGAGCATTGGGGCTGATCCTAGGTGCCACAATACTGACTGTTTTTGAGATCGTAGATTTTCTTGTGATATTAACCTATGATTTTATCAGGTATAAAATTGCACAGCGGAAAAACAACAGAACTGCCCCAGAGAAATAAAATCTTTTTAGAGCTGTATCTGCAGAGAACTAACTTGTTTGACAGAACACTGCAATCCTAGCAAAGGTTGAAGTTTTTGTCTCATGATAAAGTTGGTGTTCCTTTATATATCTGTGTCTGTGATTACTCCAAAAGTAATGAATGAATCTGTATGAACTTTCTCATGTGGGTAGGACTTGACTAAAGGAGGACGCGATTAAATTTTGAGAAAAGATCTGGATTGCAATCTGGATGCAAAAAAAAATCCTGAATTTTTCAACAGTCCCATTTTCAATTAGTAATTTTGTTAAATTACATTTTGGAAATACTCCGCTGCCTCGCTGGTAGTCTACGCTTTGCAAGAGCTTTAGTTCATTCTACAACACTGTTGAACTTTGCCACAAGTCTTAATGCCAGACAACAGTGTAAACGTTCAATGGAAAGGAGCCTTCAGTCATCAGACATTTGTTTCCACTTATATGGGAATTTCTACTCCACTACTTTAAACGGGTTCCATCAACAAAGAGACTACTGGCTACTGTGCTATGTGGAAATTTATTTTTTACAAAAATATTCAAGACAATAATAACAGAAATATCACAAATAATAACTTCAATGTTATGTGAAGATGATAATCATTCTTGATTTGCCAAAATAATTAAACTTCACAGTATCAAGTTCATAAAATTTTTGGTAGCATCCTTCCTTTTTTAATACAACTATTTCACAAATACGGAGTAGTTTATATATTAAAAATATTTTCACAAGTGTATCTGTATCAGTTTTTTCTGTACCTCTGAGACATTACATTTTGACAACTCAGATATAGTATATTTCTACATCAATGTTAATAAACCATCTGGCACATTCCATGCTCTAGGGGTTTATTTTTTCTAATTACTGGTCAAGATCTAACTTGTCTCTTACAAGGTTAAAACATTTGAAATATAACAAGAATAGAAAGGGAAGCTTTTGAAAGACAGTTATTGCATCCTTTCACAAAATATAAAGTGTGAATTTTTTTTCTCTCTTTTTTTCTTTTTATACTTCAGTTTCCAAAATATTTATAACTTAAACAATACTCTAGCAGAGATGGGATGACGCCCTATTTTCCATACTGGTATCCTGCCAAGTAAAACTGTTTTAACAGTAGTGTTCCAGTGTTGTCCCAATCCATGTTTGGTAAAAGATAGTGGAGTTTAAAGGTAAAACATGCTCATTATAGTCACTACAAATAGCACCAGAAATGATTGTACCCCACACCCTGGGTAAAATAGTCTTGGATACCACGAGATTTAGAAGAGGCGAAAGAGTGCCAAGATCAGGAGACCTTCAGAACAGACTGTGTAAGTTATGTAAAGGTGCAGGAGAAATAACACTTAAGAGAGAGAAAATGTATGCAAAGTTAAAGTATCACAACATTACAATTCAATTGCAAGATGAGGGCATTGAATCATAGGAACTAAAAATAGCATCAGAGATGCCCGTACCCCACAGCCTGGGGAAATAGTTTTCAACACCATGGGATATAGAAGTAGTGAAACAGTACAAAGTTCAAGATACTTTCAGAGCAGTGTCAGTTATATTAAGGTCCAAATAACGCTTAAGTAGAGAAAATAATATCTAAGGAAAAGAAATGTATGTAAAGATGAAGTATTAACACAAGACAATTCAATAATAAAATGACAGCATTTATCAGTAAACCAAAAATGGCCGAATTATGGTTTGGATGTTTTGAATATTACCCATGCATACAGAAGTGGCAATACATTCAATGAATGCTTGTGTGTGGTGTTGGAGAAAAGCCTGTGGCTCATTTGATGAAATTCCATCTGTTACAATGGGAACTTGCAAAAGGAAATTCTTAATGAATTCTAATATGACTTTAACAGTGCTTAATCTGCATCAACAGACAGACCCAAAGGTGCAACAAGATTTTGAAGGTCACTACAGCAATGTCAAAGGTCAAATCAAGGTCACACTATGACGTAGCACACCTACACCCCCTAACCAATGTCCCTACCAAGTATCAACTTCCTACACCTCTTACGGTTTCCAAGATATAGCCCGGACCAGAATTTATAGGTCAAGTTCACTACAGCAAGGTCAAAGGTCAGATCAAGGTCACGCTATTACGATGCACACCTACACCCCCTAACCAATGTCCCTACCAAGTATCAACTTCCTACACCTTATGGTTTCCAAGATATAGCCCGGACCAGGTTTTATAGGTCAAGTTCACTACGGCAAGGTCAAAGGTCAAATCAAGGTCACACCATGACGTTGCACACCCACTACCCCCAACCAGTGTCCTCACCAAATATCAGCTTTCTACACCTTACAGTTTCCAAAATATAGCCCAGACAAGATTTTATAGGTCAAGGTCACTACGGCAAAGGTCAAATCAAGGTCACACTATGACGTTGCACATCTACACCCCCTAACCAATGTCCCTACCAAGTATCAACTTCCTACACCTTACAGTTGCCGAGATATAGCCCAGACAAGGTTTTATAGGTCAAGGTCACTACGGCAAGGTCAAAGGTCAAATCAAGGTCAGACCATGATGTTGCACACCTACACCCCCTAACCAATGTCCCTACCAAGTATCAACTTCCTACACCTTACGGTTTCCGAGATATAGCCCGGACAAGATTTTAAAGGTCAAGGTCACTACGGCAAGGTCACAGGTCAAATCAAGGTCAGACCATGATGTTGCACACCTACAACCCCTAACTAATGTTCCTGCCAAGTATCAACTTCCTACACCTTACGGTTTCTGAGATACAGCCCGGACAAACTATTCCCCGCCGCCCGCCCGTCCGGACACCATGGGTGAAAACAATACCCCGAGGGGTGGGGTAAAAATTGTGAAGCAATTAGTAAACTAAAAGTAATGAAGCTGTAAAATTTATTAATTAAATTTTACCTTTCAATACAGATAGCACAATCGGGTGCAAGTACATATAGCAATCCAAATATCTTTGTGATAGGAGAAATGTTTTAAATATGGCAGTAGAAAACATTCTGGCAGATTCAAGGTCAAAGGTCACACTACGGTCCCACCATGAAGCTACATACCTCCATCCCCCAACCAATGTCCCTACCAAGTTTCAATTTTCTACACCTTATGGTTTCTCAGATAGAGACCAGACAAGATTTGTAAAGATTGAGGTCACTAAGGCAAAGTAAAAAGTTAAATCAAGGTCTAATCATGATGTTGCACACCTACAACTCCTCAATTAATGACCATACTGAGTGTCAAATTCCCCCACCTTACGGTTTCCGAAATATAGCTCAAACAAGAGTTCAAGGTTATTTTTGCAAGGTCAAATAAAGGTCACACCCTGATGCTGGACACCTACACCCTACAATCAATGTCCATACCAAGCATCAACATACTACACTTAATGGTTTCTGAGATATAGCCCAGAAAAGTTTTTCCTGTTTTCCTGTCGACCCCCCAGCTAAACACCATGGTTGAAAACAATATCTAGACAGCTTTTAAAGGCTGTGGGGCAAAATCCTTAAAACATGCAAAATATTGGAGAAAAATTTAAAGTATTTCAATTTATTGTCTCTTGGTAATTTCCAATGACTATCAAAATACTGGTTGTACACTTTTGTTCTGGTATTTATGGATTCTGTAACACTGGAAATAACATCTCATCCATATACTCTAGATCAGACACCTATCTCAATAATTATTGTGGTCAAATGAAACTGTGCTCCTGTAATTTGCTTGTAAAATAACGCCCTCGTCTGGTGAAAAGAAACTATTCTCCCGTGAAATGAAACCATTATCTTGTGAATTATTCCTTTATTTACTATCTTCTAAAATTTTCAAACAACTCTATCATGGATGCATCTGTGGCATGAATCAGGATGTATTTTTTGCAGCACTACCCGCAGGGAAGGGTCTATACATTCTCAGGCATTGCTAATTTGAAATGAAACCATTTTTCAGTCGAAGGGAACATTTGCTAGTCCCATTATGGTCACTATGTTCAAATATCCGCTTTCAATCTGAGATACTGAAAAAAAGAATCCAAAACATTGATGATATATTTAAACACTTGAAAATATGAGAAATGAAACATATAAAAGTTCTTTACTAATATTTGTATAACCTTGGTTCATTTTGAGGAAAACATTTTTTTCTGGAGTAAAAAATGTATACAAGTGACATTTGCCGGTGAGGAAATCCCTTTTATTTTGACCTGTGGGAAATTCTTTACACATTTCTTATCCCCAACCCCAATGATAAATACCCCACCACCCAATAGTAAATTTCACTTACTGCAACACATTTCATATTTCTCCTTCTAAGTCTTGAAACTTTTGTCATAAGATTCCATTTTCACAACAGATTTACAAATCTTTGGTGCATAATTGAAATTATTTCTTGCAGTCTAAGTAATAACTACATGGACATTTAATTTTGCTTAGAAAATGATAAACAAGAGGAGAGTGCCCGTGAACGGGCACTGTGTCAGCTGACTGAGTGTTTTTGATTTGTGAAGGTGATTAGAGGACAGAATAATTATCAGGAAAAGGGCTGTACAGAAATACAGTAAATGGTAACTTAACAGCAAGTTCGAAAGAAATTCCGAAGCTGACAGAAGAAAAGGATAAAAAAGTTGTGCCCTGTAAATGGTATTATGAAGGAAAATAACAAGGTAATTGTTTAAGTGTAAAAAATAGGTTAAAACATATTTAAAGAAATACTACAAATGCAATATCCTCGTTCGACCTTGAAGAAGGGGTCCAAGGTCAAATCTAACCACACAAATACATTCCCAGCCCATGATTTCCTATGGTTTACCATTCCAAACCTCTAGGACCAATTATAAATGAGTTATAAGCACTTTTAAGCTTGGCTGTCCTCATTTGACCTTGAAGGAGGGGTCCAAAGGTCAAATCTGACCATACCAAAAGATTCTGAGCCAATGATTTCCTATGGGATGGTTTACCATCCCAAATGTCACCAATAATAAGCGAGTTGTAGGCACTTTCAATTTTCGCTATCCTCATTTGACCTTGAACGAGGGTTCCAAGGTCAAATCGGACCATATCAACAGATTCACAGCCCATGATTTCCTGTCTGTTTACCATCCCAAACCTCTGGGACCAATAATAAGCGAGTTATAAGCACTTTTAAGTTTGGCTATCCTTGTTTGACCTTGAAGGAGGGGTCATTGAAGGTCAAATCTGACCACACCAAAAGATTCCCACCCCATGATTTCCTACAGGTTGGTTTATCATCCCAAACCTCTAGGATCAATAATAAGGGAGATATAAGCACTTTTCATGACTGACAAAAAACACCTGTGGCGGCCATCTTGTTTCTCAAAATCAGGCCAAAAATATTCCCAGACAACATTTTATGGTTATTAATATATACTGCAAACTTAAGAAAGCTAGCTATAATATTTTTTTTCATCAGAGCAGTAATGGTGAAATCTCTCTCTACACACTGCGGCTATCCAGTGGATACAATGATTTACTCAACAGTGAGAACCTGAAAGTAGCTATTGCTCAGCTATGCCATGACATAGAGGTCTGCAATTTCACTATGTTATAGCTGACCAAAAATTCTGTGAATAACATATTTAACAAATTACTCTAAATGTAATAGTTTTCAAGTTACAACTGATTTACTCAACAGTGAGAACCTCAAAGGAACTATTACTCAGCTATGCAATGAGCTACATAGAATAGAATAGAATAGAAACATTTATATAGCGCAAAATTGATGCAACATCCTCTAATGCGCTTGAAATCGAAAAGGGAAAGTCGAGGGACGTTCGAGGTCATGATCCAAGGTTAGCGCCCGCCAGGGAGATGTACTATGGTGGAGGATATGCTAATCTAAACAAGTAGGTCTTTAGCTGGCTACGGAAACCTGTTATTGTTTGTTGTGATCGTACTGATTGTGGGAGTCTGTTCCATTCTATGGGGGAAGCCACTACAAAACCTCTCCTACCGATGGCCTTTTTGTGAGAGGCTGAGGAAAGAGAAAGACGATTTCCACGTGTTAGACAACTGGTTTTGATCAAGGATGATAGGTATATGGGTTGAGAGAAATTTATAGCCTTGAAAGTAATTAGATTGTACTTAAACAATATACGGTAAGTGATAGGAAGCCAGTGTAGTTTTTGAAGAAAAGGAGTGACATGGCTAGTTCTATCAAGTCTAAAAACAATTCTACAAAGGGCATTTTGTATCTTTTGGAGTTTAGCAACATTGTACTTACTGATGCCATAAAGTAGGGAATTGCAGTAGTCAAGTCGACTACTGATCATTGAGTTTGCAAGCAAGGCTGCAGTTTCCACACTGAGGAATTTACGAATACGTCTTAGGTCCTTAAGGTGGTAGTAGCAGGCTCGACACATATTAGTTATGTGGTTGGAAAAGGTGTTTCCAGAGTCAAAAATTACACCCAGGTTCTTGACTGTATCAGTAGGGGAAATAGAATTTCCGAGAAGTTGAGTAGGGAATTTATTAATGAGGGACTCTCTGGCTTGTCTATCACCTATTATAATAAATTCAGTTTTCTCGGGATTGAGTTTCAATTTCATGCCAGCCATCCAGTTTTGGATACATGTGAGACACTCTGTAAGCTCAGCGAAATTGGAATCAAAATTCCTATTGTCCAATGCTAGATATACTTGGGTGTCATCAGCATATAGATGGTGGGTGACATTGAAATTGGAAATGATATTACTGAGAGGGGTTGTGTAAAGGGTAAAAAGGAGGGGGCCCAGGACAGAACCCTGAGGCACACCATACGGAAGTGAGAACACATCTGAAAAGCTATTTCCTAATTTAACCTTCTGTTTCCGGTTTGAGAGATAGGATCTGATCCACCTCAACACAGTGCCATCAACCCCAAACCAATATGTCTGAAATTTTACTATGTTATAGCTAACCCAAAAGTAGGTGAACAACATATTTAAGCAAACTACTGTAAATGCAACAGTTTTCAAGCTACAACTGATTTACTCAATAGTGAGAACCTGAAAATAGCTATTGCTCCGCTATGCCATGAGCTATAGGTCTGTAATTTCACTATGTTATAGCTGACCCAAAAGTAGCTGAATAACATATTTGCACAAATTTCTGTAAATGCAATAGTTTTCCAATTATAACTGATTTACTCAACAGTGAGAACTTCAAAGTAGCTATTACTCAGCTATGAAATGAGCCACAGGTCTGAAACTTCACTATGTTATAGCTGACCCCAAAATAGGTGAATAACATATTGAAACAAAATACTGTAAATGCAATAGTTTTCAAGTTATAAGTGATTTACTCAACAGTGATAACCTAAAAGTAGCTATTACTCAGCTATGCCATGAGCTACAGGTCTGAAATTTTACTATGTTATAGCTGACCCAAAAGTAGCTGAATAACATATTGATACAAAATTCTCTAAATGCAATAGTTTTCAAGTTATCAGTGATTTACTCAACAGTGATAACCTAAAAGTAGCTATTACTCAGCTATGCCATGAGCTACAGGTCTGAAATTTTACTATGTTATAGCTGACCCAAAAGTAGCTGAATAACATATTTACATGAAATTCTCGAAATGCAATAGTTTTCAAATTACAACTGATTTACTCAATAGTGAGAACTTCAAAGTAGCTATTACTCAGCTATGCAAGGAGCCACAGGTCTGGAACTTCACTATGTTATAGCTGACCCCAAAATACGTGAATAACATATTTAAACAAATTACTCTAAATGCAATAGTTTTCAAGTTATAAGTGATTTACTCAACAGTGATAACCTAAAAGTAGCTATTACTCAGCTATGCCATGAGCTACAGGTCTGAAATTTTACTATGTTATAGCTGACCCAAAAGTAGCTGAATAACATATTGATACAAAATTCTCTAAATGCAATAGTTTTCAAGTTATCAGTGATTTACTCAACAGTGATAACCTAAAAGTAGCTATTACTCAGCTATGCCATGAGCTACAGGTCTGAAATTTTACTATGTTATAGCTGACCCAAAAGTAGCTGAATAACATATTTACATGAAATTCTCGAAATGCAATAGTTTTCAAATTACAACTGATTTACTCAATAGTGAGAACTTCAAAGTAGCTATTACTCAGCTATGCAAAGAGCCACAGGTCTGGAACTTCACTATGTTATAGCTGACCCCAAAATACGTGAATAACATATTTAAACAAATTACTCTAAATGCAATAGTTTTCAAGTTATAAGTGATTTACTCAACAGTGATAACCTAAAAGTAGCTATTACTCAGCTATGCCATGAGCTACAGGTCTGAAATTTTACTATGGTATAGCTGACCCAAAAGTAGCTGAATAACATATTTATACGAAATTCTCTAAATGCAATAGTTTTTAAGTTACAAGTGATTTTACTCATGATGGAAGTTACTGAAAAGCCCAAAAGTAGCTATTACTCACTTAGCTATTGAGACAGACACCCAACTTACTCACCATATTGTAGCTATGAAAAAAGTAGCTGAATAACATATTTTAACAAAATGCTCTAAATGCAACACTTTTCAAGTTATAAGTGATTTACTCAACAGTGATAACCTAAAAGTAGCTATTACTCAGCTATGCCATGAGCTACAGGTCTGAAATTTTACTATGTTATAGCTGACCCAAAAGTAGCTGAATAACATATTTATACGAAATTCTCTAAATGCAATAGTTTTCAAGTTATAAGCGATTTACTCAACAGTGATAACCTAAAAGTAGCTATTACTCAGCTATGCCATGAGCTACAGGTCTGAAATTTCACTATGTTATAGCTGGCCCAAAAGTAGCTGAATAACATATTTATATGAAATTCTCTAAATGCAATAGTTTTTAAGTTACAAGTGATTTTACTCATAATGGAAGTTACTGAAAAGCCCAAAAGTAGCTATTACTCACTTAGCTATTGAGACAGACACCCAACTTACTCACCATATTGTAGCTATGAAAAAAGTAGCTGAACAACATATTTTCACAAAATGCTGTAAATGCAACACTTTTGAAGTTATAAGTGATTTAGTGCATGATTTCATGAATTTTAATGCATTAAAAATTATTAAAAAAATTTATTTAAAAAAAAGTAAGACAGATCCAGGTCTCATACTCACACAAGAGAATCTACCTCTGGCCTAGTACATATATGCAAGATATGAGAGAAATCCCTGCAATAGTCACTGAGAAAATTGTGATAAAAAGTTGAAATTTTCACACTTTTGGTGGGGGTACCCCCCTTGTAATGTCTCTAGCAAACAGACGAACAGACAGATTTGCATACCTTGAACAATTTTTCATCCTCGATAGATAAGGTATCTTTTAAAAAAAACAGCATCTCTCTAGGCCTTGTAGTTTTGGAGAAGAAGTTGTTCACGCGTACGCGGACGCGTACGCCCACGCCGCAGAGTGATGACATAATGTCAGCTGACTGACAAGTCAGCTGACATAAAAATGCAGTATTTAATATACTTTAAAGGCATCATTTTCACAAATTTTAAAACTACATGCAATGACTGCCCCACTTGTGGCGTAGCTTTTGTGGTTAAAATAAGCTCATAATACCCAGGTTCAAAATAAGCTCATAAGCCCCTATATTTTTGAGATGTACCTGCTTCAAGTGTAGTCCATAACTCAAGGGTATATATTTTTCCACATAAATTTCAACCATATGGAACCATTTAGATACTTTGTAGACTTTAGTTTAAATTCCTTTGTTATTTTACGTTGCATGCTACAGCCTGGGTCATATAGTTTACAGGTGGAGGAACCAGTGCATACTAGTTGGAAGGCTAGAACTCTAACCACTACACCATCGATCCCCCATGCAGACTTTAGCAAACAGTGACTGACCTGTTTTCTACTTTCAATGGCTTGCTGGACCCACAATAGCTCCATCCCAATCAGACTTCTCTGCTTCTTAAGCTCTTCTGCCGACATCCCTACAAATTTGCAAATTTAATAAGTAAATTAAATTTTTATAAGTTAATACCCTATCCAATGGACAATATGCTAAACCGGTCGGCGCAGATAAGTTAATACCCTATCCAATGGACAATATGCTAAACCGGTCGGCGCAGACCGGCCCGCCAAACGTCAGAAAAAGACGTCCTGTGTTTCCACCAGCTGGCCGGTCCTCACACTGCACTCGCCAGGTGGCGCATCGTACTTCCTTCCTGTCTAGACAACCTGACGTCATAGAATCTTTTTTGTTATCTAAACCTATGAAACCCCTAGTTGGTGGAAGGGTCTTGTGTGTCCATTGGATAGGGTATTAACTTATAAAAATTTAATTTACTTATTAAATTTGCAATTTTATTGCGTTAATACATCCTATCCAATGGACAATATGCTGAATAACTACCGCTTGGTCGGTGGGTAAGTTACTAGGGACTTATGCAAACTCAGAAAATAAACTAACAAAATTTCCTCTAAGCCTGGGTCGACCTAAGATTGTCAAGACCATTAAGACTATAGTCGGTCAACAGAAACCGGTTAACCGGTCCAAACCGACTCGCCTCCCCCCCCTTTTTACAGACCTGTTCTGAGGTAGGGGAAGAGAGGGATGAGTTCAGTCCCAAAGGAATAAACCTCCCGAAGGAAGCACGTCTGATCTCTTTTTTTTTTTTTTTTGCCACTACAGGTCCCAGGTGATAAAGCTCAGAATCAGCCCATGCCACATCCTTCAGATAAAATTGTGTGAAGGTATTATGTGATTTCCAGTGGCAGGCTGATAAGATCTGTTCCAAGGAAACCCCGGGTTGGAAGGCTTTGGAAGCAGCACAGGCCCTGACATCATGGGCTTTAACCTGATGTAAAGTGTGGGCCTCCTGATCTGAGAGCTCGTAACATAGGATCACAGTTTGCTTGATTCATGAGGAGATAGTGGCAGGTGAGATGTCCTTGTCAAATCCTTTCTTGAAGGAGACAAAAAACAACTCCTTATTTTGCATGAGGTCTGAGGTCCTGTCCAAATAGTAGCGTAATGCTCTGACCGGACAGAGGGACCTATCAGACTTGAGGGACCTATCCAGAGTCGGGGCCAGGGCTGGTATGACCACTGGAGCCACGCTGTCTGGGCCCTCTTTGGCCAGCTGGTTCTTGGAAAGAAAGCTGGGAGATGGATACAGAGACACCTTAGACCAGTCAGACTGGTGTCTGATGTTCTTAATTTGCCAAGCATGAATCTCACTTCTGCATTTGCCTGAACCCAGGGCTAGGAGGAAAACTGTCTTGAAGGTCAGATGCTTCAAGGAGGCCTCCTTAATTGGTTCAAAGGGAGCCTTTGTGAGCTGGTGTAAAACCAGAGACAGGTTCCAGGAGGGGATGCCTCTTCTGCCCTTGGGTCTGTCTCTATGGAAACTATCCAAGAGACGAGTGAGATTTTCATCTTTGCTGATGTTCAGGGTTGAATTTCCCAGTTTATCAGCAATGGCAGACCTGTAGCCATCAATGGTTCTGGGCTGTAATTTCCTTTCCTCAAAAAGGTACATTAGGAAATCAGCAACTGACTTTACAGGAGGTGCCCTGAAGTGCACCTGATTTGTGATGCACCACTTTGTAAAAATGGCCTACTTTGCCTCATAGACGGATATGGTTGATCCTCTTTGAGGAGCCTCAATTCTTGTTGCCACCGCCTCAGAGAAACCCTGCTCCTTGATAGCTGTGGCTCTAGGAGCCATACATGGAGATTTAGGTTTGTCAGACTCCTGTGAGGGGTCTGATTGAAGGGTTGAGTCAATAGGTTTGGCAGTTGAGGCAAGAGCAATGGGATCTGGCTGGACATCTCCACTAGGTCCCAAAACCATGTCATGTTGGGCCACCGCGGGGCAATGATGATCAACCTTTGGTATGGGGAGTCCTGCAACTTCTCCACCACTTTGCCCAATATGGCTGTTGGTGGGAAGGCGTACATGTCCAGATTTTCCCATGACAAACTGAGTGCATCCACTGCAGTGGCCATGGGATCCGGAACTGGTGATACAAACAGGGGCAACTTGTTGTTGAATCTCGTAGCAAAGAGATCTATCTGAGGCCGGTGCCACCTGCTGCACAGGGCTTGAAAAACCTCTGGAAGGAGGGACCATTCTGTTTGAATAGTCTGTCCCAATCTGGACAATTTGTCTGCCACTACATTTAAGCGGCCGGAAATGTGTCGGGCCTTTAGAGTCACTTGTTTCCTGGTGCACCAGGTCAAGATTCTCCAAAGTAAGGCACAGAGTGGGCCCGACCTCATGCCCCCTTCCTTGTTGATGTAGGACACTACCATGGTGTTGTCGGTTGCTATTAGAACCATTTTGCCCACACATAGGTTTTGGAACTCTTTTAAAGCTAGAAAAACTGCTTTTAGTTCTAGGTAGTTTATATGCAATTTGCTTTCCGGTAGGGACCAAGTTCCTCTGGCAATGAACTCGTTTAAGTGAGCGCCCAACCCTTCTTTTGATGCGTCTGTAAAGATTTGCAGAGCATGTTGTATGGGGTGCAATGGTTGGCCTGTGAGGACATTGTTTTCCTTTAGCCACCATTGTAAGTGAGGATGCAGAGATCTGGGTAGGGGAATCAGTTTTTCTAACGATTCCAGTATCCTCCAATTGCTTTTGAGTTGCCATTGGATGGGCCTCATGTGTAGTCTGCCCAGGTGAACTTGCTTTTCTGTGGCTGTTAACAGGCCTATCAAGGACATGAACTCCCTTACCGAGCAAGCCAGTAGGGAGATAAGTTCCAATATCTTTTCTTGTAGGCTTTGCCACCGGTCCGGTGTCGGTCGGACATGACCGGACTCGAGGTCGAATTGGTAACCTACGAAGTTGAAAATTTGCTTGGGTTCTAGCTCCGACTTTTCTATGTTTACCAACCAACCTAAATGTCGGCACATTTTCACTAGGACCTGTGTATGCTGGACAGACCTAGTGGGATGTGGCTCTCACCAACCAGTCGTCTAAGTACTGGTGGATTCTTATACCGTGTTGAATGGCCATCAGTTTTACCTCTTTTGCTATAATAGTGAACTCAATGGGAGCTGTGGACAGACCGAACGGCAGTGCTTTGAACTGGTAGGTCTGACCCTGGATATGAAATCTCAGGTACTTCCTGGACTGTTCCTGTATCGGAATGTGGAAGTAAGCGTCCTTGAAGTCTATGGAGGTTACCCATTCTCCCTTTTTGAGAGATGTTCTGATGGTTTCCGGTGTCTCCATTTTGAACTTTTCTGTCTTGAGAAACAGATTCAGTTTGCTCAGGTCTAAGATCGGTCTCCACTTGTTGTTGGGTTTTGGGACTAAAAATAGTCGATTGAAGAACCCTAGTGAGACAATTTTGTGAACTAGTTCTATGGCATCTTTGGCCATAAGCTGATGTAATGCCTCTAACAGTTTGAGGTTTCTGTGAGGATTGCCATAGCAGCTTATGACCGTAGGAGTTCTTGACAAGTTTGGCCGGATCCGAAAGGGTAGGGTGTAGCCCTGTTTCAGGATTTGAACCACACTCGGTCCGGCACCCAGATTTAACCATTTTTTCCAAAAGTTTTGGAGTCTGGCCCCTACAGGCGGATTTGTGACAATATTTTGAGCATCTAAGACAGGATTTACATAAGACAATGGAGTGACACAAGAAACACTTTTCATAGACTTTAATATGTCTTTCTTGTAATAACAACCTGCTGCCCCGGGACTTATTTCGTTCTTTTGAGAATGCCCGGGCACAGTATGAACAGAATGTACAACATCTAGCTTTACATTTAAAGTGTTCATTGTCTCTCCTATGGGGCTCCCGGTCAGCAGCAGAGGCTTCAACAGAGTTACACATTGATTGTCATTTGTACTGCTGCTGACCCTTGGCCGGACACGAGGAGTACTGTTGTTTGCCCTTGTTGTTCTTCTTACGCTGGGTACGGGACAAATTCTTCCAAGCTGGCCTGTCCTGGTGTTTATCCGACCTAGAGTCCTGTCTTTCATATGGGTGGTACCTCTGACCCTTATAGACTGACGTTGACCGACCCTTATCAAATGAAGTAATGTCTTCCTCTGCCCTTTTAACAACACTGTCTGGGAACAAGGTGTCCAGATGAAGAGGGGCAGTACGGAGAGCATTCAGTGTATCCGCCTTCACACCGGCTTTGGAGTAGGCTAGGTAAGAGTCACGTCTGAGGAGAGTAGTGTTAGCCATAGTAACAAAAACGAACTCTGTTAGGTGTTCCATGGATTTCGCCATGGCTCGGCAAACACTAGAGTTAAAATCTAGCAAGAATTGGAGCTCGTCTACAGCTGATGACACTTTGGCTGCTTCTTCCCTTTCGACTCCACCTTTACTGCTTTCAATTGATTGTTCATGTTTTCCTGAATCTTCAGCAAACAACGGTTGAAGCCGGCTGCGTGATTGCAGATCACTGTCGACTCGCGTGCAGACCTCTCCCATTTCCTTAAATGTTCCTGGGAAATTGGCCGAGACATGGGAGGAGAAGTAGCAATACCCGCCTGTCTAGCTATCCTAAGATAGGTACTGTTGAGGCGTGAAGATCTGGTATGCCATGAAGAAACAGTCTGATCAGAGTCCTTCTTGGGATTCGCATGAAACCCATACCACTTCTGTTGTGATTTTGGAGGCTGGACAAATTGGTCCCTTAACAGTCCTCCTGCTTCAGAAGTACGTGTGGGATACCCCTGTACCAGTGTGATGTTGAGCTTCGACATCCTCCGACATAACCACTCATCGGTTGGCAAATTAACAGAGACCTTGCCCGGCGTGTGAAGTTTCGGACCCACAGTTTCGGGTTGTTTTCTGAGGTAGTAGCACCGGAATCAATGTCTGGAATGTGGTCCCAATTCATGTAATTCATTCGGTATGATTGCTCCTCGGAGAGTGATTGGTCATGATCGGATAAATTACCTTCCTGATCATGTGAAAGTTCACCTTCCTCCGGGAAGATATCTAAGGGAGGCCAGTCCGATGATAGAGAGTCGGATCCACTAGAAGAGGGAGATTCCTTTCTAGAAGTGTCAAAGGCACTGGTTAATTGTCTCTGAACAGTTTCTCTGGCAGCCGGTTCGGGCTGGGTAGAAGATGAAGCTCTTGCAGCAGGTCTGTGCTGAGAAGAGTCGGTGGCCGGTGAGTCAACAGCAGGGTCGGTGGGTTGAGAAGGCTGAGAGACTGGCTTCAAAAACGGGTCAGGTCAGACCACGTTGGCTGGTGGAGCATGAGCCAGAGTGACTTTCACCATGCAGAACACAGGGTCCTGAGGCTTGTCTAAAGCCTTGGCCATTAACAAGGCTTCCAGCCTATTAAATCTGTCTGACTACTTTCTGTCGAGATCTGAAATTCTTGCATCGGTAGAAGAGGTGGTGGGCTTGCCCTGTTCAGTGGTTGAAGTAGAAGCTGGTCGGTTAGAAGATGATTTCACCCGACTTATCCGACCTAGCCGACTTGGTAGATGTAGATGAAGATTTCTTGCTCTCAGTCTTCTTTTTCTTCTCAGCCGGCCCACTCAAAGCAGAAGTTGTCTGGCCATCCACGACCCCCACTACCGACACAAGTGCCGTGTCCACGAGGGTGGGACTGAGGGTGTCTACTGCCTTGGCTGGTGTCGATGACTTTGCTTCTTTTTTCTCCTTCTTTAGCTTGTACGAAGGGGTTGATAATTGGGCCTTTTGCTCCGAAGTTAAGGCATCACAATGAGAACAAGCCGCAGGTGGAGTTTCAATACAAGGGTCAGAGCTCTTCTTCTTATCGCGACAACGCGCACAAACTGAGTGAAGGTCAAAACCTACCATCATGTGGCCGCAACCCCCTCGACGCTGGCTGGGAGAAGACATAATAGTCTATAATACGTATAGAAGAAAATACTAAAGTTGTAAAGCAAAGTTCTTTCACAAACTGACAAAATTATAAAAGTTTCCAACTCAGAAAAATTCTGTGCAGGCAGTGCATGCGCCAAACAAAAAAGATGCTTTGACGTCAGGTTGTCTAGACAGGAAGGAAGCACGATGCACCACCTGGCGAGTGCAGTGTGAGGACCGGCCAGCCGGTGGAAACACAGGACGTCTTTTTCTGACGTTTGGCGGGCCGGTCTGCGCCGACCGGTTTAGCATATTGTCCATTGGATAGGATGTATTAACACAATAAAATCACTGATTTCTTAGAGATGGGGGCTGTATTCACAAACAACACTTAGACCATTCCTAGCCTAAACTTTACATGTAATGAGATTTTAAGTGAGAAATTATATTCACTAACATCCGTAACTCTTAGGTAGCCCTAAAACTCATACTAAATTTCTATGGGTTCAAATGTCACATGTTTGTGTGAAAACAGTTTCATAATTTCAAAATGTCATGCCATAATGTTACTGATCTGACAAAATATCAAACTAATAAATGTGACAATTTATGAAAAGAAATGCTGTTTTTTATTAAAACTTTAACCCACTGGAAATTCTCAGCTAAACTTATATAAAATTCCATGTTTTGACTGAAAACAGTGAAAAGCATGTTGGATTATGAAAGACATATCCACTATCCAAATAAAACTCTATCAAATGCATTTTCAACACTGATCCCTGTTATAACACTAACACATAATGTTTTAAAACCCCAGCACAAAACTACTATTAAAATATCAATGAATAAATTTGGGCTATTATAATTTTAAATACATCAAGCACTGCAGGACAAGTAAAAGATGATGCTAAATTACACATGGGCATTTTGACAGAGATTTATGCTTCATGCTATAAACCTTGAGATTTCAATCCCACAAATGTTTTAATGACTATTATAAAGACTGGAAGTGCGCAGTGAACGAAAATCCGTCTGTGCGCATAGAATTAGCACGGAGTAAAACCTCCAATAACGGCCCACTTAGAATTTAGAAACGGAAGTGTTGTTTCAATTGCTCGATTGTGTGTCGGTAGTAAGATTGTCTGCTTTTACGAGAGCGATCATGCATTCAAAACAATATGGCGGCGTCCTTGTTCGTTTCACCTCATCAAAATAAAGGCATGTTCCTTGAAACCAGATAGGCCGGTCTTTATAATAGTAATAAATACCTCATGCTCGGGCGTTTGTTACAGGATATAAGCCTGGCAAAAATTCTTTAATAATGCCCTCGCGCCTAACGGCTCTCTGGCATTATTTGGAATTTTTGCCGGGCGTATATCCTGTAACAAACGCCCTCACACTCAGTATTTATTACTACAACATATAATCTGCTGTTTAAATAAAAATACCTACAATCTTTAATAATGCCCTCGCGCCTAACAGCGCTCTGGCATTATTTGGAATTTTTGCCGGGCGTATATCTAATCTGCTGTTTAAATAAAAATACCTACAATCTTTAATAATGCCCTCGCGCCTAACAGTGCTCTGGCATTATTTGGAATTTTTGCCGGGCGTATATCCTGTAACAAACGCCCTCACACTCAGTATTTATTACTACAACATATAATCTGCTGTTTAAATAAAAATACCTACAATCTAGCAGGTACAAGTAAGGGAGTGTAATGAATAGAACATTTGTTTTATTGATAAATAAATAAAGTGAGAGCTTACTCCACAGAACAAACTCTTATGTCTCTATCTTGCTGTTTGAATAATGTTTGGTTGATCAACTATATTATGCCTTTGTCATACTGATATGCTAAAACACATAATTATAATTCAGGCCTGGTATTCACAAAAAGTCTCAAACTCAGTCTCAGACTCAAATATAATCCCCATAATTTAGGGTTTAAACCCTAAATTTGAGATTATACTCAAACTTAAATTTGAGTTTAAACTCAAACTTAAACATAATACCTATTGTCAAGTAAGTATATACTTAAACTCAGGGCCCAAATCATTTATCCTTGATATACTTTGTATTTATGGATTATTTAAGTTTGCCTTTAAGGAGTCTAAAGTTCTTGAGACTATGGCTGTATTAATTGGGTTGACCATATTTTTAGTTTAAGTTTTAGCATATACTACTACAGTAGGATTTCACTTGAGAATGCTAACTTTGAGTTTATACTTATGTTGGACTGAGTTTGAGACTGTGACTGACTTTGAGTTTTTTTGTGAATACCGGCCCAGGACAGTGCAAAGATGTAAAATTTGGTGTATTTTGTCCCATTTTACAGCTGGGAGCATATTACAACAGACTACTAAGTTCTACCACATGTTTTCACTAACATTATTTGAACACATGAGAACAAAGGTCAGAGCCAAGAGAGATTATTTACCAAACCCAGTAACACACTAGGCCTCCCCTAGCATGGCATGACCGGATATGATGACTGTTATTTATCAATAAAATAACAGATGAATTACCTGTCAAATCAAACTCCTCCGAGTCTCCACTTTTGTCCGATTCCCAGTACGATGTCTGCTGTAGAGCTTGGGAAAATGTTGCATCTAGTCCTGTGTCTGTAGATGAAAAAATGCGAAAATTGACACAAAACATCTTGTGAGCAAATATAATATTTTTAGGACTTTTCCCCAAGTCCCAACTAGTTTATTTCTATTATTTTTTACAAAATTCTCAACAAGTGTACAAGATTTAAAGTATAGTATAGAGACGGATAGAAGTAATATTCTTAAATGATTTCGATTTAAATAATTGAAACCAATTTTTTCCCCTTTAATTTGTTCTAAGTTTTGATTTTTCACAACAAACAGGTCGTTAGAAATACAATTATATTAACTTATACTTACCTTTGCAAGTAGGCTGGACAATATCAAGACAACTATACACCAAATAAATCACAAGAACTTACTTACCAGTTACCATACTGAATAATATGTACTTCAAATTTTGTCAGTTGTGTAATTAGCATTCCCCTGTGATTCAGGAAATAAAATATGAGTGATTAAGTATACTTATATGTTCAGTTTACAGCATATTTTTTCATAATATGTAGAAGTAATTTATACCAAGACCAAGCATAAGAGTCACAAATATTACATGCAACAACAAGCATACTTTCACTTCCTTCACTGGGTTCTCTGGTTAACTTGACTGGTTCCTGTACTGCATCAAGGCCATTATTTTCAGAAACTAGTACAGTTTGTGTCAATCCACCAGTTCCATAATCCCTACTTGCCACTGAAATCCCTCCATGTGTTCTTGAAGCCTCTTTATTACCTTCATTTAAATCAGGACCATTTCTTGAATCTTTCTCTGGTACTTTGTCTGTCTGAGGATTCACATAGTATTGTTCTTCTTGTTTGTCTGAATTTCTTTCATTAACATCATGCACTTCATTGGCCATATTTGAGAATTTAGAAGATTCAGAGTTTTCACTACCACTGTCTGGTTCCCTGTTATTGCTGTTAAAAACAGTTTTTGAATTAATTTGTGTTGATTCTAGTCCTTTTGAGTCAGTATCAACCCAAAGTCTATCCTTTAATTCACCTCCATTAATATGTTGCCCAGCACAAGCATTAATCAATGAATTAATTTCCAAGGAGGCCAATACTTTCTCACCATCTGGTCTTTTTAAGTCAAATTCTGCCTGAGAATTACATTGTTCTATCACATTATCTTCACTGTCCACTTTGAGGTTTCGTATGTCTCTGGTTGGACTTTCTCTCGAATGTATTAAATTTTCCAAATCATGTCTTTGAACACCAATTCTGAGTTTATTTCTTGAAACTTCTTCTGACTTTCTCTTGTCATCTTCACTTTTTCTTTGGTTGTACTCAGATTGTCTGTGAATTAATAAAAACACCAAAAAATATAATCAGCATTTTAAACATCTTCATTTGAACCTGTGAAATATCTCAGAAGTATATACCTATACTTTCTGAAAATTATGTCGAAACTGGCAACAAAAAACCAAACCTCCTGTTGATAAACTAATTTTCAATGTACAATACAGGCATAAAGAACACCTCATGCTTTACATGGTTTAATACTATACGTACCTAATATTAGGCATTACCTATAACATTGGCAAAAAAGACACCAGAAACCAGATTTCTTGTGTCAATTAGTGAAAAAAATGATATCATAGGAGTTTACTTTTTAAAAGTGTGATTTATATAACAAGTTTTTCTGGTAGGTGTTCTATAAATTTATTCATATTTTTATAAAACATGAAATAGCTATTCCCTGTACGTAGTAAAATACAATAATTTGATAACAATTAAATAAGTTTCTTATTTGTTGTCACTTTTTAAAAGATTGTATTTTAATGCAGAGAAGTAAATATTTAGCTTCAAAAATATAATCAACATCACATAACAGAATTCTTGCATGAACATTGTCATGTATAATTTAAAAATATATCTTTACCGTAAAAACACTGGCCTTGTAATTTTGTCTTTTGGCCAATATGGGACTATGTCTATTGGTTCTTCAAGTTCCTGAAAGATCTGTGAATATAAATTCTGCAATTTTCTCATCTTCTTTCTTGTTAAACAGCCTCTCCACAATGCCTGATAAAAGAGATAACAAGCAATCAGTGCCTGTGAATGGGCTGTATGTTTTCAGTTTCAGAGTAGAACTGAAAGAACAAAAGAACAGAAAAGTTGCGCCCTGCAAATGGTATTAAGAAGTAAAGTACAAAGTTAGCATTAAGGTGTAAAAAGTAGGTGGAAAACATATTTCAACAAAATACTGTAAATGCAATAGTTTTCAAGTTACAACTGATTTACTCAACAGTGAACTTCAAAGTAGCTATTGTTTGGCTTTGCAATTAGCTACATGTCTGCAATTTCACTATGTTACAGCTGACCAAAAAGTAGATGAGTAACATATTTACAGAAAATTCTCTAAATGCAATAGTTTTCAAGTGACAAGCGATTTACACAACAGTGATAACCAGAAAGTAGCTATTGTTCAGCTATGCAATGAGCTACAGGTCTACAATTCCACTATGTTATAGGTGACCCAAATGTAGATGAGTAACATATTTAAACAAAATAGTATTCAAGTTACAACTGACAGTGAGAACCTTAAAGTAGGTATTGCTCAGCTATGCTATGAGCTACAGGTCTGCAACTTAACTATATTATAGCTGACCCAAAAGTAGATGAATAACATATTTCAAGGAAATACTCTAAAATCTAAATGCAACCATTCTCAAGTTACAACTGATTTACTCAACAGTGAGAATCTCACAGTAGCTATAGCTCAGCTAAACAAAGAGCTACGGGTCTGCAATTTTAGTATGTTATAGCTGACCCAAAAGTAGGTGAACAACATATTTTCAAGAAACTACTCTAAATGCAATAGTTTTCAAGTTACAAGTGATTTTACTCATTATGGAACATACTCTAAACGCAATACTTTTCATGAATTTTAATGCATTAAAAATTACTTTAAAAATTCATCAAAAATAATTAAGACAGAACCAGGTCTGAAACTCACACAAGAGAATCTACTTGTGGCCTAGTCTACATATATACAAGATATGAGATATGATAGAAATGCCTGCAATAGTCAATGAGAAAATTGTGCTAAAGCCTAAAGGGTTGAAATTTTCACACTTTTGGTGGGGGTACCTCACTTGTAATGACTCTGGCAAACAGACGAACAAACAGATTTGGATGTCATGAACAATTTTTCATCCTTGATAGTCAATAGATAAGGTATCTTTACAAAAAAACAGCATGTGTCTGGACCTTGTAGTTTTTGAGAAGAATTTGTTCACGTTGACGCCAACGCCGCAGAGTGATGACATAAAAATCAGTATACGACTTAGACTAGCAACATTATGTCCAGTGTCTTGGGGTAATTTTCGAATTATCATAGATGCATTTACAATGTCAGTTGGAATCTGTTCCATCTAAGCTGCTTAATAAGTGCCTGTCTTTTCTGCAACTTTACTGTACATATATAACTTCCTACTATAGTTTTACATATGTTAATCAACTAAAAAAAAAAAAAAGCCCCCTGGACATGAAAGAAATACTTTGACTGTTTTGAAAATCAGTCATGTAGATATCTCAAAAGGGGCCTCCGTGGTATGGAAAAGTCTTTGTGGTTGTTTAATCTTATTTCAATGCATATATTAATTCGATGTAAATCACCATCAGCAAGGTAAATTGTACATTTTGAATTGGTTATATGTTAATTATTACCCAGAAAGATGCCCTATAAATTGAATAACTTTGCCAAAAGAAGAATGCCTGGACTATTGTACATTTTACTTACAAAACATGACCGTAGAAATAACATTGCATTGCATCAAAACAACATTGTACCACCATATACATTATAGACATCACTTTGAGATGACCCATGACTATATCCACAAGGGGCCTCTGCAAACAATACTCAAGCTTTTTAATGTGCTCTTTAACACCTCCATTTGGTAATTATTTATATTCAGTCTCCTTGTTGTAATTAGCCTGGATGACAGAAACTCACAAGTCTAACTTGGGTTTGTAGCATACAGCAAGAAACCCCACCATGGCCTCAAATTTTCTTAAGTTTGTGGGTGCAAGTACTAGGATTTAGTATTCTATTTGTAAAATATTGGGGAGAGTAAAAAAATTGCCAGATCTTACTTGATTTTATAAACAACACGATATTTTGTAATGAAATAAGGCTGTAAATAAATCGAAGTATGTAGTCAACATTCGTAAACATACAAGATGTTAGGATACCAGCTTGAACTACACTCTTGTTAATTTACTGGAATAAGGCAAATGAATGCTACATCTCTGGTGATTTACCATACTCCAGCCACTTTGTCTGGTATGACACAGTAAACTTCTGTCAGTAACTGCAAAACAATTAAGTTCAAGTTTTTTTTTTTGCTGGTACAGATGGAAACTTCACTACATTATACAAAAATAACTAGTGTACAGCTGCGGAAACTGACTCGGATGCAGACGAGATTATGGGCAGGTGAATTTTGCTACTGCATTGAAGTTTGCCATAAATTCTAACATGACGACCTGCGCAGAAACGAGTTTTGAGTTCTATGCGCACACAATTATCTCGCAACAATCGCACTGCCCTTCCATCCGCCCTACATATTTTGTGGTTGGGTTTTAGAAGTAATGTTGTTATGTTGTTTTTATTTATATTTCATTGAATATGAAATATTTATTGAATATTAAATATTGTATATTATATTTATATAAAATAATCCTGCATCATAACATTGTAAATATGCAGTTGTAAGGTACAATGGATGGAAGACCCGGTTGCTAAGGGCACCACAATGTAAACAAACCTACGTAAAACAATTAATTATTGTAAAAATGAAAAATAAATGAAAAAATCCCTTAACTAATCTTAGATGTCATGTTAGAATACAAATAATCCACTCGTGCTCATGGTTTGTATATGGCATTTAACCATGGAACTTGAAGTTCCATGGTTAAATGCCGTATACAAACCATGATCACGAGTGGATTATTTCTACATTTTGCGAGGGTACTAAAGAGCGATAATAGGTGATCCACCTGAATTTTAACAATGACTTCCATACTCAGCAAAATATTTCTGTCAAACAACTCTATTTCGATTAGCTCATCCATTTTAATTGTTACTTTACAGCAACAATAACAAGAAAAAGTTATAAAATTGGGATTTGTCTTTCCAGAATTTGTTCGAACATGTCAGCTATCCGAAAATAAACTTGTTTATAAATCAACCCGTAATAAATAGCCTTATTCGACTGGCTAGAAAATAAAAAGATTAAATGTACAATTGTATGTTTTCTGTTTGGCTGGAACTTGCGGTAGATGTTATACATGTATGACGTTATCACGCCTGTGGTAACAGCAATAAAAACGTATTACCTAAGGTGTATTTATTGACTCAAAAAAGCCTTTGATTCAATAGATCATTTACTGTTAATGAAGAAACTTGCTCATTATGGAGTGAGAGGTACAGCCATTAATTGGTTAATGCCCTATTTAGCTAATTGTAAGCAGTTTGTTCATTTTAATGGTGTCAATTCAGAACTACAAGAGGTTGTTTGTGGGGTACCAAAAGGTTCAATCTTGTGCCCTAAACTATTTTTCCTGTATATTAATGATATGTGTAATATTTCAAATGTAATAGGCTTGATCATATTTGCAAATGACACTTACATATTCTGTACAGCTAAAAATATAGTAGATTTATGTAGTATAAAATATAAAGTTAGACACTTGGTTCTCCATAACCAAGCTTTCATTGAACATCACTAAAACTAATTTTATGTTTTTGACAAGAAGCACTTGAACACTAATTGTAATGTTTACAGCAATGAGTGTAAAATTGAAAGAGTGTATGTGGCTAAATTCTCAGAGATTCAAATCGATTCAGAATTATCTTGGTCAGCACAAACTGAGAATCTAAAAAATAAGTTATGCAGGACTTTTGCAGTGTTCAAAAAAGTTAAGCCATTGTTACACAGAGAAGCCTTGTTCAGATTACATGCTAGTATTTGTCACTCACATTTGTGTTGCTGTGCTGAACTATGGGATAACTGTAGTAAAGTGCTCTATTACCAATTAATAAAGCACCAAAAAGGATGTTAGACTAATCTGCAATCTGAAAAATAGAGAACATACAAGTATATTTTTTCAAAGAATTAAGCATACTTCGGTTCCCAGACTTAGTGGAATACGAAATAAGGGTATTGATGTACAAAGCATAGAATGCTAACCTGCCAGAAAATTTACAATGTTTTTTTTAAAGTAATAGTATCAGGTATCCATGTGCTTAATATCCCAACTATAGTGGATTTTAAGGCACGCCATCCAAATCATAATGCATAAATCAGAGGTCATAAACCATAATAGGGTCATCACCAGAGGATCATCAGTGTTCGGTTGTGAGAAAACGTAAGGAGGGAAAGACCTCTGAAACAGATAAGTTTAAGTTACCTTTTAAAACATGATAGTGTAGGAGATGTTCAAATTTCCAGTGGTAAATCATTTCAGAATTTTGGAGCATCATATGAGGACTTTTCGAAATGAACTTTAGATTTATGAACTGAGGGAATATAGAAAGGGATGATAAGAAACATCTTTTCTGGATTACTATGTCTTGTTTTAACAGCAGATGTATATAGAGACAAATATGGGGCAAAGTATCTAGGAAACTCTGTAATTTTATAAAGTTAGATTCTCTAATTCAAAAATTAAATCTAATTTTTTGTTAGGTTTTATTTGAAGAATTTATTAGTTATTTTATATTTTTTGCAGCTGCATGTTTGTGTGCATTTATGTTGCTATTTCACAACAAAAGAAATAAAAAGTGGCAGTAATATGTTACAACTTGAATTGTCTACATTTTGCTTAAACATCTGAAGACAATTTTCCTTAAAAGATATGTAATCTATGAAATCTATCTGTACCATATTTCTGTTCATTTAATGAATTTAATGGAATCCACTGTGTATATTTAATGCACACTTTCCATAGATTATCAGGCGATTACACCTAATGTATCCCATTTTAGCAAAGCCCAACCAAAGCTGTCAGTAGATCTATAAACTGATGTCCATATCGGGCAATTCTGTCATTAATGTCAAAGGTCAAAGTTTTGGTTTTACATCCCTTTCCACAGGGAAGGTCATATTGTGACAAGTCCTCAGCTTTGTCACTTGTGGGAGTCAAACCTACATAGATGTGACGGCCTGTGATTAACTGCAAAACCCACTATTCCACTGGGCCACCAACAACCTCCAGAGACTCTCATGACCAAGTATAAGACATATGTTATAAAAGTACTAAAATTCTGTGTTTGTAAATGCATAGGGAACTTTTGAGTGCAACAAGTCATGGAATATAATATAAATAAATGAAGTATATACATATAACAGTCACCCCTTAAAATATTTTGTTAAATTATAGGTCTAATAAAATTTTGAGAAAGTATGCGCAAATGCCAGTTTTATGTGCACTTAAAATTCTGTGAACTCCTGCACTATAAGGCTCTCATATTCATGTATTCTGGTGAACATGGAACATGTGTTCACTATCTACATTTTGCATTTTTAATCAAGATTCCTGGTGGTATGAAAAACTATTTTGCAGTTCAAACTAAAAAGCTAATACTAATTCAGTTATAAAGTCAAAATAACTTAACCAATCAGAGCATTAAATCTTTATCATAGAATGGTGATAAATTTTATAGATCCTTATCAGTAGTATATATCGAGTGTATATCGAGTCGAGTTTCCCATCAATCATGTCACTTTTTGACAGCTGTGCAGCTGCCTGGGGCAGATGGTAGATTGATGGCTAGGTAGGGTAGGGTCGATACTAACTCTATACAGGTTATTGGGCTCTATACAGGTTCTTGAGACTAGCTCAATGGGGATCTTTGTTGTTTGATAGTTTATAGCTATTACTCAGATGAATCATCACACAGCTGTGCTGTTTAATGGGGCAGCTCTTTGTCTGATTTTAATGGGGGGCTTTTGTCTGCTAGCCATGTGATAAATGGGGCTTTGTCTGCTAGCCAAGCTTTTCAATGGGGCTTTGTCTGCTACCCATACTAGATCAATATTACTTCTGAAAAAATGAATCATCACACAGCTGTGGGTTTTTAATGGGACTTTAATGGGGCTTTGTCTGCTAGCCAAATTTTTAATGGGGCTTTGTCTTCTAGCCTACTGCATCATATTACTACTGAAAAATGAATCATTGCACAGCTGTGTTGTTTAATGGGGCTTTGTCTGCTAGAACTTTTTTAATGAGTCTTTGTCCGCTAGAAATGTTTAATGGGCTTTGTCTACTGAGACTGTTTCATGGGACTTTGTCTACTGAGACTGTTTTATGGGGCTTTGTCTGCTAGCCAAGGTGTAATGGGGCTTTGTCTGCTAGCCAAGGTTTAATGGGGCTTTGTCTGCTAGCCCACACCCTTTGAGATGGTTGAGACTGATGAATCATCCTAGGGCTACTAGATGATCAATATTACTTGTGAAAAAAAAAGAATCATCAAACAGCGCTCCTGTTTTTTTTTTATTAATGGGCAGTTGTTTATGCAGTTTTCTCTAATGAAGACAAACGTTCTCACTAATGGAGAGGAGGAAATAGCTATAACTTTTTTTAAAATGAAATAAAATTTAGACCTTATTGTAATGCTCTCCCAACCATCATGCTAAACACAGCTAGCCACATTGGAGGTCTATTAAAAATATCCATTCCCAATTAAAATTAACGTGAAATTTCGGACCCCAGGGTAAGCACTCGAACGCAATTCCTCATATACATTCTCAATATCACTTGTGTAGTGATATGGCTTTATGAAAACAAATCAATTCCTCTCTATCGTATCTCTCACTTATTATACTGAATCTTTAATGTTATGGATATTAGGGTTAGGGCTTTGGGTTTAGAGATGAAAATCTTAATTGAACAAACTCCTAGATAAAGTAAATCTCATTTGCATGCAAATCCTAATTTTCTTTACATCACAAAGACCATTGAATCAGATAATGCACTAGATAAAAAAAAATTAATATCAAATCTGAATCTACTCTCCTTTGTTACTCTATTTCCTTTGTATGGTTTCCAGCCAATCTGTTACCCTCTCACCTGTTCCCTTTTATATTTCCCACATCTGCATCTTTGACAGAAGCCCCATTGTTCTATTAATAAAAATGTGTCACTTATTTTATCATAATTTTTACATAAATATTATAGCCCTCACAAAGACCTCCCCAACCCCCCTCAAACCCACCCTTTCTTATTTCTCACCTCTATCTCATTATGTGACTGTCATTAGGAGCTCATACGTTAACTAACAAATGCCTGTCTAACACAAAGACTGCCTTAATTTTATTTTTCCTATATTTAAACTTTCTCCTTTCACTAACATCTGTCTAATAACTCTTGTTTTATGTAACACGGGCTATTTATACTGTTAATGAAATGCTGAGCTTGCTTTTGTTTATAAAATTTTTCTCTGACATAAGGATCCTGACACTTTTTCCAACACATTTACTAAAAATGCTGATAAGACTGAATCTTTTCTATAGTAATTATAAACTCCCCAGTCGCTATATAAACCCCTGGGAAATCTGTTTTTGTGAAATATTAAATCCTTATCACTCTTGTGGAATTCTGCAAAAATTATTTTGATATAAAAAAGAATTGTTAGAAATGTCTCAATCAGGATTAACTCTTAGGGATATATTTCTACAGGTGGGAGATATGAACCTTCAGCACCCAGATTATTTTTTAGAGATGGCACTCAATACCTTTCATATTAAAAATTGTACATGCCTAGGGGTGTCATTGTTTTATGTCTCATGCTTCATCTGGCATTATCCATCCTATACTCACAGGATTCTTCTTACAGCCTTTAGAGCCTACAAGAACAAACTTATTAAATCCTATTTAGGATGGAGAAAGAGGATGAAAACATATTCGACCAGGCTCAGCAAATGCGAAGAATTATGATTAATAGAATGGTTTCAGGTCAGAGAATGCGTAGACAGGTTATGAGACAGATGGGTATGGAAATCAATGATTCAGACTCTGATTTGTTTATTTGTTTATTTGGGGTTTTACGTCGCTTTCAACACTGTACAGGTCATATCACGACGGGTAGTTGGAAGGGCAGAGGAAACCAGTACATACAGTTCGCTAGGGTTGTGTACTGTAAACTGCCGACCAACGGCAAGCAACTACCAGCTTTCCCACTTACGGCCATGACGGGGATCGAACCCAGGCCGCAGAGGTGGGAGGCGAGAGTGTTACCACTCTGCCACCGTGGCCCCCTTCAGACTCTGAAGACGAAGGCATTCACTCTGTCTAGAACTCATTAATCATCTGAAATCTTCAACAAAATCAATAATAATAGCAAGACACTCCCCTATATAAACTGGAAAATCTTCAACATATTATAATATCTCCTTATTTTTCATATCTGAATACCCTGTACCATGGAGTGTAGATGTTCTTTATGTGGCTCTAACCTTCTGAATCAGAAAAATCTACTTCATCACCAGAAGTATTGTCACCAAGTAACAGATAAGATACAACAGAAATGCGGGATATGTGATCGACAATTCCATGATAACCAAGCCTTGTGTTTACATCTTCAAAAATGTGGAAAATATATCTGTAGGAGCTGTGATCTTCCATTTCTTACAACAGAGGCCCTTAACTTTCATGTGGAGACATTTCATAAGAAATCTACAGCTGCTAAATCTTACAGATGTGGCATTTGTAAATGCAATTTTGAGGGTAGGAGGGCTCTGTACACGCATAGAATGAGACAACATGGAGGCAACAATGATGACCCTGTCCTACCAGCCTTTATTGTAGATAATGATGACGAAAATTTACGTGAGATTTACAAACATAGATCACATACAGGCTGACCATCAAGAGACTGAACTAAAGAATATCTACAATTTTCCAACCAATAATCTGCATGGGGGTTACAGGGAGATTCGAACCCAGGTGAGGGAAATCTATCAGAACCTACACAATGCCTACAGGATTAATCTCGCCTTTGGAACCATTTTATTTAACAATGAAACAAGGGAATACAGATATTTTGTTCCACATTACAACAGTAAGATTCTTCAATATCCTTTTCGAATTTCGAATATGAATAGTGTTCGTTTTTTGATGAACAAGTTAGCTGGAATCGATATAATTACACAAGCAAGATCAGATAGACCCTCTACGGCCTGGAGCCTCGCCTTCATAACTAATGTGCAGTATGTAGTTTTTAAAACAGAGTTTCCATTGGGAAATGCTGAGGACCTGCCAGATTACATCAAACAGAATAGGAATCTGAAGACAATGTATATAGACAAATGGACTGGCAAACCATATACAGACAATTTGTGTTTCTTTAGATGTCTTCGACAACATTTTAAAGGTAACAAAGATTTCCTCGAATATTTTCGTGTATGGATGAATTTTAAAAAATCAGAAAAATTAGGAAATTCTACAGGACAATTTACTGGTGTGACTATGGACGAGATGTTGGATCTAGAAAGATGTTTTAATGTAAAAATTTTGATATATTCTCTGTCACCAGATGGTATTGTCTGTAATCTGTATAAATCTGTAAATAATTATGACAGTAAGATGTATCTTAATGTACATGAAAACCACCTTAGTTATATTGTAGATATAAATAAATTCGCCAAAAAATTTCAATGCGAGAAGTGTCTTAAGTTGTTTAGAAGGGAGTGGAACATACAAAGACACTACAAAGTATGCTATGATAGAACTATCTATCACTTTCCAGGTGGGTTCCATAAGTCAGCCCTAACCATATTCGAAAAACTCGAATCTCTAGGAATACATACCTCTGAGGAATCTAGATATTATAAACTCTTTGCAGTGTGGGATATGGAGGCCATGCTTCAAAAAACGAACCACAGCACCACAACTAAATTGAACTGGATATCCAAACATGTTCCCATTAGTGTGAGTGTAGCCTCTAACATAACCAATTTTGAATCACCGAGGTGTTTTATCAATCCAGATCCGACAATTTTAATTCAAAATATGATGGAATATCTCAGACTGATTAGTATAGCCGCTCGTAAAAAAATCTCCTCCAAATATTTTCATGTTTTATATGAATTGGATGAGCTGATCCAGAAATATAAAGAGGAGGGGGAGCAGGCGGATTCGGATTTCGAATCAGAGGATTGGGAAGAGGAACTCGAGTCGGACGAATCCGAATCAGAATCCGATATTGTTTTTACTCCAAGTAAAAAGATTCTGTCACATTTCATATCCAATATTCAACAAGTTAAGAAAGAGTTTCTTACTTACATTACCCAACTACCTGTTATCGGATTTAATTCAGGTAGATACGATCTAAATCTAATTAAGACTGATATTCTCAAGTATATAAGTTTAAATTTCACAGAAAATGAAATCTTCACCATCAAAAAAGAAAACAGCTATCTCACCATAGGAACTCCACACATGAAATTTTTAGATATTTCCAATTATTTGGCAGCTGGATGTTCCTATGAAAAGTTCCTTAAAGCCTATGGTTGTAACATTCCAAAAGGTGTTTTTCCTTATGAATGGTTTGATTCTCTTGAAAAATTAGACTGCACCTCCTTACCGGAAATGAAAGATTTTCATTCTACAATGAAGATGTCTAACCCATTAGAATCTGACTCTGAGCATGAAGAGCTTAGAAATCTCTGGAATAAGAATGGTATGAGGACTTTTAGGGATTATCTAATACATTACAATAATCTAGATACTGGTCCCTTCTGTAAAGCCCTGACTACTTTCATAGATCTGTATGTATCAGAGGGGATAGATATTTTTAAAGATTATATCACTTTACCTGGTGTGGCCAGAAAAATGATCTATACCTCCTCAGAGAGTAATTTTGCACTCTTCAATTCAGATAACGCTGACCTATACTATACATTTAAACAGAATATTGTGGGAGGGCCTAGCATAATTTTTACCAGATATCAAGAAAAAGGGGTAACAAAAATAAAAAATTTACAAAATAATTTATGTGAGAGCGTGGTGGGATATGACTGTAATGGTCTCTATTCCTATGCTATCAAGCAACTAATGCCAGCCGGTGTGTATGTGAGAAGATTCCCTGAGAACCATTTTAGACCAGAGGTTAGTGAAAGGTACATAGATTCATATGTTTGGTTAGATTATCTCAGCTGTAAAGAGGGAATAAAAATTCAACATAAATTAAATAATCAAAAAGAGGTGAGAATAGGGAATTTTAGGGTAGATGGTTTTTGTTATCAAAATAAAACAGTTTATGAATTTAACGGATGTTATTACCACGGTTGTAAATTTAATTGCTTTATAGTTAAAAACTTAAAAAACAAAAACTGGTCAGAAAGACTGAAAAAAATGCAACAGAGGGATAAAGCTAGAAAGAACTACATAATTTCACAGGGTTATAAATTTGTGGCTATTCAGCAATGTCAATTTATCTCCAAAATAAAACCTAAATGCCTCCGCTTTTATGAACATTACCTTCCCTCTTACTACAGGAAAAATAAGGGGGATTTAACACACTCAAAGATCTTAACAGATGTTAAAAATGGAAGATTGTTTGGCGCATTAGAGGTAGATATCCAGGTGGAGGAGGGGCATGAAGATTTCTTTCAAGAATATCCCCCTTTTTTTGCTACCTGTGAGGTGCCAATGGAGGCAATAGGCTCACATATGCTCTCCTATTGTAATGCCAATGACATTCAATTTAAAAGTAAAAGACTTCTGATTAGTGGTCTTAAAGCTCGCAAAATTTTACTTGCCACCCCCCTTTTGCAGTGGTATCTGAAAAATAAATGTCAAGTCTCAAAAATCTATCAGATAATCGAATTTCAACCCAAACCCTCATTCACTTCATTCATAGATAAGGTGACCCATCACAGGATTCAGGGTGAATTAGAGGCGGATAAAGCAATCATAGGGGACACCTTCAAATTGATAAGTAATTCCAGTTATGGTTCCTTTCTCATGAATAAAACTAAACATTCTAATGTGAGATATCTAGTGGATAAGAATAAAGTCCGAAAAATAATAAACTCTTGTATTTTTAAAGATATGCAGGATATTAATGGAGTTTTTGAGGTAGAGACCTATAAGTCTAGAATTGTGATGGATAACCCTATACAAATTGTTTTTTTTTATTTTACAATATGCAAAGTTAAGAATGTTGGAATTTTATTATGACTGCTTACTGAAATACCTTAGACCCCAGTCATTTGAATTAACGGAAACCGACACCGATAGTCTGTATATGGCTATAAATCAATCTGATCTAGATCTTTGTGTTAGGGAGAGACACCGACAGAAATATCATAAGGAAATTTTTGGCTCCTGTTCTGATGAGGTGAATGCACTCTGGTTTCCAAGACGCTGCTGCTCCTATCATATCACCATAGATAAGAAAATCCCAGGGATTTTTAAGAAAGAATTCTCTGGATTTCGAATGTTGTCACTCTGTTCAAAATCCTATATCATAGAGGATCAGGATGGTAAACAGAAAATATCTTCTATAGGTATTTCTAAAAAAAATTTAACTGATGCTATGGCTAAATTTTCTCACACTCTAAGCACTGGAGAGACAAGTTTCTCCACCAATTTAGGATTTAAAATGAGGGATGCTAATATGTTTACCTATTCACAAACTAAAATAGGATTCAATTATTTTTATTGTAAGAGGTGCAAGATGATGGGATCACAACCAGACCTTTAAATATAACCCTCTCACCATGGGAAAGAGAATCCCTGGTTGTATCAGAGGTACAGGATCCCCTATCTAATCTGTACTATTCTCAGATGAGAGTAGAAGCCTTATCTTATCATTCAATTGAACAAATGTTTTATCACCTTTTAGCCAAACATTACAAAAATATTACACTTTGTCATAAGATTTTGCTGGAAGCAGATCCCCTTAATGTATACAATCATCTTGACAAAACATTTATCTCAAAAACTAGAAATGAAGAAATTAAGAAGGATATTATGTACCTATGTGTCTCTGAAAAATTTAGGCAGTGTCAAAATTTTCGAGATCGACTAGTATCTGTTAATGGTAAGGCTATTTATTATAAGCAGCCTAATTATAGTAGAGAGGATGAGGCCTATTGGGGTGTCAGTAACCCCACTAAACTTATTTCTGTGCTTCCCCCTAATTCTCTAGCCGGGAATAACATCATGGGTGAGCTAATTATGGATTGCTGTCGAAAATTATCTACTGAAATCTCCATTCCCAATTAAAATTGACAGGAAATTTTGAACCAGAAGGTAAGCACCCCAACGCATTGCCTCTGAATTCCTGTCACTTTTTGCTGCGACAGTACAGACTGAGGAACTCTGTTGAAAATCTCCATTCCCAATTAAAAATAACAGGAAATTTCGAACCCGAAGGTAAGCACCCGAACGCATTGGCTCTGAATAGTTGTCAGCGTTTTGTGATAGTACTGACTGAGGAACTCTGTTGAGCAGGACACAGATGATTCAAGTATGCAATTGTTTTTTTGAAGAAATAACAGAGAAAATATATTTTAATGTAATACCATTTATTTCTTATACTGAATCGTCACTTTACAAAGTTATTATTAAAAAATCTAATGATCATCTCCTCGTTACTTTTTAGGTTTACTGAAAAATCTGATAAAATACTTTGCATGGTTCTTCCTCTGCTACTGTGATAGCTATAATACAAACAAAATAATCCACATGTATCTGTCTGATAATTTTGCACTCTCTTATTATTGTATTTGTATGATAATGCATTACTGAATAAATTATTAACTATGTCTCTCTTTGGTTGTTTTCCTGCTGAATCGAAGTGTTCCACAACCTTATTATTCACCCGATGCAATACCACCCAATGGCTCCCCTTGTCAGTGGAGTAATCCAGATTAACAATAACTAGGGAGGGAATGGGTAGTTTTTTAGGGATAAGGTCTAGGAAATATACCCCATAGAATTGATCTCGAATTTTTTCATCCAACCTCATATACCTTGCAATTTCGTAGCTATCCATCACCCAACATTTACCATTCTAGCTTGATCTATCTTTAATATTTCAGGGAATTTTGCGTAGACAATAATATTTATAGTTTCTGGAAGGGCAGTCCCAAATCTTAGACTTAATCTCACATGTCCACTTCCAGAAGTTGTCATCACCTGACCAGATAGGAAACTCTGTATGTCGAATTGGTACAATGCATATCCCTTGGGATAATCTGAAAGTTGAATAATCAGACCATTTTTCCGATCAGAATTGTTTGGTACCAGACTTAGATAAGAGGCTACATAATCTTTTTCATTGAAATTGGGTTTGAAGGGTCTATTTGGTACAGGCTGTCCATCCACACTCAATTCCATATAATTGAGATCCTTATTTTGAAAGTTAAACGGATTTTTAGTGTAATCTCCAGAATAGGCAGCATTTGAAACTAAGCCAACCACAATCTTGCTGGGAACTTTACCATGGAAGATATTATCAGTCATAAATGTGTGAGATCCTTTTGCAATACTGAAGCTTTTAATATCACTTCTCCAGAAGGGATAGAGTGCAGGACTTGTTTTCAAAGCCTCATTATGAGCGACTAACATATCTGGATTCAAAGAGATATAACAAACTTTTAAAATAGCCTCTGTGATTTTTAACCTCAACTTTTCTTTCCCATCTCTCATTAATCTGAGCTCATTGAAGGATTGAAAAAACTTCAAGGTAACCGCCACCCCATTTATTATAGCCCTGGGTTGATCTATTCCAAAGTCTGTATAAAGTAAACCCTCCACACTAGCCGTTCCTCCACTTCTAGTTGGCCTGCCTCTCTCTGTAAAGCCTGGATTACCCCCTGTGTAGGTGATAGCCTCCATGGCTCCTGGTTGATCTTTATGAAACAATGCTGCCTCACCCTCTGATTGAACCATGTTGTTGTTGGTTGATAGAAGAAAATCAATCATTGCCTTATACGGATAATTAGCACCCACATCTGAGGATACTACTTTTTGATTTAATGCAATATCAACCTGTCTAAAAATTGAATGGAGGGTCAAGTTTATAGGCGCCACCTGGTGACTAGGGGTTGGAGGTTGACCAGCTGATGGTGGCTTATTATGAATAGGAACCCCCTTCTCATCTGTAATGATGTATTTTACATGTAACCTGGTTTTAGCTAAATTGATATAATCTACTGAGGTCCCTGGGATATTAAATTCTATTACACTGCTATCTGTGATAGCGGCAATTGGATTGAACTCCACCCAATATTCTTTCTGAATCGTCTTATCTATGGGTGGCGGCTGGAAGATGGTTAAAGGTGTTTGAATTATATCCATAATGAGTGAGAATTGAATTTTTTCTTCTTACTCTTTACTTTCACCCCCTTCTGGACAGATGATGATGATCTCCTAGCGCTGCTACCTTTCCTAGTTTTATTTTTATTCTTGGAAGAAATTTTTCTTGAGGATTTCTTTGTAATCTTACTCTTTCTAGTCTTCCCACCAGTTTGACCTTTGTGGGTTCCAACCATGCTATTTATACCCTTTTTCAACTTTATCTCACTCTTGGCCTGCTCCACTGCTGCCTCTGTAGGTGTAACTAATGTAACCTCCACCGGTTTGTCATTAACCCTATCTGTTTCTGAATTTTTAGGATTTAATTCATAAAAATTTGGGTCATATGCGACTCTTCCCTCAATACATTTCTTGCAAAAGTTTAAATATTTATCCATTTTCTTTTTTAAGGTGTAATGTGAGCTGTATCTCCCCCTTTAATGCTAGAGCATTGTTAAAGGAGCTATCTTTTATATAGATTTTGATTCGACCTAAATTTGACTGCCTCACCCCCAAATAAAACCTGTCTGGAAATAATTGGCTTCTTTTATTGTTTGGCATTACCATTGTTAAAATTGGTTCTAAGGAATCTCTAACAAAACTATAATCACAGATATCTGAAAAAACCATGAGGGTCTCTGATATTTTTTCATTTAAAAAAATATCGCAGAGCGCCACTTTCCAATTTCCCCTCAATTCCACTCTCTCAGGAAGTTCCACAGTGAAGTTATAACCCTTGTTACCAGGATGAAACCTTAAGGAATCCTTCGAACTTAAGAAAATGTAAAAGTCTCCCTCTGTCATTCTCCCTCTTTTTCATTCAATTATGAAAGCTTTAATACAAACACAGGGCAGCATTGGCTATTTATAGATCTTCCATAGCTGTCTCTGGTATCCAGGAATTAAATTTGCTTGGCCATCCTTTCCATTTTACCAGCATCTCTGATATCCCCTTTCTTTTCCTTTTTTTAAGAATTTTTTCTATTTTGTAGACCATATTTTCATCCAAAAATGCTAGTTGTAATTCAGGCTCATAAAAATATGACGTTATGACCTCATTTTGATAATCTTTTAGTTGATACATTGGGATATCTTGGTTTAGTTTTCTATCAATGATTGTAAAAATCTCACCAGACCATTTTTCAGCATATTCTCGATCGAAACTGTTCTTTAGATAACTTATTTTAACCCTATCACCGACCTTATACTTAAATTTCACCCTTTTAGGGTTAGGTCTGGTCTTCTTCATGCTTTTGTCTTTCTTAATACCCTTAGTTTTGAGGCCGTATTGATAAGACCATATATCATACTGGTTTGAACTCTGAGCCTTTGTGGGGGTCATCTTAATAGATCTATGGCTGGCATTGTTGTAACTAGCTGTAAAGTTTTGTAAATTATCTACCCATCTGAAGGATTCTCTAGCTGTTAAATATTTGAATATCTTGAGTTTAATTGTTTTTATTACTCTCTCTGCGTAATTAGCTTTAGTTTCATAATAAGTAAATATCTGATCCACCTTTGAGGTTCTCAAAAATTTGGTCACCTCTGAATTTTTATATTCACTACCTTGATCACTTCTTATTTTCTGTGGTTTCACCCCTGATTCCTCAAAAATATTAGACATGACTTGCTTCATTTCCTTTCCTGTGAGAGTATACATTGGTCTGGTATAGAGATAACGAGTAAATATATCGATAAAAACCACAAAATAGCCATAATTATCATTCGATTTTCTGTATTTCACCATATTAGCAGTATCTGTATCCCATTGATAATTTTTGGAGAAGGAAAGGACCTTGGGTCTCTTGAAATGTCTCCTGACAGGATAATGTGAAGTATAGGCCTCCTGTTTAGCTAGCCACTGTTTAATAGTTCTCCTTGAAATCTTGTATTGACCATTTTTTTTCAAAAATTGGTACAATTTTTCAAACCCACTGAAAGAGGCGGGACTACTGGGGTTATAATATGCCTCTTTAAGCACTATCTCCACATCAGGAGAGATTTTTATTCCAGAATTTAATCCATGCTGGTTTGCACTCTCTGATAGACTCCCTGTCTCCTCCCCCTGTTTTGTAGTCGATCCTCCTTGCTGTTTAACCCTTCCTCCATTGGAATTATTTGGGGTTTTTTGACCGCCAGTCATTCGCTTATCTACACTACTCTCAGGCAATCCTGGTGGGGGTGACATATATAGGCTCTCATTGCTTCCAGTCTCAGCCTTGGACGATGTTACAGCATTATTCAATTGCTCAGATTCCTCATCAGCTGTATTGCTTTTATACGAGCCTTGTTTTTCAATTTCGAGATATTTTTTAAATTTCAAAAATTGTTCATGAGTTACCATTACAAATTTATTCATTGTAAAATTTGGTTGATATATTTCCTTATGCTATATAATAATTCTGAAAAAATTGTGTGATGCTTCTTCAGTAATTGAAGCCGCCCTCTAACCCTTCTTAGAAATCGTTTAATCAACCCAGAATATTTTTCAAATTTTGCCTTGATCTTTTTACTGAGTGGCAGACGAAAAATATTGAAGAAAATCTCTGCAATGGCTTTTATTTGTGACTGATTAGCCTCTGAAAAGATATACTTGTTTAAATTTTTATTGTTATCCAATATAACCTTTAGAAAATGCTTTGCTCTAAGGAGATTAGAAGACATACTGATCAGTAGTCTTTAATCTAGCAAGTATTTATAGCTATTTATATATGGTTAGGTACTCATCAGGAAAAATATGGGTACGTAACCAGGAGGTCTTATCTCTGGTAGGAGATAGATCTATCAGCAAGTAACTGAAAGATTCTGCAGTGGCGTCGTCATAGGCCAGACAGACCTTATCACACATTCCTAACTGATTTCCTAAGATTTTTATTTGATTGATATCCCTAGGATTTTTAAATAAAATAAAATAATGTGTATTCAGGGTAATGTCTCTACTATATTTTCCCGAATGGTAGAGATTTTGTAAAATCAAAAAGACGCTCAGATTTCTGTGATGTGATTCTCTACTAAATAGATTGGTAATAGAGGGGCTATTCACTGCTGACATTTGTAAATCATCAATAATAATCAGATTATGCTTAGAGTCGGCAGTTTGCTTTATTCGAGCCTCATCTGGAACTCCTTGAATAAATTCTAAATTTTCAATTATTTTGTTGTCAAAGGATTTCTGCCATACCCCATAAAAGTAGTACACCTTCTCCACAGGAACCTCAAACATAGCATTTAAATTCTCCAATAACTTAAAGACAAAGTTTGTCTTTCCAGAGCCCGTAGGACCTGCAATCATTGCAGTAGTGGGTGAAAAAAATCTGAACATTGTTATCTCTATCTTATCTCGTGAGTCACATAGTAAACAATCAGAAAGCTGGTTAGTCTCCTCTCTATTTATATTATTTTCACTTGCCAAGACTACAATCGCCTGCTTGCCAGTTACCTCAATACCTGCCAGATATCCTAGACAAAAGATTTTGTTTTGTATTATTTTTAGGTATTGTTGTGGCATAGAGTACATACAAATCAGAAAATGCAGGCTCAAATATTTATACTCTTAGGCTTTTTACCCGGATTAATATATTCTAAAGCTTGTTTCCAGAGAATGTGTAACTGTGAGAATGATATGGCTGTTTGTATAGATGTTGTATGGGTGGAATTTACCTATAATCCAAAAATCCGTATTTTATATCTGAAACAGTTGGAATATCTAGATATCCATCTAGTCTTGAAAAATTTTCCCTCTTTAGAATATTGGGTAATGATGGATATGATGTACTTTAACTGCAGTTTGATTAAAGAAATTCCATTCCAAATTAAAGTATCCACTAATATGTGCACAGACAACGTCCAGAAAGGTGAGTTTATTAACCTATGCAGATAAAAATGTAATCTAATAGTCAGAGAAAAAATGCCTTTGGGGTGCTTAGACTCGGGTTCGAAACTTCCTGCTATTTTTTAATAGGGAATGGAGATTTTTAACAGATTTTCCTCAGTCTGTACATTCACAGCTTACTCTCATCGCCTCCAAAGAAGCACAGAGGATAGCAATGCCTCATTAATATGTTTATGAGGTGCTTACCTACGGGTTCGAAATTTCCTGTTAATTTTAATTGGGAATGGAGATTTTCAACAGAGTTCCTCACTCTGCACCTTCACAGCCTACTGTCATTGCGTCCACAGAGGCATACAAAGCAATACCTCATTAATATGTCTATCTGGTCTACCTTTGGTTTTAGAAATTTCATGTTAATTTTAATTGTGGATGTAGATTTTCAACAGACCTCTACAGCAATTTTTTCCCTTTTTTTATTAGCTACAACAGAGAGTGAGATATGAGAGGATACCCAGTCCTTATTGTCATCAACAGGTCTCTGGGATTCCACTACCTCTGCCCAGTATTCGTCAAATAATTCTGACCATAATATGACCAAAAATAGAGATTACAGTAGCACTCATATCCAAAGGTACTACTGGATATTCTTCTCGATCAGTACCGCATGCATTATGGCTGTATTCCTATTTGCATGGATTTTGGGAAGAAAATTATTATGCTGTAAGCTTCAAAGAAATTCGGGAAATGAGACAAATGCTGTCGAAATGGAGGATGTGAGACATACTGCTGATGAGGAGACTGAGACCTACCCATAAAGGTAGGAAATTTCTTATGAAATTGTATAATGATAATTTTTATGCGCTTAAATTAGGGATTGTGACGTCACATTGCAGGGATATCTACGTCATAAAATTATGACGCATCTCTTACGCAAATAATAACCTATGACCCTATTTCATCTTGAGTTTTGTTTATCTCTCAGCGTTCATTTCATTCATTAGGATTATGGCTTCATTAATTTATCTTTTGTTAATAGTACTAGTGTCAGATATTGTTACCAGTTATCACATCGAATGTAACTACAATGAAGAGAGTCAGGTTTTATCCATTGTCGGGATTAAGTCTATCCAGGATTTTCAAGATTATGGAATAAAATGTGGTGACTATATGGCTAGGACACTTGAATATCTAGAATGTTATCTTGGAGAAATAAGGCTACCCCTGAAAAAATTGCAGGTGAATTATCCCAGTTTGAGGGAGATATACTGGAGATGCACTGGTTACTGTATAACGGAAGGATCAGGGATAGATGTCTTTGGATGTGAAAACGGTAAGACATTTGGGTATTATATTTGTCTCAGATAATATGATCTGTCTTATTCTAATTATGATTTCCAAAAGATTTGTGCTACACTTGCTGTAGGCTAAGCCTCTGTTCTATCCAGAGATAATATAAAAATATGCAATTTTAATCGCAAAGATTGTGATTGCGTTCTAGGTCTTTCCCTGACGTTCGAAATTTCACGTTAATTCTAATTGGAAATGGAATTTTCAACAGAGTCTCTTCTATTAAATAGACCCATTACATAGGGTAGGTGTGATATTCATTTTTTTCCTAGCTAAAGGATATCCTGATCTTATAAATTTTACACTAATTCCTGTTTATTTTACTTTATTTTCATTTAGACCAGACTGGACAGACCCAGCACAGGTGTCAGGATGGGAGCTGTCAGGATGAAGACGAGGCTGACAAAGATGGTAAAGATGATGATGATGATGATCTCTATGCTCTTTTTGTCATACCTATTTTAGCTATTATTGGTGGAGTTCTGACTTATCTATTTAAAAGATACAGGAATGTGATATTGATGAGGCTTCTTAATACAGTGATGGATTGGATTGATGGTGACGAGAGAAGAGTTTCAATGGAGAGTGAGACTGATCTCAGCACCTCGGAAAGTACATTGGTGAAAGAAAGACTGAGGGTAAATCAGAATTCAGACATTTCTACTTCCAGTTTATCAAGTCATATGTGGAATAATAGGTTGTCAACTGATGCTCAAAAAATATACTTAAATATCATGGAGGATATGACAGATGAGAGTGATCAATCCTCAGGAACAGCTGTAGAGATGAGGGATATTGGAATCCAGATTAGTTTGTCCTCCGAAACAGAGGAACAGTTTGAACCTTTAGACATGTCGATGAGTTCTGATCAAGAGTTTCCAGAGATTGCGGTAACAAGTTTTTTGGAAACCAGATCTGGACAAAAGTATCAAAAAGATTTTATTATTAAAAAGTAGACTCCCATTTCTATGTAACCAAGATGTTTATCCTAGATTTTTACAGACCTTTTTTATTGTAATTGTATATGTAATTTGTATCTTACTGGGACTCTTTTTTCTGTGGGTTTTATTTATTCATTCATTTTTAATCAGTCAGAGATTGTTATCATTATTGTCAATGGTTATCCTGTATAGATATTTTTTCATGTAATTTACTATGTGGAAACTTGTGGTTTACTAATATTGTCAATGATTATCCTGTATAGATATTATTTCATGTAATTTACTATGTGGAAACATGTGGTTTACTAATAGTGTCAATGATTATCCTATATAGATATTATTTCATGTAATTTAATATGTGGAGATTTGTGATCTAACAATAACAAGAATATCTTATACATTTCAGAATTTTACTAAGCAATCCACTGCAAATCCCTTTTACATCATACATAGGAGTTTATATAGTAACAACAAGAACATAGACGAGCTACAGATTCTTTGACTCATAATGAGACATCTTTGACTCAATTTTTATAATAATAACAATAAATAAATAAAACAGTCATAGAAAGGGTATATTTTGTAACACATAGAGATACATAAGATTTATGTATTCATTAAGAATGCCATTGAATTATTTCTTTGTATTACCTCCTTTTATGTAAACAGTTGAGAGGTGATAAATCAGCTACATTATGTAAAATTACATTGAGAGATAGAGAGAGGGATAGCTATGTGATATACAAAGAGGAGAAAAAAATTTAGTGAGCTCTCAGACAGAGTAACCATGTAAATCACTTTCATGATAGAGTAACTATTACATAAAGATCGTAGCAAGTATAAATATTTACATAGGCATATGAAATATGAGGTTAGATATTAACTATATACATATGACTTTCCAATTTCTTTGTTAAAAATATATTAACCATATGCATATGAAGTCAAAGTTCTTTGTCAATAGATCTACCTTTTCCGGAATTTATTTAGAGTCCTTCATATGTTCCATCATTCTGTTGAAAACCTGATCTTGATATCCTAGTCTGTCTAGAGGAATGCTGATGCTCTGTATGAAGAGTAATTGTCAATTTTTCCAGATGTGGTAGGAGATTAGGGAGGGGGCCTGAGAGTGGAGTCCATACTTCAGAGCGAATTTTTTTTTAAAAAATTTTTTCACTGTTAACCCTAGGTGTCTCTGGGATTGTTAAAAATTTAGAAAAAAAAATTTTAAAAAAAATTTTGACTAGTGTTAAACCCTAGTTGCCTGTGGGACGCAAAATGCTGCAACCACTAGGGTCAGGATGCCATTGAGTGTTACACTCTAAACAGCGACTCGCCCTATGGGTTAAATTTCCTGAAATCAATGCTGCGCATGAGGTACAGTAAAAATGATAACAGGAGCTCATAAAAGCTCTTGTCAATGGTAAATCTATTTTGCAACATGCACATGTTAAGTGGATAACACGCTGTTCATAATAGGTGGTCCAATCAGGGGCTATCATTGTCTCCACTTCATCTGGTTTTTTGCCTAAAAAAAAGGCGCAACCAAAGGCCATTTCGAGGTCTCTATTTGTTAGAGTCTCAATGAGCAGTTGTTCATAATTTGTGTTCATATACATGGATGTGGGCACCCATGTAAAGAGTGATGTACTGCTCATTTTGGAGCTCCTGATGGAATAGGCTTTGGTAAATTTGTGTTCTAAAAGTATGGTCCTACATATGGGACACCTCAGTTCAGGCTCAGCCCCATCCTGCCACATCCTTGATAACTGACAAGAACACTCCACACAGAGCAAGTGTCCACATGGGTTGGTCAGTATGATGTCTGCCTGATCTACGGCATCTTTACAGATAGCACATTCAGCTTTTTCTAGGAATTGGGTCACAAATTGAACGAAGTCTGGATATTTCTGCCTGAAAAATATAAAAATTAGAGAAATTTTAGTTATTTGACTAAATAGCAGAGATTAGTCAATACAAAATTGGGTTGAGAAAAAGGAAATTGTGTTCCTGTGCATACCTGGGAGTTCGAATTTCACGTTATTGCTTATTGTGATTGGAGATTATCAACACTCCTCACCCTAGGGAAATGCCTCCGATTGTTTGTCAGAATACTGCAGTATTGCAGAGCTATGATTCTCTGTTGAAAATCTCCATTCCCAATTAAAATTAACAGGAAATTTTGAACCCGAAGGTAGGCACCCTGACATACATATTAATGAGCTTAAGTCTTCTCAACCTCTCTGGATGTTGTGAGCAAGTATACTCAAGTATGAAGAATACTGTTAAAAATCTCCATTCCCAATTAAAATTAACGGGAAATTTCGAACCCGAAGGTAAGCACCTTGACATACATATTAATGAGCTTATGCCTTCTCAATCTCTGTGGATGCTGTGAGAGCAAGTATATCAGAGGAATACTGTTGAAAATCTCCATTCTCAGTTAAAATTAACATTGACAATTTGCATATTGAGGGTAGAGAAACCCTTTTCGAATATTATCTCTCACTGACAAATTACACATGTTTTACCCAAAAAGCTTCATTAAGATAAAAAATACAAATTAATTGAGATAGTTTAGCGAATAAGGAAATACATCAAATTTAGGAGATTTATCTAACTAGACCTTAAATTTCACCCACTTGGTTTTTTATTAGAGCTGTCATGAGAGAAGATAATTTATTGACATTTATTAACATTTCATCAAAATTCTTACTTCAATGAATGGTGTTACGTTCAGGAGGGGGTCTATACAAAGCTAGTTCTACAATAGCCTCACAGCTCCACCTCGTTACATTGGAATAAGTCCTCTCTAAAATTTTATGTAAAAAATTAAATTAAATAAATATTTGGTACTTACACAATAAAGGCCGGTAGAATGTCGTTGAGCAGGATGTAACAAACCATCGCCTGCTGGTAGTGTCCATTGTCAATCAGCATCAGTAGTTCACAAATGGTTATCATATTGGAAATCAGATGATTGGGTTGAAAGAGATCAATTCTTCTTCCAATTTGTACAAAGTTATCCATTTTGAGATTGATTGAACAGCCTATTTTGATTCAGTAAAATTCTGGGGCCCAGAATGGGTTTGATGCGGGGTTTTATAGTGAAATTTTGGGTTGAAAGCTGTTGCCATTATCTGATAATTAAAAATAAAAAAGTGATTTAATGTCAATTTGTCCCTGAATAATTAAAGGGGTATTTCCACGTCTACCTCCCCTTTGGCTGATTCATCTAAATGCGAACATTCCTCACATGTCAATTTTGCATGGTTAGGTTGATCAGGTTGAATTAAACATGGAACATATGTATATATTTCCATACGTTCGCTATACATCTGGTTACATACTTTCAAAAATTCTTCCCATTCTTTGGGTTTGCAGGATAGCCCTTCAGTGGTGGGAAACAAGTCTCCCTTGGCATTGGTCTTCCATTTCCTGATACCTACAGATTTATAGGGACTATTACAGGCTACATAGTAGGAGCCACCTATATGTACTTTCTTCTCTATTCCTTTGTCTCCTTTAAGAATAGCCTGCAGTGCATGGTTAATTAGTTCAGAAAAATGAAGTAATACAACCAATTTCTTGGAGCCTAGATGAAAGGTTCTTCTATAGGTGACAGATAGAGATGCCTCTGAATAGTTCATTGCGGACATCGCCCCATGGCTTTGAGGTTCTATAAGATGATCTTTCTTCTTATTTTTAATCTGTAGAGATAGATCTTTCTTATTCTTCTTCAGAGCAGGTTTCCCTAAAACTTGAGCCTCTGCCATATTCACTGAATGATTTCGTCCTATTTTTTAATTCCTAGATTACAGCTTCAGATGATGTGTAAGGGTTAGAGCGAGAGGGTGGCTTTTTATAGACTTTGAGGTGAGGGGGAGAATATATCACGATTCAGCATATAGGATCACTTAGTCAGCAAAAGCTTTGTGTAGGAAAAAATACTTACTCAGCAAAGGCTTTGTGTGAGGAGACTTAAAACAGACTAGTATAACTGATCATTAAAGGAACACAGAAACTACAATAGTGATTAAAAACAGATTTTATTGATAATTAAATGCAGATAATACAGACAAGTTTATTACTTAATAATTGTAAAGTTAAAGTGACAAAAAGGTTAGTATATCAGACAGACATCTGCCTGTCCTTTACATCTGTGTCTAACTAGAATTTATAAATAAGTTTTCATCTACTTGGATTTTAGAACATAATGAACATTTATCATTGGTAGAGTACTGTTCTAAAGTCACAGGTGTCTGTCTTCCATCTGTCTTAGGTAGAGTATTTTTGTAAAATTCACAGCTGACTGTCTTCCATATGTCTTATGCAGAGTATTTTTCTAAAATTCACAGGTGTCTTTCTTCCATCTGTGTAAGGTAACATCTCGTAACTATTCAATTCATTCAATAATTTTAATGTCTCTTTATCTTCAAGAGGTAGGAGAGAAGAAACTATTTTTGGGCATTATCATTTTCACAAATTCACAGGTAGGTGCATGCCTTTTATGTTCATCCATTGGTATATCATAGGTCTCCCATTCAATAAGAGATATTTTACACCAGGGGCAGGTAACCTTGTCCCCCTCCCCTGTATAGAGGAAACCAGCACGAGTTAGGGCATCTGGGCGAATGGGGTGAGACTTCGGCCATGTTCTAAATGTAGCATATCTCTCATCATATCCAGAATAATCAGGAACCTTAAATATCCATCTTCCCACGTAGGGTGTGGGTTTATGACATAAATGTAACCCAGCAGAGCTACCACAGGGTGGTTGAATTCTTGGATTGGAGTTATATCTAGCTGAAGAATTCAGTGAAAAACCTCCAACCGAGGCGGCAGAATGAGTAGAGGCAGACTGAAGATAAGATGACCTAGCATCAGTCTGATCTTCCACTGGTTTACTTGCTGGATGAACTATCTCACTATCCTTATCAGTTATGTTGGATGCAGTATTAGAAAACATGTTGCTAGAAGATGCTGTTAGCTTGATAGTTGGAAAACCAATTAAGTTTATAAACTGAATTTTAGTGTTTATATAGACTGTTAAAATTCTAGTATTCAGCAGTTTTCCAAAGAAAAAGACAGGATTCAGTGATTATTAGCTAACCCCAAAGCCCTAACCCTAATCAAAAGTGTATATGAAAGTAGGAGATTAAACTGCGACTGTATATGAGGCGAGATATTGCGTTCGTGTGCTTACTCTGAGGTTCGAAATTTCCCGTTAATTTTAATTGGGAATGGGATTTTCAACAGACCTCTAATGTAACTAGCACACATTGTGTGATAAATCAAATATAGCTTTGATGATTCATTTTTCACAAGTGATATTGTTCCAGTAGGGTAGCATACAAAACCCCCATTAAATGGCTAGCAGACAGAGCCCCATTACAAGAGTTCTAGCAGACAAAGACCCATTAAACAACACAGCTGTGCGATGATTCAGTTTTCAGTAGAAATATGATGCAGTAGGCTAGAAGACAAAGCCCCATTAAAAAAATGGGTAGCAGACAAAGCCCCATTAACCATTTGCAGCAGACAAAGGTCCCATTAAAACAGTTCTACCCCCATTAAAACAAGTCCCATTAGGCAGACAAAGCCCCCCATTAAAACAGGCTTGGGCTAGCAGACAAAGCCCCCATCAGCAGAAAAAGGGCTATTAAACAACACAGCTGTGCGATGATTCAGTTTTCAGTAGTAATATGATGCAGTAGGCTAGAGGACAAAGCCCCATTAAAAACTTGGCTAACAAAGCCCCATTAAAACAAAGCTTGGACTAGCAGACAAAGTCCCATTAAACACAGCTGTACTAGCCATTAAACAACAAAGCATGGCCAGCAGACAAAGCCCCATTAAAGTTCCCATTAAAAAACCACAGCTGTGTGATGATTGATTTTTTTCAGAAGTAATATTTGATCTAGTATGGGTAGCAGACAAAGCCCCATTTACAAGATTGGCTAGCAGACAAAGCCCCATTAAACACAGCTGTGCTAGCCATTAACAAAGCATGGCCAGCAGACAAAAGCCCCATTAAAAGCTTTGGCTAGCAGACAAAGCCCCATTAAACATTTGTAGCAGACAAAGGTTCCATTAAAACAGTTCTAACCCATTAAAACAAGTGCCATTAAGCAGACATAGCCCCCCATTAAACACAGCTGTGTGATGATTTGACAATGCCACGAGATCTAGCAGACAAAGCCCCATTAAAACAAAGCCTGGGCTAGCAGACAAAGCCCCATTAAAAACAGCTGTGCTAGCCATTAAAATCAGACAAAGAGCTGCCCCATTAAACAGCACAGCTGTGTGATGATTCATCTGAGTAATAGCTATAAACTATCAAACAACAAAGATCCCCATTGAGCTAGTCTCAAGAACCTGTATAGAGCCCAATAACCTGTATAGAGTTAGTATCGACCCTACCCTACCTAGCCATCAATCTACCATCTGCCCCAGGCAGCTGCACAGCTGTCAAAAAGTGACATGATTGATGGGAAACTCGACTCGATATACACTCGATATATACTACGCTTATCACACATTCAGGAGTTTCAGCAGATGTGTACATTGGTTTTTCGGTGTTTGACTGTGTGTTTTAGGGGTTGTAAAAAATCTAGTGCATGAGTTCATATACTTTTATACCAGAAATATTGCCTTGGGGTAGCTTTACATAATACATAATCGTGTATAACCCTTATTACTGTGGTCATAAAAGCATTTTTCCTTATGTAACCTCTAAACTTGTTCACAATAAATATTATGTCACAAATTGTTGAAGATATGTAAATGAAATGAGAACCAGTGAGAAATTGACACTGACCTTGAATGACATGAAGATGAAACATTCAGATCCTAACATACACCTCCAGAAATCGGGGTTTTGCAAAGTGTGATAAACGGCTGTCATTTTCAGTTATTCTACAATGGCACACCTGTTTGTTGACATACAAACCATTTCATTTCCGCTTATCACAATAATAAAAAACTTGGCCGAAGCAGGTATGAAAAAGTCGTTTTGTTGTGCAAAAAAAAAAATGTAATGTATTGTAATGAATTGATTATCGGTCTCTTATCCTTGCTGTTCTAACGTTTTGCTTTGGTTAAACATCACAGTGATATGTATAACTACTGTTCCATGCAGCTGGTACAGTACGGTTACTGCAGTTACCTATGCAGATACAGTACAGATACTGCACTGAAAATGAGATACTCTTGCAGTATCCAATATTGGAGCGCTTAAGTATGTGTACCGCAAAATGCGAATCACCACATAACAGGGTTGGCAAAAAAGTTCAGTGTGAGTGTTGACCAGGACTGGTTTTCACAAACGGAGTGGTTATATATTTACCCAACGGCTGTGCGTGTATGCTAGTTGTGATATTGGTCTAGCGTACCCATTGGCTATGCACTTAAGATCACTACTAGTGTATCCCAATTTTAATCATTTGATCAGCCTTACTGCCTTGCTACCAATTATCGCCGGCTACCAATTATCGCCACCAGAAAATAAAACGTTCATATTTCAGTTATGGTTATATATTTTGAAAGCTTTTTGTTGTGTGTTTGTTCCATTCACTTTGGAAATAGTTTTACCTTATTTGCTAGACTTGGGATGCTACTTTGGTGAAGTTATATCCATTTAAATTCTGTCTGGCGATAATTGGTACCCGGCGATAATTGGTAGCAAGGCAGTAGCCCATTTATGACATTTACTTTAACTTTGTCAAAATGTAGCAATAACCATGAAGTTGGTCTGCTGTTTCACAGTGCAAACCCATGCTAAGCTGAATAATTTTAATTCAGAGAGTGGTCCTTGGTCCATTTCTGATTACTCAAAAAATTTCCTTAAAAACTAATTGCTTTACAATGCCTTGTATACAGACCTGTCGAGTATAAATACGCTATGTCCAGGACAAGCTGGCACATAAACAGTCATGTTTCTAAATTAGGTTATTTGGTAACAGACATTCCTCAATCACTGTACATATAATGTACAATACGCTGAGCTCATTGTCAATAACAAAATTCCATTTGACTACAGCTGTTTCATTAAAGCTCAGCGTGGCTTTCACTCATTGGGATATATACACGATGATCCTCAGCCTGCCTAGTGTGGTTGGAGTCTGTGACTTTTATCAGGCTTGTTGTAAACCCACTCTAGTTAGTCTGAGGATGGGGGATGGGAAAAGGGGAAGCAGGACCAACCTGTGACTCCCCTTGGTCGATCCCGAAGGTCAAGACCCCCACCAAGGCCGAGAAAGGAGGACAGCTATAATTAAAGGGTACTGATGTCAAGTGCACAACCATTGAGTGCATACTGCCTTGGGTAATGAGAAACTCGGCAGGCTGTAATAAATTTGGAGTTGTTGGCTACACTAGTAGCGATAAAGATCTTGTGTGCACAACCACTGGGTACACTAGAGCAATACCACAACTGCTGGGTATGCTACTAGTGATATGAATCTTGTGCACACAGCCACTGCACTGCCAGCAATGATATTGTTCTTGGGTACACAACCATTGGGGACATTGAGTTTACTGCCTTGGGTACATGGTAGTTGGGTATGCCAGTACTTTACACAGTTTTGGTTACACTAACGGAAAAAAACAAAAAAAACAGTGACATTAATTTAGGGTACCTAACCACTGGAAAAATAGAACTTAGTGCTTTAACTGGATACAGGTGAGTTGGGTATGCCATTAGTGTACATACACAGCCATTGGGTATGAGAGCAGTGATATTGATCTTGTGTAGACAACCACTGGATACGCTAGACCAATATTACTGTTAGTGTACACAGCCGTTGGGTATGCTAGCAATGAAATATATCTTGCGTACACAACTGTTGAGAACACTAACATTGCTATTGGTCTAGGGTGCACAACCATTAGGAACATAAGTTCACTGCTTTGAGTGCAGGATGGTTGTATTTGCAGATAGTGTACGTACACAGCTAATGGGTACACTGGCAGTGATATGGGTCTTCCATACACAGCCGTTGGGTATGCTAGACCCTTATCACTGCTGACGTACACAACTGTTGGGTAGGCTAGCAGTGCAATAGATCTTGCCTACACAACCGTTGGGTATGCTAAGAAAGCTATTGATATAGGGTACACAACCATTGGAAACATAGGGTTCACTGCCTTGAGTGCATGGTAGTTGGGTATGCCAGTAGTGTATCTACACAGCCATTCGGTACGCTAGCACCGATATAGATCTTGGGTACACAACTATTGGGTACGCTAGACCAGTATCACTGCTAGCGCTCACAGTCGTTGGGTAAATATCCTCTACCTTTCACAAAAGGAACATGCAAACTCAAGTTGAGACAAAAATCAGCTTAAGTTTACAGCTGTTTGAGCTGATTTTTGGCTCAAGTTGAGCTTGATCCCTTTGGGTCAATGGTGGTCAATACTGGCCAATTGAAGAGCAATGAAATAAATTTGAATATGAGTGTACTATATTTCTGATTATTTTTTTATCTATTAGACATGTATGATTGTTATACATATTTGTGTTTTGATTTACACAATTCTATTTATGACACAGATTGAATTTGTAGGATTTGGTCCTGTTTGAACTTAAGGTCTTAGCCTGGTCTCAGGCTCAAACTTGAGACTTTTGTCTCAAATTATTGAAACATTTTTCTTAAGTCCATGGTCTCAGCCTTTATGGATTTCACAAAAGGTCTCAGTCTCATCTTTGGTTGAGCCACTGGTTCAAACACTGAGACTGGTGGATAGTGTGCTTAAGTTTTGTAAACAGAAGCTCAAATATGGTTGCCATAATTCATTCTCCACTTCAAAATTTAAAATAGTTCAAAATAAGGCAAAATATATATATAAAATAAATAACTTCTGACCAGGGATATTTACAGGATAAAACACTTCTTTCTTGGCAATATTGTGATTTATGAAGCCTGAGGACAAGTGATATTGCCCGAGGGCTGATATTCAATTTAAGGATAGACTCAAACAATAAAACTTGTTACACAGAGGATATTTATTTAACACAAAAGTATATTTGTATGGCCTATTTTAAAGTATTTTCAGCCACCATATTTATTAAACAAAAGAATAAAATAATAAAGTGAAAGTGATTGGTAAAAAACAATGGGCACAATTCCACCCCTCAAAAATTGGTGCATGGTGTAGTAAGAAGCCACACTTTTTTGTTCATTGTTTATTTATTGATTAACAACATATATACACAAACATGTACATATGTATGGATTTAAAATAGCATAAAAATTAACCTTAATGTGAAAAATTGGAAAAGGTGGTGAAATCATCCCTCTGTGGTGGTGAAATCACTATCGTGATGAAAAAAGTGGCAAGACCTATGGGTGGTGAACAGGCCTGGGTATGATAATAATTTTTCTATATAAACAGGCAAAAAGTGTCAACTGAACAGTATCATATATCTACATCTCATTGTTTTCAATTTACCAGTATTGATATACACAATACATGTATTTAATTGGTAGTGAGACAATGGTAGCATGTAGCCATGTTTGCGAGTTTTATGTCTTTGAGAAAAAGCAATAAATGTACATGTAAAATGTATGTGTAGTTTATGACATTTCAGTTTGTAATTGTATGAAGGTACGTACCAGTATTTCCTTTCAATTTGACTTTAAACTCTGGGCCTGTATTCATGAAAGGTCCTAACCAGGGCTTAGGCTTAAAGTTGAGACTTTTGTCTCAAGTTTAAGCCCAAAAACTGCTAAGACTTTTGTCTTAGGCTTAGTGGTGTTCACAAAGAATTTAAGACCGGTCTTAGGCTTAGCCAAGGGCTCAACTTTTACACTGGTTGGTAGTGGGCTTAAATTTTGTAAAGAGGACTTAAATATGGCCGCCATAAACTTTTCTCCACTTCAAAATTTGAAATGGCTGTAAATAAAGTTTAATTATACAGAGTAACAGAACACCTCACTAAAGTAGTCTTTGGAAGTTTATAGGTGGTGGTAACAAGGTTTTCCATTTCAAAACAGCACTTTTCCTTAGATAAAATGCATTAAATGAAGGATATATGTCACCAATAGTATAGTTTGAATAGAAAAGAAAGGTCACATGACACAGAAAACCACTGTGGTTATTTGATAATCTTGGAGTTAGCTAAGTCACCCTTTGTGAACACGGTTTTAAGACAAAACTTAGCTGAGACAAAAGTCTTAATTTTAAGACTGGATTTAAGCCTAAAACCTAGCTAAGTCTAAGACCTTCATGAATACCAGCCCTGGAAAATAGAGGCTTGATGTACTGCTCAGCTACCCAAGTTTGTCACCTGTCTTAAAAACTGTTAGGGACATGCAATATTGATACTGAAAGAAATAGAACAAATACTTATTATGATAAAGTACAAATCTACAAGGAACGTTAAATGTTACTTAAGAGATTAAATGGCAAAAGTACATCAGTCTAAGGTAGGCCAGATAATTTCATCATTTAGAAAATTCAAGTGAGGCACTTGGGTAGGTGATGAACTTGGGTGGCTGAGCAGTACAAGTTTGCCACTTGTTTTCATATTTATGTAAATAATCAAAATTGTATTTTTTTTGTCAAGAAAAGTTTCTTTAATGTACCCTTATAAAATAGAGACCAGGACATTCATCATGGTGACTGTGTATCAGGTACCGCCAGTTCAGCATTAATGATAAATATCTGGGCCAGACTCATAAGATAACTTTATTTCTCCAGTGTGGTATTCAACCTTGACATATCGTTATAACACTGTTAAAAAATATACATTGACATCAGAAACTAAGAGACTGTACCCAAATAAAGATGTACAGAATTGTAGATGTACACTGTTTGCAAAATTAATTAATTTTAAACACATAGGCCAACTGACTATATGTATGCTCAGAAACATCACCATCAAATAAAATACAAGCCTAATGTAGCCAATTCTGTTCGGAAAGGATATCCTGTCAATTGAAAATCCAGTAATTTAATTCCTTATGGATTCTCATTTAAAAAAAGAAATGCAGTTTAAGTAGTGTTGCATTTCACAAAACACATTCCATATTATTCTGAAATATAGTAGGGTAACACCAAAAGAGCTAGTATAATGGAGAATCAAACATCAAAATGATATATTTTGCACAAAGTGTTACATTACTTTTCCATTGTGGCATTCAACGAATATCTTTTTTTCAAATTGAGGGAATTTGAAAATGCGTATGAAATAATCAACTCAATAAACATAACAAGTATCTATGTTTTCTTGTATTTTTATCAGATGAACAGAGTGTGAGGAGCCACAATGTCGGTATCAGGTTACAGTCAGGGTGGTAAGAAAATGGCACAAAATTTTATTCTGGAATTTGATGTTGTTTTTATTTCTCTTCCCTATTTAGTAGACTTTACTTAGTGACAGTAAATATCTGATTTTAAAAAAGTCTTTAACATTGAAATTTACCTTGTGGTCTATATACCATAGAAGTATTTTGTGGTCTTATAAAATGTAGCTTAAGAAGAAGAAGTTGAGACAAGTCCAATCCCTAAAGGACACGGTACAGATGAAATTAACATTAAAGGGAACAGAAAATGCACTCCCCTTAGTAAAACTAATTCAAAGTTAATATATGAAAGTTTGCTTAAAAATTACTAGGCCACCAACATCAATCAATACATGGATTGAAATTTACCCATTTCTTGAGCATTATAATTGGACTGATACTTTTATTCTTTCTTATAAAGTCCTCAGAGAAGCACATCTGCAAAGTTTCCAATACAAAATTTTGAACAGAATAATTAACTGCAATTATAATCTTCATAAATGGGGTATTAAAGAGTCATCACAGTGTATTTATTGCACAAGAGTGGATATAGTAGGTCACCACTTATATGAATGTAATGCTTGCAAATTTTTCTGGAAAAACCTGGAAGAGGGGCTGTTCAAGCAACTAAAGGTCAAATTCCATTTTATTGTTTGTGAAATTCTATTTGGATTACCTTTAGTTGGGGACCCTCTGCTAGAATTCTTGAACTATGTCATTATCTTGGCAAAAAAATTCATAAATAGTAAGAGAAACCATAACAAAGAACTTGTATTCATTGAATTTATGTATATATTAAAAGAAAATTTTAAAATCTTGCACAGAATTGAAAAAAATAATGAAAAATTAAATTTTTATGAGCTTTTGAATAACAATCCTTCCTAGAAATATTTGATGGTTTACTCGGGGCTGGCACACAACTACTGAACTGTTGTCTGATATGTATAGTATTTTCTTTTGTTTTTTTTTCACTTTGTGTATGTCTAATGTGTTGTTTAGGTCTTTGATTGTATTTGTATATACCTAGTATATTGTACCTGTAGGTATATTGTGTACTGTATATGTTTTCTTGTTACAATAAAATAATGAAAAAAATGTAGCTTAACTTTGTCAGCTCTGAATACACTGTAAAATTTAAAAGAATATATAATTTAAAGCACTAGATATTAAAGTACCTTTGCTATTGGGTGTACAAGTGAATAAATGTCTCATCATTACAATAGTAAGAATAACTGGAAGTGTGCTATTTAGTGCTTATGTCACAATGATAAAACTCTATCTAAAGTATAATTGCTCTCCTAAAGTGTAATAGTTCAGATATAATTGGATAGGTTGGATGCTGTTTTCATGTTCTTTTAGAAATCTGAGTCCATGTTTTAACTTTACCAAATAAAAGATTTAGCCACTGTTTTTACTTGAGTTTTTTTTTTTACAATTTTCAGTCACATAGAGTGTCAAATCCCTGCAACATTTTGCAGCTTAATAAGTACAGAGGACATATCACTAGTCAGTAGCATGAGGATTGTGCAGGTTTTGGTAAATCCATTAAAATAAGCTATTAATGTTCAATACTGTCCATTTGAAAAAAAACCCAATGAAATCAAGGTATAACATACTGTTGAATAACTAGAATAATATTGTGTGCTTTATCTTGTTACATAGTTAAAGAAAAGAGAGTGTACATGTATTTGCAGGTTTATATTTTCTTTGATTTCCTTTCAATTGCATATATTTTAAAAATATATTGTAACAAACAGGAGGATACCCACAGTATCCAGATGCAGCAAGGTACCCTCCTGCACAGCCACAGTATCCAGGTGCAGCCAGACAGCCTCAGTATCCAGGTGCAGCCAGACAGCCTCAGTATCCAGGTGCAGCCAGACAAGTCCAGCCCCAGCCGATGATGAGCACAAGCTTCATGTCGTCTCCACCAGGGTAGGTTGTGTACATAAACTTTGAGAGCTGATGGGAAGTAAGTATAAGTAGGAGACCCAACAGAGAAGTAATGTAGCCAAGTTTCTGTCACTATAGTAATAAGTTCAAATAACTGGTGATAAGTGAGGAAGTCATAAGAGAATTTAAAATGAGTTGCGATATTAGGATCATGAATGCGAAAGCCTGAGTGATTCTAATGAGCACTCTGCTTATACCTCCAAAATCATTTCTATTCTAACAGGAAAAATTTTTTAAATACTATAGATACTATTATTATTCAAGTACGTGTATTAATAACAAAGAAGAAACTGTTTCAAGCAATTTAATTTACAGAGGATTGGTGGGACAGCCATATTTTCTCCATTAGCCAATCAGATTCACCAAAACAGTCATACAAGGAGCAGTAATTCAAACCCGGGATGTTACGCTGATTTTAACGATGAAATGTTTCATTGATTAGCCAACCAGAAGTGCAGACACAGCTGTGTCATGTTAGAATATAAATGAATAGCCTTTTTACCCCACAGCCCTTAAGGGCTGTCGGGGTATTGTTTTCACCCATGGTGTCCGGATGGGCGTGGGTGGGTGGGCGGGTGGCGGGAAATAGTTTGTCCGGGCTGTATCTCAGAAACCATAAGGTGTAGGAAGTTCATACTTGGCAGGGACATTGGTTGGGGAGTGTAGGTGTGCAAAGTCATGGTCTGACCTTGATTTGACCTTGCCGTAGTGACCTTGAGTTTGAAAATCTTGTCCGAGCTATATCTCGGCAACCATAAGGTGTAGGAAGTTGATACTTGGCAGGGACAATTTGAAATTCTGCCAGTAGATATTTCAATTGGACTCACTACCAAGCTAAACATGGTAGAAACTCCAGTTGGACTTTTCTACTGGTAGAATTTGAGAATCCTACCTGATTGGACTCTGTGCCATAACATATATGTCCATACATAAATGCTAGAATTATTTCTGTGAAAACTCAGTCACATGTTATCTTTGTAACATTACGCACCTGCATACCTCACAGTTCAGCATACTGCGTTACAATAGTTACAAAGCATGTTTTAATAGTTTTCCAAGCTTTTAAGATACAGGGAGAGAGGGCAATCATCATGATAACATGATAAGCAAAAACAGAACTTGTTTCACAGAAATTTATCTCTTAACACTAACATTTGTACGTATTCACGTAAGCCATCAATAACCATAAACATTTTCAGTTACTACTAGTAGATATTTCTATTATATGTCATACATATGGCCTGTCTGTGTTAATGTGATTTCTACAAGTTCCATTTTAATGCAAATATTAATAATCAGCAACATATTTAAAAGGTTTTTTTTTTGTTTTTTTTGGAGGAAATTTTTGTCATTTTCACATATGGCAATATTCAGCAACTATTGAAAATATGCTTAAGTTGGATCAAAATTTTAAAAAATGAAAATGTTATTTCTACAAGTTTCTTTATAGTGCAAATATTAATACTCTGCAATATATTTAAAAGGGTTCTGTAGCTTTTTTGGAGGAAGTTTTTGTAATTTTTACAAAGGGCAATTTTCAACAACTATTGGAAATAAGCCTAAGCTGAATCAATATTTAAAAATGGACAAAAAAGAAAATGCTTATTTGGCTTATTTGATTGTCAGATTGTGTGTCATCCATGTACCACTTGTATGTTGCCTATAACCTGAAATGGAAAAAGTGATATAATAGAAGATTTCCTGTATATATTGAACTAGTGTTAGTTAAATTTGAGTATAAGTGAGTCTACTTTTGATGTCCCACCTTCAGATAAGGCTGCATTTTAATAGCCATAGGTGGACATTTTTACAACCAAAAATATACCAGTGTTTAAGTACAGTTAAAGCATAAGATGAAAGGGCCATTCTTTTAAGAAAATTGAATTGTCAGATGAATAATTATTTTGTTCCCATAAATTTGCTATAAAGGATATAGAAGTAAGGGAACATAGTGCCATTCATATATTTTATTGTGTTTTTATTGTGATATGATCTTTTGAAATCTTAATAGTTGAAGACTGTTTGTATTTTGATCACATAGACAATGTGATGGTTAAGAGATGTATGATGTGGTCTATCTCATTAGCATATTCATAAGCTGGTGCTACATTTACATAATGACTCATACATACTGAGTAATGTTTGTGGTGTATGAATAGCACAACAGTATTGTAAATTGAATAGGTGTACGTGCAACTCGCTGACACGGGAAGTTGCTGACACTAACTCGCTGACACTACTCACTGACAATATGCAAATTAGATATGGCAGGCTTGTACACATGGAAGTCCGTCCGTATAATGTTATACAGCGAGTTTCCGTTAGCGACTTCCTATGACAGTGAGTTGCACGTAAATCATTTAATAATATATATTCAGTTTATTATTATATTTTATGTGTATGTTAATTTTTTCTCAGGCATGGTGATTCTAGATCAGAGGTTTATTCAAGGGCAGACACATCCACTGTGAGTCTAAACACAATTCATATACTTTCATATATGTGAGTAGAGTCAGTTACTGTGTTGTAAAAACAAGTCACATAATCAATGGATTTGCTTAATAATTCAAAATGGCAATTTTTCTTTGTGATTTCAGTAACACATATAATAAATAATCAAAATTTATATTGATAAGAAATAAGCAAGTCATGTACAATTTATAAATACAACCCTTTGCTCAAGCTAAAAATCTCAACTTACACAGAACACTTTGAAACAACATTGTGAAATATATTGCAGATGCACTTGATGTCTCCAATGGATCGTACAGAATATGCAGTAGATTACAGACATGCCATAATTGCAATGTTCCTGTGTCCTCTAATAGGTACAGTTTTAAGTAATATTTAAGCGGTCTGTCAGGGACGCTTATTTGTTTTCACCGAAGTTCGACTGATCACCGCCGCCGGATTATGGTCTCCCTTGAATAACTTCTTGGTGTTTCAATTTTTTTTTTACTTCTTACCTTTTTTAAAAACTATAGGGGCGGGAAAAATTTTTTGGAATACTTTGCGCAGACCTTAAGCTTTACTTAAGGTAACCTTAAGCATCACTCAAAAACACCCAGTCATCGCGTTTCGGAAAAAACCACACACACCTGTGCCATAAAAGTTATCAGGTACATTCTAGACCAAATTTCCAAGGTCGGAAAGGATTTTCTCATCAATCGGACCATAGATGCCTGAAGTGGAGGCGTTGTATTTTCGTAAATTTTTAAAAAATGGGTAGTTGATCTGTATCTCAAAAACGGTCAGGATTTCGGCGTTTTGTTGGAATAACTTATTCAGCTACTTTTTGATAATCTTTCACATGCCGAAGTTTTAGCTCTGTATCTGGAAACTTAAGGTCACCTTATTGACCAAAACGGGGGTTTTAACCCTCCAGATCACTTAGTTTTCCACTTTTTTCAACCAAACTTGGCATATATATTAAGATTTACCAAAGGATTATCCTGACTTTATGGTGACCTTAAACTGTTAATATTATTGGGGCTATGGCCCCCCTAAAGTCATCAAATTGGAATAAAACTGTCTGGCCCCTTTATTTTTCCATCTTTTTAAAAATCTAACATTTATTGATATTGAGGTACATCAAAAGAACACTCTTACTACCTTATGATTCAAATATTAATAATGTTAGGGCCATCTTAAACTTAAAATGTAGAGTTTTTCAGCCCTGAGCTTAGTCAATGTGTACATTTTTCAAATAAAACTTGGGACATTTATAAAGGTTGGCAGAAAGGACATTCAGATTTTATGGTCACCTTAAAGTCCCAATATGAATGAAGTTATGGTCACCTTTCAGTGAAAAAAGGTTTTCGACCTCCAGCTATCTTATTTTTCAACTGACCTGAGCTAAACTTTGTACACTTATAAAGGATGAGAAAAGGGACTTTCTCATTTTATGGCCACATTAAAGTCCCAATCTGAATGAAGTTATGGTCACCTTTTAGTGGAAAAAAGGAAGTTTTCGGCCTCCAGCTATGTTATTGTTCAACTGACCTCAGCTAAACTTTGTGCACTTATAAAGGATGACAAAAGGGACATTCTCATTATATGGTCACCTTAAAGTCCCAATATGGATGAAGTTATGGTCACCTTGCAGTGAAATTATGGAGTTTTTAATATCCAGCTATCGTATTGTTCAGCAGAGCTCAGTTAAATTTTGTACACTTTTAAAGATGACAATAGGACATTCTTATTTCCTTTCCACCTTGGAGTTCCAATGCAAGTACAGTCATGGCCATCTTGACATGAAAATGAGGGTTTTCAGCCCCTAACTGATTTACTGTTCAGTATCATCAGTTTAACTTGACATTGATTATACTTAAGTAAGATTTTGTATAACACTTCACTTAAAATTCCTGTACTTAAGAGGCTTTGGCCATCTTAACATGATAAATATATACTTCTTGCTCCCTCCTCATTTATTTTAACACTTTTATAACCACACCTGGCATATGTGTACTTAAAAAATATTTATGCTATCTTGTTTATGAAGTTATGACATCTTCAAAGAACAAAATGAGGTATTTGTGATGCACTGATGTGGTTATTAACATATTGCAACTGATCAGTGTTCATATAATATAAATTCCCAATTTTAGGCAGATTAAAAAAACACATTCTTCTGATTCCATTCGTTTGGAATTGTGGGGTATAACTTTTCCTTTTTGGAAAAAAACCTTCAATTGATTCAACTTTTGTTTTGCAGAAGGAGTTGATCATCTAGCTACTTGTTCACATATACTATGTAAATTGGTCAAATGTATAGACCTGACTTCTTTCACAATATAAGATGACTGAAAAAAACACACTTTCCCATAAACAGTTTTTCTTGTACAGCATTTTATGTATCTCCAGCTGAGTGGAAATGAATGACTTGTCCTTTTCTTCTTCCTCCCCCCAACTCTGTATTTGCTTTTGTGTGAACTCTATCAAATTCATGGAAAGTCTTTCTATGCAGAAAGAACCCCCCCCCCCCCCCCCCCACCTTTAGTGCACATAAAAAGCAAGTGAAAAAAAGAATGGCCTCAGTGGGGGTAGGAAGGGTGGATGGAGGGAGAGAGTGTTTTTCTGTGGCATAGATGACAGATAGAGATATATATGTTACAGTAAATATGTGAAATCAGTAAATACGCGTATTCCCTACAATTTTCAGTAAATATGCGTATTTACTGATTTATGACCTGTATTATTTCACAAGTTTACTGGTTTGACTTTCAGTAAATCTGTGAAATGAAACTTTGATGTTTACTGGTTGTAACTATATAATATTAAATGGTAAACCAAACTGTACGTTATATTGGAACATTTTACTCTATATAATATTAAATGGTAAACCAAATGTGAATTATATTGGAACATTTTGTTCTATTATTATGACTATTAGAACATACTAAGCATACTTCATTTTACAGTACATTACATGCAAATATGTCAAAAAATATTACTGGACTTTTAAATATTTATCTTTAAAAACTTTATACATATGCTTTCTGCAGATACTTCATTTAAGCTTATATTATTTTCAATCCCACGGCTACTAAGGACCTATGTCATCCCTACAAATGATTAAAGATCATTGACTTATCTATTTTTATGTGACTGATACATAAAAAGTGTTTTTATTGAAAATAAATAAAAGTATAAGAAGTTAATTTAAATTTCTAAATTTTCACATATTTTAACTGTACTTTCATTCAGCAGAAATTTTACCTTACCATTTAAGACAACATGATTTACACCCAAACAAGTCTGTATGTATGCTCAATCTATTGTTAAACAGAGATTATTAGTAAGTTGTTTCTTTATTTTATTTCAATCAAGGCTTAATATTTTGCCATTTTCTGCTAGATTTATGACTTTAGTGTAGGTACAGGCTACTTGATCGAAGGATTGTTGTTAGAAACAATAAAAAGGAAAGCTAGCCCCTAATTGGATTTTATCATAGTCTTTCAGAGGGACTTAATCTCTTTAAAGGCATCTATGGTTATGGTGTGGCTTCCTCTATTGAAGGGAGAACATCAAAGGGATGTTTTATTTAACCCTAATTGTAGATCTAAATTTTATTGGTGACCATTACAAATGAAAAACATGTACATTGTTAAAATATATTGTTAAAAGTACTGTGAAATTCAGTTCTTGAACAAGAAATATATCTGAACCTTATTATCTTGGTTGTTGTTCCTTATACATAAAGCATCATAATTTGATAAATATTTGGATATTTAAATTTATAAACTTGTCTATTTACATTACAGTTTATTTTCAATGAATAAAAATATGTTACACAAGTTTTTTTCACATATCACATGCAACTGCTTTTGAAATTATAAAGTGATGTTAAATAGTTATCCCAGTGCTGGATTGTTAACAAGTATCAAACTTTGACTATGCCAAAGCCATTTGAAGTTTGAAATAACTGTTAATATGAAGACATAGCAGATAACACCAAACTATTTAAGATATAAAATCTTCATGATGATTTTTTTTCACATATCACATGCAACTGCTTTTGCAATTATAAAGTGATGTTAAATAGTTATCCCAGTGCTGGATTGTACACAAGTATCAAACTTTGACTATCACAGAGTCATTTAAAGTTTGAAATAACTGTTAATATGAAGACATAGCAGATAACACCAAACTATTTAAGATATAAAATCTTCATGATGATTTTAGTAAATATGTGTATTTACTGGACCAAAAAACCAGTAAATACGTGTATTTACTGAAATTTTCAGGGAATACGTGTATTTACTGACCAAATCAGTATTTCGCATATTTACTGTAACATATATATATGTGTGTGTGAAACAAAAGTGGAACCAAAAAAGTGGAATATTTAGAGCAATAACTCTGAAGCAAAATCATTAACTTTTGAACAAAAAGTCTTAAGCACTTTGGTTCACTGGATTTTATTAGTGTTTTTGTTAAGTTTCTAGTTGAAGCACAATCAGTAATTTTAAACAATAGTTCTTAAGCATCTTAGTCCACTGCATTCAATTAGTGTTTTATACTTAAGTCTGATACCAATGACATTTTGAACATAAATGTCTTTGCTCAATGTACCCTTACACTTGAGACCTCTTCTCCGAGAACATTCCCAAAGAATGTAGGATATACAGAATCCGGGGGAAAAATGCCTCCTGGACAAAATGCCTCACAGAAAAAAATGCCTCCTGGGAAAAATGCCTCCTGGATATTTTGTGACTAGGAAAAAAAAGGCTCCTGAAAAAAAAAAAGTTATTTCAACTTGTAATCATGTTACATATGAAACCTACAATGTATAATTATATCAAAAACATGTTAATTTCAAATATGTACAGTAAAAACCAGAATGTACAATATCACAAAGTACAACTTACAAATATCTTCTTGAAAGGGTATCCCTTCAGCTGTACTCTGGACCAGTTTAAAAGCAGGATTTATGGCTGTGAGGTTTCTTGGTGAAATAGTTGTGGCCTTTATGGCTTACAATATGCATTCTTATCAAATTACAACATAGGTTATCCCCTCTGTAAGGAGTTGATCGCAGTTAGATGCACTAGGAGGGGCAGAAATGTAATTACAAGAAAAACACAACACCTGTCATAATGGAAACCAGGGATGAACAGCCAGCCAAAAGAGTGAGAAGCACCAGCAAAACCTTACTAGAGAAACTTACATACCTTTGTACAGCTAAGCAAAATGGGTAAAAGACTGTGAATTTTGGGCAGGCATTGGCGACTATAAGACTCAAGTAGAAAAATGAAGATGCCTCTGAAGTTGTAATGTGAACCTGTAGTGTTATGATACTTGAAAGAACTTTTTTCCTTAGGAGGTATTTTTCCTGGTCACAAAATATTCAGGAGGCATTCTTTTTAGGAGGTATATTTCCTAGGAGACATATTTTCTAGGAGGCATTTTTTCCAGGAGGCATTTTTTCCGCGCATCGGACATACATTCTTTTAAGAAGTAAATTTCACACCTACAATTTCACTTCTGCGAAGCTGTGGTCATTCTTTAATTTGTTAAATATAGTAACATACACAATGCAATAAACTTTACGTTTTCTATTCCTTATCATGCATATCTTGACATCTTTTACAGATTATTTCGCACTTTTTCATCAAGGCCGCTTCGTTTTTGTCAGCAAAAACATTTTTCTAGTTTATGTTGCCTGACCAGTTGACAATGCTTTTATAGTTATTCAAACAGCACAATTTTGTGAACATGTCAGTGTATTGTTGCTGCAACAGTCATGGAATTTAAAATTTTCATCAGCTGAGTATGAACATGTTGTGTAAGAATTAATTTGCTTCAGTTTATGAATTCAGTGTACGTTTTTTTTTAATATGCACATGATGTTGCAGTTGTATGCTATGTTTCTGTATTAAAAAAGGCTGGGAAAAAGGAGGACAATTTAAGAAATTTTGTAGAAAATCTTTACAATTCGCCCCTGCATTCCAGAAATATTATATTGTCTGTATTATATTATATTTTATACCAGTATTGATTGGGTCATCTTACTGTAAAGGGGGCACAAGTATTGTAATGATATCAGACTTTCCTCCTAGGATTGGGGTGACAGATATCAAATCTAAGCCCTGGTCTTAAGTGAAAATGCTTGTACCTTTTTTTACAAGTGCCCAATGATGTGTCCAGCTACTATTTCTGTGTTTTTTTTTTGCTTTGCAACTACTCGTTGTGATATGACCTACACAATGCTTTGAAACAAAGAAAGCTTTTAAGGCTTTTTAAGGAAAGTTATATTTATATTTAGGATACCTATTTTCAGTATTGACCAATTAAATAAGTTTACTTTTACTGCATAAAAAGCCAAGGAATTGAAGATTGTTAAACATATCTTTGGGTGAATATGTAGGTGGGAATTTTGCTCAGCGAAGTCATAATTAACAGGGGATATATACTGTAATTCCATCCACATTCTTTTTACACACAGGACTGAAGTCATTCTTCCACACAAGACAAGCCAGGATAGAATTGGAAAATGGGAACAAAGTGCGAGCAGCTTCCCACATACAGCGTTCTAATACCTTCTATGGTTATTCCTTGTGCTTCGGATTTGCCCTATGGTTGTTTGTGCTAGCACTCATCTTTGTGGTTGTAACACACTATCTTATATCCATCAGACATTATGGTGTGTCCATACCAGGTAGATTCTTTCATGATCAGTAAATGGTCAACTTGGTTAGAAATGACAATCTTTTTATGTCAGCTGACTTGTCAGTCAGCTGACATTATGTCGTCACTCTGCGGCGTGGGCGTACGCGTCCGCGTGAACAACTTCTCCTCCAAAACTACAAGGCCTAGAGACGTACTGTTTTTTTTAAAAGATACCTTATCTATCGAGGATGAAAAATTGTTCAAGGCATGCAAATCTGTCTGTTCGTCTGTTTGCTAGAGACATTACAAGGGGGGTACCCCCACCAAAAGTGTAAAAATTTCAACACTTAATCACAATTTTCTCAGTGACTATTGCAGGGATTTCTCTCATATCTTGCATATATGTACTAGGCCACAGGTAGATTCTCTTGTGTGAGTATGAGACCTGGATCTGTCTTACTTTTTTTTTAATAAATTTTTTTAATAATTTTTAATGCATTAAAATTCATGAAATCATGCACAAAATCATTTATAACTTGAAAAGTGTTGCATTTAGAGCATTTTGTTAAAATATGTTATTCAGCTACTTTTTGCATAGCTACAATATGGTGAGTAAGTTGGGTGCCTGTCTCAATAGCTAAGTGAGTAATAGCTACTTTTGGGCTTTTCAGTAACTTCCATCATGAGTAAAATCACTTGTAACTTAAAAACTATTGCATTTAGAGAATTTCGTATAAATATATTATTCAGCTACTTTTGGGTCAGCTATAACATAGTGAAATTTCAGACCTGTAGCTCATGGCATAGCTGAGTAATAGCTACTTTTAGGTTATCACTGTTGAGTAAATCGCTTATAACTTGAAAACTATTGCATTTAGAGAATTTCGTATAAATATGTTATTCAGCTACTTTTGGGTCAGCTATAACATAGTAAAATTTCAGACCTGTAGCTCATGGCATAGCTGAGTAATAGCTACTTTTAGGTCATCACTATTGAGTAAATCGGTTGTAACTTGAAAACTATTGCATTTACAGTATTTTGCTTAAATATGTTGTTCACCTACTTTTGGGTCAGCTATAACATAGTAAAATTTCAGACCTGTAGCTCATTGCATAGCTGAGTAATAACTACTTTGAGGTTCTCACTATTGAGTAAATCAGTTGTAATTGCAAAACTATTGCATTTAGAGAATTTCGTATAAATATGTTATTCAGCTACTTTTGGGCCAGCTATAACATAGTGAAATTTCAGATCTGTAGGTCATGGCACAGCTGAGTAATAGCTACTTTGAAGTTCTCACTATTGAGTAAATCAGTTGTAATTGGAAAACTATTGCATTTAGAGAATTTAGTATAAATATGTTATTCAGCTACTTTTGGGTCAGCTATAACATAGTAAAATTTCAGACCTGTAGCTCATGGCATAGCTGAGTAATAGCTACTTTTAGGTCATCACTATTGAGTAAATCGGTTGTAACTTGAAAACTATTGCATTTACAGTATTTTGCTTAAATATGTTGTTCACCTACTTTTGGGTCAGCTATAACATAGTAAAATTTCAGACCTGTAGCTCATTGCATAGCTGAGTAATAACTACTTTGAGGTTCTCACTATTGAGTAAATCAGTTGTAATTGCAAAACTATTGCATTTAGAGAATTTAGTATAAATATGTTATTCAGCTACTTTTGGGTCAGCTATAACATAGTAAAATTTCAGACCTGTAGCTCATGGCATAGCTGAGTAATAGCTACTTTTAGGTCATCACTATTGAGTAAATCAGTTGTAACTTGAAAACTATTGCATGTACAGTATTTTGCTTAATATGTTGTTCACCTACTTTTGGGTCAGCTATAACATAGTAAAATTTCAGACCTGTAGCTCATGGCATAGCTGAGTAATAGCTACTTTGAGGTTATCACTGTTGAGTAAATCGCTTATAACTTGGAAATTATTGCATTTAGAGTATTTTGTTTCAATATGTTATTCACCTATTTTGGGGTCAGCTATAACATAGTGAAGTTCCAGACCTGTGACTCATTGCATAGCTGAGTAATAGCTACTTTGAAGTTCTCAATGTTGAGCAAATCACTTATAATTTGAAAACTATTGCATTTAGAGAATTTAGTATAAATATGTTATTCAGCTACTTTTGGGTCAGCTATAACATAGTAAAATTTCACACCTGTAGCTCATGGCATACCTGAGTAATAGCTACTTTTAGGTTATCACTGTTGAGTAAATCACTTATAACTTGGAAACTATTGCATTTAGAGTATTTTGTTGCAATATGTTATTCACCTATTTTGGGGTCAGCTATAACATAGTGAAGTTCCAGACCTGTGGCTCATTGCATAGCTGAGTAATAGCTACTTTGAAGTTCTCACTGTTGAGTAAATCAGTTGTAATTGGAAAACTATTGCCTTTACAGAATTTTGTTTAAATATGTTATTCAGCTACTTTTGGGTCAGCTATAACATAGTGAAATTACAGACCTGTAGCTCATGGCACAACTGAGCAATAGCTATTCTCAGGCACTGACTGTTGAGTAAATCGGCTATAACTTGAAAAATATTGCATTTGGAGTATTTTGTTAAAATATATTGTTGACCTACTTTTGGGTTAGCTATAACATAGTGAAATTACAGACCTATAGCTCATGGCATAGCGGAGCAATAGCTATTTTCAGGTTCTCACTATTGAGTAAATCAGTTGTAACTTGGAAACTATGGCATTTACAGTATTTTGCTTAAATATGTTGTTCACCTACTTTTAGGTCAGCTATAACAGAGCAAAAATTCAGACATGTAGCTCATTGCATAGCTGAGTAATAGTTACTTTGAGGTTCTCACTCTTGAGTAAATCAGTAGTAACTTGAAAACTATTACATTTAGAGTATTTTGTTAAATATGTTATTCACAGACGTTTTGGTCAGCTATAACATAGTGAAATTGCAGACCTCTATGTCATGGCATAGCTGAGCAATAGCTTCTTTCAGGCTCTCACTGTTGAGTAAATCATTGTATCCAACCTGTAGGAAATCATGGGCTGGGAATCTGTTAATATGGTCCGATTTGACCTTGGAACCCTCCTTCAAGGTCAAATGAGGATAGCCAAACATAAAAGTGCTTATAACTCGCTTATTATTGGTCCTAGAGGTTTGGAATGAAAACCAACCTATAGAAAATCATGAGCTGGGAATTTTTTGGTGTGGTCGGATTTCACCTTGGACCCCTCCTTCAAGGTCAAATGAGGATAGCCAAACTTAAAAGTGCTTATAACTCGCTATTATTGGTCCTAGAGGTTTGGAATGGAAAACCAACCTATAGAAAATCATGGGCTGGGAATCTTTTGGTGTGGTCAGATTTCACCTTAGACCCCTCCTTCCAGGTCAAACGAAGATAGCCAAACTTAAAGTGCTTATAACTCGCGTATTATTGGTCTTGGAGGTTTGGGATGGTAAACCAACATATAGGAAATCATGGGCTGGGATTCTTTTGGTGTGGTCAGATTTGACCTGGGACCCCTCCTTCAAGGTCAATTGAGGATAGCCAAACTTACAATTGCTTAGAACTCGCTTATTATTGGTCCTACAGGTTTGGGATGGTAAACAAGCTACAGGAAATCATGGGCTGGGAATTTTTTTGTGTGGTCGGATTTCACCTTGGACCCCTCCGTCAAGGTCAAACAAGGATAGCCAAATTTAAAAAGTGCCTATGACTCACTTATTATTGGTCCGAGAGGTTTGGGATGGTAAACCATCCTAAATTCTTTGGCTGGGAATCTTTTGCTATGGTCAGATTTGACCTTTGGACCCCTTCTTTATGGTCGAACGAGGATATTGCATTTATAGTATTTCTTTAAATATTTTTAACCTACTTTTTACACTTAAACAATTACCTTGTTACTTTATTTCATAATATCATTTGCAGGGCACAACTTTTTTGTCCTTTTCTTCTGTCAGCTTCGGAATATCTTTCGAACATACTGTTCAGTTACCATTTACTGTATTTCTGTACTGCCCTTTCCCTGATAATTATGCTTTCCTCTCATTATCACCATCACAAATCAAAAACATTCAGTCAGCTGACACAGTGCCCGTTCACGGGCACTCTCCTCTTGTTTTTAAAAAAAATATAGGAATGGCCTGGGTATTCATTATTTTCAGCTGAAAGTAAACTAGACAGTAATTTGGCGACGGTCCTCTGATCCAGAGACAGAAATGTAGTTGAACCATGTTCAGTATAATATTGAAAATAAAACAAGAAAATATTTCTACTTACCAGAATTTTAAAATTACTGGCTTAATTTCATAAGGACAATATCCTCTTATGGTCATATTATTTACTTCTACTTATGATATAAAGTTAAATGAAAATTGGACTCGTGACAGTTCTAATTGAAAGGGTTTATCTGTGTAGAATTGTATGTTGAAGTCAGGTGGGAATACGCAATGTGTAAATTTGAACCCTATTACCAATATTTTAGAAGTTCACTATTCTTCATAGAAGGACTCTACCAATGTTTACAGCTAATTTTTATCCAAATTAATGTCCCCACAAAATGTATTTATGACGATCTTAAGGGATTTTTTTGTGGTAAATCGTAATAAAAACAGAGGGTATCTGTTTGGGGTTGTCACTCAAGGACAAAATTAATAATGTACTTTATTTAATGGTTTTAATGTTTAATATAATATTCTCATTTGAAAAGTTTGTATTTGTCAAAGTCTTGTTGAATCAAACAGGAATTTTGCATACATATATTTGACAGTAATGTAGTACTTACTGATCTAATGGTAAGAAAAGAGGTAATGAAGTAGTTGGTGTAAATTTGGTTTACAATTTTCAAAGTACTGGACCAACATATGTGCTCGGTTTATCAGAACATCAAGATCAGAAAGCTCTTCTGTTAATTAGAGTGATATTGTGTGACTGCACTGAGTATCACTTTCAAAAGTATCACTCAAATATATATCTGATACTTTTAAATGTTCTAAAATCAGATGGTAGCCTTTTAAACTTAGTTATATATCCCCAGACGAAAGTCGGGGATATGCTGGTTTCACATCCGTCGTGCCGCCGTACGTTTTAACTTGTGTCCCTGATAACTCAAAAACACTTTCATGGATTTCATTCAAACTTGGCATACACATGTATTTGGCTCAGGAGAGGAACACTATTGTAAGGTGGCATTAAACTCTCAATACTAAAGAAGTTGTGGCCACTTTAAGGTCAAAAGTTATTCTAAAAATCAAGACTTAAAGTTGAGGGTGAAATTGTGTTTGAGGCCCACAGAGACCCTACATAGATAGTTAGAGATTTTTCACATATTTTGCCTTGTAAGTTGGAAATGGTAGGATTGAAAAGATCAAAGTCTGTTAGATATAACCTCTATATGTAATCTCTAATTTTACGGTCACCTTAAGGTCTCTAAAACGCCCACAGAGACCCCTTTTATTGACCTTAAATTGCCACTTTTAAGCCCTATAGCTATCAAACTGTGATTGATAGAGCTGAAATCTCATTTGGGAATATAGTTTGTTCTCTTTACATGAGCTAAAAATAAAGGCTTTAAGCAGACATTTAACCTGTGTATGAGGACCATAAAGACCCACCCGAGTAACCTCTTTTTGACATTTTTCACATTTTTTCGCCTAAAACTTGGAAATTGTAGGTTAGGCAAGTCTCAAACTGTATTAGGTATAACATCTATATGTAATCTTGTCTGTGGAAAACTAAAAAATTGCAACTTTAATTTTAAGGTCACATTCAAGTTTCTAAAGTACCCACAGTGACCCAATTTATGGACTTTTTGCCACTTTTATACCCTATGGCTGTCAAACTACATGACTGATTGAGGTGAAGTTTCATCTGAGAATGTATTAATATGTTCTTTTTACATGTGTCAAAAATCAAGGCATTAAGTAGACAGTTAATCTGTGTATGAGGACCATGTAGTTTGCCTTATGATTTGTAAATGGTTAGCGCACTAGCCTTAAACTGAAGTAGATATAACTTCAATATGTGATCTTTGTGGGGAACTCTATAGGGTTAATTTTATGGTCACATTGGAGTTTCTAAAATTACTACAGGGACCCAGTTGATCCCTTTTGGCCAATTTTTCTCAGAAACTACTTAACATCTTCGCCTTGTCCCAGTCAATATTTAGATTTATCAGATTACAAATGATAGTTTGGAAAGTGATCGATTATTTGTTTTTTAAAAATTTTTCTTATTTTTATCTTATCATGCTCATAACTTCCAAGCTAACATCAACTAAGTTATCCCTCTAGTTTTTAATGTAAATCATGTGCCAATCTAAGCTCTTTAGCTGTAATATTTATTGAGTATCATCAATCAGCAGCAATGAATAAATGAGAAGACAATATAACATTTCTCAATGGTATTGTATTGGGGATTTAGTATGCCCCATCTTGGGTTTTTCTATTGGTTGCAAATATCTGGGAATTCTCACATACAATCCCTACAATCCATATCACCATTTAACTCTACCTGTGTACTGTCACAAATATCGGCATCTTGTTGTCAGTCTTTTCCCCTTCAATATCTCTTTTCCCACCCATTTTAGCATGCAAATTCCCTTTGGTATGTTTCTCACAATGGTGGGGCCAATGAGTGGACCATCTGTTTGCTTAAGCAGCAGGGGCTTAAGATAAGGGTGGCATTTGTGTATGATAAATCTGAATTTGTGAGTGTTTCTTTGTATATGTGCCTGGGTGTGTATGTTTTTTCCCTATACACAAGAAATAAGTCCAAAATTCTTGAGATATAAGTGAATCTGGTTAGATGTAATCACAGTGTTTTATAATGTCATCTCTCCACTATTATATTAAAGGCATAAAGCCCTCTAGAAGTTTTGTGCTACCATTTCAGAAAGTACTGAAAACCATTTAAATATTTTGAAAAAGGATAAATCTTATTATTGCAGGAAGATTGGCCAAAATAAAAAATGGTTTGTAATAATTGTGAATCTCATAAAATGGTCTGGGGATATTTTGGCATCGATTTGTTGTAGTCTAGTTGAATGAACAGGATAAAAAAATTTGCATAGAAAAATATATTCATGGCCAGTGGTATGAAAAAGCAACTTTAATATGCATTTATGGAAACTCTTAAAAATATGATACATGTATATTGAAGTCATATGTATTTGCATCATCCCTGCTAAGTGGAGGAACAAGGCTTTTGATTTGGTCCATTTGTCTGCTTGTTTGTCTACACACAAAAGTAGAAGATTATCAGTTTGTGCTCATATGTTCACACATGATGTGGTATATCTCTGGCCTGATCATCAGTAATGTAGATTCAGATCACAAATCTAAAATTGTTTTAGCAAAATTCACATGCATAATTTAAAAACCATTCTATTCTATTCTAAAAACTAATGTCTTTTATAAAAAAAATTAATGTCTTTTATACAATTTAAATATATATAGATTTCTGTGAGTACAATAGAACCCAGTTAAGTAGAACCACAAATGCCTGCAAAATGCTCTTCTGTGTTCCCATGGAAAAGGTCCTTTAGAAAGACCCACTATATATTTTTACTTGAGAAAAAGAATTCTACTCAACAGAATTCTTCTTAATGGGGTACTTCAATTCTTACTATTTTTGCTTGAACTTATGAAGCCCAAAATTATATACCATGTATATTCATGTAACAAATACTGTGTAATATATTTCAACAGTTAACTTGTGTGAGATGTATATTGAACATTACACATATAGCTTATGCATTGTTTGTGTTATTCAAGAAACTTCATGCCAACCTTATAGAAAACTAAGCTACTTTGTTTTCAATATGTTTATCAGTATGAAACTTCTAGTAAGTTATTCCAATTGATGTAAAGATCATTCCCATGTAGCGGTATACTACTTTTTCTAAGACATTCCATTTATTTTATGGTAACTTGTACATGCTGCATTGCAGTAAAGCTGATAATGTTCTTAATATTTTCTAACAGGCTTAGGGAAATATTTAATTCTCATCGATTGTTTGCAAAGTACTTAAAATTGGGACTATTAGAAAGATTCATTATAAGTGATGTTTTTCATATCTGTATTCTTATATATACTTAGCCAAAAAAGAAATGTAAGATATATTGTAATTTATTCTTTATAAAACCAGAATTTCTTTTTTGAGTAAGCAACCATTTTTTACCCCACAACCCCTAAGGGCTGTCGGGGTATTGTTTTCACCCATGGTGTCCGGATGGGCGGGCGGTCGTGGGTGCGGTGGCAAAAGTTTGTCCAGGTTATATCTCAGAAACTGTAAGGTGTAGGAAGTTGATACTTGGTAGGGACATTGGTTAGGGGTTGCAGGTGTACAACGTCATGGTGTGACCTTGATTTGACCTTGCCGCAGTGACCTTGAGTTTGAAAATCTTGCCTGGGTTATATCTCGGAAATCATAAGGTGTAGGAAGTTTATACTTGGTAGGGACATTGGTTGGGGGCTGTAAGTGTGCAACATCATCGTGTGACCTGGATTTGACCTTTGACCTTGTCATAGTGACCTTGACCTATAAAATCTTGTTCGGGCTATATCTCAGAAACCATAATGTGTAGGAAGTTGATATTTGGTAGGGACATTGGTTAGGGGGTGTAGGTGTGCAACATCATGGTGTGAACTTGATTTGATCTTTGAACTTGCCGTATTGACCTTGACCTGTAAAATCTTGTGTGGGCTATATCTCGGAAAATGAAGGTGTAGGAAGTTGATACTTGGTAGGGACATTGGTTGGGTTTGTAGGTGTGCAACGTCATGGTGTGACCTTGATTTGACCTATGACATAGTGACCATGACTTTTAAAATCTTGTCTCGTCTATTTCTTGGATTCCATAAGGTGTAGAAGGTAGGTACACTTGGTAGGGACATTGGTCAGGGGTGTAGGTGTACATCATGATGTGATGGTGCTCTGCCAAATTATGGTCACCTGCCATATTTGAGACGTCTTTCTCTTATGACAAAGATATATGGATTGCTGCAACTGATTATTATACTGATTAATACTGTCATCTTGCTATTGAAGTGTCTTGTTTAAATACTTTATCTTTACATACAATTTCTTTCACTTAGATGTTATTTTCTCTATTTAAACATTATTTGGAGCTTTATATAACTGGCACTGCTCTGAAAGTATCCCAATCTTTGTCCTGTTTCACTAATTCTACATATATCATGGTGTTGAAAAACTATTTCTCCAGGCTGTGGGGTACGGGCATCTCTGATGCTATTTTTTTTTCATTTTGAAATCTTCTAATTCATGCATTTGTGATTTCTAAAAATGTTTTCTGAAAATTCATTTTGTTTTACTGACATTTATTTTTATCCTAGTGCTATGGTTTAATGGAAAATTACAATGTCACATGTTTAGAAAATTGAGCTCACTTGTAGATCTGAGTGGAATTAAGATCTGAGATGATATTTTATCAATCACTTATCCATTTGTATTTATGCTTATTTTATACTTGTTTATACATGTACTAAATACACTGTAAATAAATAAAAACAATATGAATCATTTTGATGAAATTTTATTTTTGTTACAAACTAACAGTCAGACTCTCCTTTGGGTTTAACACAGTTAAACTGATGTGTGTCATTGATGATGTATAAGATAGCTAACATTAGCAAAGTAGCAAGGGACTAAAGCAGTTGTTTTTGCACTCCTTTGAAATTGTTAGTCATATTGGACCATTTATTTATTTATATTAGGTTTTACGTTGTTTTCAACACTGTACAGGTCATATCACGATGTTTAGTTTTGTGGGCAGAGGAAACCAGTACATACATTTTGTCAAGGCTCTGTACTGTAACTGCCGACCATCGTTAAACAACGTCTAACTTTCCCACATAAGATCTGGGGTTTGAACCGCTGACCTCTGAGGTGGGAGGCGAGTGTGTTACCACTGCCCCACAGTAGCCCCTTCATATTGGAACAGGTCATCAGTATTTGTACATGCAATTATTTGGATTCAAGCACATAGCCCCAAAGATGAGAGGTAAATGACCATTTGTCAAACTTTATCACACAATGCAATAGATGGCCTTTTTCCATGTGAAAGATGGTGTTGTGCTTCCTGTTTAACTGCCAAGGTCATATTAGGACAGGTCCTCGGTGTTGCCACTTGTGGGACTTGAACCCTCACAGAGTTTAATAGCCTAGTTATGTCCATGACATGCTACATTAAACAAATTATGTATCACAAACTATATAACATTAAATCGTGACTGTTAAAAAGGTATATAAAGCTTCACAATTACATGTGAAGGGGACTAAAGCCTCTACACGCAGAAAGATTAAGGGTAGTGATATTTCCCATAAAATTGGCTGTACAGAGTTCACTCACTAATATGTTGGAGAAATAGAGGCTTATCTATAGATTCAGACAAAAATTTGACAATATTACCTTCAGCAAGACTACTTGATAATGTAACAATCTGTAGCCTATATATGAGTTTACTCATGGTCCATACTTTCTTATGGTCTTGATGATGCTGAGGGATGGGGGTGCAATTGGTCACAAAGCTGATATGGTCCCAGCACGTATACATGTATATATCTTTTGTTGAGATAAATTATATTAAGTGAAATTGGATGAAATAAGGTACTTGTCCAAGTATTATGTCACACATTAACATGCTTTTACAAGTACTGATGCATTGTGTTCTTTTAACTGTCCATATAACTGCATCACCAACAGTCATGTTTTACTTATTTTATCACTAATAAACACATGAAAAGTCTTAATACTTTTACTTGAGAATGCACAGATTATGCAAAAAGTCTTAATGAATATCCATAATTTCTTTGTTCACAGATTAACTTCATTTTCCTTGTTTCATTGACGTACTGCTTTTGGTAGTATGATCTGGACAAGCTGTATTGCAGGGTCAAAATGATTGAACCCCTTAATAACTTTCAGTATTTGTACAGAGCATTAGATTCTTCTTGCAGGATTTTGCAACTTTCCAATACTCACCTGAGACTCATTGAGACTTACCTGAGTCACATGATTCTGTACCTGTTTAAAAACTTAATAAAAACACGTCAATTGAGAACTGGTCTGAACTTTAGAAAGTCTGATTTTTAAGTCAAGTTATCCAGCAAAGAGTGTAAATAACACTATGGATATTGCACCTTAGACTAAAAAAAAAAACAACAAAAAGGTCTTATTATTGTATTATATTGGTCTCATTATTATAAAAAATCAAAGTGCAAAGATATTCCACCACATATCCAACATGAATATGATAATTAAGCGGCCCGTCAGGGACGCTTATTTGTTTTCACCGAAGTTAGGCTGATCACCGCCGCCGCCAGATTATGGTCTCCCTTGAATAACTTCTTAGCCTTTCAAATTTTTCTTTCCTTCTTATCTTTCTTTAAAACTATAGGGGCGGGAAAAATTTTTGAGATACTTTGCGCAGACCTTAAGCTTTACTTAAGGTAACCTTAAGCATAAGTCCAAAACACCTCGTCATCGCGTTTAGGAAAAAAACACACACACCTGTGCTATAAAATTTATCAGGTACATTCTAGACCAAATTTCCAAGGTCGAAAAGGATTTTCTCATCAATTGGACCATAGATGCCTAAATGGGAGGCGTTTTATTTTCGTAAATTTTTTTAAAATGGGTACTTGGTCTGTATCTCAAAAACGGTCAGGATTTCGGCATTTTGTTGGAATAAGTTATTCAGCTACTTTTTGATAATATTTCACCTGCCAAAGTTTTAGCCCTGTATCTGCAATTTTAAGGTCACCTTAATGTCAAAAAACGGGGGTTTAGCCCTCCAGTTCACTTAGTTTTTCACTTTTTTCAAACAAACTTGGCACATATATTAAGATTTGCCAAAGGAATATCCTGACTTTATGGTGACTTTAAACTCAAAATGTTAATGGACATATGGCCTGCTTAAAGTCATCAAATTGGAATAAAATGCTCTGGCTCCTTTCTTTTTCCATTTTTTTATATGAAAATTATCACTGGTATTAAACTAGATAAAAATAATACTTATGGTCACCTTAAACTCTCAGTATGAATGGAGTTGTAGCCACCTTAAAGTGAAATAAGGGGGTTTTCAGCCTCCAAGTATCTTATTGTTCGACTGACCTCAGTTAAACTTTGCACACTTATAAAGGATGGCAAACCAAAGGGTTATCCTGACTTTAAGGTGACCTTAAACTGTTAATATAATTTTGGCCCCCCTAAAGTCATAACATTTGAATAAAGCCATCTGACTCCTTTCTTTTTCCATATCTAACATATTTTGATATTGAAGGGACATTCTCATATTATGGTCACCTTAAAGTCGCAATATGAATGAAGTTATGGTCACCTTACAGTGAAAAAGGAAGTTTCATCCTCCAGCTATCTTATTGTTCAACTGACCTGAGCTAAACTTTATGCACTTATAAAGGATGAGAAAAGGGACATTCTTATTTTATGGTCACCTTAAAGTCCCCATATGAATGAAGTTATGACCATCTTGCAGCGAAATTATGGAGTTTTTAATCTCCAGCTATTGTATTATTCAGCTGACCTAACTTTAATTGTGTGCACTCATTAAAGATGAAAATAGGGACAAGTAACATACACAATGCAATAAAGTTCACAGTTTCTATTGCTTCTGATGCATATGTTGACATCTTTTATGGGTAACTTCTTTTTCATCAGGGCCGCTTCATTTTTGTCAGCAAAAACATTCTTCTAGTTGAATAATATTTGACACTAATCAATCCCATTATTTCAAATTAAACCAATAAACATCTAAAACAATAGGGCATAGAGTGCAAATTGCACCATATAGAGGTACTTGCACCTACACTGGTGCAATGAGCCGGTGCAATTGCACCATTGAAAAAGTACTTCAAGGATAGGACTTGGTCAATTCTCCAGTCTCTGATGAGACAACTCACCTGATTGTCGAAAAACAGTTGTGTGTGAATAAACATAACAGCATAAGGCCCATAATACCTTTATTACGTGAACCAGTAGAAGTAACTGGCACATATATATTCTTGTGTTTGGGATTTTGCAACTTTGCAACAATTAGTATATCCTGCTGTCTATCGAGGTATGAAACTGTCTAATTATGCAGAAACTATAAAAGTACTGCATATAAGTAGACATTTTAGCTTCAAGAAAATGTCACCAATTCATCATTTGTAATAAATTTGCTGGAATTAGTTTGACTAATGGCTACTCTATGTGAGAGACTAATACTAATAAAGCTCCCTGAAAGGGCGCTTATTTATTTTCACTTCAGTTTTCTTGCAGCCGTCGCTGCTGCATTATGGTCTGCCTTGAATATCCCCCTTATTATTAGGAGCTTTTTAACCATATTTGGCAGTTATATACCTTAGGCGTGGGAAAATTTTCCACATGCTTAAATTTGACCTTTGATCTTTATCAAGGTCACATGATCAAAAAATAGTTTTTTTTTGGTACACCTGCCCGTTATCACCGCTCAGCAAAATCTACTGACCCCAGAGGCTTGTAATTTCATACACATGTTTGTACTATCAAAAATATGAGCCTATTAGATTTTCGGATTGATCCGATGGATGAAAATTGACCGATTTATGAGCAATTTTCTGACAGCTACCAACCAGGAAGCTTAAAATTCATGTGAACCCCTATTATCTTCTTAAGTATTGTATTTAGAGCCATAAAATGTATTGAGAGGTATTAGGAAACCATATGTGGAGAGTCTAGAAAGCAAGTCAAATTTTCCCCCGACCCCCCTATAGGGGTCAAAAGGGAGTAATAAAATAGCCGATTTTGACATTTTGCTTTATATCTCCTTTGTTCCTGCTTTTAGAGGTTTAGAATGTATTAAGAGGTATTAATTGGGAAGCCATATATGCAGAGTCTAGATAGCTTCTCAGATTTACCCCCTGACCTTCCCCCCCTGTATGGGTCAAACTGGGGTCATAAAATAGCCGATTTTGTGTTTTGCCTAATATCTTCTTTATTGATGCTTTTAGAGCTTTAGAAGGTATTAAGAGGAACTGGGAAACCATATGTGGAGAGTCTAGATAGTCGGTCAGATTTACCCCCTGAGCCCCCCTTATGGGTCAAACTGGGGTCATAAAATAGCCGATTTTGTGTTTTTGCTTTGTATCTCCTTTATTATTGCTTTTACAGCTTGTGTATTAAGAGGTATTGGGAAACTATATGTGGAGAGTCTACTCAGGTCAGATTTACCCCTTGACCCCTCCCCCATGGGTCAAACTGAGTCATAAAAATAGTAAATTTGGTCCTTTTGCCTTATATCTCCTTTATTATTGCTTTTACAGCTTAAGAATGTATATGGTGAGGTTTATCCCCTGACCACCTCTTATAGGTCAAATTGTGGTCATAAAATAGCAGATTTTCTGTTTTTGTCTTATATCCCATTTAAAACTACTCTTCTTACAAACTATAAAATTTATTATTTTAACTTTTCACAATTTATTATCATAGAAAACAAAATAAAGTTTACAGTTTTCTTTCATGTTAATGCATAAACCTCCACACTTAACTTTCACTTCTTCTCTCAGCGCTGTATGTTTTTCTTTTCAAAAAGCTTTTTCTACTTTATACTATATTGCATCTAACCTTTGGGGACGCTTTTTGTTTCTGTTAGAAAAAAAAACATTTTTCTAGTTTTATATTTTCCCAGGATTTAATTTTTACAATCTAAGCTCATTAGCTAAAATAGCTAAAATTGATGCCTAATGAAAATTGCAACTTGTACAGTGTTAGAAAACTAAAGTATATACAGGTATGAAAATAGATTTGTATATCCAAATTTTTGTTATTCTTCATTTGGTTATAATTCCTGTAAAATTCAAAATAACGGTAATGTTTATTGTTTAGTACAAGCTTTTGATAGTTAAAAGTCAAACATCTTTCCTGAAAACCCCTTAAAGTAAATTATTTAACGGTGTTTAATTTACACTTCCGGTATCCAACAAGAAAATATCGGTCACATGACAAGTTAGAAATAAAAATATAGTATACTTTTGGAATGAAAAATAACATTATACCAGTACATTCTGTTGTTGTATAGAATTCCATAACCAGTTGTCGATCAATGGTAAATAATGTATATAGCAAATATTCTCTCTTGTTTGTTTTAAGGAGTGTGTTATTGAAAAACACATTGAATATCCTCTTTCCGAAGACGAGCTCCTCGGTGACCCAACACCGGCCCCTACAGTAACTTTCACCCACAAATTTACACATTTTTTATTTATTTCATCTTTTTCACATTTCTTTCTCATCTCTTTTTATTGGGGCATCGATTTGCTCAAATAAAATAAGAAATGTTAAATTGGGAAGCCCCACCGAATCCCATGACCTTATGAATATTAATGAGTAGTCTGCAATTTTTGATCTTCAAGTTAAATATTATTGAGAAATCCCATGGAATCGTGTAATATTTCCCATGCATACACTAGTGCTGTACTGCCTTGCTACCAATTATCGCCGGGTACCAATTTTCGCCAGACAAAATTTAAATAGACATAACTTGACCAAAAGTACGTCCCAAGTCTAGCAAATAAGGTAAACCTATTTCAACAGTGAATAGAACAGATACACAATGAAGAGCTTTTAAAATGTGTGGCCATTACTGAAATATAAATGTTTTATTTTCTGGTGGCGATAATTGGTATCCGGCGATAATTGGTAGCAAGGCAGTAACGAGTTGACCGAAACTTGAGTCGTAACTTGGTGGGCGATATTTGGGGATTACATCGGTTTACACAATTTAAACTCAAGTTTTTAAGAAATCAATAATGATACAATATCTTGTTACAAACTAGCACTTTTGAAATTTATCTAACCATAAAGACGTAAAAATCAATTAGCAATGGTCGTTTCTTATTTCCCTTATTTACGTGGCTGTTCCATAAAGTGCACATACATATCTGCACCATTTAACTGGTAACCAAATTAGGGGGTAAATCGTTTGGCTTTGTGGGTATCGATATTGAATGTAAAAATATTTCAATATCGGGCGATATCGGGGGGTTCATATTGTCTACCAAATAGTCCGAATTTGGGAAACTGAAAACGTTTTATTTTAGTGTTTCCCGAACCGCTAACAGGAAACGAAATGAATCAAAACAAAACAATGCAGTTTTCATCAAAAACGCATTGAAAACTTTAAAAATGTGAGATAAAAGTGTACAATGTCTTCAGATTTTTGCTTTATTTCGAGTATTAACAGTGTAAGTTTACAGTTTTACTTAAAATGGCGATATTGAAATACGTGTTTAGATCTCGATATCGGGAGTCCAGTTCCAAAACAATAAATATCGGCAATATCGATAAACAATTTACCCACTAAACCAAATATATTTCCTTGCAATAAAATGGTACTAAGCACAATTGATGGTGGATCCCATAATGAAAATATTTAGACATTATTTTATTTATATTTGTGTCATTTACTCGAGTTAAACTTGCATCTAACAGGTGATCCTCGATCTACAGAAATTACTAAGGATTACAGCCCTAGCATACATGAATATTCATGAGCTGTCTCATTCATCCAGTATTTGATCTTGAAGCAGAAAATATTGTCAGGAAACCCCATTTAAATCTGTGACCTCATGAATATTAAGGAGTTGTCCGTGAATTTTGTCTTTCAAGTAAAATATTTTCTCCACATGCGTTGTTGGGAAAACCCACAGAATTACTTCATATATTCTATACTAGTGTCAAGTACCCAGCAAGCATGATCATATGGGGCCTAGGTGGGCATATAGCAATATGGGTCCTATAAAGGATATATATGGGCGCAAAAGGCCCAAGGTGGGCATATATTGGTCCCATTTATATAAAAATAAGTAATGTTCCCTAATTAGTACAAAATGATGAAAAAAAAAGGTTTAATATTAGATTCATTTGACATTATGTTTATTTTGACTTGGTAAACTACTAAAGGGTGTTAAACAAAAGATTTATTATCACAATGTTTAACATGGGTCCCATAAGGGACTTTTCTGGGTAATTTACTGGTATTAGGGCCCCAGATAGGTCCCATATATAAACTCTAGATGAAAAATGTAAATATATATAACAAATGTTGTTTATTAACTTCTCATCTTATTTTGAATGAATAAAAAATCCAAAAATAATAAAGGTCATATTTGAGAAAAACAACTCATCACAAATGCTTTTTAAATAAAAGTGTACTCCCTTATTGGACCTGTGAAGGTCACAAATAGGCATAATGTGCCCACAAGGGATCCTCATTATTATTACATACAATGGCCATTTTTTACTATGTAAATGTTTTGTTAAGTTTTTGTGAATAATTTGTTGTAATAAGTTTTATAAGTTTTGATTCCACAAATGTTTTTTTTTTTTCACTAATAATGTGTGTATGGGACCCATAAAGGTCATTCATGGGCACATATTCACAAGGCACCCTCATCTGTCCCATATTAAATGTCATTTTGAAGCCCAAGTTAAATCTAGTAATATGTGCAGAGAATATCAGGTTTCATTATGCTTTCTCTTAGTTTAACTCAAGGGGTCATTTATAGGTGAACCCACCTATCTCATGCAGTACCGCTATGTTTATCTTTTCCCACAGATAGTACTTTGAGTCAGTGTTATGAAAAAAAAGGGAAAACACCCTATGGTGTGAAACTGGGTAGCCTTTCTTTAACAGGATGCAAATTACAGCACATTTTCTAGATTATAAATATATGTGAGAAATTTGTGAAAATTGTGCAAGTAAGGTCAAATTAATAATTTATGATATTTTTGTTGGGGATTCATGATGAAAAAAAATCTATATAATTATTGAATAATGTGTGCTTAATTTTATCAGTTAACTGGATTTTACCATGTCTTTTACTTGTGTCTTCAAAAGGCTATGTAGCTTGGGGTCATCTGGAAAAAGGGTTTGGGTGAATCATTAAGTGATGAATTTCTGATATACATTTCTGTGTTCTGTTTAAGACAAGCTTGGACACAAATATGATAGATCATAAGATTTTGAACTTGAAATCATCTGAATTACATTCTGGAAAATGGATTATATTATAGTATGAATCCAGATTGTATATAAATTTCAAAAGCTTTATTAGAGTGAATTAAAATACTTCAAGGCGAAATATTAGACAGAGTATGTGGGCAACGTGTGAAGGAAACTGGGGACTGTTCACACAGATCCAAACAGTTGCAACAACTCATTTTTGAGCTTCTATTACATGCAAGTTGAACTACAAATTGAACTTGTGTGTTGGTAGTGCACATGTAAAAACTTGAGGCGATCTATTCACCTGAACCTATATGAAGGACCAATGAAGAACCTTGATCCAGTTTACCATATAGTACCCTTGTCAGACCCACATATGATCCATATACAGAGCAAGTACTGTTCCCATCACCAAACTATTTGCAAAAACCATCTGGGCCCCATATTCAAATTACAAGTTGAGCCCATATGGGACCCATTTATTTCGCAATAGAGAACCGATATGGGGCCCATATATAACCCATATCAATAACCCATATAAACCAATATGGGGTCCATGTAAGGTACCCCCAGAAGCGCCATATAAGAACCCATTTAGGACCTTTGTTTGGTCTCATATGTAGTGCTGTCTTGGTACATATACCGCTAACAAATAAAATGAGTTTTGGAGGCTTTGACATTTACAGAGTCACTTCTAGAATCTTATTATAAAAAGTCATATTTTAAAAATGCTTGTGATTTACAGGTGCGAATTAGTGTTAGCGATATGAAGTGTGTGCGATGTGCGGGTATCCCTAAATTTTGACATGGACATTAAACTGCAGGGTTTAGATTTAGAAATAAACTTAGAAAACTTGTGGGGTGACCATAATTGGTGTACTGACAATTCGGGCTGTGAACTGTTACTCGAGTCCATTTTATCTAGTCGAGTACTAACAGCATACTATATTATGACCTGCAAAGTGAAACGTTTATGTAAAATATGCCACATTTCTGCATTTTTGCCACATAATATCAATTGGAGGTGTGGTTTGAGCTTAAAAATGTATAAGTAACTCCATAATCCATATTCTATAATACCTGGTTAAATAGAAGAGGTCTTTCTTCCAAAGTTTTGCTACCATTTGTTTACAGAAGACTTCTAATGGTAGATACTAAATCTTGCGATTACTCAGTTTCGGGTCGGTTGTCAAAGTGCGGGTACTGGGGGCTGCTGTTTAGTACCCGTCCCAGCCCTACCGACCATAATTGCTTGGCAAACAGTAGTGGTTTGCAAGGGTGGCATCTGATCACAGGCGCTTACCTCTGTGCAAGTTGAACCTCACAGTTGTCTTTACGGAGTGCCTGTCCCCATGTGATCCGACACTGGTCAGAACACCACCAAACCAAAATGCCACCATCATACGGCCATCGTAGTGGCTCGTGTCATGGAACCGTTAGCCAAACACAATTAAGAAGCTCCTGTCATGGGAATGTTAAATTTTTGATCTATAAGGGCATAAAAAATTATTTTAATGTTTTGAAACAGGAAGTAAAGGATATTAGTTTAAAACTAAGGGTGGTAAATATCCACCCCGAGAGCCGAGATATCCAAATTAATCCTTCGATTCGGTATTTGCCTGGTTTAGTATGCACTAGTTTTTGGTATAGAATAAAAGTATGTGTATCGATATCAAAGCATATTTTTACCTTTCATATCGATTCATATTGAAATATCGGGGCATGAAATGCTTTCCTTGAGAAGACTTTCCAAATGCTTTCGCAAGTTTTAGTAGTGTCCCGAAATGTAAACAAATATTTCAGTTCCGTTTTCGTGGAAGTAAAAGTTACCGAATATATGATATGTAAAGCTATACAATCTTCAAATTTTGTACTTTATTTTAATCGAAGACAACAGAGGTGCATCTATTTAGTAGTATGTTCCAATATTGATATTGTAACCTACATTATCGCTATTAAAATATTTAGCAAGAATTGACACGTATTTCAATATCGATATTAGCACTAGTATGCACATTTTTTCTCAATGGTGGTTTCCGGAAACAATGTTTCTGCTTTAAAATAGTTGTGAAAGGTATTCAAAACTTATAATATTGTTATAAAATGAGAAATGATATCCGACTAATCGGTTAACTGTTTCCGATATATAGTACCTCTGAAGAGAGAGAAAATACCGAAAACGTTATCTGCGCCCCGGATGTAAATATTGTAAACAATATGGCGGATCTCGAGTTGCTTGGAAAGGAAATTCATTCAAATTATAGTGTAATTTGCAAACAAAGTGCATATTGTTTATATTTAACATAATAAATAGATAAAATACTTTGACTTGCTACCGTTTTCAATTGTGACTCCAAATATTAAGGAATCTAACAATCTCATAAAATTCCATATAAGGTGGAAAACAGTTAACTGGTTCAAGAATACTGGCGTTGATTAGTGCTTTGGTAACCTAATAATCGGTTAGTATAGTTAACCGTTTCAGCTTTATTGAGCGGACCAGAAAGCACTCAAGATCTTTCAAAATCGACCCCTATTGTGAACACCGACCACCTGGTCTCAGCCTTAATTAAAACCAATGTGAAATATTGTCTTTATATTATCACCATTATTTGATGCAGGCCAATTACAATTAGGTTGCAACAAGAAGAAATTAAAAGTTAATCCCATTTGTTGGCCATCTGGAAGTGTGTATGCATGTTGGCCCTCTAGAGCAAGGGGTATTATAGGTAGTAGGGATGGGTCGGTATGAAAAATATGTACATCGGGAGGTTGCCAATGCAAAACTGTACCGATTCTGGGACTCCGCATTTTAGTACACCCCAAACAAACTTAGACATTTTCTCTTCGTGACAGTGCAATAAAAGTGGCCAAATGCACAAAATATGAGATAAAATCGTATAATTAAGCGTCCCTGAAAGGGCGCTTATTTGTTTTCACCTCAGTTTCCTCGCTGCCGCCGCCGCATTATGGTCTCCCTTGAATATCTCCCTTATTATTAGAAGGATTCAAACCATATTTGGCACTTATATACCTTAGGCGTGGGAAAATTTTTCTGCATGCTTAAATTTGACCTTTGACCTTTATGAAGGTCACATGATCAAAAACAATTTTTTTAAGTACACCCCCCCGGGTCAAACTGGGGTCATAAAATAGCTGATTTTGAGTTTTTGCCTTATATCTCCTTTATTGTTGCTTTTATAGCTTCAGAATGTATTAAGAGGTATTGGGAAAGCATATGTGGAGAGTCTAAATAGCCGGTCAGTTTTACCCCCCGACCCCCCCTTATGGGTCAAACTGGGGTCATAAAATAGCTGATTTTGAGTTTTTGCCTTATATCTCCTTTATTGTTGCTTTTATAGCTTCAGAATGTATTAAGAGGTATTGGGAAAGCATATGTGGAGAGTCTAAATAGCCAGTCAGTTTTACCACACCCCCCCCCCCCCCCCTTATGGGTCAAACTGGGGTCATAAATAGCTGCTTTGGAGTTTTTGCCTTATATCCTTTATCGTTGCTTTTATAGCTTCAGAATGTATTAAGAGGTATTGGGAAAGCATATGTGGAGAATCTAAATAGCGGGTCACTTTTATCCCCTGATCCCTCCCCCCCCCCCCCTCCCCCCCATGGGTCAAACTGGGGTCATAAAATAGCTGATTTCGAGTTTTTGTCTTATATCTCCTTTAATGTTGCTTTTATAGATTGAGAATGTATTAAGAAGTATTGGGAAAGCATATGTAGAGAGTCTAAGTAGCCGGTCAGTTTTACCACCAGACCCCCCCCCCCCCCTTATGGGTCAAACTGGGGTAAAAAATAGCTGTTTTGGAGTTTTTAACCTGATATCTCCTTCATTGTTGCTATTATAGCTTCGGTATGTATTAAGAGGTATTGGGAAACCATATGTGGACAGTCTAAATAGCCGGTTAGTTTTACCTCCTGACCCCCATGTATGAGTCAAACTGGGGTCATGAAATAGCTTTTGCCTTTATTGTTGCTTTTATGCTTTCACAATGTATTAAAACCTATTGCAAAACCCTGTGGACAATCTAAATAGCAATACATACTTGCACACATGATTATATGATTATATTATATGATTATATGAAGTTATCAATACTCGTTACTGAAATGCTTTGTAGCATTTACACAAAATTTACCAAAGTTACATCCAATGTTGTACATCCAATGTACAACACTTTCTCCAGCTTGTCTATGTCTACAACGCTTGTTTATGTTAATTAAGGAAGACCTTTGTAGGATTTTCCCTGTCATGATATCACTAAGGGGGTTGCTTTATGTAACAGTACGGTACAGCTTTGTGCATTCTTAGCTTTGCAGCATGCTTATTAAAACCACAAGGCATTTTAAACTCTCAGGGATGCTTCGCTTTTGTTAGCAAAAGCATTCATCTAGTTTCTTCAGATTTCTTGTTGTTTGTTCCCAATATTTTAGGTTTTCCTTTAGTTATATGTGCTGAAAAGCGAAATTGAGATTGTCGCAACCAAAACATGGCAGTTCTGCTTAATAACTTAACTTAATCACTAGTACTGTATAAGTCTGCAAATGCATGAAAATTGGGGATAATTTCTTCAGATTTTGGGTATGTTTCTAATATTTTAACTCTTCCTTCCATTATACATTCTGACAAGCGAAGTGGTGGTTGTAAAATCTCATTATGGTATTTCAGTAAAATGCTCTCGATACCGAGATACCGGGCCTACTGATCCAACCCTAATAGGTAGAGGTCTCAAATTGGCAGGATATGTTCATCATTACAAAATCGTGACTGGGAATATTTTTGACCTCATTTTGTAAAACAAGATGGCCGCCAGAGGCATTTCTTTGTAAGTCATGTCAAGTGCCTATATCTCCCTTATTATTTGTCCTAGAGGTTTGGCTTGTGAAGCCAACCTATAGGAAATCATGGGGTGGGAGTTTTCTGATGTGGTCAGATTTGACCTTGGGCCCCTCATTCAAGGTCAAACGAGGCTAACCAAACTTGAAAACTTATAACTCGCCTATTATTGGTCCTAGAGTTTTGAGATGTTAACTGACCTATAGCAAATCATGGGCTGGGAGTCTTCTGATGTGGTCAGATTTGGCCTTGGGCCCCTCCTTTTTTACCTCTTCACAGTGGTCTTTTAGCATTTCATCTAAAATTGCAAGCTGTAGGGACACTCTGTTTTTGAGTACAATAACCTTTTGTCTAGTTTATCATTAATATTAGTGAAGTAAGTCCGCGAACATGAAGTACGCTAGATTTTGATCTTAACCAGCCTTTCTTTTTACAACATCTTGCAATAAATCCCCATTATTTCCCAATTTAATTCCGTGACCTCATATTTCCTAAGTGATATTAATGAGGTAGGTCCACAAACATGAGTATACTGGTATTTAATCTTAAAACAGACTTTCAATTTATGCAAATATTGCAATAAATCTCCAGCCATGTATTGGTTTGGTGACCATGTATATTCTAAGATTGATACACGAAAGCCCCTACTGCAAATATACTTGGCCATGTATATTTCTGTGTTCTTGGCATTAATGTTAGACAAGCTGTTGTTAACTTGTCCTATTTTTCAAAATTTCCATAAAATGTTAACAAATGCACTAAGTTAACCATGATTGATATATTATCAATGTATATTCAAAACACATTAACAGATATATATATATGTATTAAATAATATTATCGTTTAACATTAATGAAAAGGGTGTACTTCACACAAAATATTTGACTTGGTATTTACAAGATTGTAATCCCAGTCAGTCATGTGCATCTGTGCATTCATGTTGGACGTCATTGATGTCTAAGGGTTTGAGACAACTTCTCTGACATTCTTGTCTTTATATATTAAAATTTAATCATATGTAGTCATATTTTATAAACTTCATGTGGTTATGTTGAATCTGCCTAACTTAGGTGTAGGTCTGTGGCATGACCCCATTAAGAACTGGAGATACTTGGTTGTTTACATTTAGGTATTTCTGTTTTAAGCAAATCTTCAGTTCTCTATATCCTTGCATTAATATAAATTCTTTCCCCACTTTATAGAACAAAATAATTCAATTTATCAAGTTTTATTCAAAAGAAAAGTCTTTTATGCAAATTTCCAGCTTCATATACGGTCATGTCACAGATCTACATGCAAGTCAAGAAAAGCCAAGTTAACCATGTGTGTAAATAATCCAGTCACAATAACAACCATGTATTACTGCTTTCCTACCAGGCATCTTTGAAGTCAGGATGAATGCAAAGGTGAAATCTCGTGGAAATATATATTTGCAAATTGTTTGTAATTGGATTTAATCTTAATAGCAAAATCTTTTCAGACCAATGGGTTAAATCATATTGAATAGAGTGGGTGAAATCTGGTTGAAATATGCATATATTTTGCAAACCATTTTTGCTGTATCCAACCGGTGAAATAAATTTACATGATACTTTAAATTAAGCTTTTTTATCATTTACTATTTCCATGGTTATAGTCTGTTATTGCTGTGTGTTGCAGTTCATGACAAAATGTGGTTTAGCGAAATACCCTTACCATTTCGTAACAGTAGCTATTTGTTGGAGCCATCCAACCCAATGTCCAACGCAGAGATGCGATTTTTTAAGGTTACATCACAACCTTAACCAAGGTTTAGGTGCAACCAACTCACATTAAACATTATGTCACTGCAGGTATTATTAGTATGATATTTACTGTATGTACGATAAAACATTTTAACTAAAAGAATGTCCAATCAACCCAATGTTCAAATTCTCGGAAATTTATCAGAATTAATTTTCACAAATTGCTGGTTTTTAATTCAGAGATTAATACAGATTTCAAAATTTCAACAGACACCACTTTTCATTATCCAAACTCGTAAGATAAAGTAGCTGAAATGATAGCTGAAGTATTATACTTAATATGCAGTGTAGGATACAATGCATTCAGTGTCTAAAGACAATTGATTTGAAATACAATACTGGAGAAATGCTGTCCATATATAGAGCCTTGTGCAAGTGTTACATAGAATTCCCTTGTAAGTAAAATATATGTCTAGTTCTCAGAAGATATTTTCAAATAAAATTTACTTTATCTGTAGGAATTGGATGGTATGAGAAATATGTAGCTTTAGAGGCCACCAATGCCAAACTGCTCCAATTCCTGGATAAAAGATATGCATTTTTGTATACCCCCAGTTGAATGGGCCACTGATGGGAAGTGAAACTGATGAAACTAAAAACATGGCAGTTTCCTCCCCCCAAAATTACTTTAAAATTCCCTAAATTGACAAAAGTATCGGATAAAAGTGAGCCTTGATAAGGGCTGTTGGGGTATTGCTTTCACCCATGGTGTCCGGATGGGCGGGCGGGCTGCAGGAAAAAGTTTGTCCGGGCTGTATCTCAGAAACCGTAAGTTGTAGGAAGTTGATACTTGGTAGGGACATTGGTTAGGAGGTTAGGACCTTGATTTGATCTTTGACCTTGCCATATTGACCTTGACCTGTAAAAGTGAGCCTTGATATTCAATGTAACATGGTTCAACTGTGCATATATTTTGTAGGCTTAAATTGTAATAATTTAGCATTGGGTGATACCAATACAGTGGATTGTGTATTATTAGAGCCTCTAACATCCTCTGAATTTGTTGCCGCCTTTGGTTCATTTGTACCCACAAAAATTAGTGATGGGTCAGTAGCCCCATAATCTAGGTATCAAGAGCAATATTTAAGGGAAATATTGTGATGAAATTTTACAACCACCATCTGATCCATCATCTCACTTGTCAACATGTATAATGGAAGGATAACTTAAAATATTGAAAACAAACCCCAAATGTGAAGAAATTGTTACTTTTATCCCATATTTCTGTATATTTAGGGACTTTTATTGTGATTTTGTTGAGAGTAAAGTCTGTATTTTGGCTTCATGACTGATACTTCTCATCATTGTAATCTGGGGTGTACTAAAGGGCATAATTCCCAAATCCAAATGGTTTTGCATTGGCAGCCTCTTGATCTACACAATTAAATTTTCATACCAACACATCCCAAACAGTAATACAGCATTTTTTATCTTGGAACCTCAAGACTGGTTGAACTATTGCGTTAATTTGACAAACACTGATGCTAATTATACAGACTCTACTTTATAGAACTAGAATACCTATAGATATTAGCATGTGTTGGGACAACCTTTGAAAAAAAAAAAAAGCCCAAAGGTGTTTAGGTCCACTAGCGTGAGCGCAAAGCCAGCAGACACATGAGTAGTGCACTGAAGTGGTAAGCCATCCCAGTACCAACATAGCCCATCACCGCTTAACTTCTGTAAAAGACAGACAGTCACTGTGGCTTTGCCACAATTCATGAAAGTCCGGAGACAAAAAAAAAACAAAAAACGGAAAAAAGAGTGATTTCTAGAAGTGCAAGCTCTATTGAGGCTTTGTTTTTTCAGGCCTATGAAGAAGAAGGGCGCTATGATGGAACCCCTGCGATGCATGTCGGGTCCTTCCCAAAAGACTTTGGTTATGGTGGTGATGAATATGATCAGGAGGTTGTGGGTGGTGCCAGTGCAGATACAAAACCAAGGATTCTCTTAATGGGACTCAGGAGGTATATTGGTTGTGTTCTTCCTCAGTATTGATAATATTGCCAATTTGTGTAAAATCTATAGTGTTTTCATTTTTACAAGTACTGGAATTAAATTGACCTTCCTGTTGCAATCTTCTGAATAAAATATATATATATATATACACTATTTACATGTCTACCCATTGAGTTACCTGTATCCAGGGAAACACCAAGGTTTTTGACTGACTTGGCTGATTCTGTGAGATTACTGAAAAGACTTTAAGGGAATGATGACTTTGGGGAATCTCTTATTCAATCTTTGTCATAAATGAATTTGGTTTTGTCTGGATTTAGTTTCAGTTTATTTTTTGCAAATCCACACCTGAATTACCTGTAGGCAATTAACCAATTCAGAGATATTGGAACCAAAGTTCCTTAAGTCAAGTTCCAAGTATATTAATGTATCATCTGTCTATAAGTGATGAATAAGATTGACCCCAAATATGATTGTGCTAAGAGGAGTTGTGAAAAGGGCCAAAATGAGTTGGCCTAAGACTGAACCCTGAGGAACCTAATGAGGGAGTTGGAAGGCAATAGAAAATGTCCATCTCTTTTAATCCTCTGTTTTCTTAAATTGAGGTATGATAAACATTGTATTCTAAGGCCCATCACTATTTCTTTGTTAAGTTGGTTTATATTGTCTTTAGTGAGGCACATGCACTGTCAAACCTCATAAAATAGACCTTTTCTGAGTTACTAAATAGTCCAGGATCTGACTTTCAATTTTCATTCTCAGAATTTAAACTCAAAGAGAACAATTTTTTGCCATCTTTCCTAAGTTTTTCGGGTGTCTTTGTGTGTATATTAACAAAACATGGCCACAAACACAGATGACCTTATCTTAATAAGAATGTTTATTTTCAGTAGTCTACAAATAAATATAAATCAGATCTATACAAGTGAACAAAAAAAATTGATTCTTGAGCTAGTTTTAACACAAGAATTTTTATACCTGAGCCAATTTCAGTCTAATGTTTGCGTGAACCCTTCTGTGAGTACTTGCCATCGTGTGTCTTTTGGTAACTGTTGGTAACCACGAATGTCATGTGAGATCAAAACTGCTTGATATCTGTCATCAGAACGTATTAGAAAATATGCTGATATCATTTTTGTATTTTCAGGAGTGGGAAGTCTTCAATACAGAAAGTTGTGTTTCATAAAATGTCTCCAAATGAGACATTATTTCTTGAAAGTACAAATAAAATTGTAAAAGATGGTAAGTTGCATGAGAAAATATTGAACATATATAAGAGATTGACAGAAAAGGACATTTTGAAGTGAAATAATCTTATGTGTATTTGTTCTCAAATTTAATTACAGTTTAACCGAGAGTGAGAAATCTAAAATTCGCCAGGAATCTAAAATTCACCACCTCTAAAACCTTAGTTAATTTTATGAAGAAAATGATGTTTTGTCTGAAAATTGACATTTTTCAGTTCAAAAAGCCTTAACTTACTGTACATTCAACAAATCTCACCTCAATTCATTTATTTTATTAGTATTTCCACATGTGACGAATTTCAGATATGTGGCAAATTTTAGATTCCTTACTCTATGCTATCAGTGTTCTGGATGAATACAAGTAAAACCTTTCAAAGAGAACTGTGTTATTCAGGCGTTTATTTTTATGGTAGACTAAATTTTGATAAGTATATTTTGTTGTCCTTTTTTTTCTGGAAGTGACCATGCTGTCATGGATTCACACATACAGCTTTAAAGCATTGTCTGACAGTTATTAATAGAGTAGTAAATGTGAAAGTTACCAAAATATGTAAAATTTGACACTAAGCGTTTAATATGACAATCAAATTCACATAAATTATGCATCACATGATATAAGTGACTTAAAATTGTCCCAAAAAGAAAACTTGGATTATATTTCCTTACAGTTTAAAGGAAAATAATACAGTTTCATGAGTAGTTTCACTTTCTCTGGAAAATTTAACATTGTTTTTACTCTATTACTCCAATTATAACATTTATTTTTGCAGATATATCAAACAGCTCTTTCGTACAGTTTCACATCTGGGACCTGCCAGGACATATAGATTTCTTTGACCCAACATTTGACTCAGAAGCCATATTTGGGAAATGTGGAGCACTCATCTTTGTTATTGATGCCCAAGTAAGTCTCTTCCAACCTTTGGCTGTTTACTTTTGAATATAGTCAGTCTGGACAACTCCGCCCTTTTACAAACTCAGCCCTTTTGTGTGTAAAACCTGGCCCTCTTACACCACAAACTCGCACCCTTTACACCACAAGCTTCACTTGGAGCACCCTTTACAAATCAAACTCAGCAACCCTCACACCAACACTTGGCCCCCCTCTGCCAGAATCTCAGTCTAATTTTGTCAGATCATCCTTTTTTCTAATATTCAAATCAGCATTTTTCTAGTTACTCTTTAGTATTCAAAAGATGGAAAAATAAAATGCCAAGGATCATTCCCAATGCTCACCTTTGTACCCCTTGTTCAAGGTCAAAGAGAGATTGCCATTTACAAAGCTTGATATTATAGCATCAGATTAACACAATTTGTGGTTGAATTTGTGTGTACAGGGATTAAACCAACCATAAGTTTGATTGGATGAAGTATTATTTCTAAGCCAAGGGCAAATATTTCTGTTTTAGCTTTTTTCTTTTTCTCTTCTTTTTTTCCCAACATTATGGTTATACAGCACAATGTATTGTTTTGGAGTTGACCACACAATGTTATCATTATGTATAATAGTGTTGGTGTCAAGGATATTTGACTTGTTGATCTACTGCAGGAATTAAAGTGCTATTTCTATTTTGATATCCAAGTAATATCTACTTTGCCAATGGATTGATGTTAAAATATACTTAAAGTACTTAAAGATCTCAAATTAGATCCTACAACATATAAATACTTATGGAATATGAATATATGTAGTTATAAAATAACAAAACGTTTTGAAAATACTGTCTTTAGTGTCTTACTGGTTTATGAGGTATTAAAAATGAGGTTTAATTGACCATTTATGGTATTGATAAGGATATCCAGGAAGCTTTGTCCATCACTATGGAAATATATGGTTCCTTTCCCTTTGTCCACTTCCTGTTTGTGCTGATTTACAACATGTGCAGTCAAGCCAAGCATTACATAATTAACTGTGTTTTATTTTGACAGGATGATTACATGGAGGCTTTGTCCAAGTTACACATGACAGTGACCAGGGCTTATAAGGTCAACCAATCAATTAGGTTTGAAGTCTTCATTCACAAGGTAAACAATCTGTAATTGTGTAGATCATGTTGTACTGTGTTTGATGTAAAATATTTGGACTGGGAACACAACATCTTAAAAACGGTCCCAATTTGTAGTGATATGAATGATAATCTGGCATTTAGTTTTTTACCCCACAGCCCTTAAGGGCTGTCGGGGTATTGCTTTCACCCATGGTGTCCGGATGGGCGGGCGGGCTGCAGGAAAAAGTTTGTCTGGGCTGTATCTCAGAAACCGTAAGTTGTAGGAAGTTGATACTTGGTAGGGACATTGGTTAGGAGGTTAGGACCTTGATTTGATCTTTGACCTTGCCGTATTGACCTTGACCTGTAAAATCTTATGCGGGCTATATCTCGGAAATCTTAAGGTGTAGGAAGTTGTTACTTGGTAGGGACATTGGTTAGGGGGTGTAAGTGTGCAATGTCATGGTGTGACCTTGATTTGACCTTTGACCTTGCTGTAGTGACCTTGGCCTATAAAATCTTGTCCAGGCTATATCTCGGAAACCGTAAGGTGTAGGAACTTGATATTTGGTAGGGACATTTGTTAGGGGGTGTAGGTGTGCAACATCATGGTGTGACCTTGATTTGACCTTGCCGTAGTGACCTTGACCTATAAAATCTTGTCTGGGTATATCTTGGAAACCGTAAGGTGTAGGAACTTGATACTTGGTAGGGACTTTGGTTAGGGGTTGTAGGTGTGCAGCATCATGGTGTGACCTTGATTTGACCTTTGACCTTGTTGTAGTGACCTTGACCTTTAAAATCTTGTTGCACATTTGGGTCTGTCTTTTGATGTAGATTAAGCACTGTTAAAGTCATATTCGAATTCATTAAGAATTTTACTTTTACAACTTCCAGATGGAATTTCATCAAGTGAGCCACAGACTTTGCTCCAACACCACACATAAGCATTCATTGAATGTATTGCCACTTCTGTATGCATGGTAATATTCAAAACATCCAAACCATAATTCGGCCATGCCAGATGTAGATAAAGAGTGTCATAATCTTTAGTTTAATGATTAATGCTGTCATCTTGTTATTGAATTGTCTTGTTTTAATACTTCATCTTTACATGCATTTTCTTTTTCCCAGACATTATTTTCTCTATTTAAACATTGTTTGGACCTTTATATAACTGACAGTGCCCTGAAAGTATCCTGAACTTTGTACTGATACAGTACTTCTATATCTCATAGTGTTAAAATTATTTCCCTAGGCTGTGGGGTACGGGCATCTCTGATGCTATTTTTTTTGTTTTAGTGTAGTAGGTTTCACAAAGCCTCCTTCCTCAAAGGAGAACTTAAAAACTCCCTGAAATTTCAAGGAAGCCTTAAATTGAAGGAAGTGTCCTTAAAGGCATGTTTAATAACTTTAAAGAACATGTGCTCCCTCCTTAAGTTTCGAGGAAGACCTTTGGTAAGGAGAGTTAAAGGAGGCTTTGTGAAACTGAATTTTAAGGTGGCCTTCCCAAAGGAATAAAAATGACCTTCCTTTACTGAAGGAGGTCCTTTCCAAAGGAGGCTTCATGAAACCGGTCCCTGTTATTAAAAATGTAACCATTTTATGTTTTTAGTATCTGATATTTGATATTTTATCTAAGCAATAAAAATCGTATAAATTTGGAGAAATATCCCACATTTTCACTTTATACTGGAATCAAAATGAAACCTACCCCCTTCATAATATCTCACAAAAGGAATTTTCAGTTATAAATAATGGCTGATATGCCCTTGTAGTTAAATTTCATTATACCAATGTAAAACTTATGAAACACCAGACTTTATTCAGTTCTCAGTTCTCCCAAAATCAATTTTGATTTTTATCTCCCGCCGGGCTTTAGCCCGGGAGGGAGATTATGAAATGATGTCTGTGTGTGCGTGCGTGCATGCGTGCATGTGTGCGTTAGTTAGTCACGCAGATTTCTCCAAAACTACTACAGCTACAGATTTTTTGTAAATTAATTGTCCCAATGAATTTTCATGCCCTTGAAAATTTTTTGGTTTTATTGGCTTAGGCCTAAAGATAAGTGAGTAATAGCAATCTTAGCTACTTTGAGTAAAGGGCTCATAACTCAAAAACTATTGCAGTAACAACTTTTTCTTCAAATATGTTGTTCAGCTACTTTGTCCTTAGCTATAAGATGGTACATAGTTTGGGGTTCTATTGCATGCCATAAGTGAGTAATAGCTATTTTCTCATTTGTAGCTAAATAACAGAAAAAGTAAATGTCAAATACCTTCAAAAGTATTGAAGTTAGGGAAATCTTTTCAAATATGTTGTCCATCTTCTTTTTGGTAAGCTATCACATACTAAAGTTTCAGACCTGTTGCACCTTGGATAGCTGAGTAATAGCTACTTTGAAATTCTGACTGGTGAGTAAAGCGATTGTAACTCCAAAACTATTGCAGTTAGAGTATTTTTCTAAAATATGTTGTTCTGCTACTTTGTCCTTAGCTATAAGATGGTACATAGTTTGGGGTTCTATTGCATGCCATAAGTGAGTAATAGCTATTTTCTCATTTGTAGCTAAATAACAGAAGAAGTAAATGTCAAATATCTTCAAAAGTATTAAAGTTGGGGAAATCTTTTCAAATATGTTGTCCATCTACTTTTTGGTAAGCTATGACATAGTAAAGTTTCAGACCTGTTGCACCTTGGATAGCTGAGTAATAGCTACTTTGAAATTCTGACTGTTGAGTAAAGCCATTGTAACTCCAAAACTATTGCAGTTAGAGTATTTTCCTAAAATATGTTGTTCTGCTACTTTGTCCTTAGCTATAAGATGGTACATAGTTTGGGGTTCTATTGCATGCCATAAGTGAGTAATAGCTATTTTCTCATTTGTAGCTAAATAACAGAAGAAGTAAATGTCAAATACCTTCAAAAGTATTGAAGTTAGGGTAATCTTTTCAAATATGTTGTCCATCTTCTTTTCGGTAAGCTATGACATAGTAAAGTTTCAGACCTGTTGCACCTTGGATAGCTGAGTAATAGCTACTTTGAAATTCTGACTGGTGAGTAAAGCGATTGTAACTCCAAAACTATTGCAGTTAGAGTATTTTCCTAAAATATGTTGTTCTGCTACTTTGTCCTTAGCTATAAGATGGTACATAGTTTGGGGGTCTATTGCATGCCATAAGTGAGTAATAGTTATTTTCTCATTTGTAGCTAAATAACAGAAGAAGTAAATGTCAAATATCTTCAAAAGTATTAAAGTTGGGGAAATCTTTTCAAATATGTTGTCCATCTACTTTTTGGTAAGCTATGACATAGTAAAGTTTCAGACCTGTTGCACCTTGGATAGCTGAGTAATAGCTACTTTGAAATTCTGACTGTTGAGTAAAGCCATTGTAACTCCAAAACTGTTGCACTTAGAGTGTTTTCCTAAAATGTGTTGTTCAGCTACTTTGTTCTTAGCTATAAGATGGTACATAGTTTGGGGTTCTGTTGCATGCCATAAGTGAGTAATAGCTATTTTCTCATTTGTAGCTAAATAACAGAAGAAGTAAATGTCAAATATCTTCAAAAGTATTAAAGTTAGGGAAATCTTTTCAAATATGTTGTCCATCTACTTTTTGGTAAGCTATGACATAGTAAAGTTTCAGACCTGCTGCACCTTGGATAGCTGAGTAATAACTACTTTGAAATTCCGACTGTTGAGTAAAGCTATTGTAACTAAAAAAGTATTGCAGTTAGAGTGTTTTCCTAAAATATGTTGTTCAGCTACTTTGTTCTTAGCTATAAGATGGTACATAGTTTGGTGTTCTATTGCTTGCCATAAGTGAGTAATAGCTATTTCCTCATTTGTAGCTAAATAACAGAAGAAGTAAATGTCAAATATCTTCAAAAGTATTAAAGTTAGGGAAATCTTTTCAAATATGTTGTCCATCTACTTTTTGGTAAGCTATGACATAGTAAAGTTTCAGACCTGTTGCACCTTGGATAGCTGAGTAATAGCTACTTTGAAATTCTGACTGGTGAGTAAAGCCATTGTAACTCCAAAACTATTGCAGTTAGAGTATTTTCCTAAAATATGTTGTTCTGCTACTTTGTCCTTAGCTATAAGATGGTACATAGTTTGGGGTTCTATTGCATGCCATAAGTGAGTAATAGCTATTTTCTCATTTGTAGCTAAATAACAGAAGAAGTAAATGTCAAATATCTTCAAAAGTATTAAAGTTGGGGAAATCTTTTCAAATATGTTGTCCATCTACTTTTTGGTAAGCTATGACATAGTAAAGTTTCAGACCTGTTGCACCTTGGATAGCTGAGTAATAGCTACTTTGAAATTCTGACTGTTGAGTAAAGCCATTGTAACTCCAAAACTGTTGCACTTAGAGTGTTTTCCTAAAATGTGTTGTTCAGCTACTTTGTTCTTAGCTATAAGATGGTACATAGTTTGGGGTTCTGTTGCATGCCATAAGTGAGTAATAGCTATTTTCTCATTTGTAGCTAAATAACAGAAGAAGTAAATGTCAAATATCTTCAAAAGTATTAAAGTTAGGGAAATCTTTTCAAATATGTTGTCCATCTACTTTTTGGTAAGCTATGACATAGTAAAGTTTCAGACCTGCTGCACCTTGGATAGCTGAGTAATAACTACTTTGAAATTCCGACTGTTGAGTAAAGCTATTGTAACTAAAAAAGTATTGCAGTTAGAGTGTTTTCCTAAAATATGTTGTTCAGCTACTTTGTTCTTAGCTATAAGATGGTACATAGTTTGGTGTTCTATTGCTTGCCATAAGTGAGTAATAGCTATTTCCTCATTTGTAGCTAAATAACAGAAGAAGTAAATGTCAAATATCTTCAAAAGTATTAAAGTTAGGGAAATCTTTTCAAATATGTTGTCCATCTACTTTTTGGTAAGCTATGACATAGTAAAGTTTCAGACCTGTTGCACCTTGGATAGCTGAGTAATAGCTACTTTGAAATTCTGACTGTTGAGTAAAGCCATTGTAACTCCAAAACTGTTGCACTTAGAGTGTTTTCCTAAAATGTGTTGTTCAGCTACTTTGTTCTTAGCTATAAGATGGTACATAGTTTGGGGTTCTGTTGCATGCCATAAGTGAGTAATAGCTATTTTCTCATTTGTAGCTAAATAACAGAAGAAGTAAATGTCAAATATCTTCAAAAGTATTAAAGTTAGGGAAATCTTTTCAAATATGTTGTCCATCTACTTTTTGGTAAGCTATGACATAGTAAAGTTTCAGACCTGCTGCACCTTGGATAGCTGAGTAATAACTACTTTGAAATTCCGACTGTTGAGTAAAGCTATTGTAACTAAAAAAGTATTGCAGTTAGAGTGTTTTCCTAAAATATGTTGTTCAGCTACTTTGTTCTTAGCTATAAGATGGTACATAGTTTGGTGTTCTATTGCTTGCCATAAGTGAGTAATAGCTATTTCCTCATTTGTAGCTAAATAACAGAAGAAGTAAATGTAAAATATCTTCAAAAGTATTAAAGTTGGGGAAATCTTTTCAAATATGTTGTCCATCTACTTTTTGGTAAGCTATGACATAGTAAAGTTTCAGACCTGTTGCACCTTGGATAGCTGAGTAATAGCTACTTTGAAATTCTGACTGTTGAGTAAAGCCATTGTAACTCCAAAACTATTGCAGTTAGAGTATTTTCCTAAAATATGTTGTTCAGCTACTTTGTTCTTAGCTATAAGGTGGTACATAGTTTGGGGTTCTATTGCTTGTCATAAGTGAGTAATAGCTATTTTCTCATTTGTAGCTAAATAACAGAAGAAGTAAATGTCAAATATCTTCAAAAGTATTGAAGTTAAGGAAATCTTTTCAAATATGTTGTCCATCTACTTTTTGGTAAGCTATGACATAGTAAAGTTTCAGACCTGTTGCACCTTGGATAGCTGAGTAATAGCTACTTTGAAATTCTGCTGTTGAGTAAAGCCATTGTAACTCCAAAACTATTGCAGTTACAGTATTTTCCTAAAATATGTTGTTCAGCTACTTTGTCCTTAGCTATAAGATGGTACATAGTTTGGGGTTCTATTGCATGCCATAAGTGAGTAATAGCTATTTTCGTATTAGTATCAAAATAATGACATAAGTAAATGTCAAATATCTTCAGAAGTATTAAAGTTACGGAATTCTTTTCAAATATGTCATTCATCTACTTTTTTGTAAGCTATCACATAGTAAAGTTTCAGACCTGTTGCACATTGCATAGCTAAGTAATAGCTACTTTGAAATTGTGACTGTTGAGTAAATCCATTGTAACTCCAAAACTATTGCAGTTACAGCTTTTTCTTCAAATATGTTGTTCAGCTACTTTGTCCTTAGCTATAAGTTGGCATGTAGTTTGGGGTTCTATTGCATGCCATAAGTGAGTAATAGCTATTTTCTTATTAGTAGCAAAATAATGACATAAGTAAATGTCAAATATCTTCAGAAGTATTAAAGTTACGGAATTCTTTTCAAATATGTCATTCATCTACTTTTTTGTAAGCTATCACATAGTAAAGTTTCAGACCTGTTGCACATTGCATAGCTAAGTAATAGCTACTTTGAAATTGTGACTGTTGAGTAAATCCATTGTAACTCCAAAACTATTGCGGTTACAGCTTTTTCTTCAAATATGTTGTCCAGCTACTTTGTCCTTAACTTTTAGATGGTATATATTTTGGGGTTGTATTGCATGCCATAAGTGAGTAATAGCTATTTTCTCATTTGTAGCTAAATAACAGAAGAAGTAAATGTCAAATACCTTCAAAAGTATTGAAGTTAGGGTAATCTTTTCAAATATGTTGTCCATCTTCTTTTCGGTAAGCTATGACATAGTAAAGTTTCAGACCTGTTGCACCTTGGATAGCTGAGTAATAGCTACTTTGAAATTCTGACTGGTGAGTAAAGCGATTGTAACTCCAAAACTATTGCAGTTAGAGTATTTTCCTAAAATATGTTGTTCTGCTACTTTGTCCTTAGCTATAAGATGGTACATAGTTTGGGGCTCTATTGCATGCCATAAGTGAGTAATAGTTATTTTCTCATTTGTAGCTAAATAACAGAAGAAGTAAATGTCAAATATCTTCAAAAGTATTAAAGTTGGGGAAATCTTTTCAAATATGTTGTCCATCTACTTTTTGGTAAGCTATGACATAGTAAAGTTTCAGACCTGTTGCACCTTGGATAGCTGAGTAATAGCTACTTTGAAATTCTGACTGTTGAGTAAAGCCATTGTAACTCCAAAACTGTTGCACTTAGAGTGTTTTCCTAAAATGTGTTGTTCAGCTACTTTGTTCTTAGCTATAAGATGGTACATAGTTTGGGGTTCTGTTGCATGCCATAAGTGAGTAATAGCTATTTTCTCATTTGTAGCTAAATAACAGAAGAAGTAAATGTCAAATATCTTCAAAAGTATTAAAGTTAGGGAAATCTTTTCAAATATGTTGTCCATCTACTTTTTGGTAAGCTATGACATAGTAAAGTTTCAGACCTGCTGCACCTTGGATAGCTGAGTAATAACTACTTTGAAATTCCGACTGTTGAGTAAAGCTATTGTAACTAAAAAAGTATTGCAGTTAGAGTGTTTTCCTAAAATATGTTGTTCAGCTACTTTGTTCTTAGCTATAAGATGGTACATAGTTTGGTGTTCTATTGCTTGCCATAAGTGAGTAATAGCTATTTCCTCATTTGTAGCTAAATAACAGAAGAAGTAAATGTCAAATATCTTCAAAAGTATTAAAGTTAGGGAAATCTTTTCAAATATGTTGTCCATCTACTTTTTGGTAAGCTATGACATAGTAAAGTTTCAGACCTGTTGCACCTTGGATAGCTGAGTAATAGCTACTTTGAAATTCTGACTGGTGAGTAAAGCCATTGTAACTCCAAAACTATTGCAGTTAGAGTATTTTCCTAAAATATGTTGTTCTGCTACTTTGTCCTTAGCTATAAGTTGGCATGTAGTTTGGGGTTCTATTGCATGCCATAAGTGAGTAATAGCTATTTTCTTATTAGTAGCAAAATAATGACATAAGTAAATGTCAAATATCTTCAGAAGTATTAAAGTTACGGAATTCTTTTCAAATATGTCATTCATCTACTTTTTTGTAAGCTATCACATAGTAAAGTTTCAGACCTGTTGCACATTGCATAGCTAAGTAATAGCTACTTTGAAATTGTGACTGTTGAGTAAATCCATTGTAACTCCAAAACTATTGCGGTTACAGCTTTTTCTTCAAATATGTTGTCCAGCTACTTTGTCCTTAGCTATAAGATGGTACATAGTTTGGGGTTCTATTGCATGCCATAAGTGAGTAATAGCTATTTTCTCATTTGTAGCTAAATAACAGAAGAAGTAAATGTCAAATATCTTCAAAAGTATTAAAGTTGGGGAAATCTTTTCAAATATGTTGTCCATCTACTTTTTGGTAAGCTATGACATAGTAAAGTTTCAGACCTGTTGCACCTTGGATAGCTGAGTAATAGCTACTTTGAAATTCTGACTGTTGAGTAAAGCCATTGTAACTCCAAAACTGTTGCACTTAGAGTGTTTTCCTAAAATGTGTTGTTCAGCTACTTTGTTCTTAGCTATAAGATGGTACATAGTTTGGGGTTCTGTTGCATGCCATAAGTGAGTAATAGCTATTTTCTCATTTGTAGCTAAATAACAGAAGAAGTAAATGTCAAATATCTTCAAAAGTATTAAAGTTAGGGAAATCTTTTCAAATATGTTGTCCATCTACTTTTTGGTAAGCTATGACATAGTAAAGTTTCAGACCTGCTGCACCTTGGATAGCTGAGTAATAACTACTTTGAAATTCCGACTGTTGAGTAAAGCTATTGTAACTAAAAAAGTATTGCAGTTAGAGTGTTTTCCTAAAATATGTTGTTCAGCTACTTTGTTCTTAGCTATAAGATGGTACATAGTTTGGTGTTCTATTGCTTGCCATAAGTGAGTAATAGCTATTTCCTCATTTGTAGCTAAATAACAGAAGAAGTAAATGTCAAATATCTTCAAAAGTATTAAAGTTAGGGAAATCTTTTCAAATATGTTGTCCATCTACTTTTTGGTAAGCTATGACATAGTAAAGTTTCAGACCTGTTGCACCTTGGATAGCTGAGTAATAGCTACTTTGAAATTCTGACTGTTGAGTAAAGCCATTGTAACTCCAAAACTGTTGCACTTAGAGTGTTTTCCTAAAATGTGTTGTTCAGCTACTTTGTTCTTAGCTATAAGATGGTACATAGTTTGGGGTTCTGTTGCATGCCATAAGTGAGTAATAGCTATTTTCTCATTTGTAGCTAAATAACAGAAGAAGTAAATGTCAAATATCTTCAAAAGTATTAAAGTTAGGGAAATCTTTTCAAATATGTTGTCCATCTACTTTTTGGTAAGCTATGACATAGTAAAGTTTCAGACCTGCTGCACCTTGGATAGCTGAGTAATAACTACTTTGAAATTCCGACTGTTGAGTAAAGCTATTGTAACTAAAAAAGTATTGCAGTTAGAGTGTTTTCCTAAAATATGTTGTTCAGCTACTTTGTTCTTAGCTATAAGATGGTACATAGTTTGGTGTTCTATTGCTTGCCATAAGTGAGTAATAGCTATTTCCTCATTTGTAGCTAAATAACAGAAGAAGTAAATGTAAAATATCTTCAAAAGTATTAAAGTTGGGGAAATCTTTTCAAATATGTTGTCCATCTACTTTTTGGTAAGCTATGACATAGTAAAGTTTCAGACCTGTTGCACCTTGGATAGCTGAGTAATAGCTACTTTGAAATTCTGACTGTTGAGTAAAGCCATTGTAACTCCAAAACTATTGCAGTTAGAGTATTTTCCTAAAATATGTTGTTCAGCTACTTTGTTCTTAGCTATAAGATGGTACATAGTTTGGGGTTCTATTGCTTGTCATAAGTGAGTAATAGCTATTTTCTCATTTGTAGCTAAATAACAGAAGAAGTAAATGTCAAATATCTTCAAAAGTATTGAAGTTAAGGAAATCTTTTCAAATATGTTGTCCATCTACTTTTTGGTAAGCTATGACATAGTAAAGTTTCAGACCTGTTGCACCTTGGATAGCTGAGTAATAGCTACTTTGAAATTCTGCTGTTGAGTAAAGCCATTGTAACTCCAAAACTATTGCAGTTACAGTATTTTCCTAAAATATGTTGTTCAGCTACTTTGTCCTTAGCTATAAGATGGTACATAGTTTGGGGTTCTATTGCATGCCATAAGTGAGTAATAGCTATTTTCGTATTAGTATCAAAATAATGACATAAGTAAATGTCAAATATCTTCAGAAGTATTAAAGTTACGGAATTCTTTTCAAATATGTCATTCATCTACTTTTTTGTAAGCTATCACATAGTAAAGTTTCAGACCTGTTGCACATTGCATAGCTAAGTAATAGCTACTTTGAAATTGTGACTGTTGAGTAAATCCATTGTAACTCCAAAACTATTGCAGTTACAGCTTTTTCTTCAAATATGTTGTTCAGCTACTTTGTCCTTAGCTATAAGTTGGCATGTAGTTTGGGGTTCTATTGCATGCCATAAGTGAGTAATAGCTATTTTCTTATTAGTAGCAAAATAATGACATAAGTAAATGTCAAATATCTTCAGAAGTATTAAAGTTACGGAATTCTTTTCAAATATGTCATTCATCTACTTTTTTGTAAGCTATCACATAGTAAAGTTTCAGACCTGTTGCACATTGCATAGCTAAGTAATAGCTACTTTGAAATTGTGACTGTTGAGTAAATCCATTGTAACTCCAAAACTATTGCGGTTACAGCTTTTTCTTCAAATATGTTGTCCAGCTACTTTGTCCTTAACTTTTAGATGGTATATATTTTGGGGTTGTATTGCATGCCATAAGTGAGTAATAGCTATTTTCTTATTTGTAGCAAAATAACAACATAAGTAAATGTCAAATATCTTCAAAAGTATTAAAGTTAGGGAAATATTTTCAAATATGTTATTCATCTAGTTTTTGATAACCTATCACATAGTAAAGTTTCAGACCTGTTGCACATTGGATAGCCGAGTAATACCTACTTTGAAATTGTGACTGTAGGGTAAATGCATATAGTTTGGGGTTCTATTGCATTCCATAAGTGAGTAATAGCTATTTTCTTATTTGTGGCAAAATAATGACATAATTTTTCTCAAATAACTGCTTCATCTACTTTTGGGAGAGCTTTCACATGGTGAAGTTTCAGACCCGTAGCTAATTATTCACCTACTCAAAATGAGTAAATGATAATTATCTGTAAAAGTATTGCGGATATCTAATTTTTATCAAATAACTCATTCATCTACTTTTGGGAGAGCTTTCACATGGTGAAGTTCCAGACCTGTAGCTAATTACTCGCCTACTCAAAATGAGTAAATGTGAATTAGCCCTAAAAGTATTGGGGATATCCAATTTTTCTTAAATAACTCATTCACCTACTTTTGGAAGAGCTTTCACTTGGTAAAGTTTCAGACCCATAGCTAATTATTCACCTACTCAAAATGAGTAAATGCTAATTATCTCTAAAAGTATTGTGGATATCCAATTTTTATCAAATGACTCGTTCATCTACTTTTGGGAGAGCTTTCACATGGTAAAGTTCCAGACCCGTAGCTAATTACTCACCTACTCAAAATGAGTAAATGTGAATTATCTGTAAAAGTATTGCAGATATCCAATTTTTCTCAAATAACTCATTCACCTACTTTTTGGAGAGCTTTTACTTGGTGAGGTTTCAGACCCATAGCTAATTATTCACCTACTCAAAATGAGTAAATGTGAATTATCTCTAAAAGTATTGCGGATATCCAATTTTTATCAAATAACTCATTCATCAACTTTTGGGAGGGGTTTCACATGGTGAAGTTCTAGACCCGTAGCTAATTACTCACCTACTGAAAATGAGTAAATGTGAATTATCTGTAAAAGTATTGGGGATATCCAATTTTTCTTAAATAATTCATTCACCTACTTTTGGAAGAGCTTTCACTTGGTGAAGTTTCAGACCCGTAGCTAATTATTCACCTACTCAAAATGAGTAAATGCGAATTATCTCTAAAAGTATTGTGGATATCCAATTTTTATCAAATTACTCGTTCATCTACTTTTGGGAGAGCTTTCACATGGTGAAGTTCCAGACCCGTAGCTAATTACTCACCTAATCAAAATGAGTAAATGTGAATTATCTGTAAAAGTATTGCAGATAGCCAATTTTTATCAAATAACTCATTCGCCTACTTTTGGGAGAGCTTTCACTTGGTGAAGTTTCACACCCATAGTTAATTATTCACCTACTCAAAATGGGTAAATGCGAATTATCTCTACAAGTATTGCAGATAGCCAGTATTTCTGAAATAACTCATTCACATACATTTTGGAGAGCTTTCAATTAGTGAATTTTCAGATCCGTAGCTAATTACTCACCTACTCAAAATGAGTAACTGCCTATTATCAATAAAAGTATTGCAGATAGCCAATATTTCTCAAATAACTCATTCACCTACATTTTGGAGAGCTTTCACATGCTAAATTTTTTTAATGAATTTTTTTAATAATTTTTAATGCATTAAAATTCATGAAATCATGCACTAAATCAACTATAACTTGAAAAGTATTACATTTAGAGCACTTTGTTAAAATATGTTATCTTTAGTACATCTAATTTATATGGTGGGAGATAAATGCATGCGTCAGAATGCTTGTTGTAAATTGGTCCAACCTCGACATATTTTGGTACCTTACACTTAGTGGAAACCAACTGGAAGTACAAGGTACCAATTAATCAGATATGTGGTGGTTAGTGTAGAAAACTTTCTTGAGGATAAAATGTGAGAATCTCAGAGAATAAAGAAAATTTTAAGAGAAATGAAAAAAAGAGTTATGGAAATACATCCTACATTGTTTTGGTCAAAAAGCATTATGTTTTAAAAATGTACAGATTACAAAGAACTTTATACATGAACATTGTCAAATAATGGTATTGTGAAATATAAAACAGATACCATTTTTTGCTTTGTAGACCCTCCTTAGACACTGTCTGTGGCATGAGTAATGGCTAGTTTTAATAGTTTTTTATTAAAATATTTGTACAGGTGGATGGGTTGTCTGATGACCATAAGATAGAGACACAGAGAGACATCCATCAACGAGCCAATGACAATTTGACAGATGAAGGTCTGGAGAACCTGTTGTTAAGGTAAGAAACAGTGTTGGTAATTAAACAATTGATATAAATACAGTTTTAATTTTCCAAAAGGAATTGTTGGCTTTCCAGAAGTGACTTAACACAAAATGGTTTTTTAAAATATATTTAAAAAAAACTATAATTCGAAAAACTGTAAACTAAGCATCAATCTGTTGAACCTGTGTGATATTATTGCTAAAAAGTAACTAAAAAGGTTAAACCATAATTGCATTTCCTCAAAAAGCTAGCCTTTTGGAACCTTTCTGATTATTTTCATTGAAATGTTAACAGAAATATGGATGCAAATTAATATTTAATGTTGAATACAACTACTAGTTTAAACAAGGTCAAAATGTGTTTTGGTTTGCAAACTTAAGGCAGTTAACAGGGGTTTCGGTCTACTAGCATGAGCCGCAAAACCATCAGAGACACAAGTAGTGGACCAAAGCGGTCACCCATTCCAGTACTAACGTAGCCCATTGCCGCTTAACTTCAGTGAATAGACACTCATCACGCTACGCCACAATTCATGAAAGTTAGGGGAGAAAAAGAAGGAAAAAAAAAAAAGAAGCGATTCCTAGAAGTGAGAGTCTCGCTAGAGCTCACTCATAAAAATGTATAGAGTAAGAAATCTAAAATTTGCCACATATCTGAAATTCGCCACGTGAAAATACTAATAAAATAAAGGCTTTTTGAACTGAAAAATACTAATTTTTAGAGCAAAATTTCATTGTTTTCATAAAATTAACTAAGGTTTTAGAGGTGGCGAATTTTAGATTCCTGGCGAATTTTAGATTTCTTACTGTAACTGTTTGCTGTTTATTTATGACCAAAGCAACCAATGACCATATAAACTAGATTTACATTTACAACAGTAATAATGACATCAAACTTCAGATTGGCTTTCGGATTGAAACCATATTCCTTGGCATATAATGCATCACTTCACAACTTGTGCTTGATTATCTCCCCACCAAGGAGGTTTTATTTTTGGCAGGGTTATGTTTTTGTTGGTTTGTTTGTTTGCAAAATAATTTGAAATGTTATGGAGAGACTTTGGAGAAATTTCCTGAAAATTTTTATAATGGCACAGGGAATAAATGATACAAATTTGGTGGTGATCTGGATTACTGTCTGAATCCAGGAATTTTTAAAACATTCTTTATCATTGCAGTCATCAGCAGTGTTGCAGGTGTTGGAGCTTGGCACAGGCCTTGGTTTACCAACGTATTCTAAAGTTTTGTGCATAACTCATCATTATAATAGTTCTGAAGCATCAAGTTGTGTCTCCAAATATATTAGGCAGTGTGTAAATTTAATAATTTTAATCTTTAGTAGTTATACTTACAAAACTGGGCAGAAAAAATTGTTAACCAAATTATATTGAAATTGACAGTTTATTATTCATATTGAACCTCTGAACCATTTTCAGTCGATGCTGAAATATGATCAGTATTTGATACCAACGCTATTATTTAGTTATTAAGTGTCCCTGAAAGGGCTCTTATTTGTTTTCGTCTCAGTTTCCTCGCCGCCGCCGCGTTATGGTCTCCCTTGAATATCTCCCTTATTATTACAAGGTTTCAAACCATATTTGGCAGTTATATACCTTAGGTGTGGGAAAATTTTTCTGCATGCTTAAATTTGACCTTTGACCTTTATGAAGGTCACATGATCAAAAACTATTTTTTGAAGTACACCCCCCCCCCCCCCGTCATCGCAGTTCAGGAAAAACTACTTGCTACACAACCTTATTATTTGACACACCTGTTCATACTATCGAAAAAGCGAGCTGATTAGATTTTGGGAGCAATCCCTTGTAAAATGTCTCATTTATGAGTGATTTTCTGACACCTTCCAATCTGAAAGCCTTAAATTTAGGCCAACCCCCCTATTATCTTCTTAAGTATTGCATTTAGAGCTATAAAATAGCTTCAGAATATATTAAGAGGTATTGGGAAAGCATATATGGAGAGTCTAAATAGTCGGTCAGTTTTACCCCCCGACCCCCCCTTGTGGGTCAACTGGGGTCATAAAATAGCTGATTTTGAGTTTTTGCCTTATATCTCCTTTATTGTTGCTTTTATAGCTTCAGAATATATTAAGAGGTATTGGGAAAGCATATGTGGAGAGTCTAAATAGCCGGTCAGTTTTACCCCCCGACCCCCCCTTATGGGTCGAACTGGGGTCATAAAATAGCTGATTTTGAGTTTTTGCCTTATATCTCCTTTATTGTTGCTTTTATAGCTTCAGAATATATTAAGAGGTATTGGGAAAGCATATGTGGAAAATCTAAATAGCCGGTCAGTTTTATCCCCCAACCTCCCTTATGGGTCAAACTGGGGTCATAAAATTGTTGCTTTGGAGTTTTGCCTTATATCTCCTTTATTGTTGCTTTTATACCTTCAGAATGTATTAAGAGGTATTGGGAAAGCATATGTGGAGAGTCTAAATAGCCGGTCAGTTTTACCCCCCGACCCTCCCTTATGGGCCAAACTGGGGTCATAAATAGCTGCTTTGGAGTTTTTGCCTTATATCTCCTTTATTGTTGCTTTTATAGCTTCAGAATGTATTAAGAGGTATTGGGAAAGCATACGGTGCAGCTTTGTGCATTCTTAGCTTTACAACATGCTTATTAAAACCACAAAGCATTTTAAACTTTAAGGGACGCTTCGCTTTTGTTAGCAAAAGCATTCCTCTAGTTTCCTTTTTGGTGTGTTTAAATATTAACCCTTTCGCTACCATCTTTATGTATTACAAGGTACCATGTCTGTCGACACAGGGTCGATGGCAATAATATTGATTTCTTCTTTCCCTTCAGTATACTGCAATACGTTTTCTTTGGTTCATCAGTATTAAACGATTGCTTAAGTAAAATATATGTAAGTTATGCTATATTTTTCAAAAAAATTCACCATTTTACCTATTTTAACTGGTTTCTGTAGATATTGCCGTATTTACCGCATATAGCTGCATATTGTTTTCTTGTGGTTATATTTATTTGGGGGATTTCCTGGAGTTTCCTCATTCGACATTTCATCATTTCTTAATGAAATATGCCGAAAAATACCGCAAATAAAGTGTATAAGGTAGTGAGTTAATATTTTACTTCATTGGCGTTTCTGACGTGATATGACGTCATATGGCTACAGTCCAGTGGAATAATGTTCCTTCAGTAGCGAAAGGGTTAAGATAAGTTCACGAATATATTTTAAGAATAAATATTGAAACCTTCTGTGTAAAATATAGTTTTTAGTCGAATCTTTGATTCGAGTTATGTACTGAGTTGCGGTCACGATTTTAAATTTGCCGTTTAAACCCTTAAATATCAATTCTGCATAATATTTTCTTCACATATCTGTACATAAAGGTGTATATTATACACTCTGCCATTTTGAAGATTTTTAATGCTTTTATTCAGTTATATTTTATAAAGTAAAAAGCTTGTCTAGCACTTCGTCTGGCTTTCTCTAAGAACCCGTATGTCCTAGAAACTATTGTTTTCCCCATTGTAATGGTCTACTCGAACGAGTCTTTTTTAACGGCTTCGTCTGCTAGTTTCTAGATGTGGAAACCCCAATTAATTTATTGGTCTGCTGGTTTATCACGCAGTCACTGTTAATATAAAATTGTTGTCTGCGCATCTACAGTCTATCACTCATTTGTCACATAAATAAACCGCAAAGAAATTAATGAATGAAGTGACGTCACGGTAGTACTATACATTTTTCGTTTAGCCAATCAAAATCGAGGACACCTCTGGCAGAGACAATGAAAATATTCAAACTCCGTAGTTCTACATTCAACCACTCGAAGGCGCTTTTGCATGTCCTAGAATACTTCATCCGTAAAATACAGCATAATCTCTGGCTCCCTATTATCGCTCATTGTGGCTATCGTAATATTGTAGAAACAACACACGAATACTTACAATTTGCTTCTGTAAAATATCCATATACAGTACTATATATCCACGCTTCAAAATTGAAATATGTCTTCTCATTTCAAAATCAAATTTCAAACTGCAAGTCCGTGAACAGGAAATATGCTGGTAGTTTTCGTCTTAAACCAGCCTTGTAAAATATTGTCACCAAACCCCCACAAAGAACTGCCGTGACTGCGCATATTTGCTCATTAATATTAATGAGGCAAGTCCGCGAACAGGAAATATGCTGGTGGTTTTCATCTTAAACCAGCCTTGTAAAACTGCGCATGTACAGACCCTTTATATTTGTAAACCTTTCACATCACGTCACTACAAATACCCATCTCGCGACACAAATCTGAAAACTTCCCCGATAGCGGTTTCCAAATGCGGGCGATAATACAGAGTTTACAGATTTCAACACCCAGTGCTGTCCTAAGATTCGACTTTGTGGTTGGGTGAAGGCCAGCCACTTTACTCTTGTTATTCTAATGTCAAAGCTTTTGTTAGAAAAATCAATAATTCTCTAAATTCATGCAGGTATTTTTATGTTTCAGTTTCTATTTGACCAGTATATCCACATCTACCCACAACGGAAAACTTAGTATAAAATTTATATACTATAAATAACTTTATAAATAGATTTTTGTTGGTATTTTTGTGTTTCAGTTTCTATTTGACCAGTATATACGACCACTCAATATTTGAAGCATTTAGTAAAGTGGTGCAGAAGTTGATTCCTCCTCTACCCACACTGGAGAACTTACTAAATATCTTCATCTCTGTAAGTAATATAGCATGAGAAAGAAAGAAATGTAAGAAATATAGAGAAATGTAAAGAAATGTAAGAATGTAAAGAAATGTAAGAAATATAGGTAATGTAAAAAAATGTAGAATAAATATAGGTAATGTAAAGAAAAAAATATAAGTAATGTAAAGAAATGTAAGAAATATAGCATGAGAAAATCTGCATGGATTTTAGACGGATTAAAGGACCCAAAGCATGAATGCAAAGCTTGAGTGCTTTCCGCACTTTAACCATCTAAAATTCTGCATAACCATTCCAACATGACATCACCAATATTTACCTTTATTTATAAATAAACTGTAAAAGCAGAAAAATAACTGGTATATGATAGAACAGCATGCATGTATGCACAGTTTTGGATCATTTCTTAACCAATCAGAATCGTGGACACAAACATCTCATAGTAGAATGCAGCATTGATTTGCATTGTTAGTTCAACAAATATAATTTGGAGTTGGTACCCATTAAAACATGAAAGTGACATTGAAATATAACACTTTAAATATTGATATTGAAACATGGAACCATTGTCATGATATAAACACAAAATTGTAGCCTTTCTCCTTGCTTACTTATGTTGTAGAATTCTGGGATAGAGAAAGCATTTCTGTTTGATGTGGTGAGTAAGATCTACATTGCTACAGACAGCTCTCCGGTAGACATGCAGTCCTATGAACTCTGCTGTGATATGATAGACTTAGTCATTGATGTCTCCTGTATATATGGGTAAGTGGTCTGGTTTTTCTCAGAAATTGGCTTGTCATCTTAAATTGGGGTAGAAGAATGATTGAGCACTTCCTCATAGTGCTTGTGACACATTTTGTAAGTAGGAAAGCTCAAAGGGATATTTCAAATATCCATTTGTAGTGGCTGGTATTTGGATCCATTGTTCATATTCAAGAATTTATTTTAAAATACTTTGAAAATGACGCCAACCACTTTCTGTAATTGGACCTGTCTTATTAAGCTGAAGACCTAAATCTTATCCAGATTATAGGTATTAAATGTGCAGTATACTTACCGATGACTTCTATTTGTCAGAATGAAAGACGACGCCGACAATGGAGCATTTGACCGGCAGTCTGCATCAGTGATCAGACTGAACAATGCCACGGTTTTATATCTGAAAGAGGTCAACCGGTACCTGGCACTGGTCTGCATACTCAGAGAGGATAGCTATGAGAGACAAGGTCAGGAAAAAAATAATCTTATGAAATTTATTTCACATTTAAGACAGTAGACTAGTGATGTGTGATCACTGCCAGAAATATAAACTGGTTTTCTAGGACCTAGAATGACGCAAAGTCTGTTAATTTGATCACATGACATTGGTATGCGTACACAGTGTATGACATTAAGACATGTCTCCCCACCCTCACCGTCTGGGACTGAGAACTATTTTCATGGACCTCTATCTTTCTATAGTTATAGGTCCGGATGTCTTGCCACTTAAGAAAACTGTTCCTATATCTTTTTTTTTTTTCAATTGCTGAAACAGACAAGATTTTATTTTTCATATTTTGCTATTATATCAATATAGAGTAAGAAATCTAAAATTCGTCACATATCTGAAATTCACCACATGTGAAAATACTAATAAAATAAATGAATTGTGGTGAGATTTGTTGACTGTATAGTAAATTATGGCTTTTTGAACTGAAAAATAACAATTTTTAGACAAAAAACATCATTTCCTTCATAAAATTAACTAAGGTTTTAGAGGTGGCGAATTTTATATTCCTGGCGAATTTTAGATTTCTTACTCTAATCTATTCTTTGGCACTTGCCACTTGCTCAGTTTTGGAACTCCCACAGTGTGGCAACATTTGCTACAGACCTGAAACATTTTTAGTTGCAGGTCCGGTGGACCCAGAATTTTTTTTGGTAACTTTGTACACTGTGCATACTTACGCCATAATTTTAATAAATTTATTGTACTTCATGCAATCGTAGAGATCTTTATATTTGAAGTTTTAACTTACAAAAGATATGAGTAAGAAGCATGCATGTATTCTATATTATCTTGAAAATATAAAAACAAATTTTTATTTAGACATAAAGCAACAGTTTGTATGATTTTGCTATTTTTCTAAACAATTTGTGATTTGTTTTATCGTTTGCAATGTTTATATCTGAGGTGCATTTTTGTAGTGTGCTTCCTCAATGATACTCTACATGGGCAACTGTAAACTGCTTTGGCAACATCTGATACGAGTTGCTGTCTTGTGACCAAATTATGTTGATTATTTCAGCCTTCATATTTTAAACAGAAGGATATGTTACAAATCGTCTCTGCAATAAAATTTGAAATATGTCATGTCAAACAAACAAATATTCTAAGAAAGAAAGTTGATAAATTTCCTAATTAGTTATTATACACAGCTGACAGTATTTAAAAAATTAATGTATTTTAGAAAATTAGAAAATATGTTTATACTCTGGTATGTTTAAACTTAAAACTTATGTATAATCATACTACATTGTGATTGAAATTATTCAAATATATCCCTGTTTGCCACCCTTGCCCCCCAGGGTAACATTAAAATCAACAACATGTACAAAAAGGGGTGAATAAAATACATTGAATCTGAAAAAAAAATCCACTCTAACTCCATCTTTACCTTCTATTTTGCAGGTTTAATCAATTACAACTTCCATTGCTTTAGAAAAGCCATCCAGGAAGTGTTTGAACTGAAAAACAAAGTGCCTGGATCTCCAGGCACCCTGCTACCTAGTATTTCTGAACACCAGCCTAATGGACTGGTTCCCACTGAACAAACACAGATAGACTCTACCACAGAAACAAATCCCACCTGAACACAACTCACTCTATTATTGTTAGCTGATTTAGTGTATGTACACATGTATGCCGCTTACAGCATCCGACACCCTACTTGAACATGCAATTTTTTCTCTGATTGTAATTTGTGTTGTATTGTCAAATTTAAGTGTCAACTTGCGGCTTGTGATGTGCAATTAACAGTGTTTGAAGACGTTGTCTTACACCCAAAGACCTAAAAAATCGGATGAAATGCAAACGTAAATTTAATACTCAGGTTTCTGTTTTTATTTTTTGCTAAATTTTCATTTTTGTATGACAATAGTAAATTCAGCTTTTAAGGAAATAGATCAGTTAAAGTCAGTAGCTGTCAAAAAGATGAAGTTTGGGGCCTGTATTTACTCCAGTTACATTTCTGTATGCCTGTTAATGTTTGAAACAGGGAAATGATGAGGGATGTTATCACCTGTTAGTGATGAGACTTGTAACTCAATTATATAGGGAAACTGGTTTTGTTGCAAAAAGTAATAATGTGTCCTTGTTTGGGAGATTTTGTCTTTGGTTTATTTTTATTTGACACAAAATTGGCATTTCTGGTTTGGAAATTTGGTGTTTGATGTTGGAAGCTGCACACACGTGTACATAGACAAACTGTGAGCACATTATTTAAAGCCCACAAAAGCAGTCTACAGTGTGTAGTGGTAAATACACAGTGCAGAAGAGTAATATATTACTGCTGTTAAAGGAGTAGTTGTATGCTCGTTAAGGAGTGAGAGTTATAAATTAATTGGAAAATAGAAGTGGCTAACAAGGACCCTCCATTTGAATATTGACAATTTTCAAATTGTTCATATATAAACCGCAATAAAATGGCTGATTATTGTCATTTTTTTCAAAAGGGAGAAAAATGGCATAATTTGGCTGGTGTTCTCTTTGAAACAGTTACTCTTTTAAACACTAGATTAATAATAAAAAAATGATTTGTGTGCAAAACATTATTACTTTTTGTGGTCCTTGTCATTTATCACTGTTAGTTTTTGTTGATTTAAATTTAAATTTGTTTCACTGGCAATGTGGGGTACAAAGCTAATGTGACAACAAATGTACTGGAGTTCATTTGAACCTCTTATTCAAGGCCATCCACGGAGTGCCAAAGTACCCCATATGGCAGACTTTAAAAGTGCTTGTGTCTCCCTTATTATTGGTTCTAGAGGTTTGGCATGTGAAACCAACTTATAGGAAATCATGGTCAGGGAATCTTGTGATGTGGTCATGTTTGACCTTAGGCCCCTTCTTCAAGGTCAAACGAGGATAGCCAAGCTTAAAACTGCTTATATCTTGCTAATTATTGGTCCTAGAGGGTTGCAATGTGAAACCAACTTATACTAAATCATGGGCTGGGAATCTTGTGATGTCATATTTGACCTTTGCCCCCTTCTTCAAGGTCAAATGAGGATAGCCAAATTTAAAAATGCTTGTAAGTCGCTTATTATTGATCCTAGAGGGTTTGGATGTGAAACCAAGCCCTAGGAAACCATGGGCTGGGAATCTTGTGATGTGGCCAGATTTGACCTTGGGGCCCTTCTTCAAGGTCAAACTAGGATAGTCAAACTAGGTGGATATTAAAACATGTATCAAACCACAAAATTGGATCAACAGCTGGCTGTTCTCACACTAAAAGTAAAATTGTTACAGAGAAGAGTAATAATGATAGGGTACTCAAAAATTGGCCAGTTGTAATTACAATATTTAATTCATTGAAATCTATAAATAAATGACCATTTGTTTAGTCATTGGATGCTTGTAAATAGGCAAAACAGTTGTGTGCTTTATCTGTTAGTAGTCATCAGTATCATTGTACAAACTATATCTCATCACATAAGTCAGTGTAACATTTGTGATATTGACCAAATCATGATGTCTTCATTGTATAAAATGTGCCATGTCTTGATGTCAAATGCATTTGCAATGAAAAAGAGTTTGTAAATGATACAGTTCATATTTCAATTTTTTTCACATGTTAAAATTAATAAAACATACTCCATATACTTCCAGTGTGTGGCTTAGATGTTATTTATTTTGAAACAATATGGACCATATTCACTAACATCCTCATTCCTAGACTTGCTCTTATTCTTATAATTTTCAGAATAGCAAAAATTATTAAGAATAAAAGTTACTTCATTCCTAGAATTTTTTGAATTCTATAAATAGTGTGGTGTAAAATACAGGCATTATTGGTAGTTTACTTGCTGAGTGCCACCATAAATGTGTTGTGTTTATAAAAACTGTGCTTTAAAGGCAAAATGAACATTTTTTTATGTTTTCTTATTCTTATAATTGTTTCTGAAGAAATTTATGTTTTTCTTAGAAAATTCTTTGAATAATAGTAGTGTGGAAATGTGAATGCTTGTGAATATGAGTTGTAATTAGGTAGATTAGGTATTAATTTCCATCAGGTGTCTAAAAATAGTGGTAAAGTTGTAATACAAGTGTCTTCTGAGAGTTTTTTTTTTTTGAACTAGACATTAATTAGAACAAGGTGTAAGACAGTAACATATTTAGCATATTGATAGCCTGCCAATGCAATGACGTTATTCTCGCTTTGTCTCTCAGTCACCAACAGGAAGTAAGGTTAATAAAAATAAAACATACTCATCAAAATTATGACGAAGCTTCAAATAATTTATTATCTGTTATATTTAAAGCTTTCTAAACATTTTTTTGAGCTGACAGTCAAGATGATAGTTTATTAAAAAAAAATGTTCTTGATACCGTCTCATGCCAAATGGGAATCCAGCAATATTTTTCAGTATTTTATTACGTCCACCCCACTGGGGGGTGGGGGTGGACATATTATTTTTGCTTTTTCTGCCGTCCGGCGTCCGGACGCTTGGTTTCCGCTCATTGGAAGCAAAAGTTTTTATCCTATCTTTACCAAATTTGGTATGGGTGTTTATTGGGTTAATAGCTTGCATGTGATTGCTTTTGGTGAAGATAGGTCTATAGCTAACTGAGTAATAGCTACTTAGCTACTTTTGTGTACTTCTTTTGTTACCGGGCATTTTAAGGAAAAATATTTGACATATCTTTACCAAATTTAGTATGAGCATTACTTAGGTCGATAGCTTGCTTGGGATTGCTTTTAGTGATAATAGCTATATAACTGACTGAGTAATAGCTACTTAGCTACTTTCCCAAAAATGGAAAAAATACAAATTTCCTTCTATCTCCTTAACCGTGCTAGATAGAGCGATTTCGTCGAAATTTTCCACCCACAGGGTATCTGAGCAATGTACTCTTGGCAATTTTCAAAAAATTTTCCCCTCCCCAAAAATGGCGGCCATTTTGAATTTTCGAATTTTTGCCAAAAATGGCAAAACACAAATTTCCTTCTATCTCCTTAACTGTGCGAGATAGAGCGATTTTGTCAAAATTTTCTACCCACAGGGTATCTGAGAAATGTACTCTTTGTAATTTTCAAAAAATTTTCCCCTCCACAGAAATGGCGGCCATTTTGATTTTTCGGATTTTTGCCAATAATGGCAAAACACAAATTTGCTTCTATATCCTTAACCGTGCAAGATAGAGCGATTTCGTCGAAATTTTCGACCCACAGGGTATCTCACAAATGTACTCTTGGCAATTTTCAAAAAAATTTCCTCTCCCCAAAAAAGGCGGCCATTTTGAATTTTCGAATTTTTGTCAAAAATTGAAAAACAGAAGTTTGCTTCTATCTCCTTAACCGTGCAAGATAGAACGATTTCGTCGAAATTTTTTACCCAACCAATGTCATGAAGCTGAAATAATTTACATGTATACTAATAAATATTTAAGCATCATTGATATATTTTACAAATGAAACAGGGTCTTGTAAGACTACTGTACAATTTGGGCAAAAGGTTCATGGGGTGGACATTACCCATGATAATGTGTGATCTTCTATGCTATCCTGTTTCTATTCATATGTCGCAGCTACTATCAACAGGGCATCCTATTTCTAGTTGATACATAAAATCTCAGTGTGATTAGTTGTCAGTGTAGGAGGGAATTGATAAAACCACCCAGTTTCTGATATAGTAGACAGACTCTGTATAACTAGAACTTCGAGAGTCCACAGAATGTGGTTCTAGTTGTAGCTATGTATGTAAGTTAACTACCGTATTTATTGTAATAAACTCCCCGGGGCGATGCATTTTCCAAAAGGGGAATAAAATCATATCTCGAGTCCAGTGGCAATGGGCGATAATGGACACTTGCTGCCTTGATCTCGCTTGCTGGCATGTGTAATGGCGAGACAGCTTAAAATATTTAAAACACACCTTAAATCTGAAGAAATTATGTAGTTTTATCTCCTATTTTTGCAGATTTTAATGCGTCTGTGACCAAACCTGCCATGTTTTGTTTTTATTTTCTTTATTTCTCGTAAGCGATATTCGCTTGGGAAGTACTAAAATGCACCGTTTTTCAGAATCCCGGAATCGCAAAGGTGTTGGCTGTTGAGAGGGATGTAAAACCCCGAAATATGAACTTTGCAAAGGTAGAGAAGGGGGGGGGGGATTAATAGGGAGGGGGCGTTTATTACAATAAATACGGTATGTAAATCTAGAACTTACACCTACAAATATGCTGTAGTTTGTAATGAGAGAACCTCAAAGCTGGTTCCAATTACAGCTAGATTGTGTTACACTTGATCTACATTTACAGAGTAAGCAGTAAGCCTGACTGACAAGTGGTTAAAAGTCCATGCCAGGAGCTGCACTACCCAAATTTGTTTTGCAATTCAGAGTTCACACGGTTTAGTATGTACATTTGTTTCTCTTAATTATAAATGATGGTTTATGGAAACAATGTCTTTGCATTAAAATAGTTGTGAAAGTATTCAAATATATTCTACTCTTATGTAACTAAAAAGATTGTATGAAACACCAATATGCAATGGAGTCTGATGTTTTGCTGTGTTGCCATGTTTAATTGAACTCAAAAGTTTGACCTAGCAGGCAACAATATAATATATAATACAGTTGTTAATGACTTTCAAGTGGACCAAAAAGCACCTGAGATCTTTCCAAATTTGATCCCATTTACTAATACCACCCAGTCACAACCTTACTTTATCAGAGCCAACTCTGTCTTGTTATAAGATGTTGGGGACATGGTGGTAGAGTGGTAACACTCTCGCCTCCCACCTCTGAGCCGGGGTTCGGTTCCCGGCATGGCCTCAAGTGAGAAACCTGGTAGTTGCTTGCCATTGGTCAGCAGTTTACAGTGCAGAACCTTGACCAACTGTATGTACTGGTTTCCTCTGCCCTTCCAACTACCCGTCGTGATATGACCTGTACAGTGTTGAAAGCGATGTAAAACCCCAAATAAATAAATGTTATAAGATGTTGGACGAACTCTGTATGACTGCAATTGGTAGTGGTTGAGATGTCATCACTATCTTGTTACAAGATGTAAGAAACACTACGAATACAGTTGATAATGGTTAAGATGTATCTATTTATGTCTATCATTTAATGCACATAAGCATGCTTTGTCACAGTGATTGCTCTAACATTAAGTTATTTTTCCAGTAAACATTGTGCATGTAAAATCTACCCATAATTCATTAAATTTATTAAATACAGATGCCTCTGTATAAGCAGACTCTCCACATTTTCACATATGGTTCTAGTAAGGGATGGTGTCATTTAATGTGCACATGCAGAACCTATAATAATAAAAATATATCACAGCTTTGTTTTTTTTTCTTCAATTAATACATTAAGTCATTTATTTTTAACATGAACATTTGTAAGTTTATTGTTTAAATAATACATTGAATTTATCCTGTTTTGTTTTTTATCTTATTAACTAAAATTAGTTGGAAGTATTTGATCAAACAGTATTGCAATTGAAAGATTTAAAGTTGTTAGAAGAGTAGTAAGTATTTGACACCCAACTGTGGTTCTAGTTATGACTATCTCCTACTAACACCATTAAACTGCAGTTTCTGGTGTTTTGACCTCCAAATTATTAATGATTTCCCCTTTCACCTAGCTTTGGAGGACCTCAGTGGCCTAGTGGTTAGTAAGTGTGGCATCAAATCACAGGCAGTCACCTCTGTGTGGATTGGACTCCCCACAAGTGGCAATGCTGTAGACCTGTCCCAATATGACCCAGGCTGTTGAATGGGACATAAAACCCCAACTTTGAACTTTTACCTAGCTTTGATGTAAGCAGGTTATACATAAACAAAGTCTGCTGTACAAGTATATATGTTTCTTCACAATATTATTGTCTTATTCAGCAGCAACCATGCATGTTCAAGTGTGTAACAAGTACATTTGAAGTTATTTTGTATTATTTTGTATAAATCATTTAGCTTTGTACTTATTATCGTTATATGAATAAATATTAAAAAATAACATTGAAAATATCATTGTAATAAAAATGAATAAAACTACTGGTAACAACTAAAATTGTGGTCTTTATCTTGTTAACTTCCTTTCAGATATATAGATCTACAACTTTGTTGAAAAATATGCATATTTTGATTTTGGTTAGATGCGTGTAGGTCAATTCTTATCCATGAGCATTTATTTATTAAGCTTAATAAAATAGACATTGTGAAATATCATCATTCTGTCAACTGATATCTTGATGTGCAGATATAAGATATGCAAAGTAGGTTATCAGATTTAAAGTTAATTATTGATCGATTGATAAAAACTAAAACTCTTGCAAACTTCTCGTCATGGGTCACGCTTGTTCAAGAAAATCACTTTTGTTGAGTTCTGTGAAAATTAGAACATTTGTTTTCCATGTTGTTGAAAGAAGCTTTAGCATGTGACTGGAGACCCAGTTATTGCAAAGAAAAAACGTTTTATTTTTCTAAACAGTTATTTGCTGATACTTTACAGCATGCTGTATTAACAAGATGTGATTAAGAGTGCCCTTTAACAAAAATAAGTAATTAAACATACTTGCCATCATCTATCTTTGCCCTGTCGTTTGTAGTTATTTGTCTATATCAGTCCAGCTACAGTGTGAAATGTCATCAACTAGCATTCATTGTATACCTTCAGGCCCACATGATACTACCTAGACTGTATTACATTGAAGCTAATGAAGGGGGCCACGTTGGCACAGTGGTAACACACCTCCCACCTCTGAGGCTTGTGGTTCAAATCCCAGACCTTATGTGGGAAAGTTGGTAGTTGCTTACCGATGGTCAGCAGTTTACAGTACAGAACCTTGACCAACTGTATGTACTGGTTTCCTCTGCCCAGAAAAGTACCCGTTGTGATAAGACATATACAGTATTGAAAGCGACATTAAAAAACCCAAATGCATAAAGCTAATGAAGCTCTGGGAATTAAGTGCATAAGACTAGTACAATAGTACACCATTCATGAGAAGATCCAAACAGGAGATGTTCAAAGTGATGTTTAGCCATAAATGAAATAAAGAAATTCATACAGTGCTTCACAGTTATAACATCTTTATTCTGACAAATATGTAGAAGTATTAATCTCATTCCTGACAGGCTGCACACATTCTTTGGAATCTGCGAACTGGCACTTGGCTGGTTTAAATCATACCTGTCGGAAAGGACATTCGGTCATGGTAGGTAGCACTGTCATCAGGCTGAGCTCCTGTTTGGGGTCCCGCAGGTTTCTATTCTTGGCCCCATGCTTTTTTCCGTCTTTACAGACTCAATCAGCTCAATCTTTCAGTCATACATTGGTATCAAGTACCATTACTACGCCGATATACCCAATTATACCTAACACTTTCACCAGCTAATTTCTCTAACTATACACTCAGAAATTACCTTAATGACATTCAAACTTTCATGTTCACAAACAATTTAAAACTAAACCTTGACAAAATTAAATTTATCTTGATAGGCTCCAAAACAATCAACAAATTTCAAATCAATATTGTGGGCAGTCGGGTCTTACAAGCATCAACATCTCGGAGTGGTGTTTGATATCTTTCCCTGACCATGTGTCACAAGTCATAAAGTCCAACAGAGTTCATGCAAGAGAACTTAACAGAATTCATCCCGCCTGGATTTTAAAACATCGATCAGTCCTTCTGGAATGTAATGTTTTACTGTAACGGTCCCTACCGTAAGTCCCTGTTTGCATCACTGATTTTGAGTTAAGAAGATTGCAGCGCATCCAGAACTCACTCTGCAGGGTTTTCACTTAGTCCAAGTTTTCCCATATCACCCTTCAATTGAAAAAAAACTTTATTGGCACCTAGTTAAGTATAGAGTATAATTTAAAATCGGTCTTGTCACATACAAAATCCTAAAACATAGGTAATCAGCTTACCTAATTGAATTTATTCACCCCTACATCTCTTCTAGAAATACCAGACGAAGCAGTCCTAAACTTAAGTTCCTTCACATCCCACCTAACACAGTTACAGCAGTTGGGAGATAAAATGGAACAGATGGACAGGAGGGTGCAGCGGACGGAGGCAGCACTCGAACAGGGCTCTACACAGGCAAGTACTTCTGCTTCCTCAGCTGCTTCTCATTCAAACAATTTATCAGGCGGTAATGCTACGGAACAGAATTCGGTTGAGAGTGTGGTCCCCTCTATCGACTACCTGTGTACAAATGATTCACTTCAAAGTGAGGTTGAACGAAGGTTGGCAGAGCTACGGAATATTAACGAATTTGCTACTAGAGGTAGGGTCAAATCTCAAAGGGGGTGTCCTGGGGAAATTTCGGTTAAAAGAATTGTAGATTGGCCACAGAACTTTATCTTAACTGGCAGCCAGAAAACCAGACCCACATACGATGACTTAAACATCACCCAATGGGTATCCGGATTTGTCAGATGCATCCAGGAAGAGAAGTCGGAAGCCAATAAGGCCTGTATGCTTGACTATTTGGGCAATATAATGGAGGATGCATCTGACTTCTCTTGGGAGTCAGCCAAAGCGGCTCATGCCATTTTGTTAACCAATATGGAAGCTGATTGCTTAAATTGGTCTGAAACAGACAAGATAGACCGCGTCCGGAGGGCTCATGCCCAAAGACATATCTCAGGTGTCCAGAACTCTGCCATACGTCCAACAACCAAAAAGTCTAAAAATACTGGGGCAAAAAATGGATTAATATGTAGATTTTTCCAAGAGGGTACGTGTAAATTTACTTCTCATCACAGAACTGCTGGCCAGTATTATAGGCACGTTTGTGAGCAGTGTGATGGCTTGCATGTAACTAAAAGTTGTACTCAAAGAAATTTGCCAAAAAACTAGGTGGCCACTGCAGCAATGCAGTGGCTAATAGTGACAGTAGCACTAAAGCTTTCAATGCTAGGATTGTTTATAACTCTAGTTTTGTAACACTGATTTGTTTGATAGATTGTACATTCAAAACTTGAAGTCAACATGTAACCATGTTACAGATAATGTCCTATTTTCTGACGTTGTTAAAAGAAACATTGTACTTAACAGTGGTAGTACTCTGGTGGGTGCAAGTACTTTTAAAAGTCAAAACAAAGGCACTTGTTCGGTTGACAGAAGTAGTCAGAAGGTGAATAACAAAATGAGCAAAAATTCACACCAAGTTGGTAGTCAGTCGTGTGTTTCTGTTAACAAAACAATTCATGTCAATCCTCTCGACAGACAGGTGTATAATATGGTGAGTAATACTAAACCAAACGTGGGGAATAGTATTGTTCAGTATCAAACTAAATATGCACATGTAAACAAGTTTGCTGCATTGGCAGTGGAGGACGATGTTTCTGATAGCAATTCTTCTGTTAATAGATTGCATGATGGGGGTGCTCAGGTTGTTGAAACCCGGGCTGGTGTGGAAAGTAAATGTTGCAAAAAAGGTAAGGAAACTTCTGTACATTGTGTTGAGTTAGATGGTGGACTAGTGGGGGAACCTGACAGTAGATACGGGTTCTAACCCCCACATTAACACACGGGTACATGTTAATGGTTATCCTGCCGTTGAAACTAAAGTCCCTTCTTTCTCTAGTGTTGACAGTAATGTACAAAACAGTGCCTCCAGTGATATAATTGATGACAAATATTGCCTGGAAATAAATACCACTCAGAAGAGTGAGAAAATGAAGGCAGCTAAAACTGCCAATGCAAATAAAAAATTCTTGGAGCAAAACAAACCACTGTTTGGCTTTATTCCCATTTATGGGCTACCAAGTCGAGTAAAGGACAGTGAAAATGGCTCCATATGTACGGATATACTCCAGTTACACAGGCAGTTGAGAAATGATGGTAGGCACAATTTTAAAGGCTTACAAATTGGGGTCCCTTCCAAATTAAATGCAAAAATTTGGGCACAGTATTTAACCAATTATTGGGACTGGCAACTCCCACTCCTTATCAAATATGGATTTCCCTTGGATTTTAACAGGGATACTCCCCTGTTATGTGACAAAATTAACCACAAAAGTGCCCTCCAGTACCCAGAACATGTTTCCACCTATTTGCAAGAAGAAATTGATAATAATGCCATCTTAGGCCCCTTCACTGAACCACCAATTGACAATTTACACACCAGTCCATTTATGACAAGAGATAAGTCAAGTTCGGTTAATAGAAGAGTCATAATCGACCTTAGTTGGCCTATTGGTAATTCTGTTAACTCTGGTGTAGAAGCAAACAAGTATTTAGACACTGAATTCGTACTAACATACCCATCCATTGACAACATAACGGATCAAGTACTCCAGTTAGGTAAAAGCTGTGAAATATTCAAAGTATATATCAGTAGGGCATTTCGCCATGTTCCTATAGACCCAGGTGACTTAGATTTGTTAGGCCTGTCTTGGAATAGCTATTTTCTTGATTGTTCGGTTCCATTTGGATTTAAACACGGGTCTTCCATCTTCCAGCGTTTATCTGACTCAATCCGCTTCATTAGGAGGGCCATAATATCTGGAATTATATAGATGATTTTTTGTGTATCTCTTTACCCTCTAAAATTAACCATACATACATAAGATTGCAGCAATTATTGTCTGAACTAGGTCTTACTATCAGTGCAAAGAAACTGGTCCCACCAAGCACACAAGTGACTTGCCTCGGTATTGTAGTTAATACTGTTGATTTCACCATTTCCATTCCTCAGGAGAAACTAATAGCTATCAAGGCTATGTGTAGTGCATGGGCTAGTAAAACTAGTTGTACCAAAAAAGAATTACAGTCACTGTTAGGTTCTTTATTGTATGTAGCTAAATGCATTAAGTATGCTCGTTATTTTCTCAATAGAATGCTTCATCTGTTGCGCCAAAACACCAGTACCAAGCATATTGTTCTTACTGAAGAGTTTAACCAAGATCTCAGATGGTTTAACCGATTTCTCCCAGTTTTTAATGGGGTATCATTTTCTAACTATACACCCAGTAAAGTTATTCATTTGGATGCTTGTCCCACTGGTTTGGGGGCCATCTATGATCAACAAGTGTATGCCTTACCATTATCTAGTGTTTGGCAAGCCCAGAATATTGCTTATCTCGAAATGATAAACATTTTGGTGGCCCTTAAAGTATGGCATGCCCAGTGGGCTGGTACCAGAGTTCTTTAAATGCGACAACCAAGCTGTGGTTGCGGTGTTGAATAATGGTAAAACACGTGACTTAACTTTGGCTAGATATGCCAGGAACATATTTTTGTGGTTAAGTGCCTGTAATATAGATATGAAAGTAGTGAATGTTGCAGGGAAGCTGAACCCAGTAGCAGACTTATTGTCCAGATGGCATATTACTAATAATAACTTTCAGAAATTGCAGGAGATGGTGCATCCAGTAACCTGGATTAGTATATCTGAAGAGTATTTGCTTGTCGATGAAACTATTTAGAGTAATCATGTGCTTGTTATGGGTTATTTTGTAGCCAAACCACTGGAACAGCATCTCCTCCACCAGGCAACCTCCAGACTGTCACAGGCTTTTGCTGAATCTACGAGAAAGGCTTATGCAACCCTGTTCAGAACCTTTGTGGCCTTTACAGCCTTTATGTGTTGGGACTTGCATCAGGTGACTGTATTTAACCTGTTGTGTTTTTTAGAGTGCCTTCACTATAACAGGGTTAAACATTTGCAAATGGCTAATTATTTATCAGCCATCAAAACCACCTTTCTTTTGTATGGTCTGGATGTTGCTTGTTTTATGGATGCTAGGTTGAAATACTATCAAAAATCCATACAAATTCATGCCCCACTGTCTGTTAAACTGAAAAAAGTTATAGATATTTCACTCCTTGAGAGTATTGTTGACCAATGTGATTACACTTACATGGGCCAGATCTTCAAGTGTGTTTATTTGCTGAGTTTTTACTCCTTCTTATGTATGTCCAATCTGGTACCTCATTCTGTACAAGATTACTCACCTTTAAAACATCTTGCTCGAGGTGATGTTATTTTTAAAGCAAATAAAATTGTATTATTACTGAAATGGTCTAAAACTATGCAGTACAACAATGAGATTAAGTTGATTCATGTCCCAAAAATATCTCGTTCCCCCATATGTCCAGTGGCAGCAGTTTCTAATTTACTGGATTTCTTACTGGATTTAACCCCTTCAGGCCACAATCTCCCACTCTTTCAGTATAAGATGAGTCAACAATGGGTTCCTTTAACCGACACTAAAGTTAGAAGGCATCTTAATTTAGTACTTGCTAAATTGGGCCTGGCTGCCTCTGGTTTCACAATTCACAGCTTCCGGCGTTCAGGTGCCACATTTGCTTTCAACAACAATGTGGCTCTGCAGAACATACAGAGACATGGCACTTGGACGTCGGATTGTGTATGGAGATATATTACTGACTCCACAGATGCTGGGGAGCAGGTGGCAAATATGTTTAGGTCCAAATTATCCACCATTTAACTACTTATACTTTGGGGTTTGGGTGATTGTAACCCCTTTTCAACTGTTGTCATTATGTACACATGTAAAAATTTTAATAAATAGAGTTTCTTATAGTTTTGGGTCACCTTCATAGTATGTCCTCTTGCAGGGCTTGTCAGAATATGTAAATTGGTCGTAAATTGAGTTTAAGCAGACTTAATCTGCTCAAGTTAAGGTGACCCTTAAGTATGATAAAATATTTGTTATGTATCATGGTCTGTAAATAAAAAATAGCATAGAAATGTCAATTAAAATAAATATTATGAACCGCAATGCTTGTTTGACCTTTAACCCTTGTCAAGGTCACCCATCACTCTTTGGCTGGTACTTGAGGAACTGTGCAGCGATGACCAGTACTGGACATGGCACTCAGTTCTGGTACCAGGCTGAAATGTTGCATTGTGGTTCTTCATGGTTCACTGGTTCTTAGTATAAAAGCTAGCCTTTGTTTGAATTTGGCGCCACACTCTTAGGATTTCAATGAACAACACACGTTTTGAACCCACCCATTTTAGTTTAAATGATATTTAATTTATTAGGTAGTTTCATTGCCCCCCACCCCCATGTTATTGCATATGATACTGAGATACTGTATTGTATTTGCAGAATGTATTGACTTGAGAGCAGAACAGCATGGTTGGAGCAAGGCCATTCTGCTGCTTCCTGGAGCTAGCTTGCTGAATGTTGGTGTTTAACATCAGAGTGCTTGAATGCTGATTACAGCATTTAAATGTAAACAGTGCTTGGCTCATGATGTAAAACGTAATTATGTAGTGCTCCATCAGTGGCTCTAACGTTACTGGCTCACAGTCTTTTAGTTGAGTGACATTTTGGAGCTGTATTGCTCAGCTCCCAGGGGCGACTGTTGGGTCTTTGAGAGGGGGCCATTATTTTTCGCCTGGCAGCAGAGGCATGGGCTAGTTGGCCCTGGACTGTCTGTAATGAGTGTTATTTGGGCTTGCCCAACCATAATGTTCGTTAATTATTTACTCTATCGAGTGTGGCTCCTTGTTCTGTATATATAAGCTTCTTTTATTTACTTTATAACAGTAACATGTGTAGTAATCTCTTGTAATACAAGTCACAGTAATCTAGTCAGTATTTTCATGCTAATCACGTGACTATGTGCTATCTTACATGTGGAATTCTCATTTACATTAATTGTTATTGAACTATTAATTTGACCAAGTTTTATGTATTTTATGGTAACTTTTAATAACTTGTATTTATATGGTTCATACCTTTAACTATTGTGTCAGTGAACTTATTTTGACACTAGCAGTAGCAGTTATATTAACGTGAAGGGTATCCATATCCTGGGTCTGTTACTAAGTCATGTTCTTCACGTCAGTTCTCAGAATGATAGATTAATCCTGTCGATTTATCAGTTACGTTTTTTTTAACATTTCTTTTAGTCATGTATGGGGTGATTGTAACCCCTTTTCAACTGTTGTCATTATGTACACATGTAAAAATTTTAATAAATAGAGTTTCTTATAGTTTTGGGTCACCTTCATAGTATGTCCTCTTGCAGGGCTTGTCAGAATATGTAAATTGGTCGTAAATTGAGTTTAAGCAGACTTAATCTGCTCAAGTTAAGGTGACCCTTAAGTATGATAAAATATTTGTTATGTATCATGGTCTGTAAATAAAAAATAGCATAGAAATGTCAATTAAAATAAATATTATGAACCGCAATGCTTGTTTGACCTTTAACCCTTGTCAAGGTCACCCATCACTCTTTGGCTGGTACTTGAGGAACTGAAGAAGATTGCAGCGCATCCAGAACTCACTCTGCAGGGTTTTCACTTAGTCCAAGTTTTCCCATATCACCCTTCAATTGAAAAAAACTTTATTGGCACCTAGTTAAGTATAGAGTATAATTTAAAATCGGTCTTGTCACATACAAAATCCTAAAACATAGGTAATCAGCTTACCTAATTGAATTTATTCACCCCTACATCTCTTCTAGAAATACCAGACGAAGCAGTCCTAAACTTAAGTTCCTTCACATCCCACCTTTGACTGCAGAGTTCACAAATCAGACAAACATTTTTCAAATTCCTTCTGTTATTATGCACCTACTCTTTGGAACTCTCTACCCTTTCAAATAAGAAATAGCCCCTCGGTCACTTTCTTCAGGAAACATGTGAAAACTCACCTCTTTAACTCTACTTTCGGCACTTAGTCTCCTTCCCTTCAGTTACACTCTGGATTACCAACCTTGAGCTCCCCTCGACTATCCTATTGACCAATATGTTTGTTTACTTAGTGCACTAAGTTCCCCACTGTGGGGAAGATATTGTACCTACAAGCAGTAGAATGGATTAGGTTAGATTAGATGAGCCTCGTAATATGATAACTGGCCAGGTTATAGTATTTCTTTATGAAGTTCAAATGCTTGAGTTTTAAGACGCAAGCTTTCAGCCCACAAAAAAACTTCATAAACAGATCTCATGGTTTTTAGCAATGACACCAGGACAATAATATCTGGTCAATGGAAAACCTGGATATGATACATGGAAAACACTTCTATTATTAAGGTTATTAACGTTAAAATTGGACCAAATACTTTATGTACTGTTAATGTTCAAATTAAAAACAAATCATCACAATTAGGGCCTTAAATTGGTTTATGTTTTTAATATAAATGTCAAAATACAAAATGTCCGCCTCTGATGCCCCTGTGATGTGTTGCACAGTCGCTTAAAAGCCTCTTTGTCTGAGCATTACAAAAAGCAATGTTATGTCTGATCTCGACCCCTGATTTATCCCTACATATCCCAGTGACGAAACTATCCTCCACACGCACTAACGGTTGACTGTAAACACTCCTCAGAATCTGTGATACTGCATTGGATGAAATCACATAAGCGGGCCCTGCTAGCTGAGGTGGGTAAAACTCTGGGCCATACTGAGATGGTAGAACATACCATTTACCTGCCCTCATGACAGAAGATTTCAGGTTGGAGTACCCTAAAACAAATCCTCTGGGAATGTCTGAGTTTTGTTTCAGTATATTTTCCATGATAGGCCAGTTGAGGTCTACGTTTTCATCTATCTTGAGAATATACTTTGCTTTTTTACAATATTTATCAGAATACTCCAGTAACAGTATTGATTTATACACCAGGTTTCTGTAGCTTTCCAACCAGTGACCTTGCACAATGTCATCATGTTGAATGTTTTCTATTTCCAGATTCTTTTGCAAAATTGTGCTGTTGCTTCTCCCTGTAACAAATATATGTGATATCTGACTCATGTTACTACAGGTTTGACCCTTGCAGAATCTCCATGTTTTCTGGTTATTTCCAGTTGATCCACTGGGATTAGCCAAACATTTTCTAATTTTATTCCTATTTTTAGTATTACCAACATGCGAAATGACTGCAATTAGGTAATTAGTGTTGTGTTTGCACACTTGTTGAGGTAAAATATGAAATTGTCCCGCTACTTTTGCACTTGAATGTTTGTAGCCATGGTCTGTACTTTCAGTTGTCAGCAGTATTCCTGTGTTCATGCTTTTGGTGGAGACATGACGTTGAAAATTCAGCAGTTTAAAATCATAATTGGTGCACACCAACAGACAAAGCACGGATATTGCGCAAACATATAGCAGTTTATAGGTTGCTGTTAATATCTTCATGATTATGCAATAAGCTTTTCTTTTGCTGGTGATTTTATAGCTATTTGTAAGCTAAGCAGGGTAATTGCTCTGATGATGATAGTTTCAAAGGGTCACTCTGGAAATGTTATCCCAAGCTGCCATTATCTAGTGCGCAATGTAACTTTCCTTATTCTCTTTTCAGTAACATTCACACAGAAAACTCATTTAAGTTAGACTTGACATTATCTATGCAAACTTTATATGAATTACAACCAGACTTCTGAAAAAAATGGTTTTATATTAAATTTCATACATTTCTTTGTAAACTTAAGGAAGCTTCTGTGTGATCAATAAGGGCGAAACTTGACCTAGTGATATATCAAAGTGTGTTCGGAACAGTTAAGTGTTAATGATAAAGTTTAAAAAAAGGACTTCCATATGATGTAGTAAATACTCTACCTTCTGAATCATATTCTTACAAGTGTCAGTAATTTGGGCTAAACACGATTGGTTAAGATGTCTAGAGTAGTATATGAGTAATTTGAAATGGAATACCTTATAACTTAAGTCTAAATTACGCTTTTTAGGCATCAGAAAAAGATGAGCTGTGATACAGCAGGAGTTTATGTATAGGTTAATGGCCAAGAAAGTGTCCAATATTGGAAAGTAATAGATTGTTTACGAGGTCCAAAATCCACTTTTTCCAATTTTGGACAGTTGCTAGCCTCACTAATGTGAGAATATGTGCTATAAAAGTGGAGGCTTAAGGTGAGAGATGAATGTAAACCAGAAGTATTGCAGGTTTGAACCCAAGCTTGAATCAAAGTAGTTAGCCAAAATGATAGCGGTTAAAGCAGTGAAAGAATGAGTTTGGGCATTTTTATTATACATGTTAGTAAAATCATATAAAATAGGATTTAACAATTTTTTGGTGTATAGCATAAAATTTTTTTAAAACCACCAAGCCCAGGTCAGAAGAAAGAGGGAATAATGGAAGCAAAAGTGGAAGGGATAATGGAAGGGGCAACAGAAGCATTTTGTAGGTAGGACCACACAGAAGAACTACGCCATAGGCCATGGGCCATGATGTTCTGGAGGGAAACATTGTTGTCAAAGGCCAGGGTAGCCCCGGAGCGACGAAAGGTGTGGAACCCATGCCCAGACAGGGGAATGGACAGAGATTGCAGAATATTCTTGAGTGCTTCCCTAATATGAGTATCAATAATTTGAGTGAAAGGGGGATGTACATTGGCAAATAAAGGGGAAGAGGGAGGCAAATGCCTGGAGGCCAACAAGGCCTTAAGGGCTCTAACTGGGCAGAGGAAATGATTATCAATTGATGGAAGTTGAATGATGTGATGGGCCCTGTGGTCTTGCAGTGTCTTAGTCCATTTCAGGAGCAAGTGGGCACCTGGTGGGTCAAAGAAGAGGTCCTGCCTTAAAAAATGCTTGGAAGGGTCGAAAGCTTTAGCTGAATGTGATGCTAGGTTCGACATCCTGAGAAAGCCATAAAAGGCGGTCAAGAAAATTGCTCGAAATAGAATTGGGTCACTTAAAAGGTCACAAGCTCTCGAAATATGGTAAAGGGTGGGGAGATCAAAAACTACCCTAGGGGTGGGTCTAAAGTGAGAGTTGATTGATATGCTACATATAAACCTGCCCACGGCTGGGTGGTGAGAATCACATGGAATTTGGTACAAAAAACACAGGGATGAAAGGGATGATACATAGTTCCTGATAACTTTGAGGGAAAGTTTATTTTGATATAAAAATTCCAAGAACCCTAGTAAATTAGAACATGAAAAGTCTTGGGGAAGACAGTAAAAGAACAGGAACCCAAGGTAGTTCTTGAAGTGGGTCTTCTGAGACGTGACTGTAGCAGGTCTGTGAGCTGTAATGACCTTTTCCCATGCTGAAGCCAGAAGGGTGGAAGCATTCTGGGCTGATCCTGAAATTAGATAAGGTAAGAGAGGTCAAACAGGGAATGGTGGACATTTTGCCAAATATAAGAGTTCTGAAGCTCATGAAGTAGATTGTGATTTATGGCCTTATCTGAGTATATTCTTGACAAAGCATCAACTACCAGATTTTTTGTGCCCTGAATATGTTTAATTTCCAGATCAATGTCGTGAATGGCAGTAATGAGCCAAATGTTTCGGATGCAGGCCCCCAAGAAAGGGTCTCTGGTTTTGCCTGAGGAGGCCACTTGGACAACTGCCATGTTGTCACAGAAGATGCAAACAGAAGATTTGGCCCAATGGCTAGCCCATAAGCGAAGGGCAACCAAAAGATTCAATATTTCCAGATGGGTAATGGAAGGGTGGAAGCCTTGAAATTGTGGAATGAGGGCAGCATATACTCTGTGGCCCCAGATACCTCCCACACCTGTGAGACAAGCATCGATAAACAGTTGGTTGTTAGAAGGAATGGGATCGTTAAAAATCTTAGAAGTGCCATTAAAAGAAGGAAGAAAGGTGAAAAACCAGTTGAGATCTTGGAAAAATTCCCTTGAGAGCTTGATTTTGTTCTTAAAAAAGTTTTTTCTGAAAGTGGCAAGTATTCAGTTATCAAAGATTCGAGCAGGCTTAATAATTTTATGCAAGTACATGAGTTTACCCAGGAGAGATTGGTATTTCTTCCTAGTAAGGTGAGTTTTAGTGCTGACTTGCAAACATTCAGCATATATCTCATCCAATTTATTTTTTTCAATGCTGAGGGTGTTGGCATCCAGATCAATAGAGATACCCAGGCATGTGAGTCTCCTGGTGGGAGCAATTTTCTTATCTGGGTTCATGGGGAGGCCTAGGTCGCTGATAAGGTCAGATAGGTCATTAAAATGAGAGTGTGCTAAGTCCTCGGTTGCTATCAAGATGTAATCATCTATATAGGCAAAGACATGACGCCCTTGACGACGCAGAAATTGCGTTGGAAGTAAGCTGGAATGCCGAACTGCCATGGACCCAGCCGAACGCGGCCGAAACGTCCAGATAATACTTATTCTGCCATTTTATACCAAATTTAAAAGCGTCAGCCGGGTCCACAAGCAGATTTCTAAAGGCTCTGGCTATATCTATCTTGGCCAGCCATACCCTACCCTCAGTAGCCTTAATCTGATCAATGATATGATCCACAGTTGGAAATTTTAAAAGAAACTGTTGACCATCAAATAGGTTTCTAGTGACCTTATCATTAACTGAGTTCATTTGTGGATAAGAAAGGTTAAGAATGACCCTTCTCTTATCCAAGTCCTTGGGCCTTGTGAGAAGTGGTGAGCAATGAAATTCATGATAGGGGATAGCATCAAAAGGGCCTAAGATAGCCCCCAGGTCGACCTCTTTATGTAGGTAATCACTAACAGCCTTGGGGTGCTGTAGAGCAGAGAAGTGGTTAACTACTTCTGTGTTATTCATGGTTGATTCATGGTTGATCAATGAAAGTGGGAACCCGAATTTAAGATAATCCAGCAGCCTAGTATTAGGAGAGTTAGCAAGTAGCTCTTCCCAGGCTTGAATGTTAAGATTGGAGTTGACTGGCAATCTGGCTTGTTTATAATTGGGGAGACCAGTGGAACAGATGACCGTTGCCATGTGAATGTAATCAGCCAGGGAGAGAAAAGGGGGTTTGGCCCTATCTGGGCCAATGAATTTGAACTGGGAGCCCTCTAGGGCTAAAAATCCAAGTTTTTTTCAGAGTCGAAAATGTTGGAAGCAACATGACCGAAGACAACATCCAGATGTGGAAAGACGTTAAAAAATGACGCATAAGTACGTTTGGAAACAGGGGAATTGGGTGTCACAGCACCATGAATTTTATTAGCATGCTGACGGTGATTCCCTGTAACACCATCAGAACTAGCCTGATCTATAAGCTTATCTATAATTTTTTCTATGTAAGCTTCATAAGAATAACCAAAAGTTTTGTAGCAAAATGTATCTTGCACAAAATTCGTGTAAGCTAAATAAGCCTGATTTTTACTAACTGGCTCATGAAAGGTGATACTCACGTTCTGCACACTGGTTATTTGTAGATAACCTGCAGGAGGATTGCTGCATTTTTCGACTAAAAAATTACCACAATACATGTTTTGACCCAGAACCAGCCCCTCCGCTGGATTCCCTGTATATAAACAAAACAAGTACCAGTACCACAAGTATTAGACTCATATGTATTGGTAAAGTGCATGATACAGTTTTCAACCTCCCCACAAAGTGGCCAAATATAGGATTCATCAAGTTTGGTATCATTAATGCAACAATCCTCAATGTGATTAATATAAAAAGGACTCACCACATAATTAACAACTGGTGTATTTTTAAACAGGTAAACATTTTCATCAACATGTTGACCCAAAGGCCATGCAACTTGTTTGCAGAACATGAACTGCCATCATAGTTATTAGTACACATGTATTAGAAAAGTCAATATTATTACAGACTTTGTTAAAGTCTCTAAATGCATGTTTCCCACTATCTGAATCATACTTCAATCCTACATCAGGTTGCTTTCTAGAACAAGTAATAACATTATTGTCACACATAACAGCAGTGTTATAACATATGTTTGGTTTGTTGAAAAAGTTATTGTGATTAGGCCCCCCCCAACACAGACGACTCTCCTCCATTACATTCTGTGAGAGCAGGTATGGGCCCTTGCCCAAGTGGCCCTAGATCATCCCAACTTTTTATTGTCAGTCTGTCTTTAGGTTTATTTTTCGCCTTACATTTGACCTCTGGGTGCTGGAGTACCCTCCCCAGCTTATCACAGTAGCTGCAGATGTGTCTGTATGCCCCATGATGAATTACGTAGGTGCAAGTCCCCTCATTCTAAAATTTACAAAGTAAATTCTTTTTTTCTCATTCTTTTTTTTTGAATTATACTGCTGTGTGAATTGAGAATTCGCCATTGACATTTGTGAAGCACTGAGACGGTTGATTGCCCACTGTGTAGCGTCGTTCCAGTGGAGGTTGCCCTCCTCCAGGTCATGCATGGAGGTTGCCCAGGCACTTCTAACTGTGCCCCAGGGTAGGGATGTTGCATCTTTGATGGCCAGAATGACCTGGAGGAGGGCATGCTTGGCAGTGATAGGATCCTTCATGCTGTAAACGTTATTAAGTTGACCTGTAACCCACTGGGCCATCGACAGCTCATCGTAAGGTACCCCTTTTTTCCAGTCGAGGAGTGATAGCCCTCATTGGGCCAATGAATTTCAGGTGGATTTTGGGCTATGTCTGTGGTGTTATAACGACCAGAACGTCTTTGCTTACCTAGTAAAGTGGATTTAGCCTGATCTTCATATGCAGCCAGTGCGTTGGTTACAGCTTGATATATGTTGGGCAGCCTTCTAAGGTTCTCGAGGCTTGGTATCACCGCTTCATATTGAAGGACTGCACTCGCACCATGTGGGTTTGATGCTGTGGTGCTCTGCTGTGAAGCACTACAGTTACAATTGTTAGATGTAGATAAAGTACTTGACCGTGTGTGCACCGACGGGTTGCCTAGATGCTGTGAAGATGGGTGGTGTGGCAGATTCTCTTGTATCAACAACGCCCCATAGGAACCCGGGGGTAGTGACCTGGTGGATGGCCCCCCTGCCGCAGTGGTCTGGTGAGAGTTTACTGCCTGCTGCCCAATTTTTTCGACTCATTTGAGAAGAGATTGGTTGGACTGAGTCAGTTGATGCAACATGTCAAACATCGCGTCATGTTGGTTGTTAATGGTCAGTTGACTGGGTGTAGTGACCAAATTGGGTTGATTTGGATCATCCATAATCCCCAAGGGTGGGAAATTCTGTATGAAAGATTCATCCAGGCGAGATTTAGTGGCTTTTCTTACCTTCGAGGTTTGAAACCCTGGCTCTGGCATATGCAGTCACTTTTTTTCTCTGTATAGCTGGAATCTGTTTTTTCCTTGTAGAAGACAACATTCACACAATCACACATATAATAAAATCCAGTATGTTAAAATACTAAAACAATAACATTAAAATCCGTTCGTAAAGCATTCCAATATTCAAATTTTTTCATGTGCAATCATTCCTTTCTGATTTAGAAGTGAAGAGCCCCAACACATTGGAACTAATGATGCAGAACTAATGATTTTGATTGGGTGGTGGGTCTGTAACCAAGTGAATGAACACAGAGAAAATATGTTAAGGTAATTGGAATCTTTATGAAATAAGGTAGGGCTACAACTGACACAGCAGGCCCCTACATGGCCGTGCTAGGGACACTTATGAGGCTATTGACCTATTTAAATTGTCCCTCCCTTAATTTGTAATTTTAAAGATGTTGTTTAAAATCCTTACTTTTTATTCCTATCATTCTTGTGTGTAGTTTGGGGGTTTATGATCATTTTAGTTGAAATAAATGTAAATTGGTTGTGTAAAAAAGGCTTCTTTTTTTGGCCAAAATGACTTTGCGGAACAACTGCCCATTAGTGAAAGATATTGAACATTTTAACAAAAGAAAAACTCTCTGGTGTAGTTTAAGACACAGGATTAAAATTAAAATTTGTCTCATCAAGTATGTAGTGAGTAACATACTCAGCACTCACCTCCCAAGTCCTGGGTTTGATTCCTGGTCAAACCTAAAATAAGAAAAGGTGGTAGTTCTTTGGCTGATGGGTTTCAACACATAATCCTGACCAACTAGTATGCATCACTTCCCTCCATCCCTCCAACTACCCCTTATGATGTGACCTACACAATGTGTTGAATATTATGTTAAACCAAGTCAGGTATTTCACAGCGGGAGATGTTGCTTTTGAATTGTATTTGAGATATTGTATATTTGAATAAATATTCCTATTATTCGCTAGAGCGGAACATTGAGACAGAAGATTTGATGAGTCAAACCAGATATTGAAACTGATCTTATGTACAGTTACTTAAGCCAGATAATTTCTTTATATACCAGTGAATATATATATAATTGCCTGTAGTACCAAACCAATACAACCCCATATACACAAGGTGTCATTACACTGAACAGAATAGTGAAAGTAAATTTCAAATTGGAGCAGAAATAAGGAAGTTGTGGTTAATTAAACTGGAGATCTATACTGATGATATCTGATATCTACTAGCCATTTTTTGAAAATTAATTCCACTGAATTTTCATAGAAAATGAAAAATAAGTGAAATTTTCTTCAACCGAAATTTCTACATAATTATACAGTATGTCGTACAAGTTCCAACTTTACCTTCAAATCATATAATATTGTTGTTGGTGGTGCTTACTAGCCTCAATAGATGTGCCATTTGTATATGGGAACTTGGTTGTTTTATTAGAGCATGTGGGGCCACGTTGGCACAGTAGTAACACACCTGCCTCCCACCTCTGAGGTGTGCTGTTCAAACTCCAGACCCTATGTGGGAAAGTTGGCAGTAGTTGCTTACAGATGGTTGGCAGTTTGCAGTACAGAGCCTTGACTTACTTCATGTACCGGTTTCCCCTGCCCCCCCAAAAAAACTACCCATCGTAATATGACATATACAGTGTTGAAATTGATGTTAAAACCCAAATAAGTAAATATTAGTGTTATAGACAACTATGGCCACTTGGCCCTCATCACTGCTACCACGGGTTTGAAAAATCCAACTGACATGGCAATATAGACTCACAGTGATGATCTGTCCTTATATTACCCTAGCTATTAAAATGCACTTAAACTAAGCATTTAACCTTGCTTTTCACGAATATGTGAATCAAATGACTGAATACCATATGTCACACTCTATGTATACTAGATACCAGGATATCATGAACACCATTCATATAGAATTACAATCAATACAGACTGTGTGTAACACACGAGTGTGAAATCATTAAATCACAAGGTGCAGTATTACAATGCTTTATTCCTTCCTTATGTATAGAGAGAAACATGCGATGCCATTCATCAAGGGGTTATTTTTCATTGACGGTCTCCAGTGACATTATAAACCATAACAAGAGTACTCATAAACCCTTAATCTGTTCACAACACATATTGACACCAGTTCACCCCCAGCTTTTTGGGGCATGCAGTACCCAAGCCAAGAAGTAAATGCAAGTTTGGGAATAATAATTATTTGTTAATACACATAAATTATATATATAGTTACATTAAAAACACCATTGTTAATCTATGACTAGCTAATTATCTAGGTTACAGAACCAATACTAAAACTATACTAATATAACTGTAAAGATGGTTTAGCACACATTACTAAAAAGTTAAAATACATACAACAAATAATTTTTGTGACCCTTTGCTCATTGCAATTGCATTACTACCACAATGGGTAAAACACACGCAAACGCCAAGATGATGGTGTGTTCCTTGAGGTCCCCCACTTTACCACTTCAATATATATGTCTTCTAAGCATTTTGGCCTCAGCTTTGCTTATGACACACCAAAGATTTGAAATGATTTGCCTGATGATGTAGGTTTGGCCACTTCTCCCCACTCATTCAGAAGGAAACTCCAAACCTATCTCTTTGCACAAGCATATCCACCCTAACTTTTGCTCTCCCAGGTTTATGATTATAGTTTTCTGCTTTCTGTTTGGTGCACCTAGAGTCTGTTTTTAGACGGAGATTAGGCGCTATAAAAATACTATTAGAATTAGAATGGGCACCTTTATATAGTACAGTTACCCGGGCCCTTTTTTAAAGGTTTGCCCAGAGATCTTAGTAACTGCAACTGTTATGTAATTACACCGTACACCAGTTAACCCTCACACTTAGTTTGACCATTTAGTTTCTGCATTTGTACTGTTCTGTCTGTAAGACTGTCCATCCTTGTATAATAGATTCATTCAGTGTAGTTGTTCAGCAGGGAAGCCAATGTCAGCCTTAGTTTTGATCAGAAGTATTACTGTAAATAAACTTGTGCATATGTCAAAAGATGTAGAAATGGATTTTGAAAACCCAATCTGTGTTTTATTTATTATCTCCTAACTTGGGAACCACTGGTGGCTGGTATAATAGATTCATTCAGTGTAGTTGTTCAGCAGGGAAGGCTACGATGCCAAAAGTAATTTTATATTAATTCCAACATATGCGTTAGTGGTAAAATTAACTGGTATAGACAACTTAATAAATGGTATAATTCAGTCTTTGGTTCATTTATCAATCATATTTATCACTTGTTAAGTTGTATATATGACAAATTACCTGTTGTATATATGACAAATTACCTCCCATATTCCTCTTACTAACAACTTAGTATCTCGCTTGTTCAAGTTACTAACTTGAATATACATCTTAGTAGCAGCCAAAATTTATTTGATACTAAGTTGAATTCATCTAACGCAATTGAAAATAATGTAAACTTTTATAATGCTTAATCTCCACCACTGGACAATAATAAAAGGCATTACAGAAAGGAAGCACTCCTAGAACACAGGCCTTCACGAAGGCAGCTGAATATCCCTATATTTTATACCCCATTCACACTATAGTGTCTCCCATGGCAACCCATGTTTGGTGAAACATCCCTGTCCCTGGATTACTGTCTGACATCCGTATGCGGCTTTATGAGTCAGTGGCGAACCGTACATTACGTTGAGCGTCCTATGCCAGTTTTGAAATATTTCAAATTTCCACCTATGATTTCAGTACCGTGAGCATGCACAGGCAATTTCGCACATGTGCATATGAATTTCTTACTACGGTAACCAAAGGTGTTGTTCACGGTGGACATAAGGTGTAATACAGGGACATAAGGTGAGTTAAGGTATTGGTCATTTCGCCATGTGGTTCATCCAACAGTTAGCAACGGTGAGGTTAATTGAGGTTGCTTCTCAGTGGCCAACGTTTGTTGTACTGTCATCTTACTGTTATTAACAGTCAAGAAACTGTTTCCAATCAATGGTCATAATGTGAACAACTTGGTTGAAACAAGGTGACCAGGGGACGGTTTCACGACCGAGAAAAACTTCTAACCGTGAGACATACCGCCTGTAATGTGAATGGGCATTAATTGCACCCAAATACTGCTTCTAAATTTAGCACGTATAATCAGATTAAATGACCATGAATATTTATATAAAAATAATATTGAAAACAAACCCAAAAGCGTTGAAAATTCAATGAAAATGGATTTTTGTTAATTTAATTTTTTTGGTATCCAGAGTATGGTACTCCCCAAATGTAATCACTTCCCCCTTTGCTCAGGCCCTGTCCACTTAAAACTGTTAAAGAGATCTGCATATTAGTTTTGGAGAAATTGCAAACACACACAGACAGAAAACTTTCAAGGTGATCAAAAATTTTCAACATTTCCATTTTATATATGTAAAGAATGTTAGAAAATGACTGGACTTAACATGAATATAAGTTAGACTTATCCTACTCTCGTGTATAATTTAGATGTTAATTGGTGTGACTTCTAGAGATAATATTCTAAGTTCTTTTTTATAATAAGGGTATTTACATAATGCTCATTTGTTATTCAAACTATCATCCAACGAAATATATTGATAATAAAGGACAAAAAGTTTTCCTGCAATAAAATTACGAAAGAATAAACCATATATAGACAAAACATGAATGCTGTGTTTTGTCAATTAAAAACTACAAGATAAAGTAATATATCTAAAGCACATGTTTAGTTTCTAATGTAAAACCTACGAAGTGGACAAGATAACACTTCAATAATATTGCACATGCTTGTTTTATCTCATAAAATTCTACTGAATGTTTTTAGGCCTATGAAATAAATTGATAATAGAAAAAGATATGTAACGTTCTAATATCGAAAACTCTGCCCCACTAAGTGCCCAAACTAAGGCACACCATCCAAATCGTAATGCATAAATCATAAGTCGTAAGACATAATAAAGTAGTCACCAGGGGACTATCGATGTTTGGTAGTAAGAAAAACTAGGAAGGAAAAGGCTTCTGACACAGATACGTTTGATGTCTATGCTACTTTATAGAGACGATGTAAATAATTTCTAGTTAATATATAGATGATAGCACCTCTATATGTTGATATAGAATGCTTCTTCACTGGCGTCCAGTTACTGCCAGGATTGAATTCAAAATTATTGTGCTTTGTGCACAAATGCCTTCAACAAAATGCTCCTGAATATCTCTAAAACCTGCTGGCTCAAAGACCAGTGTTCACTTTCTCAAATGATCATCATATCCCTAAAAGAAGCTGACATACCTTTGCATCAAGATCATTTAATGTGAGCGGCCCATCATTGTGGAATGAGTTACCCTACAAATCTCCTCATATGATTTATATCCAAATAGTCAGTGTGGTTCACAAGCTTGTGACCAGTTATGTGGATGAAAAAAACAAATAGAACAAACGTGAACATAAAACCTTTCCTATACTGGGTATTCTGGTGACTTATGTAAGGTATCTATTTTCTCAGCAGTGGGAGAAATATAGACCGAGATTTGTTTTCTCCACATCTGTCAGCGCCCCATGCTCGTATGTTTCAGTGAAATTAGCTTGTAAAATGTTATAGAAGAATTTGTTACTAAAGTACAATATCTGTCAGAAAACATTTTACGAGAAACAATCAACACTCACATACTTGAATTATATGGGTAATTCACTTTTAATATTATTTTCAAACACTTTATTTGACAAGTTTTCCAAATTTATAATCCAGGGCCCGTATTCACGAAAGGTCTTAGGAAGGGCTTAGGCTTAAAGTTGAGACTTTTGTCTTATCTTTTGCAGAAAAAATGGCTAAGGCTTTTGTCTTAGTCTTAGCTGTATTCACAAAGAAGTTAAGACCAGTCTTAGGCTTAAATAAGGGCTTAACTTTAAGACTACAGATTCATCAACAACCAATTTAATGACTACTTTTATAGTGCTTAATCTGCATCATATCACAGACTCTAGACACAGGCAATTACTCCGTACCACTTACTATACATAGTAAGTGTGACAGATTCATCAACAAGTAATGTAATGTTATGTAATGACTACTTAAATTCTGCTTAATTTCCATCATACCACAGACTCTAGACACAGATATTAGAGCTACACAGTGAAGACGAAAAACAATCAGAATTCAGACACATAGCATAGTGACACCTAGAGATGCCAATAAGAAGGCAGTGCTATGGGGGCAAAGCTTTACTGAACAAGTATGTCTTCAATTTGGTTCTGAAATATGAAAGGCAAACTGCAGTTTGGATATCATCAGGAGATCATTCCACCAAACTTGACCATCATGTGCACAGCTGTGGCTAAAGTGTTTTTTATTTGTGTGCACTGAAGGCATGGATTTTAGCCAGTTCCTGTTCAGTTTTCTGCATCTGGTGTTAGAGGTGCAGGATAACTTAGATTAGACAGGAACTGAAATAGTTTGGAAAACTGGTGTGGATGTATTTCTATGCCAGAGTCAGAGTTTTCAAACTGCGGCATTATTCAACAGGTAATTAGGGTTCATCTGTAAGGACAGGTGTGATTCTACACAATTTGTAACTATTTGTAATGCTTCTAGGCAGGCTAGTGTCCCCTTCTATGAACAGATTGATGGGAGTTGTCATGCTTGTTCATATCTATGTTTTGAATATGATATGCGGTCACGACGTGCTCAACCAGCTTTGAGAATATGTCCATATGCGCAATGGTAGGGTAACCTGCAGTTATGGCTGATTATAGGAAATGACCTTGATACCGCCTGTGGTAGTTAAAATTACCTGGCGTTGTATTACCTAGCGTCATCAATTATGCATTGTTGTGTATTCGATTCAAAATGATTTAAGTGATCTGAAATGATCTTTTCTATTTGATTGGAGCCTTTCGCGTAACTAATATCATTACACCAAGTGATCCTACAAGGAAGACTGATCACTTAGATCATGATTCAAGTGAATGAAGTGATCCCAATTCGAATGCGTGTATTGTTACAAAATTGCCCATAAGTGCCATTATTTCATTAATATTTCTGAATCTGCGTAACCTAAAATAGGTTATATACATAAGTAGATGAGTAGTTTGTGCTTGTTTGTACTTGACTGAAATCCATACAGAATGGTGGTGACATTTCAAGTTCAATATTGAACTTATTATATTTAGTGGTGTCCAGACATCACACAACAGCCTTTTTCTCAATCTTCCTTTAAATGTACATGTATTTTTACTTATTATTCCTACAAAATGGTGGATAGTAGACGTAAAGGATCCTTCATAAGACATATAAGAAAATTATATCACCCATGAAGATAATATTGTGGTCGTCATTTGTGATATATGTATGTATTTGTACATGTCATTCACCAGGTTTTCCTATTGTACACTCATTCTTTGTTGTAATCAAGTAACCTGGTTTTACAATGATGTAACACACCGAGTAGCACCATATGGCTTTGACTGGGACACATTATGCAAATTTGTATGTATGGTGTTGTCATGTGTAACAATTATGTAATTATAACTGGTGCTTTTATAATAACAATCCAACTGTTCAGCGATGAAATGATAAAAAAACTCATTCCTGCAACATCTGCAGGCATATTTGCACCACACATCAGTTCTGTATAAATACCCTTTTATTAACTTTTATCACACATAACAAAAACATTGTGTGATTGACAATTGTGCCATAAAAAGTAAGTTATAAAGGTAACCCTGCAGTGCGGCTGTTTTTGCTGGAGCAGCAAATGGATGATTGTCGATAATGAAAGACACAATGATACAGTTAAATTAAAAGTGTGGCAAAAAGGTACGAAAAGGAAATAATATTTATAATATTCCTAAAGGAAACTAGTCAATTATATAGGGGTTTGAAGTCAGCTAAAGACCTACTTGTTTATACTTGCATACCCCCATCATAGTATATCTCCCCTTGTGGCGCTAAATTAGGATTTTGATCCGACATGTCCCTCAACTTTCTCTTTTGCCTCAAGTACATTAGAGGATGTTGCGTCAATTTTGCACTATATAAATGTTTCTATTCTATTAATTGTACTAGAAAAAATAAAACTCACCAGAATACATTGAATAGCCACTAGACGGAACAGATAAGGTCACACTCACTCAAGTAACAAGCAGGTGTTTAAATGGCAGACTTCTGCATGACTTAATGCAGCCTCTCATTTGTCCACAAAAAATTATGTTGTAGCCAGAAACCGGCCTATTGTATATGATCAGATAAAAGCACTGGATTATGAAAAGGACACAAAACATGAAGGGAATTTGGAATTTTTTTTACTATATTCATATTTATACTAAAGGATTCAAAGTTTAACATACATCTTATGTATGATAATCTAGTTATATAATGGGGTCATTGTGGGAATCATGCTGTGGAGAAATACCATGGAAACAGAGATGAAATGTAACCTTCCCTGGACAAAAATCTGTCCACTTACTGCTGTGTACAATAACAGTTTTGTTCAGTTACAAACAAGCATAGCTGCTATGATTATGGATACGGACCCAATGTGATGACAGATATCGGGTTTCATAATGGTTTGGTATATGACGTTTATTCTATGGGGGCTACTGGGGCATTTGAATAAAGAGGTGTGACAAGAATGTCCACTGATACTGGCAGTGAGTTCACCCTGATATGTAATTATACAAGTATGGTATAAAATCCACTGTGAGAATCAAAGTATGGATGTATAAAGATAACAAATACATGAAGTGAAACACATGAAATAGACGAACAGAAATATATATATTACTGCTGTGTCTGTATGCTTGTGGTGTTTGAACTGAGAATGTACAGATTGCAACAAAAAATAGAAACCCTAGCCGACTTGTTAAGTAAGATGTTAGACAATTGCTGATACCATGTGGGATTATGGCATATGTTTAGATAAGTGACAGAATGACATTGTTGTTTAAAGCTATTGGACCACAGATGTATAACTGAAGTCAACCAAGGAAGATATTGGTAAGTTGTGTATTTATCTTTGGCAGATGAGGATTCCTTATCTTACTGTGTTAGCCCCCTTAAGAAAGAAACAAAACAAGTCTTATCCTCTTTCGTAAAGCATTCATCCTCGATCCCTGAGATTGGAATTTCTTCTGTATTTGGTAAAGACTTAGACTCTGCTCTCTTGTGGGCATAAGTGGTATAAAAGTTGGTAAGATGGTTATAAATTAAATCTTGAGCTTTGTGTATGTAGCACATTCCACTGTGACCTAGTGGGTAACACACTCGCCTAAGAATACAGCAGAACTTGGTTCAATCCCAGGTACAAGAAGATACACAGTAGCCCAGTTGACCACTTAAACTGTGGTCCTCTGTCATTGGGCCTTGTTCCAAGTGACAGGCTATAAGGAACCCCAGGGATATGGATGAATCATCACCCCTTAGACTTTGTCTATCATTTGGGTTATGTCAGTCATTGAAGAGATTGGACTGTACTTGTGCTGCTGGGATTGGTAAACTAGCACTTTGAGTAATACAGTAAAGAAGATATTATGCTCAGTATAAATACATTGTATACAATACAATACATTTGTTAAGAGTAGCCTTTTTTCGTGACTGATAATGGCATGTTCCCATTTCCCTGAATGAACAGATCCAGTTTTATTCAAATATGGTTGGATCAAAATTCATCAGTGGACGAGGGTTGTAATCCCCTGAATGTCCTTTTCTGGATGGCATTCCTTTTGTACTAAGTAAGAACAATTCTGTGAAACTTTATACATATGGCAAAGACTGGTTATTTAATATTTTAAGGAACCCTGGCATTATTTAAGATCGATTTTCCTTGTATATATTATGGCAGCCCATGAGTGAATCTAACACAATGTGGATAATCTTTCAACTCCCCATTTACAATCTTTTACAAATGTATATATAGATTAAAGTTGAGAATTGATGTCCCAGCTCATCTTAAGACTGGTCAGCCTATCTTAAGATTAGTAGCCAAACTTAGGATTCTAAGTAGGGCTAGTCATAATTTTAAGATTGACGAGATCTCAACTCTGACTCGAACATCATCACAGCAGATATGTCAACTTGTATAATAATATAGCTATTAATTTACACTCAATAAGGTTCAAGCTCTTATTTACTTGAAATGTTACAATAGTGTAGGTGACAACACACTGCACCCTACCTTTGATGTCACAGGTTTGAATCTCAGCCTTGCCATTAATTAGGTCATCTGCCAGATGGTTTTCAGAACAGCATCTTGACCAACTTCATTTGTATTATATATGGCCTTGTAATATGACCAACCAATTTGTTGAAAGAGGTGTTAGAAACAAAAGAATCAACGATTGTGTGACTAAATGAATGAATGAATTTACTTCCGGTTTCTGTCCTTGTTCAGGTGTCAATGATAAATTTATTTGGGGTTTTACGTCGCTTTCAACACTGTACAGGTCATATCATGATGGGTAGTTGGAAGGGCATAAGAAACCAGTACATGCAGTTTGTAAGGGTTCTGTACTGTAAACTGCCAACCAATGGCAAGCAACTACCGGCTTTCCCACTTGAGGCCGTGCCGGGAACCGAACTCCGGCCTCAGAGGTGGGAGGCGAGAGTGTTATCGACGATAAAGTACAAGGATGGAATGTTATAACGTACAAGAATGGAAGTTATAGTTGGCAATTCAGCATTTATGTAGCCTAGAATGAGACAAAACACACATTTGGACTGCATACCCTGTATAATCTGATGTACTTTAGGTTAGCCATGACCCTTCTGTGGCTTTGTCTCCTCATACCTGCCCTGGTGCAGGCCCAGGACTGGTATATGGTGTGGAATGATGAATTTGATGGAAATAGCATAGATTTCAGCAAGTGGAGTCATGAGATCACAGCATGGGGTGGTGGGGTCAGTTGAATGTCATTTCTGCTCTTCTTATCTTTCACCTTATTTTCATTTCTAGGGACAATAGTGACCTAGTGGTGGTTCCCAATGGAGACATAAAGCTTGCAAAAATAGAAATAGTTTTGTATGTTGATCAGCATGTAAATCATATGTAAGGTCCCGATCATCTTAAGCAGCTATCCCTGGGCCCCAGTGCAAAGAGTCATCTCTTCAGTAGCCATTGGGTTTCAATTCAACTCTTGCAATATGTGTGACATAACAATGATGGATCGCGATGTGACCATAAATGTTCTTGTAATAATGAACACAAATAATAATATCTATTGCTGACCTTTAATTATTAATTTGTTCCTTTGAAATTAATTGCCTCTACCACAGAGAGTTGATTTTTTTTCAATTCTACTAATATACTAGTAGGCATTCTGTTGCATTTTGTTGTCATATGCAAAACCAACCAGAATCCCTGCTATATCTTGCGTGGGTTCAAAATGAATGCCAGTTGTCATGATAAATCACAGATATGTAAAGACTAGAGCCAATAACACGGGGAAGGGTTTGTTACCTCATTGGCGAGTTTCAAATACTGTCCCATTTCTTATTCCGTATAAAATATATCAATTACCAATTAGTACAAATTATTAATCAAAAACAATGGAAATTTGGTCCGAGTATAGTGATTTACGTCTTGGATTGACCCTTTGACAAAGCTTGAATACAACATGCTAGTTACACCATATTTAGTGGTTCCAGTATAGAATTTTATACCGAATACTGGGCACACAGAAAGTTCTACACAAAATTGGAATTTCAAATTCTCCACTATGTTTGTCATGTTCCTCAGAAGTAGAATCATTGCACCACTTATTCTATGATTGCCCAAATGTGAAAAATCTCTGGAAAGAATTGCAGACAAAAATATTAAATTCCACTGGCTTTTTGGTAAATTTATCCCCAACTGATATTTTATTGGGATATACTGTTTGCAATAACAATTCAAATGCTATAAATCAAATAATATTAGTAACAAAAATATATATATACAATGCTTCCAGGGAGTCGTGTGAACTCCGGATTAAAGACGTATTAAATAACATACAAATTATGTATAACGAACACAAATTGGCAGCAAAACTTGAACTGAATGAGGAGAAATTTAATAAAATTTGGTTTCAAATGAAAAAAATATTATGAAAGTGTTTATTGTATCCGTGTATCCATTGATACTTTCAATCAAATTAATTTACAACAGCAATTTGTGTATACATGTATATTTTTTGTTTATTTTTTTGTTTTGTATAAATTGAAAATGCTGAAAATAATAATAAAAAAAAAAAGAAGAAAAAAATATATATATTTAGTGTAGCTGTCATTTGATGAAAACATCCATTTTCACCAGTACGAATTGTGAACAAGTTGTGAAAAAAAATTTACCTAGCCACATAGTAAATTGTTCAGTTTTACATTGATTTTATGCCATTCAAATTCTGTGATGTTCCAGAATGGTGAATTCCAAGTCTACACCCCGGACGGTGCTAATAGTTATGTTCAAAATGGAAACGTTGTTCTCAAACCAGTGAGTACATAAATTGTAGATAAGAAATAAATGGAATCAAATTTCATTTGGAAGCAGAAGTTCATTTAAAGAGTGTAATAAAGCTTAAATTGGAGTAAAAAGTGTGAATTATTTTGTAACACTGAGCCATATTTAGCTCATATGTGATGTCTGCTAATAAAGGGGTATTTTGTGCATAAACCATCATGTGACCTTAGCCGTTTGTCACTCTGAATATTCGGAAACTCAGTAACTTGAAATTCGAAACCAGGGATAACCTTATGTCAGTGGGACTTTGCCTTTTAATACATTTAATGTCACATGTCTTCTAACAAACTACTGCTAGTCAATATTTCTCTAAGTTTCTTTATAAAGTTTTAACATCCGTAATGGCAAATGTAACAAGCTAGATCACTGAATAGGAAATCTAATGGACGATTTTGCAATTTTGTGGTTTCAGTTATATCTTTAACCTAATATAAAATGTCGAACAAAATCTTGTTTATCATCAAAGTCTGTGCGCAACTCGAGATGTTATATTTATCAAGTATGTGTGCAAAGTTGGGTCTGCTTCTACAGAAGAGAGGTTTTAAGCTATTGAAAAAAATTCATGATTATTTACTCTATGAATACCATTTAATTAATTAATTTATTTTGGGTTTTACGTCGCTTTCAACACTGTACAGGTCATATCACGACGGGTAGTTGGAAGGGCAGAGGAAACCAGTACATACAGTTCGCTAGGGTTGTGTACTGTAAACTGCCGACCAACGGCAAGCAACTACCACTTAACTTTCCCACTTAAGGCCGTCACGGGCATCGAACCCCGGCCTCAGAGGTGGGAGGAATACCATTTAAATGGTTTAATATCTATTACATTAATTTGCCAGTGTAACGGATAGAGGGAATTATATACCATTATTCTAATATTAATAAACAAATATATTAACTTTTCTGTCAGTATTTCTCATAACAGCTTAAAATATAGAAGTAAACTAACTTGCAATGGACTATTTAAAGCAGAGGGTGGTCATTTTTTAAAGGTTTTGCTCAAAGAAAGATCAAATTAATCATTCTTTATCAATCAATCATTCATTTATATGTCAAAAAATTTCATGAAATTTCTGCTAGAATATTTCAGAAATTTTAGACACCACTGACCGATTCAGAAATTTTTCAAAATCGCCAAAACATTCAGAGATTTCATTAAAATTACAACTTGTAGCCAAAATATTTATATATTTTAATACAAATTGGCGTCAAATAGAATAATTTCATTCATATTTTAAAAGCAGTTTATGTGGTTCCAGATCATTTCTGTATCATCTTTGCCGGGAGTATTTATTACAATAAGTCTTTTCCTCATTTTCAACACCAAAGCCCGGCACCAACTTAAAGATAAGTTAAAGTGTAAAAAGTCCAAGAACAGTGCAGGTGAACTATTTTGAAAACATATCTTGCAGACATTACTTGAGAACAACATCAACCCAAGCACTGGCCAACCTTTTGGGCAGGAGTTTCTGTACACTGGTACTTTGGATTTAGAAGGTAACATCATATTTATTCTCTTTTGATAGCATTCCCCAATTTCCCCACATTTTTTTATCACGTCCTTCTACCCGGAGATTCTATCACATCATCTTTGTTGAAAGCTGTTGCCTGCTTCTTTTGGATCCATCAGAATAAATAAGGACAAATGCTTTAAACTATCTGAAACTGTCACTTCATAGATCTGAGAGGTTGCTGTTGCTTTTGGTCATGAAACAGTCATGCTTCTTAACTTCTGGGGCCATATTCAGAAATCAGCATAAAACTAGTTTAAGCATTCTACTTTTAAAACCAAAAGATTTTGCTGATTTTCAAACAAATAATATGTTCTGGCCACTAAAATCCCAACGTGCCTGCCCGTACAGGCTCATCAAGGCCAGACATGGGCTAATCTTTAAGTTACACCCATGTGTCACTGACGTGGAACACAAAGTAAAGTAGAAATTCTGAAGGTATTTGAAAGACACGAATGATTTGGCCATTGAAACAACTGTTGCCTTTCTTACATCCCAACGTACTTGCACGTACGTGCTGGCCATGGCCAAAAATGAGTTAACCTGGAAGTTACATGCACATAACACCCATATTGCATCCCAGACAGCATGCCATGGCCTTTGAGAAGACACTGGTGTATGACTTGATTTCCGCTGGGTCGTAAAAATAACTGATATATCTTGCAAACCACTACTTTCACCACAAACAGCTGTCCATTTCACAAAATATTGTAAGGTTGTACGTGCTTCTTACCTGTTATGGTGTGGTGTAAGAGAAGCTTAAACAGCCAGGTAACAAGATTCACTTGCTTGTGGTAGAAGACCTTGCAAACATCTACTGCCCCCCACAAACTGGCCAAAAATTATAGGGCTTGTATGTGTTTGACCATATTGGTGAGATGTAAGAGTAGCTTTACTAGATGCCGTTTTCACTAGGGCTTCTCAATCACAAGACCAAATAATGCAAACTTGTCTCTGTGCAACACTTGTGTAGTTACTGGCCTGTTTATGCAATAATAGAGTTTTTACATTGTAACCATTACTACCCAGGGTAGTACACTGACCTATATGTGAATTACCAATGAAATCATTTAACAGACATGTGGGTGGAGCTTGAAGTAACCATCAAGGGTAGTATGGGTGGTTAGTGGTGTTTAAGGGGTGTTTAAGCTCATTAGCAAAGAAAATTTTAATATGAACCCATTATGTCGGAGGGATGAAGGACTTTGTACACCTTTCCCAAACAACAGGGCCAAAGATGACTGTTCTTCACTATGCAAATGATTAACACAAAGGAACATGTATGTACAGTATTGTACACTTTTTGTTTCTGGTTGGTAGTCTTGTTGTAGGCTCTGGGCCAAAGGTCAAAGTTGGGGTTTACGTCCCGTTCAACAGCCAGGGTCATATTGGGACAGGTCCTCAGAATTGCCACTTGTAGGACTCGAACCCACAGAGGTGACAGCCTATGATTAGATGCCAAACTTGCTAACCACTAGGCCACTGAGGACCTCTGTAGGCTCTGGGATATTTTTTTATGTTTTATATATGTTTCTGTATCTTTTTATTTTTCTGACAGCAAGTATCCATGATATTCAAAGAGCAAATTGAATACTGGAACTAAGTGTGACTGAAAGGAACAAGCTGACCTGTAGAAGACATAATTAATTTTCAAAATCAGCATTACATTCTACTTTGTTCTAACCAGAGCCTATAAGCTACGGTCCAAGATTAATATCAATTTACATATTTCATGTAAAAGCCAGCATAGTATTTGTACAGACTTACAGTATTTCTTGGGCCCACGATAGCAGAGTGGTAACACTCTCACCTTCCACCTCCGAGATAGGGGTTCGGTTCCCAGCCCAACCTCAAGTGGGAAAGCTGGTACATGTAGTTGTTTGCCATTGGCTGGTAGTTTATAGTACAGAATCTTGACCAACTGTATGTACTGATTTCTTCTGCCATCCCAACTACCCATCCTGATATGACCTGTACAGTGTTGAAAGCCACGTAAACCCCTAAATAAATACAGTATTTCTTGTATTCAGCCAGGGGCTCTGATACAGCCCATGGGCAAGGCTAGATGTATTGGTTCACTGAATTGATAATATGATACACCAGAGTGTGGGAGTCATTGTTTTACAGAAGAAAGTCATATAATTTGATGAAGCCCAGAGAACATCCAACACTAGTTTTGACACTCTGGATAAAAGTACTTTTCAGGCAGTACAATGTGCAAACATAAACTGTTTGAAAGTTACATGTCACTTTTATTATTTCAAAATTATTATTGTTTTCAGTATTTGCTATATGCCATACACATTTATTGTTATGCAAACTAAATATAATGAAACATTTTTAACATTCACAATACAAATGACATATAAAAACCCGAACAAATTATTGTAGTACTGATGAAAGGAAAATAAACAAATCCCAATCTTTAAAAACAATTATAAGACTGTAAACATTCTGGAACAAAACTCCATTTCTACTTAAGTTATATATATTTACTGTTTTCCATCACGTTCAACTGCCAAGGTCATATTGCGACGGGTAGGTTAGAGGTGGAGAAAGATTCTGCACTGTAAACCACCAGGCATCGGCTAGAAACTAACAACTTTCCAACATGAAGTGGCCGGGTTGAGATTTGAACCAGAAACCTCGGAGGTTGAAGGCGAGCATTCTAATCACTACACCACTGAGCCCCTGCCATTTCTACTTGAAGTTTCACTGCAATGTTCTTTTTGATAAGTTATCATCTAGTGATTGAGTACCTAACCAAGCCCATTTTTACTTTGTTAACAAAGTAATTATTTTATTGTTTTTTAAACTACAAAGGGTCATTGAGATTGAATATAGAAGTTTAAATAGCAATTGAAATACCCTTTATGTAATGATCAACCCTTTCATTTGTAAACTAAACATGATGTATAGGGCTTTCTCCAAGATCTAGAAATGGTGTATTGGTTTTTCTACATGGATATAAAATACTGTAGGGCTTTTCTCCTGAAGGGCTTTTCGTTGTAGGGCTTTTTCCCGGTTTCTGATCAATAATTGAGGGACTGGCATATTACACTAATGAGATGTGATTTCTTCACTTTCCAAACTGCAATAGTTAATTTACCCAACTGTCACAATGAACTTATTAACTGTCAAATTAGTGCTATATTTTCAATCATCTACAAAATAATTAAGTGTTACTTCTGTGGCTCACAAATGTGATCACAGTTCAGCAAGACAACACACACTAATTTGTAAAATACAGACACCACAGACTTTTTATAACCAGCCACTTGAGATTACATAATAGATTCTACCGGCCAGTCCTTAAAAGGTTCCAACAGACAATACATCATATTGTCCATTATTTGATGTGTACACAAATATTGCTCTACACAAACATAAAGTTGCCACCTGATTTAAATAAAATTTGAGGGTGGCAACTTTATGTATTCATTAGCCCCACAGGAGAAAAGCCCTACAGTTTTTGATGTCCATGTAGAAAAGCAATACACCATTTTCTTGCTCTTGGAGAAAGCCCTATACATTATATTTAGTTTACAAATGAAAGGGTTGATCATTACTTAAAGGGTATTTTAATTGCTATCCAAACTACCTTGTGCTGTAATTTTCAATCCCAATGCCCCTTTGTAGTTTTAGAAACAATAAAATAATCGCTTTGTTAACATAGTAAAACTACTCTTGATTACAGTTACTCAATCTCTCTATGATAACTGATCAAAAAGAATATTACTGTGAAACTTCAAGTAGATATGGAGTTTTGTTCCAGAATTTTTACAGTCGGTTGAACTTAGAATTTGTTTCTGAAGACTGGGATTTGTTTATTTTCCTTCCATTAGTAATACAATAATTTTTTGTATTTATATGTTATTTGTATTGTGAATGTTAAAAGTATTTTTAGAATTTTTTCTTTATATTTTAGTTTGCAGAACAATAAATGTGTATGTGATGTAGGAAAATACTAAAAACAATAACAATTTTGAAATAATAAAAGTGATATGTAACTTTGAAACAGTTTATGTTTGCACATTGTACTATCTGAAAAGGACTTTTATCTACAGTCTCAAAAATGGTGTAGGGTGTTCTCAAGGGGGTCCACAAATTGTATGACTTTTTTCTATGTGGATTTTCTCTGCAGGGTTTTTCTATACTTTACATGATGAAAAACTGGTGCAAGATATTTTGGAAAAAGGAAGTACCAAGAAATTGTTATTTGTGTAACTTCATAAATTTTACACACCAGTGAAATATATCATTATTTTAGGCTCTGTGAAAGGAATTCTGGTAGACATGTTTTAAATAAACTTCACAATTGCTCAAGTGATACGTTAAAACACTAACCCCACACAGTGTATCGTATTATCAATTCAGTATACCAATACATCTAGCCTTGCCCATGGGCTGTACCAGAGCTCCTGGCTAAATACATGAAATACTGTAAGTCTGTACAAATACTACGCTGGCTTTTACATGAAACATAAATTTATTTATTTATTTGGGGTTTTACGTCGCTTTGAACACTGTACAGGTCATATCACAAAGGGTATTTGAAAGGGCAGAGAAAACCAATACATACAGTTGGTCAAGGTTCTGTACTGTAAAGTGCCAACCAGCAGCAAGCAACTACCAGCTTTCCCACTTGAGGTAGAGCCATGAACCAAACCCTGGCCTCAGAAGGGGGAGGCGAGAATGTTACCACTCTTACATGAAACATAAAAACTTGGTATTTGATTCTGGACCTTAGTTAATAGGCTGTGGTTAGAATGTAACATAAAATGTATTGCTGATTCCCTTTGAAAATTAATTATGTTTTCTATACGTCAGATTGTTTCTTTCAATCACACTTATTCAGTTTGCTCTTTGAATATCATAAATACTTGCAATTGAAAAAATATAAAAATATAGAAAAATATATAAAATATAAAATGTTAAACAATATCTCAGAGCCTAGAACAAGACTACCCCAAACCAAAAGGTGTACAATACTGTACATACATGTTCCTTTATGTTAACCATTTGCATAGTGAAGAACAGTCATATTTGACCCTGCTGGTTGTGAAATGTGTACTAAGTCCATCATCCCTCCACCATAATGGGTTAATATTAAAATTGTCTTTGTTAATGAGCTGACACACCCCATATACACCACTGACCACCCATACTACCCTTGATGGTAACTTCAAGCTCCACCCACGTGCCTGTTAAATGATTTCATTGGTAATTCACAAATAGGTCAGTGTACTACCCTGGGTAGGAATGGTTACAATGTAAAAACTCTAATAGGTTTCCTACATAGTGTCCTATAATAGAGGCATTATTTTGATTCTTTCAGTGCACAAATTGCCAGTTTAATAACTACATTGACGATCAGTAATTGATAAATATTCACCCACAGTTACATTAAACTATATGACCAAAGAGACTAAGTAATACATTAATCTATATATTTTTCTTCCGTAGAGTAAAAACTACTATTATATATTACTATTATAGTGTCACTGACCCCTGCTAGTTCTCAGGTTAATGATTATAGTTATATTAATCCACGAGGATCCCTAAAGTACAGGCAGGAAATACATGCCATAGTCCTCACTTCAGATCTTAAACTAAATTTCATTTAATAGTTCCATGTTGTAGTATTTTTATCTCTTCCACTTCCATTCAGACTGTCTTTCATGTTTTGTTTGTCTATCGCCAGAATTTATCTGTCACTTTTTGTTTTACCAGTTTAAATACTATTTCAGTTATTCTTTAAGTGCAAGGAGATTAATTCTGTATTTTGTTATTTTAGAATTCTATGGTTCATGTACTGACTCAAATTATGAAGGAGGTTGTTATCGAGTGGGAGCAGGCCAAGGAAACTGGCTTAACATCAATCCTGTCGCCTCCGCTCGACTCAGATCAACCCAGAAGTTCAGCTTTAGATATGGCAGAGTGGAGGCCAGAGCCAAAATGCCTGTTGGTGACTGGATGTGGCCAGGTAATAGGTGCAATATTTACCAAATTCACCACAACAATACTATCAGTATTGGTTAATTTTTGCCCATCACCCACGACTATGTATTGATTTGCATTTGATTATGTGTCTTGGACACATCTTGACACAAATGGAAGTCGAGTAGCTGTGATTTGAACATAAATCAGGCAGCCTTTCCTGGTCTCATTTCAGTACATAACTTAACCCTTAGATAGGACAAAATGCAGTTGAAATTTGCATATGGCCTGTTTTAGGAGTAAATTTTTTCATATAAAATGCCATTCTATCCTTAATGTTAAATCATATTTTCTCAAGAACGTTTATGTTTCTTTGTCAGAATATCAGTTATGGCTTTTGGATCTTTTATACATTTTTGGACAAATGGGGCTATTCTCAGAATGTTTCCAATCTAATTTTGAGGTCCTTGTGGTTTAACAGGTTTGGTTTCTAATCGCAGGATGTCACCTCTGTGTGGATTCGACTCCTTTAACTGACAATACTAAGGACCTGTCCCAATATGACCCTGGCAGTTGAACCGGATGAAAACTCCCATTTTGACCTTTGACTGATTGAATTTGTAACATTTTATCTGTAACTATTTTAACGACATATATGTGTGCATCATTATTATTATACTACTCATATTATACGTTTTATCTATATATTATTTAAAGAACTGTAATGCACAGTGCGACCGGGGATGCACATTCCTTTGAGTGAAATGGGTCCTAACGTGTATCCACCAATATACCTCTTTATACCTGTTTTACTCACATAATGCACCATGATATCTCAGCGCACCAAAGCTTACATTTGACCTTGTAGTCTGACCTTGTACACTTGTGAGCTTATGGCTGAGAAATTGGCTTTTAATTCATTTCATTATGGGGCTCACGTTCTACTAGTTTAGACAGCTGGACCTTTTAAGTTGACCTGTATTTATTGTAGCCAGGACATAGGTCCTGCTGGAGTAAATAGATTTAAAAAAACGCACCCTGGCAAAACCTCTCTACTAAATTTATGAATGCTTTTAGAAGCTTTGACCATGGTTCCTTGGGTCACATGACTCTCCCCTGTTTTGACCTCCTTACAGAGATTCCAGATGCCTTGGGTCCTTAGCATAACACAATTTGACCTTGAGCTTCTGGTACAATGGGGCGTATGTATCTACCAAAATTTTGGGACAACCTTGTAGTTCTTTTTTACCAATTGGTTTGACCTTCACTTGTCACAAGGTCACTGTAATTCTCCTGACGTTGTCTGTCGTTTGCTTTGTAACCTTTTGCTCAAGGTCGCTGGTATATGCTGGTTCCCTTTCTGACAAGTTACAAAAATGGTAAAGATTAAATAAAGACCAATATTATCTCTGCTATTAAAAATATGTTGCTAAAATGTTAAAATAAAAATAAAATAAAGTAATATTTGAACCCCAACAGTGCATTTCATTTATTTCTCCATGGGGAATGTAACTGATTGAGTTTTGGCTTTGTAACTATTTTGAGCGACCACATATAAAAGTCCCACAATACGCCTAAGCTTTGAAACTTTCTAACTTATTGCAATTTTTACATCCTTTAAAACATGTGCCATGTGCTTATGTTAAAAATGGTTTGTACCCTCCATTAAAAGAAGGCCATGTTGATATTTCATTTACAACTGGGTCAGTAAGTGCAACTCTCCTGTCGAGGAAATAATGTGTTTGATGACAGTATGCAACAACAAGCCTAATTTATGTTTAGCAATCTGGTTGCTGCCAGAAAACTGGTGTTATGGAGGATGGCCAAGATCAGGAGAAATAGACATTGTAGAAGCCATTGGTAAGACCTTTTGTTGATGTAGGAATCTGTCAAAATAGTGGTACAGTTCTTCACCCCATGAGTCAAAATCATACACCATGAAGGCAGCAAAACTTGTATATTAAAAAGGGTCTTTCTGCTATTCTAACATAATAAAAAAAATGAAAGAGATTATTTCAATCTTTAGAAGTGAATATAAATAGCTTCATATATTTTGTATTAACAAAACCAGGGTATTACACCAATTATTTTTGCAGACGGTGTATAAGTGTATATAATTATCGCATCACTTTCTGTCAGTTACAATCATTGATAACAACCATGTGATGTTAGGCTATGGCATGTACCATATGTTTCCTATGTCCATATGCAGATCATACAGGCAACCATTTTCTTTCACTCTATGTGTGCAAGCTGCAAAACATTCAGAAACATGAGTAGTGCACTACAGAAAAACAAAGAAAGAGATGAAATTAAAATAAACAAAGCAAGAAAAAAAAATTTTTTCACCAGATTTGCTGTGGGTAACTATGGAACAGCCATTATATAAAATTATGCCATTAGATATTGCAACTTACTTACTTTGCTATTTCATTTATGCTGAAGCATGTAACTTTCAATGTTTTGTATTTGACATAGGTTTGCTTGTTTATAAGATCTAGTTCACACTATTCAGTGCTCCACATGCAATATATGATTTGAAAATATTAAACTCGTTGTGGTTCGTTTGTGACTCAATGCATTTCATATTTTAATAGTATCCAGTAGGCTTCATAAGTGTTAATACGTTTGGATTCGTATGTTAGATAGGACATGTTCACCACAACAGGAACAGTATTTCCAATACACAAAGAGTATTCTTTAATTAAAATGCTTGTAAAACATGCCACAAGTTCTCATGTGCTAAAACTAAAATGTACGTACGGGTGAAGGGGGCAGAATGGCTGTGATGAGATGGCTCATTTGTAACTCTGCACTATCAACATAGGCGGCCCATTTTGCAGCCAACGAGGAAAGGTTGTGAACCGAAATTCAAATAAACATTGTTATGAATGCACAAAATTTTATTTTATATATATTTTTTTATTTTTTTTATTTATTTATTATTTATTTATTATTTTTTGGGGGGTGGGGGGTGGGGGTGGGGTGGATATTACCACTTTAAATTTAAGATAAGCAATGCTAACTGGTTTAAAGCCATCAGACAAAAGTGTGCTTCAAAGGTAACTGTTGAAGTTTTATTGGAGCTTAAGTTATAGAAGTGTACTCTTTGAGTACTTATGGCCATTAATTATCCACAAAGAGGAAAATACTGGTGATAGATGATATACAGCAAAATAAAAATAAGAAAGAACTCCGAATGACTATAGTAAAACCATGGTCTAAATTTGAACATTTTAGTTAATAGATCAGGGGCCGGTTTCAAGAAGCCTCCTTAAGATAAAAGTCACCTTAAATTCTAGGATTTCCTTGATTTTTTCCCTCCTTTAAAAAATCTCAGTTTTACAAAGCCTCCTTCTTTAAAGGAGACCTTGAAAACTCCTTTGAATTTCAAGGAAGCTAAGGTCCTACCTTAAATTTAAGTAAGTGTCCTTCAAGGAAAGTTTATTCACTTTAAGCAAAAAATAAGCTTAACTTTCATAAAAAATGGCTTAGCTAATCTTTGGATTCAATCAGTATTTCACAAAATTAAGCTAATGTTCGGATTAAGTACAGTAGAGTAAGCTACATTTAATCCAAAAGTTAATCCATTTTCTTGGGTGGATTACAGTTAATCGAAAAGTTAATCCAAAATTAAGCTTAGCTCCTCTGTGAATACGAATCTTAATCCTAATCCAATTTTTGAAATAACTGAAGCTAATTTTTCGCATGATATTTTGCTAATTCCTTTTGTGAATACAGGCCTTGTAAAGTCACAATGATTTCATAGTTATAGAAATTAATTCAAGGAGCCAGTACTTTATTGCAAGTATAAAGATTGCACTTTCATTAGAAGAATGGAAAAAGGTCTATGGGACCACTTCTATTATACTCAAAGGATATCCTGTCATTGTGCTTTACCTCAGTTTTGCTGTTGTTAGTTGTCAAACCTGTACATTTCTGAATTGCTTGGGAAAGCTCTTTCTTTATGTGACTCTCTGGTAAAGGCCTGTGTCCTGCTTGCAGACAAGTCTAAAAAAACAACCATTGAAATAACAAGTCATAATTATCACAATTGGTGGGGAACATGGTTACAAAGTTTAGAAATAAAAGGTGTATGCATTGTTATGACAATACTTATGAAATAGATTTTTGTACAGGGTGTACAATTTCAAACACTTCCTTGACTATCTACTAACAAGTGTAAACTGCTCTATTTTTTCTGATTCAAAACGGTGGATGTTAGTAACCCAACAAATCCTGTCATATCATTCAGTGTTCTTACGTTTGTAAATAGGAAGATTGCTGAAATTTTTTTCACAGCACAGAACAGTTAATGTATGGTTTGAATAAACAGGAAATGAGGATTTCCGGTACTCAGATGGGTCACCTACAGGGATCCAAAGAATGGGGTCCACATTACACTGGGGGATGCGCTGGGATGACAACAGATTCTGGTTAACTGGACTTCATAGGTGAGTCACAGATAATATGTTAATAATTATTGGATAACTAGTTACACACATGGAAAACAAACTAGAAATACCATAACAATACAACATCAATTAAGCGATGAAGAATACTCAAGAACAATGATACTTAATGATTTGAATATCTGAAGCTGCTAAGGCCAAGGTGACCCACCTATTAAATGTATTCTCTAAGTTAAAATGTAAAAGTATAAATTGGGGTTTTCTTTTGGTACTTTCAAAATCAAAATTTTATCTACTTATTTTCCTGTATATATTTTACTGATTTCTTGTCCCTTTGGTGTGTGACTTTGTAAGTATATTTTCAAAGCATATCTAAAATCATTAAAAACTTTCCTTGTGGTAATTTAAAATGGGATTTAAAATCAAAGAATTATTCAAAATATATGTCCCAAAACGAATTCTCCATGTTGAGTTTACATAATTAGCCGATACCCAATAATTAGTAATTTGAAATGTAATACAAAAAAGTGCAGCATTGTCTACACATGGCAGGAAGTTGGAAAATTACCCCGAAGTATAATTTTAAAACTTTGTCATGAGAGCAAATTACTAGAACTGCTTCCAATTCTTATCAGATCCTGCAATCGGGAATCCATCACAAACCTTAATCTTTCTTACTCTTCGTAACGGCATCTTTTTTATCGTACAGCATACTTAAACCTATCTTAACTTTAGCAAAACAATCTTTTCCATCTTAAGTCGATCTTAAGGTCTGTAAATCTATTGGAAGACTATTGCAAGCCTTTTGGGAGCCTATCCAGAGACTTCTTTAAGCAATATCAGTGTCAGTCCAAAAGCTTTTGGGAAATATCGCAAAGCTATCTTAAGCTATACCCATGGCTTGTGAATGTTCTAATTTTTCCCCAATCGGGAGGTAGATTTAAGAACAGATCCCAATAATGGAACAGCCCAGTACAAGGGAGTGCACATAAAATATCCATTAGCTGAGTCGTAGCTGACTTCCGACCCTATACAATGGTCGAAAGTACTTTGATTGAAATGCTCACTCACAAAACTAAATATGTTTTTTTTTACTTGATGAGTGGTTGCTATCACCACGAGTATGCTCCCGATCTTTATGCCAAAACATAAGTCAAACAGGAACGGTTATATCCAACAAATTCACCTGTTTGACTTATAAATAAATAACATGCCAAACTTACTAACCACTCGGTGACTGAGGACCTCAAGAGACAACCAAAAAGCAGCGTTGTCCAAGTAACTTAATACGTGAACAAAACCAAATCCTTTAAAATCACCACGCCCCCCATCCCCCCACATTAAAATCTACACATTCCAGATTTGCTTTTCTAACCGAATTTTGGAACTAATTTTAGCACCACTAATACATATCCACTATTATTATTGCATATCTTTCTTTTAACCTATTGATTCTACAGGCTTAAAACGTTTATTTTTATTCAGAATAAACGAGACAAATGACTATGGCAATGGATTCCACGACTATGTATTTGAATGGACTCCAAATGGCTTGAGGTGAGTTATTGATCCAAAGATTGGCCTTTAGACTGTGTTCAATCCCCACCATATAACAGAAGTCAATGACAAATGTATGTACAGCATCCTAAAATTAATATTTTAGTGAGCCATCAGGTAATTAGTTTCAGTCTTTTGTGTTATATTCTTGTGTGCAAATAGTAAAATATGTAAATATCAGTAAATTTCAAAAATCTTCGGAAAAAAAGACAAAATGGACTTGATACTTTCTCCAGGGAAAATGTGTAAAAGATGGAATGAGAATGGAATGCATACTTTCACATGGGCAGGTTTTTGCATTCTATGTGCTTATATATTCTCTATAATACAGCTTCTTCATCGATGGTTTCCGTTTGCTGGATGTTCCGTACCCTCTGATTGATTCAAACCCTGGGTGGGAAGGCTTCTTTGAATGGGGAAAACCCTGGAATACCATTGATGAGGAAGATCCAAACCAAAACCCATGGAGGATCAGCAATGATCCATTACTGGTTCCCTTTGACACCAAGGTAAGGGCACATGGTCCAGATGAATGTTTCATTTATTCCATTGAAATACAGGATTTAAGAATTCAAAATCTTATCCCACATTCCAATTGGGCTCCCTTAGCAACCCAAAGATAGATCACTGGATAAAAAAAATTTTTTTTTCTAAACTAATTATATTTTTTTAAAAAATGAAATGAAACATACAGATCAGGGGCGGATCCAGCTTTTAAGTAAGGTGGGGGTTCACATCAGAGTAAGGTGGGGGGTTCACATCAGACATACCATAACTAAGGGGGTCGGGGGCGGCATGCCACCCCCCCCCCCCCCCCCCCCCCCCCCGAACAAAAATAAAGTTTTGGTAAAAATATAGTGCATTTCTTGTAAATGTAACACCACTCTCAAGAAATCATTTTGTACTTTGGGTTGAACCACTTTACTTTATTTTGCAAGGGGGGGGGGGGGGTTCGAACCCCCTGAAACCCCCCTCCTGGATCCGCTAGTGCAGATAACACTGATTTAGTTGAAAATGGCCCATCATTTACTCTGTTCTGTGTATTGATATGAATATTGGTTTAAAGATGTTGAAGAATTAGCTGCCCCAAATAGCCATGACCCCCCCCCCCCCCCCCACCTTCCTCTGTCATGTACAATTAAGTTTAGCACGTGAGAGGTCATGGCAGGGTTTGCAAACATTTTGAAGAAGGTATCACATCTGGATAAATTTCCTGTTTCCAAATAGGAATCTCGAATTATTAAACCTTATGGATACATGAAATCTGTCGAGCCCCATCAAGCAATATAATTAACATTCAGGTGCAGCTTGTGAGGACGACGCAAAAGACTCTCACCTAGGTGTCGGCAAGGCATCTGCACTTTGCATTGAAAAAAAACATGGAATGAGGGCATTATGGTCCAATCAAAGATTGGATACTGGTGAAATTTAAATTACTTTTAATTTTAGACATGTACATGTAAGCCTGTTTCGTCAATATTATACCCAGAAGGACAGTTTTGTGAGGTCCGATCGTCTAGAATTTAAGGATTTGCTAATCAGATTATATTTTGCAATCTCATAATGTGATACTTGTATATCTTTAAAAACGATTTCAGTAGAATAGATATATATTATCCCAGTTATATAATAGAATAGAATAGAAACATTTATATAGCGCAAAATTGATGTAACATCCTCTGATGTGCTTGAGGTCAAAAAGGGAAAGTCCAGGGATGTATCAGATCGAGATTCAAAATTAGCGCCCGCCAGGGAGATGTACTATGGTGGAGGATATGCCAGTATAAACAAATAGGTCTTTAGCTGGCTATGGAAACCTGTTATCGTCTGCTGTGATCGTACTGATTGTGGGAGTCTGTTCCATTCTGTGGGGGAAGCCATTGCAAAACCTCGCCTACCAATGGCCTTTTTGTGAAAGACTGAGGAAAGAGAAAGACGATTTCCACATGTTAAACAACTGATTTTGATCAAGGATGATAGGTATATGGGTTGAGAGAATTTGATAGCCTTGAATGTAATTAGATTGTACTTAAGCAAGGTGTGGTATGTGATAGGGAGCCAGTGTAGTTTTTGAAGGGAGTGACATGGCAAGTTCTATCAAGTCTAAAGACAATTCTATAAAGGGCATTTTGAATCTTTTGTAGTTTAGCTACATTGTATTTACCTACGCCATATGGTAGGGAATTGCAGTAGTCAGGTCGACTGCTGATGATTGAGTTTGCAAGCAAGGCTGCAGTCTCCACACTGAGGAATTTATGGATACGTCTTTGGTCCTTTCGGTGTTAGTAACAGGCATGACACATATTGGTTATGTGGTTGGTAAAGGTGTTTTCGGAGTCAAAAGTAACACCTAGGTTCTTGACTGTGTTGGTAGGGGAGATAGAATTTCTAAGAAGTTGAGTAGGAAATTTCTTGATGAGACATTCCATGGCTTGTCTGTCACCAATGATAATAAATTCAGTTTTCTCGGGGTTGAGTTTAAGTTTCACACCAGCCATCCAGTTTTGGATACATGTGAGACACTCAGTAAGCTCAGCAAAACTGGAATCAAAGTTCCTATGATCTAGTGCTATATATTTTTGGGTGTCATCAGCATATAGATGGTGGGTGACATTGAAATTGGAAATGATATTACTGAGAGATTAGCATAGAGGGTAAAAAGGAGGGGGCCCAGGACAGAGCCCTGGGGCACACCATATGGGAGTGAAAAAGCATCTAAAAGCTATTACCTAGTTTAACCTTCTGTTTGCAGTTTAAAAGATAGAATTTGATCCACCTCAACACAGTGCCATCATCCCCAAACCAATCCCTGAGTGAATTAAAAAGAATGTTATGGTTGATAGTGTTGAATGCCACTGAGAGGTCCAGCAATGTGAGTGCAACAGCCTTGCTAGTCCATTGAAGCAGCAATGTCATTCTGAATTTTCAGGAGTGCTGATTCTGGGGAATGGAGTCTCCTATAGCCAGATTGTTGACATTGGAGAGCCCCTCACTATCGATATAATTATTTAACTGTTTAGCCACTATTTTTTCGATCAGTTTAGATATAAAACTGAGGTTGGATACCAGTGTGTAATTTTTTAGGAGATTTCTGTCTAAACTAGGTTTCGTGAGAAGAGGGGTGACACATGCAGTTTTGGAACAGTTTGGGAAGCTCCCTTCCCTGAGTGAGGAGTTTATAATATTGGTTATCGGAGTGACCAAAATGTCTGCACACTCTTTGACTAGTGCGGTTGGTATGGGGTCCAGGTCGCATGATTTGGTGGTCAATGATTTTAGGATTTTGAGGATGTCGCCCTCAGATACAGGCTCAAAAGAGGACAGGGCAGTGCTGTTACTATGCAGTCTTGTGAGGGAAACAGGCACTAATGACTTTAGTGCAATTTATTCACAATTTTGTCACTGAAAAATGACCAAAAGTGTTTGCTACGTTGATAGGACTAATATGATCAGGTAGGATGATAGTTGAGGATTTGTGCAAGATTTTCTTGAAAGTGTTCCACAGAGCCTTGGGGTTCCCATTATTTTCAGCAATAACTGTAGAATAGTGCCTGTGTCTTGACTGGAAATTGTAGCGATTGACAGCAGCTCGATGTCTACTCTGGTTAACTGCAGAATTGTTACTGCGCCATATTTGCTCACACTTGCACTTCAGACGCTTTGCTGAGAGGATGTCCAAATTCACAAAGCCTTTGTCAAGGTGCAATGGAGCCATTTTCCTCTTGATTGGGGCATGCTTGTCTAGAATGTTGCACAAGGTGTTGAAATATTGGTGACTGAGCAAACTGGCTGTTGTGTGAGGATGTTTGATTAGATTGGAATTCAGGATGTCCTCTCTGAAGTCAGTGATGTGATTTATTGTTTTTAGGGGGGCTCAGGGAATGTAGAATTTTAGGATTAGACTGATATGATCTAAATTGTTGATGTCAACTGATAAAAAGGTGTATTTGTTTATTTAACCTAATGCCCAGTGCCTTGTTTTGCTAATATTGCAATAGAACCACCATTAAAGTGATCATCTGGGGCACTGTGTGTCTGCCTATACCGGGGCCAGAAATCACAAAAAGTCACCCATCAAAGTACAAACCAAAACAATGCTGTTTAATTCTGTTGACCAGACAGCAACTGGTCATGCTACATCAGTTAGGCAGATGAGAAAAAAAGGTAGATGATTGAGTAAAAAATAAAGTGACACTAATCAGAAGGTTACCATTAACTAGTACTATTTTGGAATAACTATTTCTCTGGAATGTAGAAATGGAATCAGAATTAGATCAAGTTGCTGTAGTCAAAAGCCATTGAACAAAGATTATACTTTGCTTTAAGTTGATCGCGTGGATTTAAGAGACATTATGAAATATTTTATATCTGGATAGAGCTTGGCTTAAGGAAAAAGTGGTCAAACTTTTTGGAAAGATTTTGATCATATCTGAATGTCAAAAAACTGGAATTTTGAATGATCTAAATTTTCTCAGATATTTTCTATGACCTTGGCTTCCTGGGTGACATAACTCTAAAAGTAATGATCAGATCTCCATGAACTTTTTACTTGGGTAGGTCCTTGCCGAAGGGAGAAGTGATTATATTTTGGGGTTAGATTCAAATCATATTCTGGATATAAAAATAGAAATCCATGTATGTTTTTTCTGTAAGTGCTTCCTGATTCAAAACTTTATCAAAGAAAAATTATAGTGTTTTAGGATTTTTTTAATATATTTTTGTAAATGTTAAATTGAATTTTGATTTTAAATTACTTTTAAAGTCAATATGAATGTATACATTTTGTGTCAAATATACTGAAAATTGCACAGGACTTAATTTCGGATAAATTTTGGATTCTGTTTAATTTCAATTCAACAGTGATAGAATGGATTTGAGTAACATATTAAAAAAAAATTTTCCAGTCGAAGTCTGTGTTCTACGAGTGTTTTCTGGTTATCAGAATGAAAATACAATGACCCTTTATGTCAAATAATCCTAAGAATATGTTTTTCTACCATCTGGGTAATATGAGAACTTTCATGCAAATAAATGGTGTTTAAATTAATACTTTGTCAGTGGCAAGTCATTTCCTGTTCTTTGGACTGACAGTTGCTTTTAGTTGTTTGCTAAATATATGTAACATGTATGCACCGATACTTGTAACTGTAACATGAATATACCCAGAAAAATGGGTTTATCAACTTGATAGAAACAGCAAAAAAATTTCACTCCCTAAACAGCTGTAAACCAGATTAACAACAGAGGCAATTGTGGGAGAGGTTGGCTTGAGGAAGTACTTAAAAAGGACGAGTAGTAGATTCAAACTGTACACAAATGTTTCTACTATTTATTTTGTATTTATTTCAAGAAACACAAACACTTCTTTGGAATACGCTCACATGCTTTAAGCATGTGGGTTCTGTAGGTTAGTATCCTATCACAAAATATTAGAAAATGGAATCAGATTTCTGGCCAGGAAATCCTAGTCCATTTAACCTTATCATTGTCCATTTAATCACTGCAATATCAAGCTTGTTATGCATAAGTAATAAAATCTCTCCATTACTATTTGGTTCAAGCCACCATCCACCCCTGAATCTCATTCAGATTATCATATGTCAGTTACTCCGGAACCACCAATTAATATTTGATGAACCTACTGCACACTGTCTAGCTCACTGTTAGCACAACTGAATAATACACTACTGGAAGTATTATACAATATTCAAAACACAAATTATAGAAGGAAAAGCAAGTATTACTGTTCTGGTGAAGTTAGACGCCACCAGAGTGAAAACAAGATCTATGTACTGGAAGAACTTCTGCAACAATTTTTTTTTTGCTTTTGAGACATTTTTTCCTAGTCACAAAATATTCAGGAGGCTTTCTTTCTAGGAAGCATTTTTCCAGGAGGTATTTTTTCCCGGATTCAACCTTATGACCCGCTCCTCAGAAGTGATCAGTAGACTGTTGTCACTGATTTTGAGACAAGTTCACTCAGTTTAAGTTTTTAATGTGTTGAATGTGTTGACCTAAATTAATACAATGTACTTTTGCACTTTTCTAACTGGACCTTAGAACCTTCTGTGAACTCCACTAGTGAGACAATTTCTGTAAATATGGGACCAGTTATGGGCAACTGTACACCTGGTTTCTTTGAATTTCATGAGTTTAAGGTTTAAAATAAATTTTACACTGTACACCTCATAGGTTATATCAGTTGAAAAATATAAATAATAAAAAACAGTGCCTTCTAGCTATCAACAATCCTGTACGCTAAACAACCTGATAAAACCATTTAAAGGATTCAAACCCCAACCTCAGAGAAGTAAGATGAGTACAACACTGTTTATCAAGATTGTGTGCCTGCCTATGTTCAAAGTTCAAAGTGACAAAAGTGACAAATTGGCCTAGATTCTGTCTATAATAGGTTATTGGCCAGTGTTAATCATACATTTTGTGGCTTTTATGGTTTTGGATTTAACGAAATTTTGAGGATAACTAATGTTCCAAAGAGAGTGCTTGCACCAAGAATTTTGTCAAATAACCAAAAATAAAGCTTTATGACAATTACTTTATTTGAAAATAATAATAATAATAATAACTTTAACCATATACAACAATCAATTATCTTAAAATGAAAAAAAAACGTACAAATTTGGAGTGGTGGGGTTTAACTCTTGACAATATTTGTTCATAACTACATAAGGTTTTAACAGGTAAAGTCAACATAATTTGGATGAAGACATATGTTGCATGCACCCTCTGTCCTCTGGGTGTTTCTCAAAGTTACTAGGAGAATCACCACTTATATCATGAACAGTGTATGCAAATAAGGCACAACTACCTCGGTGGGGAAAAAAACTCCAAAGCTCCGAAATGTCTACTAGGAAATAAAAAACATGCATTTAGGAGTAAAACATTCGACTGACTTTCGATCGTTAGCATTACCAATAAGAGATAGCATATACAGATTTCTGATTCAAGCAAGCTCATTTTGTTGCAGTTCCATTTCCTGTTGAATGTGGCAGTGGGTGGAAACAATGGGTTCATTTCAGATGATGCAATCAACAGAGGTGGAGACCCGCAGTATGCTAAACCTTGGGGCAATTGGATGGGACAGAATGAGGCCATGACTAATTTCTATGAGTGAGTATGTTTTAAGAAACACATATAGAGTCTATTATATTTCATTTCAATCAGTTAGTAACATTTAGCATAAGAGACTCTCCAGAAATATAGAAATAGTTAAATATATATTCGTACATATGTGAGCTACGTGTATAATAAAATTCGTAATTTTCTATTGTTTAAACCATGGATGTTTCACTTTATCACGACAATATACAGTGAACGGTGTTATCTATATGTTGTGTATGACCTGTCAAAATTAACTAGCCTTAGATTTAACACTGTATTAAGCTATTCAGTATTCACAAGTCTTTTAAAAACTCAGTGAATGTGTACCAAAATGTTATATTTTACTTACTCATAAAAATAATAAAAGATCACAATGGTGTAGGTACAAAAGACATGAGATATTTGTACTATTTTATGCCATTCATGGATGTAATGGAATGTAGTAAAGATTGTTGCTTGCTGGTATATGAAACAGAGTAATTAATTTTTGTCGTATTTATTAATGCAGTGATAGAGACGGCTGGCTGTGGAATTGGGAGGAACAGGAAGCCAATGGAGACAACAATGCCTTGCAGATAGACTACATCAGGGTGTACAAGAGGGATGACCTTCCACCAGAGCAAGAAAATGACTGTCCGTAGTGGGAAGACTTAGAAACTTATGTGGGAAATACAATATGATTTTAGTAATTGATAAAACGACAATAATACAAAGATAGCGGATAAGGATGGATTAGAATACCTTTTATTTTCTCAATAAATATTTTAGAAGTGTTTGTATGTATTTAACTTCATGGCAATATATATACCGCAGATATAAATATCTACATCAAATAAATGGCCAAAATAGACTACTTTTTCGGCCCAAAACCTGCCGCAGAATATATTAATAATTGTTAGAACAAAATTCTGAATATGACAGATTTTCAAATGGCAGTTAATGCTTTATAATGTTTAAAGAAATATTTTCATATTTGGGTGTTGTGCCTCAGAGCCTGCCTTTGTGTAGGAATTAAGTGCAATAGAAATCGAGAAATTTTTAATAGCTGGGCACATATTTCTCTGTCTCTATATTAGTACTGGTATAAAACCCAATTAATGTCTCAATAACAAGTGAGAAAGACATTAATTAATTAATTAATTTAGTAATGTATTTGGGGTTTTACGTTACTTTCTAGACTGCACAGGTCATATCACAATGGGTAGTTTTGTGGGCAGAAGAAACCAGTACATACAGTTGGTCAACGCTCTGTACTGTAAACTGTTGAATATCAGTAAGCAACTACCAACTTTCCCACACAAGGTCCAGGGTTTAAACTGCTGGCCTCAGAGGTAGGAGGCGAGTGTGTTACCACTGCACCACCGTGGCCCAAGGAAGCCAGTAAGAACAAACTAAGTTAAACAGTGCTTGGAGTTTGTTCAAATAAAGTTAAAATGATGTTACATACATTCTGTATACACACTGTTGTTAGTACTACAGGATTTATAACATCCATGGAAAATACTTTATAGCTATTAATGTAATAACTTTTCAACAAGTGTATAAACTTCAATTACCGAGATTCTGCACAATTATACAACAAAATTAGATGAACTATTACTCAGTTACACATAACCTGCTAATACTTAGTAATCCTTATTAGTAGTATGTTACTGCTCTGTTAATACTACTACTAAGCTAATGCTAATAATACTACTACACCAATATACAGTAATTGCTGACTACTAATTTAACAAATTTTAGACACAAGTGTATAAATCTTCATTAACAAGAACCTGTACAACTACTTTAACAAAATAAGTTAAGCTATTACCTAATTGCATATAATTGTATGTCAGTCTTAAGTGATCCTCATACCTACTAAGTTACTGTATATAACACCAACGATGCATTATTAGGTTATATAAACTACATCAGTTGTCCTTATACTTTTATAAGACATCAGGCTGGTTTAAACATTAAACCCAACTATTTAACACGGCCACAGTGCCCCTCCAGAATGGACCATGGCTATAAGTAAGCACATAATGCAATAAAATACACAGATGGGATAATAATATTTTGATTTTTAAGTTTATATAAAATACAAGAAGGCATCTTGTGTCAATGACTTAATTGCACCTTCAATTTAAAAAAAAATTAGCTAAGGCCCTGTAAACTTGAAATTACAAGTTAAGTACAGTTTCAGATGTTATATTTAGTTTACTTTGTATACTTGGAGTACTATATGGTATTTTGAGTTTAAGGTAGGGTGGCCATAAAATTAAGAGTTTAAGCGTGCCAAAGAAAACTTACGTGGTAAAAAAGGTGACCTTAATAGATTAATATTAGTGATAAGTTGTATACAAATTGTATATATAATATAAGTATGAAATGAGGTTGATGCCAAACCCACCAATACACAAACTAGGTTCTAGTTTCGAGGGGGGGGGGGGGGGGGGGGGGGGTAACAAGGAGCGAAATGCATCTGCTACCTCCTGGTAGATATTGTGATCTTAATCAACACATCTCCAGGCACAATCGGACATAATCCAGGTGCCATTACTTTTTGTATTTTGAAGTGATACATTGGAATTGGAAGCAAGGGTGGGACATGAACGCCTGAAGGTGTGTAGAGATATCTAGGATTGTGAAAGATTGATTCTGGCCAGGATGTTTTGGAGGTGGCGCCTCACCCTGGTGTCTCTTAGTGGAACCCAATGGGTTTTTCATTTTTTTATTTGAAAGAGAGGAGAATTCTCGTCACCAGGAGTTAACAGTAACTCCACCCTTACAGTGGCTCATGTAATGACTATTTTAATCTAAAAGTCAAAGGTTAAAGGTCAGTTTCAGTGACCTTGTGAAGGACAGAATGTATAAGTATAGTATGACAGATAGTATGACTAATTAATCCTAAAAACAATATTCCAAGAAGGGGCAGGGGAGGTATCTTTCACGTGCACAAGCAACATTAACCTCACAGCAATGTGGAATCTTTCTGTCTGGCCTTGTATATCCAAATTTGTAACTCCTAGCAACTCCCTTGGATTGGTTCTCTTTTGGCTATGAATAGGGTTTTGTTCTGATTTCTATTGCCTAGTATTTCTCTTGCATTGGTTCTCTTTTTGGCTCTGAATAGGGTTTTGTTTTGGTTTCTGTTTCCTAGTATTTCTCTTGCATTGGTTCTCCTTTTGGCTCTGAATAGGGTTTTGTTTTGGTTTCTGTTTCCTAGTATTTCTCTTGCATTGGTTCTCCTTTTGGCTATGAACATGGTTTTGTTCTGGTTTCTGGTATTTCTCTTGCATTGGTTCTCTTTTTGGCTGTGAACATGGTTTTGTTCTGGTTTCCACCTTCCAACTAGCTCTCTTGCATTGGTTCTCTTTTTGGCCCTGAATAGGGTTTTGTTCTGGTTTCTGGTATTTCTCTTGCATTGGTTCTCTTTTTGGCTGTGAACATGGTTTTGTTCTGGTTTCCCCTTCCAGCTATCTCCCTTGTGTTCGGTTTCTAAGACCGATCTTAAATTCTTTGTGAATACCACTAAGCCTAAGACAATACTCTGAACAGTTTTTGGGCAGAAACCTGAGACAAAATTCTCAACTTTAATCCTAAGCCCTGGCCAAGACCCTTTGTGAATACCGGCCCAGTACATTACATCTATGGAGTGTGTTTATCATTAATTTAAATTGTAATTAACTTTCTACTAAATTTGCCAAAACATTCAAACATAGAAAGCTTTATGAGGCAAGGGAGGACACTTCTAATGAAAATACTACATGATTGTTTTCACATGAGGTTATTATATTAAGAGAGAAGCAGACAAATGATCAAGTAATTCAAAATGACTCTATGTATGTCTGCAGATACACAAGTAGCCTAGAATCTGGGGGGTTTTAGATTCAACTTCCAGTTCACAACCGAGAGATTCTTGTCTAATTTCCTGTGACAATCACTTTTTCCGTGGGTACTAGGTGAGAATGCTTAAAATGCAGCTAGTAGAGGCTAATCATCCCTCACTACGATGTCCAGCTACTGTCATGATGTTCCGGAGTTTTAGACGTAAAAGAAACCAGTGCCATAGAATCACATTACAGAAACAACCTCTTAATGTCAAGAAGACAAACGCACATCTCTGTACAATTCAATGAAACCTGTTCCCACAATATGCTCTATATTTTGACTGGCTGGTCTGCTGTTCTTGCAATTTTATTTCCCTTACTAATTTCCTAAAATATATTGGTTATTAGCTTGGTGCTTGCTTAAATTAATACATTGGACATTAATATGATCTGACATTTATCAATGCTTCTTTGAAGGTCGTCCTGATTGGGTAATCCCAACCACAGTTCTTACCTTTAAAACTGATTTATTTTACACAAACATTTCAAATTTACTAGTATCAAGTCTTATTCAAAGGGGTTAATATTTATGCTAGCTGTATTAGTTAGTTACTGTTGCTTTATGTTTTTTTTAAAAAAAAACCCATAAAAATACAGCTCTATATGGTTACATAACAGTCCATAATGTGCTAATGCATGCACATATACAGTTTTACCCATACATGATAGTGGCCCTGTCATTAATGTGAATTGCACACAACGGTAGTAAATTATGTCCAAGAGACTACATAACTCAATGTGGTAAAAATATTACTCATAAATATCACTTAACAAAAGTTAGCGTAAATTACACAAGGATAAAATTATTAAACAATCACTTAAAGTAAGTTACACACAATTATTAATCATAGCATTCTACATAAAATAAATAAATAAATATTAAAAATTAAAATTACTTATGCATATAGCCCAGTAAAAGTTAACTTAAATAACAACGAATATCTACCGCCATTAGGTAGTAAAGGTAACTCGAATTGCCGTTTGGATTAACATTACTTATACTGACATAAATTCAAGTATACCATTGATGAATAGGTTAAGGTTAAAAAATTTATCTGCTCGTTTGAAACAGCAATTTTCTTCTTAAACTGTAGCATTAACATATCCTTTGAAATAATATGTACTAAACAGTTTACATACAACTAGCTTAGTCGCTTGAAAACTTTTGCCCCAAATTACCTAAAGTTGATATCCACAATGCATGAAACATATTGGTAAACACATTCCTTGAGGCAAGATAACCCTGGTCAAACAAAAGCTATTTGTGTTCAACCACTCTGACAGGTGGATTACTTCTCAGCATTAATCTTTAATTATAATGGTACTAGTGACTCTACTCTGCCCTGAAGGGGGCTTAAAACTTCAGACGAAAAGTAAGCTAGCCAAGTTTAGGGCTGTCATGAAAAAAGGTGAGGTCGCAATAAGCAATAACCTTTTACACTAAATCATAAATTAGCTTTAGTGTTCTAGTTGAATTTGAAAAAAATATGTGTCTCACAGTTGTTGGGATGTATGACCAAGGTTATAAACTCTCATTGCTCTCATCGCTGAAAAGTTGTTCTTGTTTATAGGGTTGGAGTTTGATTAGATGACTTATGATCTGTGTTCAATAATTCCATATGAAATTTTATGGCTCTTCAGTCATTTTGAGATCCACACTTACCCTTCTTACTTAAATGTGTTACATATGTGTATCAGCTTAAGATCCTGAATATAATCCCATTGAGTAATGGAATTTTGCATATCTTTTAGTCATTTGTGAAGACTTTAAAAACTGCTTTGTACTTATAAAATGGTAGAATACTTTGGTAAAATGAACGAATAATATATTTTACAATGAACGAATAATATATTTTTACAATACCGCAGTGGATATTACGGGCATTACTGTCCTTTACCGGGATTTACTCAGTCATTTTTGGTTGTGGTTTGTACTTTTTTGTCCTTAATGTTTTTGCTGTCAATTTTTGCATGTTTCCATTTCGTCTGTGGTTTGTAATTCCTTTTGATGCGGACTGTTACAGTCCTTCTTTGTATTGTTGGCCTCTTTGTACATTACCATAAGAGTCAAAACAGAATTCAGACTAGGTGCGATGTCGGCCTGCATGGACGTAAATATGATGGACCCACTACCAAATCCATTTTGTTCATTTATGTCAGGACACATAGAGTCACTTTTTGTGAAAAGGCATCTTTCAGGCAGCTTGCTCTGGTTCTATTGTCGGGTGATGTCGCTCTAAATCCTGGGCCATTGAAGTTTGGGTTTGCTAACTGCCGGTCCATTAGGAATAAAGGTCCAATTCTCTGTGATGAAATCCAAACTGGAAATTTTGATGTTTTTGGTCTCACCGAGACCCATATTAAAGCTCTAGACAGACCCTCATTTTTAAATGAGTTAACGCCTGAAGATTTTTCCCTTGTTCACACCAATAGAGAAAACAAACGTGGTGGCGGTGTTGGCTTTTTTATTAAATCTGCTCTTGATTTTAAAACCATTCATTCCCCTGAGTTCTCCTCCTTTGAAAATCACACTGTCTGTCTCACTCTTGATGGGCGTCGCTTGTTTCTTGGGGTCATTTACCGGCCCCCTGCCTCATCTGTAGTAAAATTTTTTGAAGATTTTCTGTCATATGTGGGTTTTTTGTCTTCCTTATGCCCCTCCTTTGTCATTTGTGGTGATTTTAATCTTCATGTCGACATTATGTCTCCAACAGTCTCTGAATTTAAATCAGTCATGGATTCTTGCTGTCTGTCCCAATACATTGATTTTCCAACTCACCTTCATGGTCATACCTTAGATTTGTTGATGGCTCCATCTGAGTTCTCTGCAATTTCTGATGTGAAAGGTTCAGGCTTCATTAGTGATCACAAAATTATCTCTTGTGTGGTTGACTTTCCATCTTTGGATACACCAATTCAGAAAGTTGTTACCTTCCGTCAGTACCATAAATTGAATATTGATAAATTCAGAAGTGACCTCCTGACTATTCCGTTTGTTAGCTCACCATCTGATGACATAGATTTATTGCATGAACAGTACATGTCTGGTTTGTCTGGCCTTCTAGATATTCATGCACCAGTAAAGACTAAACAGCTCATCAAACCAGCCCCAAGCTGGATAACTGATGAGTATAGAACTGCCAAGTGCATGAGAAGGCAGTTTGAGCGTGCCTGGAGAAGAGACAAATCCCCTGAAAATCGTTCCCGTCTTCGGCGGCAGATAAACAGATGTAACCACATCCTAAATAGAAACAAGGGGTGTTTCTATCGTGATCTAGTCAGTGAAAATTGCGGCGATAGCAAGAGGTTATGGCATGCACTAAACAGAACATTGAGTCGGTCAAATTCTACTGTCCTCCCATCCTTTGATGATGAAAAATCTTTAACAAACAGATTTGGTTCGTTTTTCATTGATAAAATTAAAAAGATTCGAGACACCTTTAAATACACCCGATCTCAGGTTCTTCATCCAGACAAGGAGCCGCCGACTTTCTGTTCCTTTCAAGCTGTCACTGAGACTGAAGTCCTTAAGTTTATCAAGGAATCCCCTTCTAAAACTTGCTCCCTTGATCCATGCCCCACTCACATTGTGAAACAATGTATTGACATTCTTCTCCCTTCATTGACTAAACTAGTTAACTTGTCCCTCAAAAACGGCATTTTCCCTAATCCTTTCAAACAGGCTATTGTCACTCCCCTCCTCAAAAAGTCCAACCTTTCAAAAGAGGATTTGAAGAGCTACCGACCAGTGTCCGGTCTTAGCTTCTTGTCAAAATTGGTCGAGCGAATTGTGGCTGCCCAAATTAGATCTCATATGGATTCTCATGATCTTGGTAATACTTTCCAGTCAGCCTACAAGGTGGGGCACTCGACAGAAACTGCCTTGTTGTGCATCAAAAATGAGATTCACTTATCTCTGTCCAAGGGCATGCCTACAGCACTAGTGCTACTCGACCTGTCTGCAGCATTTGATACTATCGATCATGACACACTCCTATCCTGTCTGTTGTCTAGATTTGGTTTTGCTGGATCGGCATTAAAATGGTTTAGATCCTATCTCCAGGATCGTTTTCAGTCAGTCAAGATTGGTTCTAGTCTTTCGAATTTGTTCAAATTGAAGTTTGGAGTCCTCCAAGGTTCTGTCTTAGGTCCCCTTCTGTTTTCCCTCTACACAACACCTCTTGGTCAAGTCATCAGAAAATATACCGGAGTCCGTTACCACTTCTATGCGGACGACACTCAGTTGTTCATTCACTTATCCCCTGATGATAGTCTCAAGTCTTTTGACCGTCTTAAATCATGTTTGAATGATATTCAGGTCTGGATGTCTGAAAACAAACTCAAGCTAAATCCTGATAAAACAGAATTCATAGTCTTCGGTGCCAAAGACAGACACAAATGGCTCAGTGACTCACTACCTGTCAATATCCTGGGTAATTGCCTCTCTCCCGCAGATGTTGTACGCAATCTGGGTGTTCTGTTTGATGCAAAGTTTTGTTTCACCAATCACGTAAATTCTGTTATAAAATCCTGCTTTATCAGCCTCAGGGACCTTCATCGTATCAGGAGGTTTCTTTCTGTGGATACATCAGTGGTGATTGCAAATGCTCTGGTCAGTAGTCCTTTGGATTATTGCAACTCTCTTTTTCGCAGTTTGTCATCCCGAAATACTACAAGGCTCCAATATGTTCAAAATGCGCTTGCACGGTTTGTCACTGGTGCTTCAAAGTACACTCACATTACATCCACCCTTAGGACACTCCATTGGCTACCCGTTAGACAACGTATTATCTTCAAAACCCTAGTTTTGGTCTATAAGTACCTCACCACTGGCCAGCCTAAGTATTTTGCACCATATCTCCCCTTGTACAAATCTGCCGTGAATACAAGACGTTCCAATCCCAAAAATTTGTTCCTTCTGGTTCCCTCTTACTGTCCTTCCATCCATAAATCAAAGGTCCATTTTAACAATAGTTTCTCATATGATGCCCCTAAGTTATGGACTGATCTTCCATATGATATACGCAGTGCTCCAAATCTCTCCAGTTTCAAAAGTCGACTCAAAACCTACCTATTTCAGAAATCATTCCCACCATAGCTTCTTACTACCGAACACCGGACCGCCTCCCTGGCAACGACTCGGAACATGTCTAATGTCTCATGATTTATGCCTTACGGATTGGATGGTGTGCCTTAGAATCCGTTGATACGGAGATTAAGCACCTGGACAACTGATTGATTGATTGTTTGATTTACAGCCCACTGGTATACCCATATATGGCCATTGGGACACATGAACATTCTTCAATTTCAGAAATCTTCTCTCGGGCCGTAAATTCTGATACTGCCTTGTCATAGATATTATATTCTGTAGTTACACAGACGGGACAGAAATGTATAGCTTGTATGTAGCTGCTAAAAACAATAAATGTCTGCCTATAGATCTGATTAAGGGTTAAAATGATCTGAAATATATTCTTAAAAGTTCTTTCCCTTTAAACTTTTGAAAGGATACCAATACTGCATATGCCACAGGTTTAGAATCTACAGAATCTTCATCAGAAATGAGGGCAGTCAGTGCCATACAGCCATCCATTTTGTTATTGCCTCCTGATACGTGTAATAAGTGCAAGTTATATTGGTAATACTGTGTACAAGGAAGGTAGAAAGGTATGTTGGCACACCTCGCACCTTTCAGGTTATGGATTCCATTCCTCGCTGGACCTCAAGTGGGATGAACAGTAGTTGCTAGTCCCTGCCTGGTGGCTTTTAATCACTATTTTTGTCTCCAGACTTTCATGAATTGTGGCCTAGTTTGATGAGTATCTGTCTGTTCACTGAAGTCAAGTGGCAGTGGGCTATGTTAGTACAAGGATGGGTGACCGCTTCAGTGCAATACTTGTGTCTCTGATGGCTTTGCGGCTCAGGCTAGTAGACTGAAACTCCTTTTGGCCATTCCACTTTTTTGGTTTCCAGACTTTGATGAATTGTGGCCTAGTTTGATGCATATATGCCTGTTTACTGAAGTTAAGTGGCAATGTACCATGTTAATACTGGGATGGGTGACCGCTTCAGTGCATTACTAATGTCTCTGATGGCTTTGCGGCTCGTGCTGGTATACACTAACCCCTTTTGGCCTGGTTCACTTGAGAATCATGAATTATGGCCTAGTTTGATAAGTATCTATCTGTTCACTGAAGTTAAGTGGCAATAGACCATGTTAAAACTAGGATGGGTGACCGCTTCAGTGCATTACTGATGTCTCTGATGGCTTTGCGGCCCGTGCTGGTATACCCTAACCCCTTTCGGTCTGGTTCACTTGAGAACCTTGGCCAACTGCTATTTACTGCTTTCCTCCATCTACCCATTGTGATATTACTGATACAAAGTGTGGAAAGTGATGTTAACCCCAATCAATCAAGAAATCAATCAAGAGAGAAAATATACAGAATAGTAAGTGCCCAATTGTTGACTGGTCAGTGATACACATTCTTTCTGTCACTCCTATGGCTTATAATAGAATTGGTGACATTCAACTGAATTTATGAAGTCTTAAATTTCATGAATAAATATTCTCCTTGAGTATGACATAAAACCATAGATTTGATCATCTGTGTGCCCTGACAAGTAAGAAAGGCACCTGTAGGCTACCTTAAGAGTCCCAATACTTATTGACAACTGACAATACTTCAAGAAATTGAGATCTATACGAGGATTAACTGTAGCCATTGTTGTCTAAATATTTATATTTGCTTGTGGAACATTGGGATTAATATAGACTGACATAATCATTGTGACAATAAAGGTGGCTAAACGTCATGTCTGGTGACATTTACACAATAATATCTTTAGTAAGTTATTCACAGTTTTACCTGAAAGTTGAATTATTTATAAATCCAGATCTGCTGCTCTTATATTGTTGTAAAGGTAGAGTATATAATATATGAGATATAGGTAATGAGTGAAAGTTATTAATAGTACATGTTTAATGAGTAGGTGTCAATTGAGCAAAAACATTAGTATGTATATTTAATTATCAGTCACAGAAGGCTGAAAATGCTACAGCAGACTATTGGTTCAATAGGTGTATATAAAAACACCAGACTAGAGTGCTAATTTTAGTTATTCATTACACAATAGAAAAGTCTTAAATGATAAATTACCTCATGTCATGTGTATGAAAAACGTTAAGTCTTCCAGGCACATCAGCTGTGTCATGTGTTATTAGTTGCTATTTTGTTATTAAAACAACAAGTTCATCACTCATGCAGTTGGATTTTTAAATGTAGATACCTATATATAGTACACTGCTAAACTTATATGCAAAAATATGGATACAATAAATGCTGCATTTTCATATTTTAGGATGGTCATTTTAGCTCAAGGGGTAGGAAAAAGAACTGTTGATATGTTGAACCACTTCTAATCTGGGATAAACACTAACAGAGAATGAGCTCCTCAAACCGGAAATTTGAGTTTCTATTACCCGAGAGTCAACGAGGGGATGACCCCAGGTCACTTCCAGCAGGTGCTTTATGGCACGGATTCATGGACCACACCACTGCTCATGGGATCTCTCATTGGAACAATTCCAGAGGTACTTACACAAAGAAGGTTGACCATAAATAACACACAGGCTACAAGATTATTGTTATTATTGTAAATAGATATTTAGATCATTGGTGTCGTCTGTTCATTCTTGTGTTCTAGCATTAATATCAAAAGACCATACCAGTGTCTATCTGAATCTTAAGGCTGACTAATGATAGATCAAACTTGTTTATGTATCATAGGTAACACGTAAATAATTGTTGTATAACTAACGATCAGATAGGGTTAACATAGATTATCTGAAGAAACTATTTTTGTTGTTATTTATGTCTGATTTTTAGGGAAGATGTTTTACTTTGACAATGACCAACTAAACTATAATTCCATTCTTTGGCAGTGACATTCAAATTTGTACAACTCACTGCAACTGTTTTCCATGTATTGTAGATGGAAAATACAATTATAAGCCCTTTCTTGTGTTTTCTGAGGGCTACTGGAATAAGGGAGATGTAGTTCCATTCTTTCCCAACGAGTTGCCTTATAAAATAGAATATGAAATAGAAATGCCATTTATTTAACCTTTGTTTTCCTAATTAAAGTCACCAGTATGGGTTGTAGTGGGTAAGTTATCAGTGTGCATACTAGTGTACATATTTACAACAGCTGTGCTATGGTGGCACATCAGAATATATATGAATATATATATTTATAGATACCTAATGTTTTTGTAGGTTGTCTAAAGAAATCCTATTGGTTGTTGTTTTCCCTCGGTTCTGTGGCGGCCATGTTGTACTATGGTTATGGGATAGTGGAGAAGTTCAGAGGCTTCCCAGTCACTGTCACTGTCTCAGTCAACCATGAGGCAGAGCTGACTTTTCCAGCAATCACATTCTGCAACAGTAATCCCATCCGTGCTTCAGCAGTGAGTGCAAATTGTATTTACATCAAAGAATGGGGACCCTGGTGGTGTAGGTGTAAATTCACTTGCTTGTGATTTTAATTGAGCTTCAAATCCTTCTCTCGACATGTATGAAGTAGCACACAGTACCCAACCAGTATCATCATTCAAATTGAAGCTATTTTCACCAGATAACAGTTTTATACAAGAATTAAATAATTCTTTTCATTCATTAAAGAACTAACTTGTTACCATTGGTTTCATTCCAATGAAACTGGCTGCAGAAGTCGCCCTTTACAACTAGGTGTTGTCGTATTATTTCTTATTTATGCAGTCACATATTTTTGTCTGTGCAGGTGCATTTAAATTCTTATACAGTCATACGTTTAACTGCATAATAGTGTCTCATAAAGGTATGTTAAGGTTGCTGGTATATATATATACATGTTACATGTTGCCTTTCTAGTGTGCTTAGAACGAGTCACACCTTAACACACAAACTCTCTGTCTGTATATGGTGGTTCTTTCATCAACTTATCACATCACATATAATTTCATGTAAGTAGTTCGTAGTGCGATCCTTTATATCCAAACTATTTTATTCTCTCGCAAATATAATATATGACCTTAATTCTTGAGCAATTTTGGGCTCCACAAGATCTCTAATATTGTTCATTGTGTGCACAACAGATGCTGCATGATGCCTACCTATCTGGTCTTCTTGGCATTGAGAGTGAGATTGATGACACTGGTGAAAATGGTGATGCTGTAGGGAATGGAACTGACAAAGATGTTGGAGGAACCGATGCCACAGTGCCAACAGAAGGCACGACACAATCTAATGGAGGGATAACGGAAGGAATGGAAACTATAGGTCCAAAAACAAAAAGAAGAAAGAAGCGCCAGGAACCATCAGGTAACTAATGGATTCATCATGTAGTTTATATTTTGTTTATAATTTATGTTAATGTAAGAATTCTACATGGTTTTTAGATTACATATAATATATAATTATAATTTCTGATAACATAACATATTTAGGATGCAATGTGAATCATATATGAAATATCTCCTAATTTCCACCAACTTTCACCAAAAAGCTGTTCACAGCTGTTAAACTTACCTTTGCACCTACAGCACACAGCACCTCAAGTAAAAACTTCAAAGGTATTTCAAGGGCTAGGTCACCTCAAACATTCTGCCTCAAATGAGAAATTGTCTTTATACTTTCAAAATACAGTTGTCACAATGATTGTAACAGCCCGAGGCTAGCGTAATAGCTAATAAATATTGAATATTTTAATTGGGACCTACAAACACTTCTAATTAACATTTTTGCAGATGAAACATATCCTAGCATCTTCCAAGAATATTGCTAAGTTGACTTACCTGTCAACAAACATCTTGCACACTTGTACAAGTCAGCCTTTAGAATTTGTCTCCCTGAAACATGTAAGATGGTATAGAAAAAAAATCTTCCGTCTGCGCTCACATAACATCTGATGGGGTTTGATCCCATCACTACAATCCAGTTTATCAAAATATTGTGTGGCTGATTATTGTGGTAATTGGGGACCCTCTTCCCAAACCAGTGTTTATATGTAACTACTTGCATATCTCATATTATTAGTGATCAAGTTATTTAGCTGTGTCATCTGCATATTGGATAATGCTATTAAGATATCTGAAAGTTCTAATATTAGTTTCATATGCTATTTATATTTACTGCTAAAATATTTCACAATCAGGTGGCAAACTGGGATTTCCAGCCAATATGGATTTGCATCAGAAGGGTAAAGATGGACTATGTTGTATATATTTCCAGGGTTCTGTGTGTATATTAATTCCATCAGGAGGTTATAGTTTTTGGCTCTGTTCATTGGTTGTCTGTTTGCCTCACTAATGAACAGATCTTTCTGAAGTTTTTTTTTCATGTAGTAAGGGCAGGCCAATCAAACTGAAGAAAGCAGTGATTAAATTTATAGGGAAAGAGCCTGATCATATTCTTGATACTAACAAATTGTCTAAGGCTCAATTTTCTGGTTCATATTACTCAAAAATAATGAGTGAATCTTTATTAAATTTTATGGGGTTGCACATGGCCTAAAGAAGCATTGATTAAATCTGAAGAAAGATCCGCATGATATTCTGGATACAAAAAAATCTTGAAGTTTTGAAAATGCCCTCTGACGGAGATCTACACTCTATGAGGGATTTCTAGTTGTAAATAATGCACTGGTAGAGTTACAACTATGTTATCTGTATAAATACAGATACACTTCTCGTGTACAATGTTTTACCCATCTGTGTGGATGCTGAGCTCTTATTGTATCCACCGGATAGCATCCAGTGGATACTATTGATCTCACTTCATTTCGCCGCCACCACAGTGTGTAGAGAGATTTCACCATTACCCCTCTAAAAAAATATAATAACTAGACTTCTCAAATTTGCAGTATATGTTCATAACCATAAAATCTTGCCAGGGAATATTTTTGGTCTCATTTTGAAAAACAAGATGGCCGCCACGGGCATTTTTTTACTTTCACCAAGGAGTTTTGTTGGCTCTCTAAAGCAAAGGATGTTATTGGTAGAGATCTAAAGTTCGCAGGATATTCTCATCATTACAAAATCTTGACTGGGAATAGTTTTGGCCTCATTTGGAAAAACAAGGTGAATGCCACAGGCGTTTCTTTGTCAGTGATGAAAAGTGTTATATCTCCCTTATTATTGGTCCTACATTTTTAGTATGTGAAGCCAACCTGCTTATAACTCGCTTATTATTATTGCAATGTGAAACCAACCAATAAGAAATCATGGGCTAGGAATCTTCTGATGTGGTCAGATTTAACCTTATGCCCCTCCTTCAAGGTCAAATGAGGATAGTCAATGTTAAAAGTGCTTACAACTCGCTTATTATTGGTCCTAGATGTTTGCAATTTGAAACTTACCTATAGGAAATCATGGGCTGGGAATATTCTAATGTGGTCAGATTTGACCATGGGCCCCTCTCTCAAGGTCTAACGAGAATAGTCAAATTTAAAAGTGCTTATAACCCATTTATTATTGATCCTAGAGGTTTGCAATGTGAAACCAACCTATAGGAAATCATGGACTAGGAATCTTCTGTTATGGTCAGATGCGACCTTGGGCCCTCCTTTAAGGACAAAGGAGGGTAGCCAAATTTAAAAGTGCTTATAACCTACTTATTAAAATGCTGTTTATATTCAAAACCATGTTAGTTGTCCTTTTACGTTGGATACATCTTACATCTGGCTACGGATGCGTCTTTGGTCAAATTTGTGTTTTGTTTTTACAGTGATTTTTTCCTGCTATGTTACATTTAGCTGTTTCCAGATCACTTATCATAAGTCAGAAAAAATGAATTGCAGAGGAGTTTATTTGTCTCTATAATGTTTAATTGTTTCTTACAAGGGGTAATCTTATCAGCACTAAGTTAAAATCGACAGAAAGATTTACCAATTGTCAAAAAATACAAACTATCTCCCAAAATTTCTATGTAATTTATGTTTTTGTCTGAAACACTTGTGAAAACAGAAACTCAAAATGTTTCAACGTGCACGATCAATGTGAAAATGGGATGCACAAATATCTTCTGTAAACTCTTCAGCTTTGTATCTTCAGGCCAAACCTCTTTCAAATAAGTCAATAAAAATCATATAAACTGATTTTGTGAAGGTTTGTCAACAAGCATTTAAAGCACATTTGTATTGTTGGAATATTTTCGTTACCACAGAACTAAATCATAAAAGGGAACAATTGGCACGACAAGAATGAATCAGCATACATGTTGAATTTATTTCATTTATACAATAACATAAAATGGCTTTTTTGGGGGTATCTGGTGTGTTATGTTCTTTGAATATACTACAGATTTTCTGGGCCAACCAAAAGCAGGGGCAATTAGAGTGAATGCCTATTACAGATAACCTATATAATTATCAGAATGTATTCTTGGGAAGTATGTGGGCAAGGTATGGGTAACAAATTCCCCTCACGTCTATCAGGTTCAGGGTTTGATTCCAATCAATCAGTCAATCAATCAATAAATAGATCATTCTTGTCACATTGCTACTAATATATTAGCACGCCATGTATGTTTTGTATATCTAACACTAGTGACTCTCTAGAATGTTTTCACAGCACAATTTGATCATTAACAGCCAATGTCTGGTCCCACTAAATATATTTATAGAGGGCATGATACATAAATTCTTAAAGGTTTAAATCATGTTTGAAATGATTTGGTTTTATTCTCCTTGATTTTTCTCTTGAAAATAACAAACCAAAAAGTCAGGAAATGTTTTATTAGACAGTCAACAGAAGACAAATGACAAAGGACGGGCCATCAAAGCTGATTTTGCTCTGAGCCTACAGTTCCAGCAATACGTTGCCGAGTTAACAGTGCCAGAGAAGTCTGCCATGGGCCACCCCATAGAAGACTTCATACTACAGTGCCATTATGGTGGATACACATGCAATGCCAGGTAGCAAAGACAATGAAGTTTTAAGGCCTGTATACACCAACAATTTATCCATTTGTTAGGTATCGCCAGAATAAACAATGAACTAAAAGTTAAAATAGTCACATTTTCCTCATTTGTGACCCAATTTCAAAAATATTTAACCATTTTATTCAACATATGTTTGGTCCAAGAGTGGTCTAGGGATACTTATATAAATACTTGCAAGCCATAATAGGCCAAATCTGTCATTTGAAATAATTGTTGCATGTTCTTTTGCAAGGGTTTGTGATAGTCTGGTTTCCGCCGACCCTACTCTGCAATATAGGGTCGGGTATCGCCCACCATCTTGGGTACTGCGCTTCAGTAGTTACCTAACTAAAAAACGTGCACCAGTTTAAGTGCTGTCGATCTTCTATTATCACCCAAACATGTATTTGCTTCTAAACATTATTGTCATTTCAAAATATTTTTAAGTTTAATTCACAATATTTGATGTTATAATTTCAATAATAGATGTTTAAAATGTTGTTAATACATACAAAAAGCATATAACTAATTAAAATAATGATCGAGATTTCCCGATAATGACAGCTAGCAATGATGTATTCAAGGCCATCATGGCCGATACCAGTCCCTTTATTGTTAAAGGTAGCTGGTTCCCGTCTAGGGTTTGTGAATGCGGCTTGTGTGAGACCATGCTTTGTTTGAAGGGACATGAAATAACCTTTTTTCGTCAGGTGCCCATAACTTCCTCATATGTGGGATTGTGCAATTTAATAATCATTTCCCTCTGTTAATTGATTCAAACAAAAATTATGATTTACAAGCATATCCACCCTAACTTTGCTTTCAATGGTTTCTCTCCGTGGCGCTGACCCTTGCTATGTCTCAGGTTTATGACTATAGCTTTCTGTTTCTCGTGCCTAGAGCCTGTATTTAGATGAAGATTAGGTGCTATAAAATACTATTAGAATTAGAATGATACCAAAGCTTATATACGCAACCTTGTGGAGCTTAAGAATACAACAAAAATAATGCAGTTGTAAAAAATTAACACTAGCCACACCTGCTGCCTTATCCGCAAGTTCTGCACAAGGAAAATTGTCTTTCTTTTACTATATCATTTGGATTTTCTACTACAAGGCACCTCCACATATTGTGTACAGCAGTCCTGCATATGGAGGCACACACTAAGGTGACACCAATAGAACAATGTCTGGATGAGAAGTATGAAATAGCAATTCTCTTTATATTGCAGTGACTTTTACTCATTCTACAACACCAAATATGGAAACTGCTTTGTCTTCAACTCTGGTTGGGAAGAGGGAACAGAATTGGAGGTGTCCAGAACTCCTGGACCAGAGTATGGTAAGTGATATCAATAAGACATTAGACAATGAGGACAAGACGACCTTGGACCTTTGGTTTGTTAGACAGATGCTTTTATTATGATGGTTTAAGTAATAAGATTGTCCAGAATATTGCTCCTCACCAAAATTGCCACACATCACCTTTGCACAAAACAAATTAAAGGCAAAGGTTATGATACCAAACAGGAGTATTTATGGAAGTGACGAGATAATAATCAGTTAAAAATAACCATAACATTTCAAGTATATTTGGTGTGATAGAAGCCTAAAGGACGTTTCAATGACTAAGTGTAATATATATTGTGTCTCTGATAAACTATTGCAAATTGAAAGCTATTCGCAAGAAAATGTCACAAGACACAGAAATTCAGTGTCTCCTACTGAAATGTACCTGACACCAAAATGCTCTGCGGCAATAATTGGCACATTTTCAACACAAAATCCTTATTTGCACTTGATCCTGTGCCTTATAAACATAGAATTTTGTTTATTAAAAGATGCATCGACAAAAGTGAAAGTTATAAATAGACTTTACCCACACAAAGTCCAACTTATACCCCTGTTCCATCACACGACGAAGGCTCCTGAGTAAGTTTTTTTGGAGGGAATCAGTTTCCCGAAAATTTGGAGTCCTAGGCAGTCGGCTTGAGTCTGTTGGGTCAGTTGTGGTCGGTATAAATATCAAACATATTTTCCATGATTTATTATTTTCCATGTCCTCCTCAGACCCACATTTACACAATCCTATATTGTCTGAGGTGTCCTGCGACTCTTAATCCTAACAAAACTAAAACTAAAAATGCCCTAACTTGCCTCTGAAAATTTCTACCATTGAATGTGGCATCTTGCTGTCTGTATAGAAAAGTAATTAATAATTAGATCAATCAATCAAGGGATTGATTGACCACAACAAAAACCAGCCATTGCTGTCTGATGAAATTATTTATTGGTCCCAGGAGGGCTGCGGTGTCCTCAGACCAGTCTGAAATCCATTCGGTATATCCCAGACAGGATCAGGGTTGAAACCGATCACAAACATGGCTTAATCACTTCTTAGTCGAGGAACGATCGTGACTTGTCTGAGGACATCTGATGCTTCCCAAGGCGTTCTGAGGGCCATCTGGGCTTAATCCCACACCTTGATCCAGATTTCATTTTCCCGCCAATTTTTCAGATTTTTTCACCGACTCTCAATGATTAAGAATTCGCACATTGCATTGGGGATTAATCCTTTGGTGGAACCGGAGCATAATGAATCTTTTAAGGTGTGATAATATAGTTTCTGTTTGTAGTCACTGTCCCAACTTCGAGGGGTGGTGATCATTTAATTTGAAATATATAGGTAAAAGGGTTTATTTTTACCTCGCTCGCTCAATTCGGCCAATATTAATTTCACCTATAATGGTATGGTCCATATCCGGAAATTCACAAATGTTGTTGATTACAACCCACTGTTCATTAGTTCTTTGTTTGTTCTGTTTTGTGCCAAATTTAGGTGTATTCCAAGCTATGGATGGTAATAGTGTTTTTGCAAAGGTAAATGTATGTTAGATGATATAAATATATGTATATCAACATATCAATTATAGAGTTTTAATTATTTTTTACAAGTTTAAAGTATTCTGAAAAATAAAATTACAACAAAACGAGTACAACCTAAAATCAATGATGTAAAACAATAAAAATACATGGTGACTATAATTCAGGTATGGATAATCTGAAAAGAAAGGATAATTAGACGGATAGTAAAGGAATGATAAGAACTATGGGAAAACTTGAGCTTGAATCAGCTGCTAATTATTGCTTTCGCCTAATTTGCGAGCTAATATACCCAGGCAAGCTGATACTTTGGAAGATAGGTTACTCCTTTCATCTATTTACACAAACAGAAATCCATGGTTGTGGTTCTGGACAAACAAGATGAAATAACAGTAGCTGCTTATCGATTGTGTCTTTATCACGGTCCAGTCCTTCTTACACATCAATATATTGAATGCCTAATTATTATTATTATTATGGGCAATAAATTTAAAGCACTCAGAAATCTCTTGATTAACAGTATACAAGCTGTATTCACAAAAAAAGGTTTTTGGTGCAAGATAAGCCAAAACATAAACAAGCCGTCATAAGGCCTGACTATCCCGAATATATGGCGTGAAATGGGACTCATCATTCTGCTTGTGAAGGTCCTATCCCCAGGTCATCCTTATGGTTGTGGAATCCCTATGACTCATTGTGCTTTGAGTTTGTGTGGAGTTATTTTCTTGAGGCTGTTGGCCAGGTGTAAAAATGCAAGGTAAATTTAACTAATCGTCCCCTCTTCTCATTTAAACTGGGACAAATTGTATGGCTTACCTATATTTTGTCATAATGCAATACACGTTCAATTGGTACATCACAGTCACACACCCCCCCCCCCCCCCCTTGTTACAGCTACAGTTATACCATGGCCTGAGTTTAATATACAAATATACACACATCAGCTGATTATAGACATGGGACTGCACTCATTAAATTATCGATATCCTACAACATAAATCATAAGGAATTTTCAGGACACTGCAAATTCCCTCAACATAAGACCAAGATTCAAACCCTTAACCTCGGGGGCATCGCCACTATCAATCGCTCACACACAGATATCTCTTTGTTCAAGTATATTTCAAAGGATTAACGTTTCGCAATTTAATGTACTGTTTTAGTCTGTAACCCAAAAAGATGTCCAAATGCTGTTAAAAAATTTCCAAATGCTGTTGAAAAAAAACTACAGAAATTGCTTCAACATATACTATCAGGGTTTCGTTTTTATTTAGCCATACATTAATAAAATTTAGTTCAAATTCTCCTAAAGTGTTCATTAGCTATGAACCTATTTGCCGAGGAGGATATGTTTTCGGGAGCATTTGTCTGTCTGGCTGTCTAAAATATAACTCTAAAAGTTAGAGATAGATTTTGATGATATATTAGGAAATGTGCACAATGGCACAAGGATCAGATGATTTGATATTTGATTTTATCCAGTTCAATGTTCCGACCCAGGAGTTTTTGAGGGTTCTTTTATCATTGTGAAATAGGGCCTTTTTCTGTGTATGTATATATATCTCTACAATAAATCAATAGATTGCTTTGCAAAAAAAATACAGGACTTTCCCCCAATTCTGTCTACAATATACAAAAGGCTGATTCAGATCCTAGGAACATTCAGGATACTATGAACCAGGGAATGAAAATAACAAGGGTGGAAATGAGCTGCTGGGCAGATATTTGTGCTCTTGGAGTGGTTTTCTAGTTTACATTATAAGTCATGTTTGCATGTTTATTTTTGTGCTTTGCTATGTTCCATAGCTTTATTTTATCCTAGGGATATATACCATAAAAATCCACGCTCTACGGAAATTTAGAACACAAATCCTGGATTTAGATCACGAAGGCGTAGCCGGAAGTAACAGCCATAACTTCGCGAAACTATAAGTGTATGGTGTTTTTGGTCGATTAGCCAATCAGAAACTCTGTTACATCGCCATCATGTTAGAATTGAACCTTCTTTTTTTCCTTCACAGGATTAGAAGTGATATTTAACATTGACCAGAATGAATACATTGGGGAGTTCACGTCAGTAGCAGGTATGGCTCATCATTTTCACTGAAGACACTGATAGTCATTTTTTTCTTGAATATAATAAACTATTTATAAATAAGTTACTGCATTCACAGAGTTAAGTAAATATTTTTCAGCACAATAATTAACACATAATTCACATTATTCTACTTTCAGTACATTTTAGTGTTTTATGTTGCACCTAATATATTTATTATTTCCATTATGATGAGCAGTTAGCAGGGTTAAAAGGTTAGCAGCAACCATTACATACCATTGATCAAGGTTCTATGTCGCAAACCTCAAATTAATGGCAAGTACTTAAGTACTTAAGAGATAGCATATAACTGACGAAATAGACTAGCATAAATCAAATAAATAGCTTCTCCTGGTTTGGTGTTGGTAAATTTAAACTTACCCTCGTGTGAATAAAATCACTTCCCCCCAAACAACTGGTGTAAGTGGTTGTCACGTGAAGGATATGCTTGAGACACACCCTGGGAATCTTGTTTACCTGAAGTCTTCAAATAAGGAATGTGGAGACCTATTACAGTGTAAATTTGCCACTTACTTGCAACTAGTTCCTCTCTCTTATGTCCTTTGAATTATTTTTCCAACCAGTCTACATAGACAACTCAAATTATGGAAGGTTGGTGTACTTTTGGATGAGATGCACATTTCCAGCCTTTATAGCATGGTTACATACAATAGGTGGATTAGAGGCTCTGAGCCCTCAGACTAAAAATACATTCAGACATGACAAAATGTTTATGAAAAATAAACTCACTATTATTAGGCGAAAAAGTTTACTTTTTCATGGAAGCTCATTCTGTAAAGAGGATATGATGGAATAGCCAAAGTGCGTGACACTTTAAACCATAATTATCAGATTCACGGTCATATCATGTTAGACTGTCATAAAATGTTACAATTTCTATTTTTCTTTATAATAATATTGTCAGTGCTATTCCGTAATAGGAGTACGGCTAGTAGTACATGACCAAGACTCCATGCCATTTCCAGAGGACGAGGGGGTCACCTTCCAACCTGGAGCACTGACTTTTGTGGGACTTAGAAAGGTGAGGTCATAGTTTTTCATTGTTACCCCACCAAGGAGTTCTCACTTTTATGACTGTATGTTTCTCAGTTTGTCTGTTTGTTAGCGGGATTACGTAAATACTACTGGTTTCTTCTTGATAATGCAGATGTTTGTTCTAATGATATTAGGTAGTGACAAACACTTAGCATTCATATGACCAGAACATTATTACATGACCAGCTTGTACAAATGCAATGTAGCTGTATGTTCTAATTGCACTGCATAATGAAAAAACGCATTACCTTCATATGGCCAAGTTGTACAGGCCAAATGCAGATGTATTCTATAATGATATTATGTAATGCAAAGCACATAATATGCAAATGGCCAAATTGTACAGACTGGATACAGATGTGCGTTGTAATGACATTAAATAAAGAAAGCAAAATCCAGTCATATAGAAAAAATGGTAAAGTCAGTACATACATATTCACGCCTCATGAAATAACCCAAGTAAGGGAATGGCTTATATGCAGGTGAAGAGTGACATGGTGAGTAAGTCAAAAGGAAATTACACAAAATACAATGCACAATAAATTTTGACGTTTGTGTTTTTGTTGGAAGGAAACAATTGAAAGAAAGGGCCATCCATATGGGAATTGTACTGATATATCTGACGAAAACAGTGAATACTCTAGTGTCTATGAGGAATTCTTCCCTGTCAGTTACACCACAAAGGTATGGTTGAATCATTTTTATAAGAATCTTATGAATCTGGTCTTTATTAGATACACATTTTTGGCATTCATATTTTCCATATGTTATTATCAGTTTATGGTTTGTTGAGCTCCATATAACTAGTTTTTTTTGAAATTGTGAAGCTATGTTAATTTCATTGTGTTTTGTCAGTGTTTTTCTTAGCTGGGTAGAAATACTTTTCCAGATATCAGTGATTTACTCATTCCTCTGTGAGGATAATATGCTTCACTGAGGCTTCATGATCAGTTCATGTTTAATTGGATGTTTAATCTACAGGAAAAGTACATTCTATAATAGGCTTGTTTGTATCAGTTTTAACTGATACATATGTTTAATGGGATTCTGCTTCAGCTCATCTTATTAAAGATGAGCTTTTTTTCTGTGTGAACCGGGATTACCAGAGGGAATCAGGATGTTTTTTTTCCAGCAGAATAATAATACTTTTTTACAGGAGATTCTAAGTTGCATGACTAATCGAGTAGAGGAGACTCCGTGGAGTTTTTGTATGGTAAAGAGACTCAAAAAAACCCCCACCACCTCACAGCAGAGCCAGTTGAGCAGTAATAATGTACCCATCTAAGACCGGGGGACAGGTCTTTATTGGGAAGGCTTGTAATATTTGGGTGTTAATCACTTCCTATGGAAGTGCAGTGTATATGAGATCCCAAGGTTTAATTTGTATAACATAATTGAGAACAATTTTCCAAATTTTCAAAAAAAAAAAAAAATGTCTTATAAAAATAACGTTAAAATTATTCTGAAATCGTATGAAAAAGAACTTGTAAGTTCTATTTGTGATTCATGGCAGATCAGACAAAATGTTATTGCCAAGTGATTACATTTTAGGTTGTATTTATTGAAACACTCTTATGTTGAGAAACTCAAGCTCAGATATACACTGTACTTTCCTTTTTTCTGGGAATATGTATATTGCTGAACTCCTGTAAACAATTAGATATTGTTATTTATATTTTGTTCTTTTTTAGTATGTCAAAGCCTGTAATATATTGCCTATTTATAACTCTCATACAAACCACTGTTATTAACTATTACCTTACAAAAGTGACATATAAGTCCATTGGTGTTGGGCAAATTGTTTTCTGTCGTATTTCATTATTGTACAATTGTCAATATTTGCAAGTCACTATAATACATAACTAAATATAATAAACATAATATCAGCTTTAGAAACATCTGGGCTTTGTGGGAATGCCCTTTCGTTCATCTATGAAAATACTTGTGTTTATTTTTCATAAAAAATATTTCCCTGTCTGTATTTCCTCCTCTATCGAGAATATATGGTCTTTAGTTGATAATACAATTTCAAGGCATAAAGATATACCTGTGGTATTTTTTTGTTTTATATTTAAAAACGCTGTAACTCCTGTCAGTTTTCGGTGGGGGGGGGGGGGGGGGGGAGGCTCAGTAGTACAGTGGGTAACACACTCGCCTTCCACCTCTGAGGTCTACAGTTCAAACCCCAAACTCTACGTTAGAAAGTTGGTAGTTACCTACCAATGCCTAGTAGTTTACAGTGCAGCATCTTGACCAGCTCATATGTAATGGGTTCCTCTGCCCTTAAAATACCTGTACATACACGTACATACTATCTGTATATAACCTGTACGATACATTGAAAGCAACATTAAACCCATAAAATCATAAACTTGTCATTTTTCAGGCATGTTTGAAGACGTGTGTTCAGAAAAGTAACATAGACAGCTGTCATTGTGCTGACTCCAAGTATCCAATATATGGAGAAGCTTTTGGTTACAAACGGGTTCCAATATGTGACCTCACCAATGATACACAGAGTAAGTGGTTTGCGAATAAGATATATAATGCATTCCAGGGTTTTCAGCACTTGTTCAGCATCAAAATTAACATTAATTTTACCAGTTAGTGTATTTTGTGGCCAATGTAGGTTATTCTGTTTAGAACATTCAGCTAGCCACTTACAATATTCTGTGACCAATGCAGAAGATTTAGTTTATGACATTCAGTTAACCAGTTACTGTATTCTATGACCAGTGTTTTTGTGTTGAGAACATTCAATTAATCACTTAGTGTATTCTGTGGCCAGTATAGGCGATTGGGTTGAGGACACTTTATTAATCACTTAGTGTATTCTGTGGCCAGTATAGGCGATTGGGTTGAGGACACTTAATTAGTCACTTAGTGTATTCTGTGGCCAATGTAGGTGATTGGGTTGAGGAGACTTAATTAATCACTTAGTGTATTCTGTGGCCAATGTAGGTGATTGGGTTGAGGACACGTAATTAATCACTTACTGTATTCTGTGGTCAATGTAGGTGATTGGGTTGAGGATGCTTAATTAATCACTTAGCGTATTCTGTGACCAATGTAGGTGATTGGGTTGAGGATACTTAATTAATCACTTAGTGTATTCTGTGGCCAATGTAGGTGATTGGGTTGATGGCACTTTATTAATCACTTAGTGTATTCTGTGGCCAATGTAGGTGATTGGGTTGAGGACACTTTATTAATCACTTAGTGTATTCTGTGGCCAATGTAGGTGATTGGGTTAAGGATACTTAATTAATCACTTAGTGTATTCTGTGGCCAGTGTAGGCGATTGGGTTGAGGACACTTAATTAGTCACTTAGCGTATTCTGTGGCCAATGTAGGTGATTGGGTTGAGGACACTTAATTAATCACTTAATGTATTCTGTAGCCAATGTAGGTGATTGGGTTGAGGATACTTAATTAATCACTTAGTGTATTCTATGGCCAGTGTAGGCGATTTGGTTGAGGACACTTAATTAGTCACTTAGCGTATTCTGTGGCCAATGCAGGTGATTGGGTCGAGGACACTTAATTAATCACTTAATGTATTCTGTGGCCAATGTAGGTGATTGGGTTAAGGATACTTAATGTATTCTGATGTATTCTGTGGCCAATGTAGGTGATTGGGTTGAGGATACTTAATTAATCACTTAGTGTATTCTGTGGCCAATGTAGGTGATTGTGTTGAGGCTGTATTGGAACTTTACAAACATGGAGAGCTGAAGTGTGACTGTCCCACAGCATGCAGGTAATGTACTCACTGATGACATGTAGAAATTGAAAAGCCAATGACACAATGACATAGGTCATCTCATAATACTGTGTAAGTTGAAAGTTTTACTATTCTTTGTGTTAGCTATGTTGGCTAATGAACACTCATAGCGAAAATTACTTCATAGTGAAATTTAACATTTGCATGGATATCTTAATTGGAAACGAACCAATAGTGAAAATTAAGTCTAGTGCATTTCCTGAGAATTGGTGAAGTTTTCTTCCAGCTGAAATATCTATTTATACAGTATGTTATAGTTTTCATCTATTGTTAGGAAATGCAAATATATTTAAAACATGATAGAACTATATTTACTGGTGCTTCTAGGTTTACCTAATCATTACTTCAAGATCTGAGTCTCTGCATTTTGTATGAACAATGGTTTACTACAATAATGGACAGAGAGATTTATGTTTTTATAATTTAATTCCATGAAAACGACGTGCTATTTGTCATTCTACGGAATGTATTTAATGAACAGATATAAAAGTATATTTCTAAAGCCTGACTATTTAGATTGTTGGAAAATTACTCAATCTTGTAAAACTAGATAACTTAACAGATGGTAATAAAATTTTGTTATACGATGCTGATAATATAAGTGTGCATTTCCAATGCAGATACCAAGCACTTCATCTAACTTAGTGCTTTATGACCTAATATAGTCTTTTATGACTCTGATAGTTTTCCTGTAAAATTCCATGTTAATGTAACTACTAATCTTTCATGGATGATTTGTAATTTATCATAAATGGATCTGTAAAATTAAGATACTGGAAATGATCCCAATTACAGTTTGGCAAATAGTTAAAATGTTAAATTGTCAGATTTTCCAATGTTATATGGGTTGATAGTTAATTGCATATGTTCAATATGTATTTTGTTTTGTATTGTAGTGAGTCTCTTTTCACCACTGAGATTTCCAGTGGTCTCTGGCCAGCCAACCAGTACAAAGATGGTCTCTTTAGTGAGCTCTCTGACACTAGTTCTAAGGTAAAGAAGTACTCTTTATATAAATTCCCCAGAATGTCACCCAGATGGTTTCAATCCATATCAGTTATGGGATACAGCATTGTTATATTTATACACTAAGTATTGTTGATTTGTTATGAATATTGTTCCATATCTGCTGCACTGTTTGCTTAGCATGTCAGCAATTAATTGTCACTTGGGTTTTAGGTTTTAATCTCATTCAGTAGTGTACAATAACAAGAGCAATTGGAGACGAGCCGAGTAATATACTTTGCAAAACATTTTGCAAAGTAATAAGCTGAAATAGCTATTAATCAGAGGTTTAAATCTTTTACTATATCAGAAAAAGGAATACCCACAAAATACAAACCTGTAAATGTAACTGACTTTCCAGGCTCAGCTTGTTATCAGGGAAGGAACATATCACGAGAACTTTGCCAAAGTGATAGTTTACTATGAAGAATTTAACCTTGAGGCCATTAAAGAAATACCATCATATCAAGTAAGTTTGCAGCATTTACTATAGTTTATTTCACAATCTCAATAATGGTATGCAGGAAATAGACATGTTTGACCTCATACTTTGAGTACATGCCTAGTTTACTTTACAACATTTGGTCTGTGTCATGCTAACAGATTCATACATTTATTTGGCATATGGTTGGTTGATCCAAACATCATATAAAATGAATGCATAGATAAGTCACAGTAAGGGTTTTATGGTTAGGTAGTCGAAAAATTCATATAACATGAATGCACCACCAGAACGTCAAAGTTGGGATTTTATATGCTGTTCAACAACCAGACTCACTTAGCTACGGAGTTGGTTGAACTCACAGAGAGGAGATTCGCAAACTTGATGATCACAAGGCTACCAAGGACCCCTGTCAGTGATAATCAGAATGAAGGAATTTTAATTCATTCCTTGCTTCAGAAAATGATTGAAACGTATATCTTCACTTCTCAATTTTATCATCAAATGATCAGGTAAACTGTCATATGTTTGGATATCCGTGCTGTTAAAAGCAGATTTGAAAGATTGAATACATTGTTTATATATTTACCTTATACATGGTATCATTAAAAACAATAGCAAAAGGCTGCTTTTAAAAATATAACAAAATTTGCATATATTCACAGTGGAAGACATACTTGCTTCTCACTTCACGGGTTATCGAGTCCAATATTAGCAAAATCATTACCTGTGAAACTTGGCAGTTGGCTCCCAATGCAGGTTACTTTATTTATTTATTTGGGGTTTTACATCGCTTTCAACACTGTACAGGTCATATCACGACGGGTAGTTGGAAGGGCAGAGGAAACCAGTACATACAGTTCGTTAGGGTTCTGTACTGTAAACTGCCGACCAACTGCAAGCAACTACCAGCTTTCCCACTTGAGGCCGTGCCGGGAATCGAACCCCAGCCTCAGAGGTGGGAGGCGAGAGTGTTACCACTCTGCCACCGTGGCCCCCCAATGCAGGTTACAGTGCTGGGTCTTGTCCAAGAAGCAGACACTATTACCACCCCTAAAACCAACTCTGTTAAGAGAGTAACCTGAAATTTGAATGAATCAAACCACTAATTGCTTTGCAGTTATATCTTTAAATTACAATTAATGCTTTTGTTTATGTTTTGATGCTGTCTATCATTTCAGGCTGGACAGTTTGTGTCTGACATTGGAGGAATACTAGGCTTGTTTATTGGATTTTCTCTCCTCACAATCATGGAATTTGTGGAACTATTCATAGACTTAATGGTGAGATTTCATCACTGTTAAAATAATGCATTATTTCTCTGTTTAAATAACAGCATAGATGTTGCACTGGTAACACATAATAAACTATATAAAACTAGGCAATATACAAATGGTACACGTGTTGTCACAATATTATATATGCGATAGTATCACGTGTATTACAATATCAGGGCTGGTATTCACAAAGGGTCTTAGACTTAGCCAGGTCTTAGGCTTAAATCCAGTCTTAAAGTTAAGACTTTTGTCTCAGCTAAGTTTTGTCTTAAAACCATATTCACAAAGGGTGACCTAGCTAAGTCCAAGATTATCAAATAACCACAGTGGTTTTGTTGTCATGTGACCTTTCTTTTCTACTCAAACTATACTATTGGTGACATATATTCATCATTTAATACATTTTATCTAAGGAAAAGTGCTGTTTTGAAATGGAAAACTTTGTTGCCACATATAAACTTCCCAAAGACTCCTTTAGTGAGGTGTTCTGTATAATTATACTTTATTTACAGCCTTTTCAAATTTTGAAGTGGAGAAAAGTTTATGGCGGCCATATTTAAGTCCTCTTTACAAAATTTAAGCCCACTACCAACCAGTCTTAAAGTTGAGCCCTTGACTAAGCCTAAGACCGGTCTTAAATTCTCTGTGAATACCACTAAGCCTAAGACAAAAGTCTTAGCAGCTTTTGGGCAGAAACTTGAGACAAAAGTCTCAACTTTAAGCCTAAGCCCTGGATAAGACCTTTCGTGAATAATGGCCCAATTGTATTATAATATCAAGTGTATCACAGTATCATGCGTTATGCTTCAGTCAGTAGAAAACTGAACAGTTTGCATTGTCAATAGTCAGACATTTAATCACAGATGAACACTAAAATTACTAGTCATATAATTTCAAAATTGAATTCTTCTCTTATGTTTAATACTCCATATCTCAGTTGCACTTTGTTTCTCAAATAAAGGTTACACTTAACGCGCGACAAATTAATAAAAAGATATATTTTAATCAGAAATGGACTAAATTGTGACATTGGCAACATTGAATTTTTGCAGAAAAATCTCTTTATGCAAGAAAATAAGGAAAAATAAAGAAAATATGTGTTATTTGATATTTGGAACCTCTTCTTGAAATGAAGTACTGGGATACTACTGCTGTTACTATTACTATTGCTGTTATTGTTACTATTATTTTTACTGCTGCAACTGTTACTATTACTATTGCTACTACTGCTGCTGCTACTACAACTACTACTACTGCTACTCCCTCTACTACTGACTTATGACATTGGTATTTTCTGATGATTCTTATCATTGTTATTTCAGGTGCTGTGTTGTTACAAATGCTGTGGCAAATCACCTACAGCCCCATCTATTACTACTACAACCAGTGAAGATTCCTCTCAGTCAGATGACAGGAGGCGAATGTTTGGCTGGTCCCCACCTCCAAGTTACAACAGTCCTGTGAAAAAGAACACCAGCAAGACTCCAATACAGAACTTCAAATAATTCAAAATATACTACTAGGCCAAATCACTAGCATGGATCTTGGATAACGTATCCACAAACTTCAAGTTATCATGCTTTAAACAGAAAACTGGGGGAATCAAACAAAGAATTTACCTCATCTATTTATCTTTATGTAACTGTTAATTAACTGTAAATACACCTTTTTAAATAGGATGTAAAGTTTACACAGAAAACTTAAAAAAAAACTAATCTAGTTTATCTATTGAATCTGTTATATACGTTTTAACTGGAGAAGAGACTTCATCTTACCATGCACCCGAAGAGTGTGCTAATGAAATTTAAGTTTGAAGTAAGGTTTCAAAATATTAAAGTAATATAAAAGAATGAAAATAGCAGCAATTAAGGTGTTCTACACCAGGTGGTTGTTTGAATCAGGCGTTATTTTTCACCCAGGCTATCTTTCGGAAAGTTATGGCAGCTGAAAAAGTAGGTAAAAAGTACTGATAATCTGACTTGACATTATGCATTTATTTGTTATTATTTTAACTAGTACACTAATAATATTTTTATATTAACCTAACCAATAACACAGATATTATTTATGCATCAGTAACAGCAATAACATGTAAAGATAATATTAACTGACGTCATTGCATTGTACAAGATCACTGGCAGAACATCTTTCTGTAATGATAATGAGTTACTTTAAGCCTTACCTTAAAATGAGAATATTATATTAGTCACTAAAAATGAAAAAAAAATATAATGTACATGTTATATTTTAATTATTCTGATAAAATATAATTCCTGAATTAGCGATCTTTGTATAATATTGAATATTGTTGTTTTATACGTATTAATATGTTCAGGAATAGGTTCTACTTAATTCTTCATGTGGCTTTAAAATGTGAGCACAATTACAGAAAAGCAATGAAAGTTTTGATGTGTTCAAAGTTTGCATATTTTATGAAGTTGGTTGTTGTTGTTGAGTAAATGGACATTAGCCTTGTCTTAGGCTCTGTGGCGTTACATTTGGTTAACAGCATTTCTTAATAATGTGAATTTTGTTGCCTGAAATAACATATATATCAAACAATACTGCTTGAATAATAAATCCTGTGGAAACTGAACTTATCCAAAGGTTAATAAATTTCTGCTTATCAGGGGTGAATTATTACAGATTAAACAGGAGTTAAAAACATGGTTATTATTATGTTTTTTCTGTTGTTGACAGTAACAACTTCACGCACTATGGCCATAGAGATACCTTTGTGTATCACAATGTGAAAAAAAATATTAAGTGCTGTTACTGTTAAGAAGAGTCACTCCTGAATAGCAGTTGTGATTAAAGGTATAAAACAAAACAAATTATACATGCAAATAAATGGGCCAAAGTTCATCCAGATAAAAACGACAACTGTATTATTATTTTGTAGATTATGCACTGTGGATACATATAAATACCACATAATGCACAGTACAAAATGCTTGGAAGCTAAGAAAGACTAATTTATCAATGACAGCTTTAAATGAGGGCGTAACACTAAGGAAATCATAACGAAGATAATGCACAAATGGGACCAACCATTTATTTAGAGTAATACCCCAATTCCACAGTAAGAACCAACTGATTTAAACATGAGCACCTGATCGACTGATCACAGTAAAATGTGAGTTTCCATTATGTTTCCACTGTACATTTGTATAGTGCAAAATTGATGAAGATCCTCTTGATGTACTGGAATCCAAAAAGGGATAGTTCTTAAACCTAGTGAAGTTCTAACTTCGCTCGGTGAATTGAAGTCATTCACCATTACGATCAAAAATATATAACCAAAAAAGTAGGTGTTATGACCGGGTCCTATATTTGTTCATACAGATAACTTGTAATATCAACCCATAATCAATAATCTTGGCAAAATCGCATGATTGTCTTCTCTTAGGACAAGATCACTTGCCTCCCAGTTTTATGTGTAATTAAGTCATGACAGAAATAAGTGAACAAGATAGGTTTTACCCTCAAAATGAGACAGATTGTATCAATAAGGTCAGACTGTATTCAAGTAAGCCTGTTCCACTATGGTGATCGTACTCCCTAGTTAGGTCAAGACCCTGACAATTTGCCATTTGGAAGGCAAACAGAATCTTGACAAACCCAATCGGAACATTGGTAAATTAAATTGGATGACTTGTTGAAAACCATTTGGAATGACTCCTGACGATTGTATCATATAAAAATGGAAGGTCATGAGACTGTAAAGATAGTTGTGGTAATGCCCAGGTCACACACATGAGAGGGTACTAGAGATCATATTGGCGAATATACAGGGTCGCCAGAATTCGCTAAAATTAGGCAAGAAAGTGTGGTCGCGTGATATGAAGATTTTCAGACTTCTATTATGTTCTATAACGTTTTTTTGACTGTCCTAATTAAGCCTTAACAGCAAAATTATAATGAGATTTCCCTGCGAACTGGTGAAGCTATGTGTCAATTTCCCTAAAATTTCCCCACAATTTAGCTACGGGTAAGCAAGGACGAATGAGATCTGTGAAGGATTCTCTGCCACAAAGAAAGAACGTGTGGAAAACAAGGAAGCAGATTTGGAGAATTTACTGAAAACAAGAAACTAGTACAACTCACTGGCTACTGCCCTACGGCAGAGTTATGACACAGTTACCTATAGTGGCGAATTCATGGCGAATTTAAAAATCGGTAAGAAATGAACATCAAGTTGTTGTTGCCATGTTGCAGCAAAAATATAGAACACTGAAGATAAATGGGCAATAATGAAGAATCTGCCAAGAACATTGAAGAATTTACTCTTTGCAGATATTTGTAAATATAATTCTCCACTATCTGACCTGGGCATTATGCTGCTCACGGTAACAGTTCGTAACATTGGACGTATGACTAACAAGATTTCTTTTGTACAGTATTATCATGGCAGCCAGGATGCAAACTCTGTGGAATTGGGGAATAAGAAATGGCAAATTTACAACAGTACACGATATTGACATTTGGGATGAACCTTTAAAGCTTAGACTAAAGAATCGAAAATTGAACCAGTCTGCATCAGTGATCTCAGAGGCTTATTTGTTTATTTGGGGTTTAACGACGGGTAGTTTTATGGGCAGTGGAAACCAGTACAGTTGTCTAAGTTCTGTACTGTAAACTGCCGACCATAAGTAAGAACCTACCATTATTATTATTATGTATTTATACTCAGTGCAATATCTCCATATACTACAGGACTCAAAGTGCTATTTAACCAATCCAACTGTACAGGTACAGCCCCAACTCACAAGTAACTGACATTCCCCTAACTGGAAGATGAGGCTCAAGGATGACCATTTACCAACGTCCTTGAGGTTCTTTAACCTGTCACTGGGGAAAGAACCCAATGACAGAGGACCGCCATTTTAAGTGGTCATCCGAGCCACTATATATCTGCCTGTACCTGGGAATGAACCCACGTCCTCTGAGTTCCTAGACAAGTATGTTACCTGCTAGGCCACAGTGGCAGTACCATCTTTCCCACATCAGGTTTAGGGTTTGAACCGCTGACCTCAGAGGTGGGAGGCAAGAGTGTTAACATTGCGCCACCATGGTTAAAGAGACAGAAGGAGGTTTCCCCATTGGCGAATTTCACAACTGCGGAAGATTTAAATTTATTAGTCTAGAAAGCAAATTTGGGTCACTCATGGTATATTGCATTGGGGCTACTTCAGAGAAAACGATCCAATGACTTGATTGGACAAATTTAGCTACAGACCATATGCTGTAAAAGTATTGTTCAAGAATAATTTTATTGGAATGATTACAGTTACTTAAATGATGTTGGAAAAGAAAATGTCATATTAATTGTTTCACAGCTGTAATTACAAATATCAAGCTAAGAACTTATTCTGGCAATAACTGCCATTATTGTTTCAATACTTTATCAGTGACAGAAACACAATACTACATTCTTAGAGGCATTAAGCTCACAAAACTGGAAAATCTAGTGTTGCATTGTGATCACCTAACACACATGTGCAAGCCAAATAACAGTGTGTTTTATTCATTAACAAAACACATGTCCTTCAGGAAGGGAGCCTTAAGATAACAAAGCTACCATCAAAGAGAGTGTATCCTCCTAGCCATACTGTAATGACATAACCTCTGCAAGGTCCAAAGTGATGTTGTATCTACAAATCTGTAACTAATATATTCTCTCCTCTGTACTTGGGAATGCTTTAGCAGGATTTTAAAGAGACACAACGCTTTACAGATAAACTATATATAAATTTGAATCAATTGATGTTACTTCATTCAATTGAATAAATATCTGTTGTTACTTAGATTTCAAGAAACAAAAGAACAAAATGAAACTAAAGATATACAAATACATCACATGGTTATTGCTTTGGATTCTTTCCAAGCCACTATGCTACGCAACCTCTTTACCCTGGGATGCCAAGACTTTGCAATACAAAGAAAACAACATCCTACCAGTATTCAACTTGGATACATATTTATTCAGAGCCAAGTCCTGTGACAAAATGGAACTCCAAGTGTTCCGGAGAGGCAGTGTGGTGTACAGACTGGAAATGCTTGGTCCCAGTCAAGCGGAGGGGCCTGTCACCCGAGTGACCTTGAATGATCTTAATGGTAATGAAGTTGGGGATGAAGAAGTGGCAGATCCAGAAGGGCTGATAGAGTGTGAGCCATTCAAGAGTTTCTATGTACACTGGAGTCAAGGTAAAGAGTGAGAAATATACAATTCACGAGACCTTCAAAGTTGCCAGTGAGAAAAAAACTATCTTTTATTGCATGACTTGGGTAAAATTCTTTACAAATTTGTTTTAAGAGACTGCCATTAAGGCCTCTGATCTATCTTGATGCATAATTGTCATAAAGTTTAATTATTTTGTCTAATTTGAAAAGGATGTCCCTTGGCCATCTAGTAATGCAACAGACTGCATCAAATTTGTTCTTCCAAAGAATGAGATGAAATAATTGTTGGGAAATTTATTGCTTATTAATTCAACTGTAGTTGATGTATCTAGTGTAAGAAGTTCAGTCAAAAATATTTAAAATAAAGAAACACAGAGGCTGGGGGTTTGTATATTTTGATAAAACTGGGGGATTGTTATAATACAATGATCAAATAATTATAATAAGAGACAATATTAGTATATTCTATTTAAAATATATTTAACTAAAATCTATTCACTCATGTTCTCTGTGGTAGTGGGTAGGAAAGTGAAATATGTTGATTGGAAGTCGATGTATGTTAAAAGTACTTCAGTTTAAAAACTACACATTTGGTCCCCTTGATATCACTATATGACATTAGGAATGTATGATTTGCAGAGATATGTATTATTCTAAAATATATATCAGGCTAGACCCTTTATCTTGTTATATTACCCGACTTCACTGATTTATCAAGCAAACTTTTGTGAGTTATCTTATGCGCCTTTGATGACAAGAAGAAATATGACAGATCACAGATACAACTAATTAAATAATAGGCCATAACAATAATAGAATATTATTTCAATTAATATTTTCATGAAATATAGGGCAGGCTCTGAAACATCCAAGAGGTGACATTCTGCAACCGTTATTTTTCAGAGATGAATAAAACTATACAAATTGTATATCACGTAATCAATTTTAATAACACCCGCCGAATACATTTTGAGTAACTACACTACCAAATCAACAAAGGTAATAAAACCTAGTGTATTTGCATTTCAGGTATATTTCTGTTTGGTAGTGGATCCGTTCCCCATGAAAACATTCTCTCCAGCATGGATATTGGAAATGGGGGTACCGAGATGTATGACTATATGGAAATGAAAGCAGACAGATTCGATAACAGTGTGATAGCTGAAGTAGAATGGTTACCAGGATTCATCAACGGAATTTCATCCATACCTGGAAAGTCTTTTACACCTGAAGACAATGTCTTGTTGTATGACTACAATGACACTTGCATTCAGTTTACAAAATCCTCATCTGGATCAACAATCATTGAGTTTGGGATCCCATTTTATCTCTCTGGAAAGGAAATCAATGTCATTGTTATAATTGACCCAGATAGCCTTTGCGAGCAGAATGGTCTGGGTGGAGACAATGTGATGAACTTATACATTGCACATGACCAAAATGATGCATGCAACAGTAAAATTCTACAAGAATGCAGTTACACTGGTGAAGACAGTTTAATGGATAAAAGAAGCTGCAGGTATACTTGTAGTTGTGTTGGAAACACATGTTCTTCAGGCATGATGCACATCAAGCACGCAGAGTCTAGCCTAGAGGTGTGTGAGTTGTTAGTGGCCAGTCAGACATTCTGAAGATATGTGATTTCATTGTGTTTTCATATGAAGTTCTTTTTTATTTTGAAGGGGCGCCTTGTCAAGTTGGAGCATTTGTGTTTTGAGAAAATTTGATACTCTATCCTGCTGTTGATCTCACATGACCTGGTAGAGAGTCCAACCTTATATATGACATACAACTCCTTGCTCTTGAGAGTGTGACTGTACAAGTGGAATAAGTTCAACTAGTACTATTCTTGCTTGTATCTTAAGTTCTGGACTCGTTGAACAAAGGAAAACAATTTGAAATATCAGATGGATTAATTGTTATAGAGGTCTTAGACCAACAGTAAAGGGTGAACCTTTTGTTATGGGATAACATAAAACTCATAAGACTCAATGTTTTTCTTGTTTCTCTGTACAAAGCTATATGTTGGAACGTAACACTCTAATGTACAGATACACTTGGAATATATAGATATATATGATGTGTGTATTCTTTTGTTTGAAGCTGACAAGTGGAATAGGTTTATTGTAGTAGGCATGTTCTGTTTGATAATCTGTTCCCCACGAAAGTACTTTCACTAGTATGGATATTTGAAATGGGGTTACCGGGTTATAAGATATATGTAGCTGAAACAGAATGGCTTCCAGGTTTCATTAACAGTTTTGCCTCCATACCTGGAAAAGCTTTTTGTCCAGAAGATAATTTTGTACCTCAACAGCAATCATGATGTGAATTTGTGAATTTGCACATCAAACAGTCCAAGGAAGCAAATCTCAATTCATTTTTGAAATTTTTAGTAGAAGTCTAGATGAATGAAAGAAAATCAGTGAAAATATCTAAGATGGATCTACTTTTTTCGAGGTCTTAGACAAAAGTAAGTGGTGAAGCGTTTGTTATGGTATATCTGAAAAATCTTCACTCAGTGTATATTTTATGTGTTTCTATAAACCCAAATATATCCCAGAATGCAACTTCTATGATATCAAGATACATTTTCAAGAGTTATAAATACTTAAGATGTGTAAACGAAGCAAAAGAAGCATGGACTTTCTGATGCTCCCACCTAATTTAGATGATGAGACAACGTTTGAGAGTCTTATGAAGGAGACCATACATATAATAATACAAGATTTGCAACTTTTTCTTTTGAAGGTGTGAAAGTATTATGAAAATAGTTCAAGAAACGATGATTTGGTAAAACCCCCATTGAATAGCGGGAATTCATTGACATTATAAATAAATTAACTGATGTAGAGGTCTTTGACCAACAGTAACTTGTGAAGATTTGGTTATAGGATATCTGAAGAATCTTCACTCAGAACAAAAAAATCTAATATCAGTATTGACAGCATACAACCCCAGATTCCAGTAAAACTAACTACAACTTCCATACTTCTTGACTGATTTGGATTTTTTTTCCAATTTTGTTTTTCAACATTTTCTTTGGCTTCCTCTTATTCAGCAATTCCAAGAGAATACAAAAATGCTGGTATTTCATGGCTTGGTCTCATTTAGGCGAATTGTGGACTTGAAGCATCAGTTTTTTTATTCTTGTGGCTGAATGTAAGAAATGTAAAAGCTCTTCTGGTTAATTTTATCCATCAACTGGTTTATTTAAAAATAAGTAGTCATAAATACATTAATCTATAGTTTGAAACAATTACAACAAAGAAAACAAACAACTATTTATGGATGAAAGCAAATAAAAAGAAACTGGCTTGTGTAGAATATAGACTCTAAGTGGCATATAAAGAGAACATAATAAGAAAATGAATAAGACCACCAGGAGTCTTTAATTTTTTTAAAATTTCAAGTTTTAATAAATAAATCTTTCCTTATTGAAATGAAATCTTTCACTGTGTCGGTTCTTTGATTTGTTAATTCATGTGAACATTAAGAAGGCCATATGTGTTGGCATATGTCTTTATGATTCAAATCTATGTAACTGATACTGAGCAACAAAATGCACACTGCATGGTAAAATCTAATCAACTGCTTTCTACACCTAATTGAAAACAGGGCGTAACTTAGCTTTGTGGAATATTCAACAAGCTGTACTGTACTAATGACATCTGTATATGGTAACAACATCATTATGCTAATAAAGCAGCTATATAAACTAATTTATTACATGTTAAATATTAATTCTTATTGCCACAACTGATACCAAAGCAGCCATTCAAAGCTTACGTTCAGTAATCATGCATCTACATATGGGATTGATTGAGTTGCATTTTCAATCAACCAGACTATCCGTAAGATCAGATTGGTAAATTATATTTTACTATTGTCACCCAAAGGGGGGGGGGGGGGGTGTGTGTGTGAGGTTATTAACATTGTGTCTGTTTGTTTGTTTGCATGCATAACTCAACCATTATGCAATTGTAAATTAGATTGGCAATTTATTCCCACACTACTTGGGATCTACCCATCGCTTGGCCCCCCTCAATGATACTCTACATTACCAGTTCACGATTGTTTGGTAATTTGATAGCAATATCTGTGTGAGGTCTAACAGTGACTGGGTGCTTTTCAATGTTGATCCAGACTGCTTGTTCTTATCTGGATTGAAAATCCAGATTTTTACCCGAAGGTACTGCTTGTTGCTCTTGTAACCATAATTTGTTTTCCTGGCCAACCAAGACCTCGCAATTGATAAAATATTTTACCATAATGTTTAGTAGACATGCTTCATTAGCGCTGACAAAATCACCCCCAAAAATGCAGGATTTGAGTTATTTCTAGTTTTAGGGTTATTTTAAACTCATTGAATTTGTCGAGTAAAGACATGTAATTTAGGAAATACAAGACAGGAGCACAAATCAGTTTGTCAAGAATCAAAATTCACTTGTTCATAGAAGGCGTTTTCTTTGTATTAGTCATGACTTTGCAGTTGCTAACAAATGTCTTAGTCTCAGCACAGATCAGAAAAAGGTCATACTGTTATGGTATTTTTTTTGTCATAAGAATGGCGGAAGGTGGTCTTAAATATATAAGACCAGTCTTATGTATGGTCACCATGTACATTTTCCCATTTCAAAAATAATTACATTATGTATAATTGCTTGGAAGGATATCAACGATAAACCTAAAACTCTCAGCGTGCTGTCGCTGATCATAAAATAGTTTAAAAACTTTAAAGATTTAAAATGCACAACACAAATACTGCTCACATGTTTGTCCTGGTAAATGTAGAGCATGGTCATGTAGGATTGATCATGCAGCCTGACTGAACATAGATATAACTGGGAGTATGTGGTCATATTTCAAAGCTTGTCTCAGACTCCTAATGAAGGAAGATGCTGAAGAAAGGTGTTGTGTGGACCCTCAAGAGACCATGGGGTAAGGTAAGACTCAACTCTCTTGTAACCTTAGTATGACTTATGTTTCTGGTGGTAATATGACCTATCTATTCAGTCGGGTTGGTCAATATGACTCATTCTCCTTTAACACCCTCAATCAACCTTGGCAACGGAGAAAATCAGTCAGGACACTGTATGTTACAACATATTGCTTACAGATGAAACTAAAGTGGGGGCCACGGTGGCAGAGTGGTAACAATCTCGCCTCCCACCTCTGAGGCCAGGTTTCGGTTCACGGCTCTACCTGAAGTGGGAAAGCTGGTAGTTGCTTGCCGTTGGTTGGCCGTTTACAGTACAGAACCTTGACCAACTGTATATACTGGTTTCCTCTGCCCTTCCAACTACCCGTCATGATATGACCTGTACAGTGTTGAAAGCGATGTAAAACCCCAAATAAATAAATAAACAGATGAAACTAAAAGGTTATTATTTTTTTAAGAAAGATAAGTCAGGTTATGAAAAGATCAATGACATGCAATAAAACGTAAGTTGTAACATAGTCACAATGTGACAATATATGATACAAGTAGGCGGAACAGAGATGCTCATTCGCTAGAGTTTTAAACCATGTTTGAAAACTGGAACATTCCCAATCAATGTGATAATACTACCAGCCTTGACAACTGACAATCCGTCTTTCAACTGACCCAATTATAGCTCTTGACTATTTAGTCAGGGTGGTAAGTGGACATAGGTATTGTGGAAGCTTTTATGCTGCTGTGGAACACAGGCAGGGCATATAAGGAGTTTATGGCTTTAATAGTTTGTGCACATGAGTAAAAACAAGGCCAAAAGGGGTTTCAGTCTACTAGCGCAAGCTGCAAAGCCATCAAAGACATGAGTAGTGTGCCGAAGCGTTCACCCATCCCAGTACTAACTAATTGCTGTTTAACTTCAGTGAACTGACAGATACTCATCATGCTGCAACACAATTCATGAAAGTCCCCAGACAAAAAAAGCGATCTCTAGAGGAGCGAGCCTTGCAAGAGCTAGCAAACTATTTTGCAAACACAATCCCCCATTATTGAAAAGAAAACTAGCTCCATGGTTATATTTTCTATATATTTGTGAATAGAAATGAAGATTTTAAATTTAAGATTTCCATGAAAACATTTCTGTTAGAAATAATTTTCCAACCCCCCAAAAATAAATTTGGTGAAATTAGGATGTGGATTTCAAAATAAATACAAAAGTAATTCCATTTAGGATATTATGTGTGGCTTTGTGTGTGGCTTTTGTTTGGCACTGGGTTTGTCTGTTTGTTGGGTTGATAACTTGTGTTTGTCTGTTTGTCAGTCTGTGTAACTAATGTTTGGCATGGGGTTTGTCTGTTTGTCCGTCTGAACAAGTTATGTTTGACACTGGGTTTGTCTGTTTGTTGGGTAACTTGTGTTTGTCTGTTTGTCAGTCTGTGTAACTTATGTTTGGCATGGGGTTTGTCTGTTTGTCCATCTGAATAAGTTATGTTTGGCATGGGGTTTGTCTGTGTGTCCGTCTGAACAAGTTATGTTTGGCATGGGGTTTGTCTGTAGCAAGCATAGCTCATTAATTGTTTTTGGAAAATTTGGTAGTCCTGAAAAGGACTGTTTGTTAGTCCTGAAAAGGACTGTTTACAGCAGCAGGACTTATATTCTGCCATCTTGCCAGGCCACTGCTCCCTCGTTATTGAAGTAGTCCCTCAGGTAACCCCTCTGTCTTTTGGCTTCTCTAGCAGGGTTTCGGTCTTGGCCACCACCAGCAGCACCACCAATCAATCCACAATCACCAGGCACATCATCATCAGAGTCCTCCCCAGGCTGCTGACCACCATGTTGACCTTGATACTGGCTTCTCAGTATGTTGTGCAGAACCACACAGGTGAAGACCACTTCTCTGACTGTTGCTGGGGGTAGTTCAATAGTGGTCCTCATCACCCTGAATCTTGACACCAGGATGCCAAAAGCGTTCTCAACAACTCTCCTTCCCCTTGATATTCTATAGTTGGCAATCCTTTCCTCTCTTGTTAACATCCTTCTGCCATAGGGTTTCATGAGTCAGGTCTTCAGGGCAAAGGCATCATCTGCCAGAATGAAGTAGGGGACATCTGGACCACCCTGGGTTATAGGAGCTGGGTCAGGGAAGCCTATCCTGCCATCTTCAATCCTCCTCTTCAGCTGAGAGACATTAAATATCTGGGCATCTGAGCAAGATCCAGCTGTCCCAGCATCCACCCATCTAAACTTGTACTGTCCATCTACCAGGGCCAACATCACAATGGAAAAGAACCCCTTGTAGTTGTGGTAGAGGGCTCCAGTGTTCTTGGGTTTCTTCAGGGCCACATGCTTCCCATCAAGGTCTCCCAGGGCATGTGGAACATTCCAGCTGATCCTGAATTTCCTTTCCAGTTCTTTCCACTCATCTGGAGTAGTAGGACATCTGAGGTACTCTCTGGTGAACTCATCCTGGATGGCCCTGCAGACCTCTGGTAAAAACTTGGAAATGGTGGATCTTCCAACCCTGAACTGACAGGATAATGATGTGTAGGACTCCCCAGTGGCCAGATATCTGATGGTGAGGACTAACTTCTCTCCAACACTGATAGGAGCTCTGTAGTTGGTGGCCTGCCTGGCTAGATGTGGTTCCAGTCTGGTTTTTATCATTTAAAAAATTTCAGGGTCATCCTCATGTAATTGGTGAATCCTGGAATGTGTGTGGCATACAGATCAGCCATAATGTTTTGGTAGGCCCCCCTCTCCTCTCTCTGCAGTAGCCATGGCCTGACCCACATGTTGTGCCTTCTTCTAGGTCTCTGTATGGGTGCCGGTGGTGCTGGTGGTGGTGGTGGTTGCTGTGGTCGACGTAAAAATTGGAAATACATGATTATTTGTAACTGAATAAAAACCAAAAAAGCCCTAAGTTGTTGTTGAAGCTGTCTTCCATTAAAAGGTGGCATCCTGCTGTGTTCCTAGAAAAGCAATGATAATTAGATTGCGGATTTTATATATATATACACAGAAAATCCAGCAACTTTGCAAAACAAGAATCGGTGATCCTGGTCTGGGGAAGACTGGGGAGGCCTGAGGACGCCTGAGGACGCCGGGACTTAATCGTGGGTTAGTCGGGGCTTAGTCCCAGGAGCCCTGAGGCGTCCTGGGATCCAGTCGATATGTGTACGACAGGATTGTGGTTGAAACCGACCAGAAAACAGGCTTAGTCGGTTCTTAGTCCCAGACCAGTCGGGGACTGTCTGCAGCTGCCTGAGGCGTCCTGAGGCTTCTTGATGCTGATCTGTACTTAATCCCAGACTTCAATACCTACTCAGTATTCCCGCCCATTTTACCTTTTTTTTCACCGACTGTCCACGATTAAGAGTCGCCGACAGGATCGGGGCTTAATCTTTTGGTGGAACAGGGGCATAAAGTTTACATGTAGTTGGCCTAAATCTCTAATTACATTGAATGTGATGACCTGTACTTTGAATAAAAAGGTGTTGATTCTGAAAATGTTCAATAAATGTCACTTCTGTTTCAATACTCTTGATGTTTTACATTTGAATTTATTATTCATTCACTGGATACTGAAAATATTACGAACATCCAATTAATATATACTTATATATATGTATATTGAATTCATATTTGTAACCGAAGATTAAATTGTTTAATTTATTATTTTTATTAGATAATTAATATGATAGAATTTAAATCTTAGAGAATGAATTTTAAAGATTTCAAATGTATCAGTTTGTGATTTTGAGTAGAAATTTTGAAATTAATTTAGCTATAGCCAAATATAATTTTGATGTTACTAGTTACACTGTAAATGTTAACATGCCCCGTTGGAGATCTGTGAGTACCAACAAATAGGCTTTGTTTATGAGTTTGTATTTTCTTGATTGGCTGTAATACCCACACGATATCTGGATGGAGTGGTTTGATATTGAAAGAGCAAAGCTGTATTACCTAATCGTCTAGCTTTTAGAGTAAAGTTCCTAATTTGTGCTAACTAGTATTTTGACCAGTTTATTTTCTTATAATTATATTTAATTAATTAATAAGCCTGCATAGTACGATAGTACACACCCACCTTTATATTTTTAGCCAACTGAAAGTTAGACTTCCCTGAATTAGATAATCTGATATCCAGATTTTATTATGTAAACTATACAAATAACGTGCTATTAATAAGAATATTTATGAAATGATTTGCCACCAAAACACCTGACTGGTCCAGAAGTTCAGGAAAAGTGAGCAAATCCGGATATGATATTGTAAGTCCATATCAGGGAAAGCCATGCCAAACTGGTTACACGAACTGGTGTGACTGGCCGAAAATCCTAGGAGATGTTTTACACCATATAGAAAAAGTACAATACTTGTTTGCCGCTAAGTTCATAAATATCACAATAAAAACACTGCAGTTAACAAACAATGGTGTATTTCAATGATTACTATTACTGTAAAATACTAACAATGGTTGTGTAACTGTTACAAGAAGTGTACCAAGAGTGTAATGAATGCTTTAATAAAAGTTCCTTATTGTAAAAAATATTCCCTAAATGGTGTATGTTGTGGATGTACATAAATGCTTAGGTATTTCAAAATTAATGGCAATAATGTGGATGGGATTTAGTGTTCATGTGGTATAAGACTTTGGGTGGAGTATTAGCGAGGATATGGGTTGATCAGGTCCAATGTTAGCTTATAATGGTAATATTATAACAATTATAATAATTCAGAGATTGTAGTGATAAGTTTTGTTTTAATAGCTATGAAATATTTAGTCTGATACCAAATAGTAGTGCTTGGTTTGAGAGAAGAGATGTGGATTCTCTACTAGAAATACACTTGTAATCAATACAACTTCCATAAGAATTGCAAAGAATAGCAATGAATGTGTAAACACAAAACTTGAGGCATCAGCCACAATCCCATTTACAATGCTTATAGCCTTAATACAAATAAAATGCAATTTCAAAGTCAATTTAGATCGATTCAATCCAATAAGTAGATTAGGCATGCAATTAAATTACAAATATAGTATTAAGCAAACATGTAATACAACAGGCCGTCATGTATGATACAGATATATAAAGAAATACATGCTATGCTACATTAGTGCATTGTGTGTTCATACGATTTAAGTGGATCCTTACACAGGTGTGGACCTGTCAAAATAAAAATTCAAACAAAATTAAAGAAAAAAAAGAAAGTCATATGGAGAACATATTGCATATTGCAAGAGATAATTCTACAATGAAAAAATAGTACATGAGGTAAGTACTTGGAGGAGCATGTGACAGATGGAGACAACTACCACAGATTCAACTGAAGAAGTAATTGCATTGTTTCAGGAAGGTAGATTGAGGTGTAACAACGTGTGGAAGAAGCTAATGTATAGGTAACAAGTAATAATGACAAGTAAATACATTTTTATGCAAATCTTGATTACTGAAGTAAATGTAAAGAGGATAACAGTTGTAGGATGATACAAGTAATGTTGCAAATTGGGAAAATAGTGTACTTTAAGAAACACCAGTGGCAAATATGGTAAAGAAATATTGGTACCACCATATATGTCTTCGCTGTATTATTTGCATTGTGTATTATTTTTATTTTATACCACTGTAATTCTTCTCTTATTTTAATGTGGTTATTTCATTATTCATCATTAAATTATTAAAACTTCTTAAATAATATTTCATGATTAATGGATGATACAGAATTGAATTTTTTAGAGAAGAATTTATGAGTTGTCTGGTTTGGAATGCTAGCTCATGAGTTACTAGTGATAGACAATGTCTATAAAACTGGCAAAAGATTGTCAATTTTGTCAACTCATCTTAAGAGAATCATGACTCTACTAAACATGCATGGTACCCAGGTTTCGTCTGGAAATAAGCAATGGTCAATTGAACAGTGTGAGGGTTTGAATGCCGAAGTTGATACCATGAGTGACTCAAATAAGATAAGGTTGTAGTTTCAAAAGAATGGAATATTAAGCCTGGAAGAAGTTCACAGACAATTTGGTAAGTGAGCGACACTTGAAGCGGTGTACAGAAAGTACCTTGAGACATATCACACTTTTTCTTCACAGGCAATGGTTATTCTGACATAGTAAGTGGAACTTACATCGTATTACAGACTGATTAATTGGTGACTAAGATAATTTAAACAAATATGGTATGAACATTAAATGTTTAAAATGATTAAATATATTTTTACATTAGACTTTATATTGAATAGTTGTCTAAATACATGTTTATCATTTAACATATTGCTGATATTCGCCATATCAACAAAATATGACTAAAATTGAAGTGCTGTATGGCTGACTAATATGTTTATAATTGTACAAATATTATTTATTATTCAGAGTTATACAATATTTTATATTGTCTTGAAGACGTATTTATCACCAGTATTTCAAATGGCGAGTGCTTCAGATTTTACTTTACATGGCTAAAATTGACAACTCTGCGGTATCTAGTCACAAAAGGCTAAACTGGATGTCCAGTCAAAGATTGTCTTTGGGGTGGCTGAAATACCAGATAAATTGTACACATCTTTATGTGGGAACAAATTGGGTTGATGAACCTGTAAGTAGTGTTGACAAAATAACTGACTTAGGATGTAAGTGAAGACAAGCTATTTATAGATACAACATCAGGGATGGTAAGTATTGAGTCTTTCTGTGAAATATATTCATATTATAACAGGATTAGACTAGTAGTTTTCAAATTACTTATGACTCACATAGAAAGTAACATGGAAATAGTTCTGAGTGTGAGTCATACCATTCTATTAGTATTTCCTTGAGTAAGATAGGTGGTGAATGGCAGATGCTACATGACCTGGACATGTTTGTGGAAATTCTATACACTGTTCTGAAGGAGTGATATATGGGAACATGGAGTAGTTTTTCTCTCTGTTATTTGCATGGCTGTAATGAAATTGAAGAAGAAAGGCGATAAAGCCATTGGTCTTATGTCTCCCGGACATACAGATTACGTGTGTCCATCTATTTGTTCAGCCATGTCCTCATGTCAGTAGAAGAAAAAATGAAGAAAATGGAGAAGAAAATAGGGTTGGAGAAGAGTACATTTTGCTGGATAAGGGAATGTTTGTCTTTACATTTGATTTGCTGTTAAATAGTACAATGTGCATATCTACAAAATAATTACAATGTAACTTTGCTTCTCAATTCTTACTTTATCTTGTACAAGCAAATAGTTGTTATTTTTTCCCTTAATCACTTTACCAAATCACAGAACTATTTACAACTATTATTACTATTATTATTGCATCACAATGATTTTCACATTTAAACTGTTTCTTAAACGTATAAATAATGAATTTTATATATGTGTCATGGAATATTTGTATTCAATTACATTCTGTTCGCTAAATTTCCAGCTATTATTTAGGACTATTTATGTTACAATGTTATCTTATTTATTTGGAGACAAATGTTAATTGTTAATCAGTTGCCATCACCCAGAGTGAGTTGGTCGACAATGCAAGCAGTAATCCAAGTGCTGCATTGTCAGCCAACCATTACAGAGGACTCAAACCCAGTTAGCTGAGTGGTAAAGATAACAGATCACAGGTCAGGTTAACCATGAGTATCCAGTAAGGTGACCCCAATGGAGGGGGGCATTGTTGTCAAAGGCAAAAGTGGCCCCTGACCGCCTAAAAGTGTGGAATCCATGTGGCTTAAGGGGAATATTTCTAGTTGTGAGAATAAATTTCAAAGCATCTCTAATGGTAGTGTCAATGACCTGACTGTGAGGGGGAGTGATATTTGCAAATAGAGGGCCAGAGGGAGGAAGGGGACGGGTGTGTAATAGCTGATGCAAAGCTCTGACAGGGCAGAGATAGATATTAGCTAACTGGGGAAGAAGGATCACATGATATGCTTTATAGTCCTGAAGGGTCTTTGACCATTTTAGAGTAACATGAACTCCAGGAGGTTGGAAAGACAGATCCTGCCTTAGGATGTGGGTGCTTGGGTCAAATTTTTTACTACTATGAGGGCGATATTGCTCATCCTCAGGAAGCCAAAAAAGGCAACCAGGAAAATGGCCCTAAATAAGCAAGGGTCGGGGAGCAGGTCACAGGATATGGATATGTGGTACATGGTTTTAATATCAAAGATGCCCTTAGGGGAAGGGGCAAATTGTGAATTTATGGATACACTCCTGAGGTATCTATAAATGGCGAAATGGCTCAGAGGGGATACATCCAGTAGAAATTTAGTACCCATATTGCGAATGGAGGAAACATAATTTTTGAAAACAGCAGGAGAAATTTGCCTACAATACAAGTATTCCAGAAAAGTAAGAACATTGTGTACAGAAATCTGAACTGGGAGTTTCATAAATATCAAATATGCAAAGAAAGTCTTGAAGTGGGTGGTGTGGGCAGCAAGGGTGGAAGGCCTGTAGGCTTGGTCAGTCCTGTGCCAAGCATTGTCCATCAACGGCGCTGAATCTGAGGTAGCACCTAAAAAATAAAAAAATGTTTACAGGTTAAGGGCCAAGTCAAAGAAATTGTGGGGGACTTTGTCCCATTTACAGTTATTTAGAAGGTGATTCAAGATTTTCTCTTTTATCCTATGGGGGGAAAACCACCTAGATAGGGCATCAGCAAGGTTGTTCTGGACGCCTGCGATGTGTCTGATATTAATGTCAATATCATAGGAGGCTGTAATTAGCCAAATGTTCCTCAAACAGGCAGCTAAGAAAGGATCTTTAGTTTTACTGCTACCAATCACCTGATCGACTGCTTCATTGTCACAAAATAGAAGGACCTGGGTACTAGTCCAAAGTTTACCCCACACCCTGAGGGCCACCAGCACGTTCAGCATCTCCCAGTGCACAATGGTTGCCTGAAAGTTGTGAATTGGGTATAAGGGGGAAGCGTAAACTCTATTTTTCTATACCCCCCTATGCCTGTGAGTGAAGCGTCCACAAAGACTGTGTCCATGGGTTGGGGGGGGGGGGGGGGTGGCTTCTTGTATAAAACTTTGACATTAAAATCGGGAAGAAATTGAATAAACCAGTCTAAATCTTTGAAGAAGTCAGGGGAGAGTTTAATGGCTGTAGAGATTAGATTATGATTTTCTTTGAGTGTTTGTAAAATGTCAATGCTTTGCCTGTTTATTGTTGGAGTGAATAGTGGAGTTGTATGTGCGTTGACAGCATGAGGTACCGTGAGTGGTGCTGTCATTAAATCTATTCTGCACAAATTGTAGATTACGGCTACTGTGATAATAGCTAACCATATGAATTGACTGGTGGGTAATAGCTTTGACAGTCAAGCTTTGAAAGAATGGTTTTGTTTAAGCAGGTTGAAATGCAGGATGAGAGTACATGGTTTTTTCAAGTGCATTTTTGAATGAAATATTATCTCTATTAATGTTTTGCATCACCTTATGTAGTTGTAGTTGATCTGTTTGTGTTACAGCCAAGGCAATGGCATAAGCATTATCATATATTTGCATTTGTGAGGCAAAGGGTGTATCTTCATCTAATAATAATTGGTGACCTTACAAGTTCAAGAAATCTGCATTAGATTTCAGATACTTAGCTATCATAACATTGAATGGACATGTAACATTACTGCTTGTGTTGGATGATGGCAAGTGTCAAATGATGATTGTATTTTCTCGGTTCCTAGGGTCACTGTGCAGTTGCAAGAATGAGTAAACAGTAAAAACAACCACTTTTGGTGTCAAATTTGTTCCCTCAATTAATTTTATATTGCAAAACATTGGACAAAATGTAACTGGTATGGTCAAATCTGTATACACCTGGTTTTAATGATTTGTGTATTATTTGATAAACACACATCAGTCACATGAGCTACCTCAAGTGTCATGATGGCATGCTCGCATGTAGGTTGGCTTGCGTGCCTGATTGTCAGAGTGTAGAAGCATGTGCATTGGTCCTGTGTCAAACAATGTTGTAAAAGGTCTTGTTGTTCAACATAAAAGTAACATTGTCTATTGATAATTGTTGCAATCTTGGAATGATAATGTTGTAGTCTTGCCATTTTATCTGATTTAAAACCAAGTGGGTGTGAGTGTTGTTTAATTATATAGACCTGGTATCTATTGTTTATGTGTAATATTGGTAAGAACACTTCAATAAATGTGGACTTGCCTCTAAAATGCACATAAAATTCTGTATGTTTGTAAATGTCTTAAGGTGTGTGAATGGGACTTGTATATAGTGGAAAGTGTTCATTAAATTCATCACATATGTATGTGATTGCTTGTTTCACTTTGTTTCCTGCTATCAATATGGGTGCTATGTATCCTTGGGGTAATGTGCCTGCTAACGACAATAGCCTAGTGATTTTAATGTCTGCGCTAACATATAATTATGCATCGTTTTTGTCCAATAAAATAAAAAAAATAGAAGTTTTGTTCAATGATATGTTTCTGATCACCTAATAATAGTAGTGCTTCTGAGTGCAAGCCCTGGATCATTTTGTTTGTGTGATGTAGATTGGGGTTAACTGTGCTAATTGTAAAGTGTGTTTGTAAGCTTTGCTGGCTAATTTTGTGGTTGTTTCCTATCATACTGAAATTTTACTATGGTTGGCTTCATATGAACAATGTCGGTCTGCCTGGCTATGCCAAAGCTCAGCGGTTGACTGATGTCAATAAAATCTCTGGACAGATCACGGACTAGATGAAGTAATTGTTAAACTTTTTGTAGATACCTTTCATGATATTGCTGATGTATGTCCTCATATGCATGATAAATCTGCCTCGTTTTGCAACTGTAACTCGTTATACATTTGCTATGATTGGATTAACTTGTGGTAAATCACATTGATGTGGGAGAAGCATTGTTTCCACAAAATGACAGACACAATTGTTAAAGTTGCGTATGTTTGACATTTTCAATGGTTTGGTTATGGGTGAGCATGATGATTCATAACTAGGGTACGTAACATGTTTATGAAGACAATTGTTGAGTAAGTATATGTAAGGTGCTCCATATCTTCCAGTATAAACAGTGTAGTTGCTCATAGGGCAAATATATGTACAGTTGAATGCTACCTTCTTAATAAAGTCTGGAATTGAGATACAGATGTTGCCATCATCCTGAAATTATATCCAATTCCAGTCGTGCTTTGAATGTAAGTCTGAAATTAAGTCTGTTGATTACTTGAGGATATTTTGTAATTGTCAGAGCTTTTATGCAATCAATTGTAATACATATTTTATTTAATATGCATATCTAATTGTTAAAAGTTATGCACATAAAAGTTTATTTTGAAAGCGGTTATGAAGTTTTTACTTGCAAGAAAAAATAACAAATGTGGAAAGCTTCTAAGTAGCACGAATATTTATGTAAGCAAATTAGTTTTAGTGTCTGGTATTATTTTTCGTTATTTGACTAATGTTGGTATGTTCCAGGGCATCGTAAATTAGTAAGTATTATTTTAACCTTAATTTATCGCTTTTTGCTGATGTAATGGTGATGGTTTCTGGCATACATGACTCTCAGGTGTTATTTACTGGATTACACAGCTTTTTTAGGGAGCTTAATGTGATTGATTCATTTCATGACTTGATTGATTAGATGGCTTGTCAGCAATTTTCAGATGGAATCTGGGTATATCTGGCATGGCTAGACTTTGCAATGTAATAGCCTTATCGAGATCTGGTTCTCATGTCTAATGTAGGTTGGCTTTAAAAATCGAAATAAAACTCAGTTTTCAGAACATCTCCGGTTACAGTTTGTGTTAATTCAGCTGCGTGGTCACCAACAAATTCTCTGATGTACAGTGGGTCTAACCAAAGTTTGTAAGTGCTTTGCTTGTTGCTTGTGTGTAAGAAAGTGCCTTCAAATATACTGGCTGTAACAGTTCATATTTAACCGACTTTGATCTTTTATTGCACGGATAAGTAATTTGCTTTGAATATAATTCATGTGTATCCATCAACATAACTGGTGCAGTATCCCAAGCTTTAACAATTTGCACTATATTTCCTGCAAGCTTTGGGGAGTACGCAACAGATTCTTAGTTTGAAATGTTGCCTTGAAATGGTCCACATATTCATGTCCAAACATGAGAGAGTGAGGGATGAAATTACTCACTATGTTTGTAATAGTTTTGTGGCATGCACCACTGCTGAAAGTAAATGATGCCATAAAGACTGGTTTTCATTACAAAACTTACTCAACTGGGATGCTGCAGTGTATATCATACTCTAATTTTTTTCCATTGGAGTGATGGACATACAAGAAAGAATAACTCAACTCACATCAGAACAATTATGCAACTGATTTCATATTTTCAGAAGTAAAATAACTAGGTCTGTCTATTTTTAGTGTTGAGGGTTTTCTACATCTTAATATGCCATTATCATAAAATGCCTTCATGATGGTAGTTGTTGTGCTGTCTGTTAGTGGGCACGAATCCATACATCAAGGCACATGTTCTATTGCTACTAAGGTGTATCTGTTATAATTTTCAGGCACATGTATCAGACCTTTTGATGATCCATTTTTTGTAGCATCCTGTAGGTGTGGTATACTGCCTATCTCTTTGCCTTGGCATTATATACTTTTGGCACTCTGGACATTTTTGCACATATGTTTCTATACAATTCCTCATGCGTAGAAAATAGTATTTGTCCCACATATGATAGAACACTTCGAGTGTCAAATAATGCCCTGCTTAATGGTGTAATGCTAACACAGTTTGTTGGTACTGTTATGGTAATGCTATGCAGTATCTGCGTCTTGTGTTATTCCTAGCATAGTGTGTGAGAAAAAGCTTATATGGAAATCCATTTTTATCTCATAGAATTCTGATTCTATGGTTACAAACCTAGGTATTTTGTTGTGGGGTAACTTCTTATTCCCATAACTGATCAAATGTTTTTCATTCATAGCGTCCTCATTTGTATCTACTCCCTATCTCTTTATTCTAAGTCAAGTTCAGTGTATTGTTTTTGCTTCACAGACCCACTTTCTAATATGGGTGGCACGTAACCTTGCTAAAGTCTCAGATTAGGCTTCGAATATTTCTGGTACTGGGAAACTCAAAGTAGTTCTTGGAACTGTTGGACCACGAGATAAATAATCTTCAACTCCAGATCATATCTTTCAATCATATCCAAATCATATCTTTCAATCATATCCAAATCATATCTTTCAAATGCTGATTGTATTCGAGATACCTGGGAATTCTGCGTTTTTGAATAAGTTTTGAATACGCTCTGTCTGTACAACTGTTCTACCACCAACTATTGAAGTTTTTAAACTTGTTTAAAGTATCTCCACACGCCATGATATTTCTGACATCATTGTCCTAATTTTTCAGCACACATCAGTCTCAATGTACTATTGAATGTTACATACATTGCACTCTTAGCATAACCTATCTGTATTTCTGCTTGTCTCAAAAAGGTACACTCAGTATTACGTGTAACTTTTGCAACTCTGGTACAACATAAAATAACACCTGGAAGTTTCTTCCCATAATCTTTACATTAACAGTTACAACAGTGTCTAACTTTACATATTTTGAATTAGTCGTTGATATTCGTATAATAAGCTTTTAGGACTCTTATACCTTATCAATTGCAGGTACTTTTGTACTAATTGTGAGCTCATAGCATTTCTTGTCACACCGGTGTCTAACAAAGCTTTCAACAGACGCTTAACTTTTACTTGTACCATGCTATCGGGTACTTCATAATTATCTGTTTGTAAATAGCCATGTCTTTTGCCATAATTGTCTCAGTTTGTATCTACTCTAATTGTAATTCTTTATTTCTGCCTCAATTTATGCATTTTAGGGTCATTATTGAGTGCTTGATGGTTACAATTGTGACATTTTATTTCTATTTAAATGTATCTAAGAGATGTTTCTTTTTTCAGGTCTAATGGAATTTTGACAAACATTTGCACTATTCAATAAGCTAGACTCTTCACATATTGGTTCCCTAGCATGTCTGTGTAAAAGGGTACGAATATGCCTTGATTACTTCTCATATTTTGCTTTTATCTTTGAGCAAAAGTGTCTGAATGTTGGTAACTAACTGGCATTCTTGGGTTTCTTCTTTAACCCAGATTTACATGATAATTCTGATTTGACCAGATGACACTGAATTCAACCTATTTCTACTTACTGCTGCATAGTAGCCTTTTTCACAGAATAAACAGATTGGCTCATTGCCGCACTACTCACAAAATCACTGACATTTCTTGTTCGATTTACTTGCTTTAACCTTAAAAGGACACTTTCTTCGTGGGTGACCTATTTTATTTCAATAAAAGCAAGTTATTGTTTTTGACCTTGAGCCTTGTTGTTGGTGACTGTGGACTTGTTTGTCACATCCATCGTAGACAAGAGTTGACTCACCTGTGTCACCAAGTCTTTGAGAGTCATGTTTGTAACAAATATTTCATAGATTTGAAAAACACTGACCTTATAAGTAATTTTAAGTGGGCTCAACTTTGAGAAATTTCTAAAATTGGAAAAAGAATTTTCAAACTTATTAACTTTAATCCCTTTTGAAAGTTGAACAATATCTGAAGGTTTTTAATTTGAACATTTGGTTTGTTTGGAAATTGAAGAATTGTTGGGAATTTGTTGTAGATTTTTGGGAAATTTGTGGCAACACTAGCTCAAATAAAATTTTCATGGAAAAATTGGGCAGTCCTATAAAAGAACTGATAGATGCCAGCTTCTTCTGTCCTCAGGGAACTTCTTTTTCACATCTCGGATCCTGTCCCACTGCCTCCCTCAAAAGGTTCCTGTGGTTTTAATCAGGTTCATATACTGCTGCCTTTTGGCTATGACTGCTAGGTCATCTGATGGGTTAGGTGCAAAGGCATCGTCACCCAGCAAAAAGTAAGCCAAATCTAGCCCTCCCTTCCCCAAGGGTTCATGTGGGGAAACCATAAGATTCCTCCTCAATCTTCTTCTTGCTGCTGTTAATTATTTTTGTATCTGATGAAGATTCACTTCATCCAACATCTACCCAGAGTAATCTGTAGTCTATGTTAACCAAGGTTAGAAGCACCAGGGAAAAGAAGCCCTTGGAGTTTCAATATTCACTCTCAGAACTCTTTGGCATCTTCATGGCTATATGTGTTCCATTTAGTGCCCCAAGAGCATTGGGGACATTCCATCTGGTCCGGAACTGCTCATCAATCTTTTTTCAGTCTTTAGGAGTGGTAGGGTAGCTCAAATACTCTTTCTGGAATTCATCAAGAATGTCCGGGCAGAGTTGGAGACAAATTTACATATGGTGTTCTGGCCAACCAGCCAGTGATACTATAAGGACGTGTATGTTTCTGCTATTGCCAGATGTCTCAGTGTTATTGCCAGTTTCAATCCAACTTCCTGAAATTTGTGACTCCTTTCTTGATGAGGTGGTGGATGTGTTCTTGAATGAGACCAAAAACTACAGCTGGTATCCTGACAAAATTTTGGTAACCTGGAGTATCAATCTGTGGCAAAAAGTAGAGCTGGTGGTGCCAGGAAAGGCTCCAAATCATCTCGAGCAAATCCCAACAAATTTTACATTCACAGTGCTCTCGCTACAACTTGTATTCCAGTTGCATCTCATGTGGACTTTGTTATCAGGAACCTGGTCAAGAACCTGGTCTTGCAAGACCAAATACAGGAAAAGTCAAACTTAAGCATGTCAAAGGTGCTTCTTTAATAAATCCTTTCTTTTAGTCCAAATGTGCCCAGTCCTGTAGCGTACCATGCGTGAGGGGCAGGCTGCGAATGTTTTGGTAGACTTGGTCCTCTCTGTCTTAATTTTACAAGAGAGGTACACCCTGCCAATCAAAATCAAGCCCCCCCACCTATCTGTCTTGTCCAATCTATCCCCACATTTACACCAGCAGGAAGAATGGGTAATGTCACTGGATTTCAGAGACGCTTACTTTCACATCCCTATAAATCCAAGATCAAAGTAGTGTATCTCATATTCTATTACCAATATAAAATCTTCATATCCCAGGCTCTTCCCTTTGCTCTATCCACATCACCCATAGAGTTCACCATTGTGGTCAAAGAGGTGAAACTCATGGCTTAAGCAAAGGGTATAAGAATCCCCCTGGTTTATCAGAGCCAAGTCCAGTGGCAGAGTGGTAACAAATTCCCCTCCCAACCTCAAACCTAATGTGGAAATGTTAGTAGTTGCTTACCTCTGGTCGGCAGTTTACAGTACAGTACCTTGACTACCTGTATGTACTGGTTTCCTCTAAACTACCCATCGTGATATGACTTGTGCAATGTTGAAAGGGGTGAAAAACCCCAAATAAATTAATTAATAAATACAAGAACCACTTTAAAGGAATTCTGTCTTTAGGATACTCATACTCGGTTAGTCCTTTGTTAAGAACCCCATTGGTTGGTGAATCTGTAGAAATCAGAATTGATCCCGAGCAGATTTTCAATTTCATAGGCTAGCAATAGAAAAAAATCTGTCACAAGGAGTTGTCAAGCCCGCCACACAGAGGTGGCAGGCCCTGAGTTCGAAAAAAATGCTTTGTTCATCAACTTATGTATGTGATAGATCCCTTGACTGCAAAAGAGAAGCAAGTGTCTTCAGGCCATCTTTGCGTGATACCATTCCAATAGAACTTTAAGAACAATTGGCATGTGCCCGAGTACCTGGACAAGGTAATTCCTGTACCCAGGTCTCTCCACGCTCACTTCGGAAGGTGGCTAGAGGAACCAAAGTTGCTTTCAGATCAGCCTTTGCACCACTATGTTATGGTCTGCAAATTTTTACAGAAACATCAAACAAGGGTTGGTACACTCTTTTCAGAGACTGCACTCCGTAAAGACTTTGGTCAGTTTCAGATAACAGACTGCACATAAATTTCGTAGAACTAAAGGCAATTCTTCTGTCCCTGAAAATGTCCAAGCACTTGTGTTAAAGCCAGACAATTTTCATTGCCACAGTTGTCTTTCACATAAATAAGGAAAGAGGTACGAGATCAGACTCACGCTGTGCCCTTTTGTTAATGTAGACAAGCTTTCTCATCACGGGTAGATGTTTCAAACTGAGTGGCCCTGCTTTTGAAATTTTTCGACCAGATTTGCAACTGGCAGAAAGCAGATTGGTTCTGTCTTCAGATAGACTTGTTTGCTACCCAGTACAACAAGGGTTTTTAACAAGTGGCAGAAAGAAATGAGGCTTCCAAAGAAACCCAACTAGAGCTGTTTATGAAGGAAAGTAGACTGCTTTCTTTCAGATTGTGTGAGTCAAATCAGGTGGACTTTAATTCATCATTTATAGGACATCTTTTCCGGGACTGAAAGCTGTAGCCCAGTAACATTGATGGGCACAGATCAGCTATTGCAGACAAGATTGGCAAAACTCTGATCATAATATTAATTGAAAATGTCAAAAGAATGTTGGATGGTTTCCACAGGGATAGACATAAGATAAGACCGTGGGAAGCAGGTTGGAAATGTCCGATAGGTAATATATTAACTTATAAAAATTTAATTTTAATTAGTTTTTATTTTGCAATATATTATACTACTTTTCTATCCATGACATGAAAGTATAACATTCCTGATACCCATTCTCAATTGTTTTCATAAACCTTCAAAAATGGCTTGAGGCCTGTTCCATTTTCTTGAGAAAATGTATGGGTTGGGGATATTGAAGACACATGAGGCGTGGATTTTATGATGGCTTTCTGAGTGATGTTGTGATAAGAGATTGAAACCTTCTGATTGGTTCCCCAAAACGATGTGATTGTTTACTGATCCATTTATTTGTTCCCCAAAACAACGCCATCAGTTCCTGGATCCTCCCAGATGGATTATAAAAATTACAAAGGCTGTACAGTCACAAAGACTGACTTAACATAGAACATATTGTTTTACAAATATAAAGATAGCTTTGAGATTGAGTTCCGAAACACAAAATCCCATAAGGATTTTAGAAGATTATAGAAGGTTTATCAGGAAGAAATGTGATTGGCTCCTATGCAGAAGTTTAACCACCAGTCTTGAATGGCCGACAATATTAGGATCTTGGTTTATGAGTTATCAGAATTAAAATATAGACCTGCTGGACTGAAAAGTGTTAATTATTCTAAATTATAATCATTCTAATTACTAGCTGCTGACAAAAATAATATTTTCACTTCAGTTTTTACCCGATATAACACAGTTCTATTTTTTAATGTATCTGAATACTTACTACTATATCAATGCCATAATTATCAACTTCAGACCAGTGACAAGGCATGTAACCAGTGCTCTGACCTTTGCAGCTTAATTGATTGTCTGTCACTACTATGGGTTTAAACTGAGGTCAAAGCTATTTGTCGGATGCATTGAAGGTAAGGTCTGCAGTTCAAACCCAGGATCGCAGGGAAAGTTGGTAGTTACTTATCGATAGTCGTAAGTTTACAGTACAGATGCTTGACCAACTGTATGTACTGGTTTCCTCTGCCCATAAAACTATCTGTTGTGATATGACGTTTACAGTGTTGAAAGCGATGTTAAAATCCCAATAAACAAATATACTGCTACCTAACTGAAATGTGCCTTCAGAAGTGTATTTTCATTCTTTAAAAGTTTTCTGATTTTAATTTTTTTTCAGTTCACTGGCAACTGTACATAATAACCACATAAGTAAACATTTCGGAAAAGAACCCATAAAACAGCTGTTTTGAATCACGTCTTATTAAAACTGGGGTCAAAATGTAGATGATATCTATAGTGTTTTTAACACACAAGATACAAATATTTTCTTTTGCTTATTGGCAAGCTTTGTATGTGGCCACCTTTCGTAGTGGATTTTTAAGGTATTTTGTGAAAGTGGGAGGTCCAAATATCAGGTGATATGAGGAGAGTGAAACAACTAAAAATGTCATGTGTTATTTGTAAGCTTCGGGGAAGTAAAAATATTGTGAATATGTTGTTTATGTATAGTACTATTATTGTGAGTGAACTTTGAAAAAAAATCCGAATCTGCACCTTTAAAGGAAGTGTGCAATTCTAACTGTGACACTGTCATTATAAGCATAAGCTATCTGAAGTATTTTAAGGCTTTCTTAATGGTCTGCGATGAGATTAGTTTACTCGTGTGGCCATTGGCTAATGGTCTGTTGCCTCAAAGAAATGCTTAGAAACTGGCAAATGCTGGCAAATTAATATCGAGATATTGCAATATCCTCACGTGCAATAGTTCTGTTAACATCTGAGCTTCCATGGGTTTCCCCTTTAGCCCAGCGGGTTAAAAGGGTTAGGCTTTTATTCATTTCTGTTAGTTATCCAGGACTACTGGGACCAAACCCTAGCAGAGATCAACAATAATTCCTCTCATGGTACAACAGAAACCATTTGAAATAACATCTTGATTTGGGGTTCTTCTTTTTTCTATGGATCTTCTAAATCACTGATTTTATGAGAAGTGATTTGTCTAATAGTCAGAAAGAAGTCACCACCAAAGACAACATTACCAGGGTAGAGATGGGAAAGAAAGTCTGTCTTTAGTTCTGAAAGGAACTATGGTTCTGTTTGACCTCAATGCCAACATTTTTCATTCGGATAGTCCATCACTGCAAAAAAGCCTGCAAGAAATCTTTTAGTGGATATGTATATATAAACTCTTCTTTGATGTTCCCTAAGATTTGTTCATTTACCATAAGTCAAGCTGTTGCATATAGATATTTATTTACTATTTTGGCACATATTATAAAAGTTGAGAATATAGTATTTAGTTATTTACTATTTTGACACATACTATAAAATTCGATAATTTGATAATGATCTAAAAGTAGCTATTTAGTATATTAATTGACTCCTGAAATGGATTTTCTAATTTAAGAATATATTAATAAATAGTAATTTTGAAATGTGAAATATGAAAATAAGTTGTTAAAAGTAACAAATGTGTTGTTAAAACTACTTTCTTTTCTTTTAAATATCCTGTGGATAACATGTTGTTATGTTGTTAAATGACATGTAGTTTGGAGTTCCATAGCATGCCATAAGTGAGTAATAGCTATTTTGTTATTTGTAGCAAAATAATGACAGAGGTAAATGTGAAATATCTTCAAAAGTATTAAAGCTAGGGAAATCTTTTCAAATATGTTGTCCATCTGCTTTTTGCTAAGCTATCACATGGTAAAGTTTCAGAGTTGTCCCACATTGTATAGCTGAGAAATAGCTACTTTGAAATTCTTACCATTGAGTAAAGCCTTTGTAACTCCAAAATTCTTGCAGTCACAGTATTTTCCTAAAATATGTTGTTCAGCTACTTTGTCCTTAGCTATAAGATGGTATATGGTTTGTAATAGCTAGGTATATGTGAGTAATAGCTATTTTCTCATTTGTAGCTAAATAACAGAAGAAGTAAATGTCAAATATCTTCAAAAGTATTAAAGCTAGGGAAATCTTTTCAAATATGTTGTCCATCTACTTTTTGCTAAGCTATCACATAGTAAAGTTTCAGACCTGTTGCACCTTGGACAGCTGAGTAATACCTACTTTGAAATTCTGACTATTGAGTAAAGACATTGTAACTCCCAAACTATTGCAGTTAGAGTGTTTTTCTAAAATATGCTGTTCAGCCACTTTGTTCTTAACTAACTAGCATGCCATAAGTGAGTAATAGCTATTTTGTTATTTGTAGCAAAATAATGACAGAGGTGAATGTGAAATATCTTAAGAAGTATTAAAGTTAGGCTAATCTTTTCAAATATGTTGTTCATCTAGTTTTTGGAAAGATATCACATGGTAATTTCTTACATAGTGTTTACTGTACAATAAAGCTTTAGAGAATGTTATGTTCTTCAATGTTCTTTTCCCTTGTATTTTAGCGTTTTAATATCCTTACCTAATCTAATTTAAATCGTTTGATTAAAATCCTTTTGAATTTATTATTGATTTACAAGTGGTAAACCTATTCCATACTTATATGACTTACTATTAGCAAAGCTATTTTATATTTAGTTATTTACTATTTTGAAACATAAGCTATTGCAAATTGAGTTACCGACTTATTTGAAACTTCTCTTAAAAGTCAATAATTTAGTGTGGGCTTACAAGTAATGCATTTGATGGACTATGTGATTAAGTGACTCATGAATTGCTAGTTGCTCATCTACAAGCAGGTGAAGCTTATGCATATAAATATTTAATAACTATTTTGGCACATATTATAAAAGCTGAGAATATAGTAATGATCTAAAAGTAGTTACTTAATATATTGACACCTGAAATGTTGTTTTCTAATTTAGGAATATAATAGTAAATAGCGATTTTGAAATGTGAAATATGAAAATAAGTTGTTAAAAGTAACAAATGTGCTGTTGAAACTACCTTCTTTTCTTTTACATATGCTAACTTAAACATTTAAATTTTGAAGATACAGTTAAATGAAATTTAATGATTGTAAGTTTCCCAGAAAGAAAACTAAATTATGTAAGTTAATGTATTGAAATATGATAAAACATCATTTTAAACAATCATCTAGCAATTTAGTGTAATTATGTTTTACATCCAGCCTGATCGGTGTATTCACAGTACTGGGTGTCTTTCTGTTCTATATTACCAATAACCTGTATATAGCTGTATATATCTCTTTGTTCTTTCTTCATGAAGTAATACTTGAATTAATCATTGGTGTCAACTGCCTGGAACATAATTATATTATTGTTGGGGAAGCTATTATAAATGATATGGTTATTTTTATTTTTACTATTGTTAATATACAATTACATGTATTTCAAAATCATACTATGAATCCTTGGTACTTGCATTTCTGCGAGTTTATAATTTTGCAAATAGTTATACGGTTATCTAATTTTAAATGTTCTACTATATTTGTCCTGCAGCTTGCTATGTGTGAATCCTTTGGGGGAAAATCTTTCAATTTTCTTAGAGAATAATAAGTGAACAAGTAAAAATAATATCAGCAAACTGTCAGGGGCTGAGAGATAAATCGAAAAGGGCAGACGTTCTGAATTATGTAAAGAGGCTACATCCAAATATAATTTGTTTTCAAGACACCCATTTAACGAAAAAGGAAGAAAATGAATTAAGAACACTTTCAAAATGTGAATGCTTTATATCTGGTGTTAAAACAAATTCAAGAGGGGTTGCCATCTTATTAATGAATAACTTTGAGTACAAGGTTGTTGCCTCAAATTTAAATAATCAAGGCAACATGATATATGTGGATCTTATGTTAGGATCCATTTCTTTTCACCTGATTAATATTTATGCCCCAAACACTGATACACCAATCTTTTTTTCAAAATGTTAATGTCTTAATTGAAGAAAATACAATGGATCACATTGTAGTATGTGGCGATTTTAATTTGGTACTTAATCCAAAAATAGACTGTTCAAACTACGTCGGCATTAATAACCCTGATGCATGCCAGACATTAATTGAAACATTAAATACATATAATTTAAAGGATGCTTTTAGGTATTTTAATCCTGATACTAGTAGGTTTACCTGGCGTCGTAGAAATCCAATAAAACAAGCACGCCTAGATTACTACATTGTTTCAAATCCTTTTACTGACTTAATAGATAATTGCGATATAATTCCTGGGTACAAGTCTGATCACTCTATATGTACTTTGAATATACGAACTAGTAAATTTATAAGAGGAAGAGGGTTGTGGAAACTTAACTGAGATTTGCTTAGTAATTCTGATTATGTTGATTTAATCAATAAAACAATACAAGAAGTTAAATCTGAATACACTGTTCCTGTTTACAGTATAGAATTTATAGATAATGCATCTGATTTAGATAAAGAATTCATTATTGAAGAGGATCTACTTCTAGAAATGATAATGTTTAAAATAAGAGAAAAATCAATTAAGTTTGCATCAAAGTTAAGAAAATCCAAAAATCTGCTAGAAAAAGAACTGATTAAAAAATACATCTTGCAGAAAGTGTTGAATTAGCTACAAATTCAACAGATCATATTGATACTTTGAAAAATGAATTGACAAAACTAAGGGAAGAAAAGCTCAAAGGCCACATGATACGCTCCCGAGTACAATGGCTACACTTAGGTGAAAAACCATCTCAGTTTTTCTGTGGTCTTGAGAAAAAAAATTTTTTGGACAAAAGAATTAGAAAAATAACCCTTGAGAATGGGGTAATAGTAACTGATCAAAATCAGATATTGGATAAAGTAAAGGAATTTTATGCCAAATTATTTAAAAATAAAGATTCAGTTCTCTCAGATAATCCATTATCAGAAATTGTTAAAGATCATCAAATAAATAGATTAACTAAAATTCAAGCTCAAAAACTGGAAGGTGAAATAACTTTATCTGAGTTGGCTCAAGTTCTAAAAACTATGAAAAATAATAAAACACCAGGAATAGACGGCTTCCCATCAGAGTCTTTTGGTGCAAATTAAAATTTGTAATTTTTAGAGCCTTCAACCTGTATTACCAAAAAGGTATTTTATCAGTTACATTGTGCCAATCTATAGTCAATTGTATTCCTAAGGGGGATAAGCCAAGACAATTTTTAAAAAATTGGAGACCCATTTCTCTTTTGTACGTTTTATACAAGTTATTATCTACTGTACTTGCAAATCGACTTAAAGGCGTTTTAGATTCCCTGATATCAAGATCTCAGTGTGGATTCATTCAAGGTAGATATATTGGTGAAGTTACTAGACTTATTTATGACGTCATAAATCATACAGAAAAAAGTAAAATTGAAGGGTTGTTGATGCTGATAGACTTTGAAAAGGCCTTTGATTCTATTTCCTGGAAGTTTCTTTATAATGTACTAGACTATTTAGGGTTTACAGAGGGATATATTAAGCCTGAGTAGTTCAGGCAGGTTGTAAGTCAGAATTTCTCAACATCGAAAGAGGATGTAAGCAAGGTGATCCTATTGCGGCATATTTATTTTTATTAGGTGCACAAATTATGACATATATGGTTAACCAAAACAAAAAAATAAAAGGAATTATAATTGGTAGAGAAATCAAACTCTGTCAGTTTGCTGACGATACTACTCTTATTTTAGATGGTTCTAAAGAGTCCTTAGATTCTGCTTTGAACACAATAGAAATATTTGGGTCAATCTCAGGATTAAAAATGAATACAACAAAAACTAAACTTGTATGGATAGGTAGGAAAAAATACTGCAGAGAAAAAATCAATACATCTTTTAATTTGGAGTGGGGGTCAACTACCTTTGATTTACTGGGTATTACATTTTCAGTTAACCTTAATTTATTTATTTATTTGGGGTTTTACATCGCTTTCAACACTGTACAGGTCATATCACGACAGGTAGTTGGAAGGACAGAGGAAACCAGTACATAGAGTTCGCTAGGGTTGAGTACTGTAAACTGCCGACCAACGGCAAGCAACTACCAGCTTTCCCACTTGAGGCCATCACGGGGATCGAACCCCGGCCTCAGAGGTGGGAGGCGAGAGTGCAGTTAACCTTAATGAAATGACATCTATAAACTATAAATTAGCCTTAGATAAATCCAAGAAGCTCATTAACAATTGGAAGAAAAGAATGTTAAGCCCATTAGGAAAAATTACAGTTATAAAAACATTTATTCTGTCTCAATTTATACTACTTCTTACAATACTTCCATCTCCATCAAGATATTTCTTAAAACAATAAATTCAATGTTCTTTGGTTTTATTTGGAATAATAAACCTGATAAGATAAAGCGTATGTATATTACACAAGATTATCAGGATGCTGGACTTAAAATGATTAACTTGGAAAAATTTATTGATTCCCTCAAATTAACATGGGTTGATAGATTATTTTAAAGTCAAAAGGCTGATTACCATACTCTGTTTGAGACAACTATATCACCCATATCAAAGTTTTTTAAACTAGGTTCTGGATGGGCAAAGTTACTAATACAAAAAACCTCAAACATTTTCTGGAAAGAAGTTCTCCTGTCATGGGTTAAATTTATGGACATCCAAACTATAAATGAAAGTGGAGATATTTTAAGTTCACCTCTGTGGTATAATCCACTAATTTCAGAGCATGAAGTCTATTTTCCATCATGGTTTAACAAAGGCGTTGTTACAGTGGGAGATATTGTTAATAACAGAGGGGTTGTTTTAGAGCAAAAGGATATACAGAAAAAGTTTAACTTTTTAAATGTAAACTTTCTTGAATATCATCGTATTAAAACTTTGGTAAATAATTTTGTAAAGAAGTATAAAAATGAGGACATGTTTACTTATCCCCAACCATGTATTTTAAAAACTTTATCTGATATTCTTTTTAATACAAGTGGGACAAAAGGCATTTATAATAAACTTAACCCCTTAAAGACCTTATCTGTCGACTAGCAGTCGACAGCAATGTGTATTCTACAGTACCATGTCTGTCGGCTAGCAGTCGACACCCCCATATGGTATGCTAACTTTCCTTCAGCACTGTAGAATTAAACGTCTTGGTATACTGAAATACGTTATTTAAATTATTATGTACGAGGACGTTATGGACAACGTAAATCACTTGTGGTGTGTGTTTTAGCAACTTAAACTCTCTGTAAGCTCTTCATCCCGGATTTTCTTTCAGCATAGTAGAATACTGCTCCCTTGGTGGCGAAGAGGTTAACAAAGTCAATACTGAAAAAGATTTTCAAAGAAAATGGCATCAAGATATTGGCATAATTCTTGATACAAATGCCTGGAAACAAAAATTTAGAATCAGTTTCAAAACAATTCATGATCCTTATTACAAGTGGTTCCAATACAGAATTCTCCACAGAATCCTAGCAACTCAAAAATCATTATACAAGATGCAAATATCTGATTTATCAAACTGTCTACTGTGTAAGAATAACCAAGAAACTATAATCCATCTATTTTTTCAGTGCCCTAAATCAATACATCTTTGGAATCAACTAGAAAATATTATACAGGAAAAAGCCTCTTTTCATATTAAATTTAATCCTGAGGATGTTTTATTAGGATATTCTTATCGAAATTCAAATTCAGTGGCATTAAACACGTTGATCATGGTTACAAAAAGTTACATATTTTCGAATTCCAGAAAAGGACTAGAACTGAAAATGGAGGATTTGCTCATGTTACAAAAGAGGATATATAGTGAGCAGAAATTAGTTGCAAATCTGAAAATGGAAAATGTTAGATTTGAGAAATGTTGGTACCAAATGCAAAAAATATTTAATTGTGATAACAACTGATACTATTCCACTTCTTTGTAACCCCTTCATTTTGTTGTATGTGGTATTATGAATAGAATAGTAAATACAGATTGGTCTCAGGTAAATAAGTATGTTGTTGTTATAATTGTAATAAAAACTTGAGATACAGTCACATATTTGTTAAATACCTTATTTTTAAATTTTTATAAGCCCGATTGTAATACTGTGCCATTTCCCTGCCAGAGTGTACACAGTAACCTTTGTAATGGCAGTGTGATCTGTATCAAAATAAAAAAAATTATTTAAAAAAAAAAGATTCTGTTTTGGGCCGTTTGATGTGTTCATTGTTAACTTATTACCCCAGTTTTGTGATTGGCAAACACAAAGTTATTAAGGTTCATTTATAATAAGCATGTATTATTATTGTGTCGTAGATGTTTTATTACATTTAGTAGTAATGTCTGTCATATCTGCCTTTATGTATTTAAGAATAAAATCGTGCTGTGCAACTTTAAGCACATTGACTTACATACTTAAGAACTTAAGAATAGAGTCTTGCTCTTCAACTTTAAGCACATTGAATTTCACTGGGTTTAGGGGGGGACTTGGCTCTACACATCATTAAATCTGGCAATAGCTTTTAATACTTGATGTGCAGTATGCAAGAATTAGACATGCTATTGATTCAGTATTTCAGTATTCAATTCTGTTTTGTTGTTTAAGCATTCTAGAATGAAATCTCAACAGACTGAGTCACCAGTGCCACCAGATGGAGGGTGGGGATATGTATGCATTGCCGCTGCTTTTCTACTCCAGGTAATTGTTCATTGGCAAACAAATTTCACAAGGTCGTCCCTGCTGACCAACTTCTACCTTTACTTGTTAACAACAGCTTAAGTGATGTGCAGATAAGATTTAATTTGAAATTGAAACAGACGAATTCGAAAAAAAAACTCAATGTACAATAGTTTTATTCGTTTCTGATACACATATGGTTAAAATTGATTTCATGTTGGCTGTTCTGATAATGCCCCTCTGCAAAATTAATTTAAAACATTTTTATTGTCATAAAATTAGTAATTATTAATAACTTTAAAATATTGTTATGTTACAATAGGAATAACACCCTCCAAACCATGGTATAGTCAGAATTTTACCATGGTTTAAGGCTTTAAACTTATAACTTCAAGTTATGGTAAATTTCTGTGTATACCATGGTTTATCTGGTGTTATTCTATAATATTTTCCAAGTAATAATAAGGAAGCATCTATAAAGTACAGAATTGATGTAAACATCATCTAAGGTACTACTTCCAAAAAAATATATATTCTAACTACCGGAAAAAGTCAGCCTCCGTGTTAGTATCCAAAGTGGATAAGAGTATGGGGGATGGGCTTGCCTGAATAGATAAGTCCTCAGCTATTATCTTAACCCAGATGGCTTAACGGACTCCATTTATTAGTAGTGGTTACAGCAAAATTCAACACCCCCTGGGCATATACTGGGGCTTCTATAGGAGATGGAAAGGTGGTCACACCATTTGAGGTCACTAAGTATATGAGAGAAGATATGAAGATTGAATGGAACTGATAGCTTCCATATGAGAAGGTTGTATGTGAACTGCATGGGATGCTAAGTTGGCAACCAGTTAAGTCTATTTGTAAAACGTGTCACATGACTGAAACTCTTCCGCCTACACACAATGAGGCAAACACATTCTGAATCATTATAATACATTAAATATTTTGAAAAAATTGGTTCAAACCTTTCACAATACCACCAAAATATATTTTAGCAATTACTACACTCAAGCCTCTTTTAGAGAAAGAATATATTATGCTGTACTAAATGTGTTAACATACATGAATGTAATCTAATTCTTACAGTGTCTGTTTGGGCTAGTGGTGAAGTCTTTTGGCATCATCTATTTGCTGTTGCGAGATAGATATGATACGACAGCCACACTGGCAGCATGGGTAGGAGCAACTAACCTGCTCTTGTATGGACTAGGAGGTAGGGATGCAAGCTTTTTTGAGTGATTATCTTAGCTTTTTAATCATAATAGTTGTTGAGGCATATGATACAGGAATATAAATAGTACCTACCATCTTTATCACAGATTTGAATGCCAATCTCTGGCCTTATGTGAGACAGTTTATATTTACTTACTTGTACCCAATGATTTATCGATTTAGCGATAAAACATCCTGTATATCTAATAAAAGTTATTACAGGAATGGCCCTGTACTAAAACATATAATTAATATTTTATAATGAAGTAAAGTATTTATATCAGATATTGGTTGACTAAAAGTATTCTAGTACAATATTAGAGAACAATTATTGACATTAAAATTAACTGATATAAAACCATGATGTAACACAGTGATAGCTAATTTAAGTAAAAAGCAAGTATATACGATTTAATGGAAGGAATTGGAAGATCTTTAAGGAGCTTAAATACTGTCACATAATATCCTCAAAAAGTTTCAGTGTATATTTGACTCGCTAATTTCTGTATGTATTCAGGACCTCTGACTTCCATGCTGTGTAAATGGTTCAGTCACAGAAGTGTCTCCATTGCAGGCTGTCTGTGTCAGGCCATTGGGTTTATCATAACTGGCTATTCACAAAACATTGGTACTGTCTACCTGGGGTTTGGAATCTTTGTTGGTAATTTATACATTCTTTTCTGTCTTCAGGAACCATTTCATACATTTTATAAAAATATAACTGTTGCACTCGTTATATGGTGATTTTAAATTCAACCCCCAGCATGTGGTGACAATTAAATACTAATACCAATTAATTAGCCCTCCAACAATATATTTTACTTATATTTTAACCTTAATTAGTATATTTGTAGCAGGGAATTTGATATAGTATGATATGAATTCAAAGCGGTAATTTTGGCAAATGCATGGGCTAACAGCTAACTTGACTGGAATGTACACAGTATGTATACATTATTTTACCCTTTGTAACTGTCAGGTACCTACTTTTTGGATGTTCTTATCATTTCCCTTTATGTAGAACGTGTGCTACACCTCAAGGTAAGATTGGTAAAATAAAGGTACAACACATACTCAAAAATATGATGATAAAATAACTAAATATATTTGCATAATATGTTACTCATAGGCTTAATTTTATTTAGGTTTATTGTTTAAATTCATATGTACCCATATTACCAGTAAATGAATGTTGATAGCCAATTTTAAAAGCAAACAAAAATCAAATATGAGCCCTGAAAGCATTTTTTTTAAAATGTCAGCTGCCTTGTTTTAAAAAAAAAAGATTTTTAGTGTTACCACACTTAAGCAAATTCATTGAACACTACATAAATCAAAATACTAAATCTATGTTTTGAACAAAATTATCAAACTATGATTCATGTTTACCCTCATGTATTAAGTCCAGTAGACTTATTCTAGAAATAGTTCACGCTGACTGAAAAGAAAGACTTACAGCTACAGCTCCTATTAAATGGAACATGCTTCTCCAGTCTTACCACAGTCTGCTAAAATTACAGGACTAGGGCTCCAGAAAGCATGTCTGTAGGCATTTTTTTTGTTAATGTGTGATATCCATTCCTAGGTTAAGATTCAAAGTGTATGGAACAATGTTAGGTACAATGTCGCTTGATAGAGGTCATTTTAAGGTGACTAAAGGGTCAAAGGTCAACTAGGTGCAAACACCTGAAATATGCATATTTTTATATTTAGCATTATCTAATTCGATAAAAAGTTATAAAATGGTGTTACTTTCTTCTCAATTATATTTCTAACATACTAAATGAATGATAGCGTACTATTTTATTATCCTACAATAAATATTTTATCCACCTTCCCCGAACCCCCACCCCAAAGACAATAAAAGTTTGGGATATATAATTTTATTATACAACAATAATAGAGACTAATAAAAGATTATTAATAATGCAATTATGTCATAATGTACTCCAACATACAATAATATGTTATTAAATGAATAGATATAAACAACATTAAAACGTTTACATTACATGACATAAATAAAAGGACATAATTTCAAGTCAAAGGTCACAGGGTGACAACACCACAGTTAAAAGGTTACACTTGAGTACAAGGTCACAACCCAGTAAAAATCGTACAGGTGAAGGTCACTGAGAGAAACTCAGCACTTGGCTGGTAATACAACTTATCACCTCAGATTCCGAAGGTCATAAACCAACCAGGGGCCGGTTTCACGAAGCCTCCCTTGCAAAGGACCTCCTTTAGTAAAGGAAGGTGTTTTTTTTTCCTTTGGGAAGGCCACCTTAAAATTCAGTTTCATAAAGCTTCCTTTAATTCTCCTTACCAAAGGTCTTCCTTGAATCTTAAGGAGGGAGCAAATGTCCTTCCTTAAGGTTTAAGGAAGGAGATAGTTGTTTTTGAACTGGGAGTAAATTTTACAAAGTATTGCGGAAATGGGTTAAACAGCCATTTCAACTGTGTAATGTTACTTGTTGCTGGCCACAGAAAAAAGATGGCTGAAAAAGTGTCTGAATCAAAGGGAAAATACTGGGGCCGTATTCACGAAAGTTCTTATCTTAATCTTAGTCTTAAATCTAAGACTTTTGTCATAACTTTGGACAAAAACTTGTTATGACATTTGTCTTAGAGCAATTCACAAAAGATTTTAGTCTTATCTTAGTCTTATCTTTTGTCATAACTCTAAGACTGGATGGGGGTGGTCTTAAATATTTAAGACCAGTCTTAAATATGGCCGCCATGTCATGTTTTCCCCACTTCAAAACTTCATACGACTAAAATTGAGTTTAAAAGACTTAGCACATCTCTGTAAAGCATTTTATTTTATGTTTTAATGTGGTTTGAAGGTTTTAAACTGCAAAACTTATCCCTTTCTGGTCCATTTATTAACAGTAAGTGGGCAAGTTTTACAGTGTACATCAACACATATACAGAGAAATACATGTCCACTAGTTTGTCGTATATAACAAATATTTAACACATATCCACAGAAAAAAATATATCCACAATGAACACATTAAATAATGTACACATATCCCACTGTTAAAGTTTTATGTGTCACTTTATAAAAGTTTTTTATCTATTTGGTTCCACTACTATTTATATTCTTTTATAACTCAAAATATAAATAAGAGTAAAAAAATATTCTTCATAAAAGTTACTAAACTGCACCACGCTATAAGTCATATAACTTACATAAAATTTGTAATATTACTTAAACATGTCTTTCTTCCCCCAGAAAAGTTTTGTTTACTGACCTTGACATAGCTAGAGATTATTATCACATGATTTGCAGTGTATTGATTTTTTTGTCAAAGTGGCACATGTAGGGTGAAACCAACAGCTCACTTGTGTTTACATTCCCTGGCATAAACCAATCATATTAACCAAACTCAATGAATGACAGCATGTCAGTGTTTATGTAATAGTGCAAAATACACAAAGGAGATATTAATAGTACATAATTTATTTTCAATGTTTTCCAAAATAGCATATTATATAGATATCTTTAAAAACAGTTCTGAAAACAATGTGCATATGCCTTTCAGTGTTTATAATTATATAAAAGAATGATGACTGTGATACAGTTGTAATAACAATGTGGATATTTGTACAATGTTTTTGTAAATAACAAATTATAATTTAATATGGCCAATATGGATACATCAGTTTTAACTGGATATGTTTGTTATTTTTTTCTCTTGTAGAAAAATTTGTTGCACCAAACTGGGAAACCACATTTCAGTGCTTTTAATATTATTATAGCACTGTAATTTGCTTTTCCTTTTGAAGTGTGTCTGATTTTAAATGTTTGCTAAAAATACCTTTATTTGATAGAAAAAAATGCATTTGGTGATGAATATGGATAGATTTATATTTTGTGCCTGTAAGGAGACAAGATAATTTGTGAGTATTAATTTTAAATTTCAAGAAATTTACCTTGTCAACAAGGACAAAGCTGTTTAAAATCCATGTTCCATTATATTGTTATTTTTACTGTCCCAAAATTTGATGTCTCATATGCCACCAACAGTGTATTTAATGTGTACCTACATAAAGTCTACAAAATGAGGTTACATGACACAGAAAACCACAGTGGCTATATGAAAAATCAGTCTTAACTTGGTCTTGACTTTATGACATTTGTCCCAGCTAAGACTTGCTTTGTGAATACCTATTTATGACAATTCTCTATTCTAACACAGTCATCTTCTCTACAAAAAATTGTTCATAAAAATCACTCCTGCCATGATAATAGGCAAGTATATTTGCAATTAAAAGCTTTTACAATGTTTCTGAAAGTTAATAAACATTCCTTGAAGGACACTTCCTTAAATCTAAGGTAGGTCCTTAGCTTCCTTGAAATTCAAGGGAGTTTTCAAGGACTCCTTTAAGGAAGGAGGCTTTGTGAAACTGAGATTTTTTAAAGGAGGGAGAAAGTCAAGGAAATCCTAGAATTTAAGGTGACCTTTATCTTAAGAAGCCTTCGTGAAACCGGCCCCAGGTCACAGAGGTTAAATCTATGCAATTACAAAGAGGGGTGAAAAGCCAAATACCCCAAGCACCCAGTAGAGGTAGTCAGTCAGAGAGGTGGGCACAAAAAGAGGCAGAGACAGAGGAAACAGCAGAGGGGGGAGTTGGATGTAATTCCATACAGCACTGGGGGACCAAGTTCCCTGTACCTGGATGTCCTGCAAAGGTACATCATGCCTGAAAACCCAAGTCACTCCCACGCCTGCAATCATGAAATGTTAGTACTTTAGATAATGATAACATGTTAGAAATTGTACACAGGTGCTTTTTGGCCACAGAATACATCAAAGGCACATAACCAGCAGACTTATTTACCTGAAATAAAGGAAAATCGAGATCATGGCTAGAAACAGCCAGCATGGTCTTTAAAGCCTTCATGGGACAAAGCTGTGAAGCACCTAACTGTGGCAAAGAAATGGTGACTACTTTAGCTCTGTTTCGCACAGTCTTGGACCACTTGATAAAATCTATTGCATTATGGTGCCGGTGGCCAAAAATAACATCGCCTACACATAAGTGTCTATAAACATCAAAAGTATTGTATATTCATAGATTTTATGAACAAAGGGATCCTTTGATCCCTGAAAACAGCAGTGTCACAATTGTAGATAATCAACATGGTCTTAATGGGATTAATACAGTTGGTAATGTTAGTGGAGGACATACCATGCTGTAGAAGGTACTCCATCAATGCCAATATATCGAGTGTAGTCAGCTGAGGCAGCGACAGGTACAAAAACACCAAGTAGGCCATGAAAAGGTGAAACATCCTCTCGTATGCTGCTAAAGTAGCAGGTTTAAATCCAGCCCAAAGTCTGTGAAAGCAGCCCCGGCAACTACAACATAAATAATATAGTGCTACAAATCATTATTCAACAACAATAAGTCAATATGTGGAGAAACCCAACATAACATACCAGGGACCAACTCCTGCAACTTGGCACTTTCCTCCAAGGTACCAGACCACCTAGACAAAAGGTCAGTCATAGTATTTTCTTGATCTTGTACATGTGAAACCACTAGTGATATATTCCAGTGAGCTATCAGAAGCCAAACATTTCTGGCACAAGTGGCAAGTATTGATTCCTTAGCCCTACCAAAGCTGAGGACATCCACCACAGCCTTGTTGTCACAGAAAATCTGTAAACGCCTATTGGCCCAACACTGGCCCCACACTTTCAGGGCCACCACCACATTAACCATTTGTAATTGTTCAATGCTATATGCCATGAACCCTTTAGGAATAGGGATAGAATAAGCAAAATTATTGAAACAGCCCCCCAAGGCCTGTCAGACAGGCACCAGATAAATCCTATAGTTACATAGTTGAATATGATAAAATGCGACCCAATTATACGACCTAAAAATATACAAACCAATACAGGTCTTTCTTAAACTCTGGGGTAGGTACATGTTTTTCAGAATGATGATTGTCTCTCAATTCTATTGAGAAAACATCTAGAAGGCTTTACACATTTTGTCATTTTGTTATATAATACAATGAACTCAGGGGGACTGTAACTAATTTTTTTGTAGAAACTCATTTATCCAACAATGTTCCGACCATATTTACAATTTCCGACAATATTTCATCGAGAATGGTATAGTGTTAAATAAAATGCCCAAACAAATTGCAAACTATTTTTGTGTCTGGAGCATGTAACGTTTTATTACTCACTTTCAAACCGAGCTATTGAAGAAGTTTCAATAAAAATTCATAAGCTACATGTATAAACGAGGGCAAACCACAATAGATCAGGTCATCTAGAGTACATTATGGCCACTTTTCGTCATAATATAGCAAGTGGTGTTGCTCAGTTTCTGAAAAAAAGAACCAAGACAAAAACAGCAGCAACAAATCAACGAACATTTGACCTTTGTGAGTGAGCTCTAAAAGGTTAATGTCACCAAGATCATTCCTGATGTGCCTGAAAACACGACTGATATCTATTGTAAAGGTATTAGCCCCATGACCTAGAGCATTCAAATGTTGAATAATCTTATCTACTGAAGTGTAATGAAGTTAAAAATCAGTACCCAAGATCATTGACAGAAGCCCCCTTGGGACAACTCAAATCACTTATAGTTCACCAAAGTTCTGAACCCGACTTTTTCCTAGTCATAAAAGGGGGGAAAATATAAAGAAATTTGGGGTTTTTCAAAAGGCAAATACAGAACCTACAAATACTGTAATATGGGTCACTGGAACACAACCAAATACAGAACCAATCTTCTGCCTGCACTTCATAAAGTCCTGGCACCAAATTGGAACACACTTGTCTGTAACCTGTTTCCGGGAACTACCGTCCCCAGTATTTCTGTTATCCAAACTGAGAGCAATAAACTGCCCCATCAGAAAACTCAAAAGATGGATCCAAATTCTGATTAACAAGTTTAGTGAAATATACCCCCAATATATTAGTTTGAGGTTGAACCCATGATTCACTAGGGCAGCCATTATTGCCATCCACACAGGTGATACCTGCTTTACCATCCTGCTTTGTCCAACACAGCACAAACATGCTTATAGACAATCACCTTGGTCTCATGTGTGTTCTTTTCAATGCATGTATTTTTAATAAAGAAGACCCATGGGAGCAGTTTCTCAGTACTTTTATTCTCTCACCCATTCATAACAGTTTGTGGGATGTGTCTCTGCATAAGCCCTTCTGACGCTATCCATTTTATCAGTATTCAACCATCTGGTAATCTCTCCCTGCTCCATCCGACAAAGGAGAATGGCATGGCTGGCCTTTGCAGAAGCCCAGGAGAAATCAATGGCATCATCAAATAAATTATTAATATAGTCAAGCATATTTTCCTTGATGATAATATCGGATTCCTCTCTGATGGTTCTACAAAAACCAGCCATCCACTGTATAGGTGAGAGCTGGTTGTAAGTAATTTGGTCTTTATTTTGGCCAGATAATACAAACTAATGGGGCCACCTGATCCTATGGGAAACAAAGCATCAACAGATCTTCCCCTCTGAGACGTAACCCTGTCCATACCTGACTTGGTTCTATCCGTCAGGAGATTAAACCGCTCTTTGATCTCATGTTGCATGCTGGCTTCCTCCCTAAGCCTACTCGGAGAAGGTGAGGAGTTGTAGCCAGAGTCTTGGATTGTATCTTTGAGACTAGAATGTGGAACCGCCCCTTTAACTCTCCTTGACCTTTTCTGGGTGAGCAGTTTTCTTGATCAATGTTGACTGAGTGCTTCCTATATTAATGCTTCCTATATTATTCAATCTCTTACCCAAATTTGCTAACTATTTCAAAATCTGGTTACTCCCACTCTTAGAACCCAAGGAGCCCTTTCCCTCAGTAGAAACAGCACCACCCGCAGAAGCCAAAACAGTGATTTATCAGGTCTGACATGTCAATATCAGATTCGCTACCATAGTCAGAATGTTCAGTAAAAGACACTTGCCCCATCAGAGAGGTGGAAGGTCCCAGTGTAGCCATGAAATCCTCATCAAGAGCCATCTGCAGTTGAAAGGGGATGCGACATTCACAAGACCTTTGGCGAGTATGCTAAAGTATTTGCTGATATTGTGTTCAACAACTTTATCAACCAGACAACAAGAGTAGGTGATTTTTATCAATACTTTCTAAATAAAATAATCAAGGTTTCCACACAGTCCAAATTGACAGAAAAACAATGTGCTATATGTTTGGTTATTTACAGTCCTGATGTCTCACTGCCACAAGTATGAGAACAGTTTATGGTGCTAGATGAGATCAAGGCTGACTTGGCCGAGTTTCTCTTGCATGAAATGATGTCAAGAACTGAATCACTACCTGGTAACTTTCCAGACCCCAACAATGCACAAGCAAACAGTTTTGATGCTGAAAGTTTTTGTGTTCACCATGAAGAGGCAGACATATGAATCGTGATAAATGCTATAAATTTACAGTTTGGTGAGTTTGTGAAATGTAGGGACATAGATGTCCTTTTACACCTTGTCTATAATGCTGGTTTACTGGATGTTGAAACATGGATGGAATCTGAAATGTCGAAAGCAGACACATGCTTCCTTGTTTATCCCATAGCTATGAAACTAAGAGCTGATGTTATCCGCAATCTGCTCAGATCCCTTTTGTTCACAGGTTGTGATACTATGTCATCATTTTGTGGTATTAGTAAAGTTAGAAAAGGCATGCTCCAAAGGAGCTCATGATTGGGAGATTGATGTTTGCAGGTATAGGCTCTTTATGAAAACTTAGAAGACGCTGGACGTTTTACCATCTACAAAGGATGCATTACAGCAGCACTTAGCATGTTGTAATATAATGAACAGGCAAAGACATGGATATCTGCTAATGATCAAACATTCAATGCACAGGATCCCTTAAGGTCTGGTTGATGGAAAGATGATAGCTTTTGTGGATGCAACTGGAAGCAGCTCCCTTTGCATGTACACAGCTGATACCATGCAGATGTAAAACCAAGTGCAATAGATCACATTGCAAACACTTCCGTTCGGGCCAAGTTTGCATGTTTAAATGTGCTTGTAAAGTCAGAGACTCTGCTATATCCAACTGGATTAGGGGATGGTGTGGACATTATCCAGAGTGCAATTATTTAAATACCATTCTTTTGCAGGGCACATGCGAACAATAAGTTGACTATGTCACAGTAAGAATTACATTGTAAACTCTACATTGTTACATGTACCACATTAAGTAAGATATTTGATTAGATAAGGCTGTACATTATTTGCATTGGATGTACAAGTCAGGGTATTAATCAACACAAGTGACTGTGAATATCAGTGAATAACACAAACATTGTTTTCTGATGGTTGTTTATCAAAATATGATAGTTGTTTATCAAAACTAAACTACAGTTTAAATTTATTAAATTGAGTTTTACATTGCGTTTAACACTGTACAGGTCATATCACAATGGGTAGTTCGGAGGGCAGAGGAAACCAGTACATACATTACCAGTTCGTCTGGGTTCTGTACTGTAAACTGCTGACCAACGGTAAGCAACTACCAGCTTTCCCACTTAAGGCTGTGCCGGGAACTGAACCCCGGCCTCAGAGGTGGGAGGTGAGAGTGTTCCCACTCTGGCACCGTGGCCCCTAAACTAAAGTTTAAACTACAGTGACTTTGCTCTGTATGAAAGTAATGCACTGTGTCAATTACACTGGATGTATGAAACATTTTACAGCTGTTTAACTTTTGAGCCATGTGTTGTTATGAAACATTGTTGTTTCAAGTGTATAAGGGGTTTTAAATGTTTTTACTATATTTTACTAATAATCTGCCACATGAAACAAAATTTGGAAATGTTTTTTTTCTTTTCTGTTGAACTTTACACTTGAAGTTTCGATTAAAATTACACACCAATGGGATAAATTTTGTGATTTCTGATATCCTGTAGACCCCAAGTGCAAATTATTTTTGCTTTATCAGTTTAATTTAACAGGGTAACAGTGTATTATTTAAGGAACAAAGGTCTCGGCAAGATTTATGCCAAAAATATATTGCAGTTTTCATTGCATACATTGGCAGGTGCACTCATTTGACCTTTAACTTTCCAATGACCTTGAAATGACCTTAACAGTGTGATATTGTACTTAGATTAATTCAAAATACCTTGAAGAAGTCACAATTTGCCGGAGACTTAAGCAGTCTAACAGTGGTTTACAAACATTATCATTATTTCCAAATTGGATGTGTATGGTCATGAAGAAAAAAAGTCAAATTTGGATTTATAAATCTATATTTCTTCTATTTTTTCAGGTTTAGGCATAGCTATGTCAACAGTATCATCTTTTCTAATCTTAGACAAATATTTCAAAAAGAAGAAAAGTATGGCCACCTGTATAGCTGCTTCAGGTGTTGGTGTTTCCATGTTTGTTTTGCCTCTACTGATGAGCTATTTTGACCAAGAATATGCTTTTTGGGTGTGTATGAAAGCTTTCAGCTAAAACTGCAAATGAACATCCTAAAGAATGGACTTAACTGATGTGGATGTACATGAACAAGTGATGATGAAGATAGCTTATAAATGTCTACATGTAAATGTGCATCTTCCTGTTTGATCCTTAATTTATTCTCTTTCTACACTTTTCTGTTTTTTTTTAGATTTTTGGAAAGCTTGAAAGTAAATATTATTGATATATTATGTTAATCCATTAATTTTTAGAGTTTGTGTTATTATAAGCTTATGTAACATTGTTTTGTGGAATTATATAAACATATAAAATAAAAAAGATAGCTTTCTGGTGTAATAAACATTGCAAATAAACCCCCTGTATCTTAATTCAAATATCTGTATAAATTGTGAGGTATTTCTTTTATATAATGATCCATTAATTCATATTATTTTTAATAGGGTACCATGCTTTTGCTTGCTGGTTTTTGTTTAGATGGCATTGTCTGTGCAACTTTCCTTAGGCCAGTGGAATGGCCAAAACGTGAACAGGAGTGTACAACTAATTTCCAAAAACAATCAGATCAATTGTTTGGTCATGGAAAACTGAAAAATTCAATAACTAAATCCTCAGAGAAGATTGTTGTAAAGCATATCAGGCTGTATCATCACATGTCACAAGGGCAAAATACAACTGGGACATTTAAAAACATTGGAATATATGAATGCAATGACAGTAATGCTGAGGATATAGATGTTAAAAAGACTCAAACAGCAATAATGATAAAACAGTTGGTCAAAGTGGAAATCAAGAAACAGAAAATGCAGGTGTAGATGATTCCCAAGAAAGTAAAATAAAGCATTCTGCAAATATCAATACAAAAGTGGAAACTAAAGAAAATAACTCTTTGCATAAAACCCCTTCTAAGTTTAGATCTTGTATGGCCGTGATCCACGATGTACCTGCAGTAGTTGGACTGATGATGATGTCCTTGTTTTTCACCCTTTGTGACTCCTGTATTTATTCCTTCTTACCAGCCTTGGCAATAGAGCAGGGGATTGCAAAGGGAAGTGCAAAAATGCTCATTGCTTGGGGTGGCATATCAGAGATGGTACATCAGATAGCGTATGGGTTCATCATGGATATCAGCAAGATCAAACCATACAGGGTACAGCTGTACTGTGTTTTTGCACTGATTTCCTCAGCCATTACTTTTACCCTTCCTCTGTATGATAAGCATGTCACTTATATCATTGCTGTGGTGTTGTTTGGTGGATTTACAGGTTTTGTGTTTGCCCAGAGACTGACAATCACCTCAGATCTGATAGGCCCTGAAAGAACACCACTGACTTTTGGATTTTTAATTGGCCTAAATGCATGTGGTCATGTGATAGGGAGGATGATTGGGGGTAAGCTATTTTACACATTTTATCTATTATGAAGTTTAAATTACCAGTCTACTTTAAAATATGAATACAGGGAATGGAATCGAGGAGATTGCATGAAATATCTTTCTCTACATGAAAATCAATGGGTTCATTTTTCCAGATGTTCAGCGACTAGTTCTACATAAAATTGTTGTAGTTATTTCAGCTCTCTGGTTTTTGTGTCACCAGCATTTATGCTGGGTGACATATAGGGGTCACTGTGTCCTCTCTCTTGTGGCATCGACATGGTCTATCATCACACTTTCGTTTCTGAACAGTATCTCAAATAATCTTTTGATAGATAAAATTCAAATTGGGCAAATTTTTTTTTCATTTCTGGACAGTATCTCAAAAACGGGTTGACAGAGTCAATTCAGATTTAGCATGTGGTTATTGGTGGTTTTCAAGGTGTGCCCTATTTTAAGGTGACCTTAAACTGCCATGTATAAAAGAGTTATGTTGAGAGTTATGTTTTATTTTTCCTGTACTGAAAATAACTTGAGAGATTTTATTTAAATTTTGCATGTATATGTAACTGGCCATAGACAAGTGCAATACAATAAGGTGATCTTAAACTCTTGGTAAATATTAGAATTATAATCACTTTAGGTTTGTTAATTTTTGAACAGTATTTGAAATACTGAGCAATTCTAGGCATGTTTAACTTGTTGATGTAAAAACTTTCTGTAAAAGATTACTTTAAAGCAGGTGTTCCACTGGAGCCGACAGGCCAGTAACTATGCATTTTTGGAGAGTCGGAACCAATGTTTACATGGTCGGTTAGGGTCGGTTGCAAGTTACCGGCCTGTCGGAGAGAGTGTTGGATATTTCTATGACCGTTGCCAACCCTTGTATCTGTCCCTAATTTCAGCCCCCTAGCAACAGGCCTGTAGGTTAACTTAACGGCCTGTCGGTTACACTTCCCAGCTTGTCGGTTAATCAAACAGGCCTGTCTGTTACAAGTATCCGGCTTGTCCCAAATATGGACTTCTAGACTGTACTGATGACTCACCGACCATGTGGGAAGTGTTACAGTACAGTCGGTAACTTTAGACGGCCTGTCTGTAAGTGTTCCCGACAGGCCTGTAAAGTTTACAGGCCGGTCGGTAACTGTAACAGACTGGGTCCTATATTCAGGAAAATTTGTAACTGACAGGCCTTAAACTGAAACAGACAAGCCGTAAACAATAACCGACAGGCCTGTAACACTAACAGACAAGCCAAGAACTGTAACCAACAGGTCGGCAATATTTTTGCGTCTTACGGCCAGTCGGTTTCAAAATCTGTGGGTATAAAAAGGCCAGTCGGTAGACAATCTGCATATATATGGGCTTTGACTTGTTGAGAGATAACTGGTGTGCAGCTTTGATTTTAGGTTTTTTAATTTTTTTTTAATTAGCTTCAGTTTTGAGCTAGGCTGTACTGGTTGGGAGTGAAATCTGTTCTGTGAGGTTTCACTTTTATTTTAAGTTTTTGTTTTTTAAAACAAGCTGCACAATTGATAAAATGATCAGCATGCCAAGGGGTAGAAGGAGAAAGATTGAAGTGACACTCAACCACAGTTTAAGTTAGGAGATACAGCTGCAGATACAGAAAAAAGAAGGAGGGAAAGAGAGGAGAGGGATGAGAGAGAGAGGATTGAACAGGAGGAGAGGGACAGAGAGAGGATGGAGAGATAGGGAAGAGAGCCCAGAAAGAGGAGAGAAGAGAGTGCGAACTGACACAGATACTGATGTAGAATCAACTCAATCCAGACAGAAGAAGGGCCTGATGAAGTCCATTTTCCTGAGTGATTCAGATGACGAAGCCATCGTGGAGTTCATCATACAGCACGAGGAACTGTATGACAAGACCAACGACAGTTTCAAAGGCAAGCAGAAGAAAGAAAGACTTTGGGAGCAGCTACCAGAAACTTGCCTATCAAGACTGTGAAGAAGTGGTTCGATACTCAACATACCAGATATGGCAAGCTGACTCAGACGAAGTCAGGACAAGTAGCTGAGTAGAGCACAGAACGACAGACCTGGCTGAAGGACAGTTTCAGTTTTCTACGAGGTCACATCAGAAGGAAGGGAGTTTCCAAGTCTTCTGCATTAAAGTCACCTCAGAGGCCTTCTGTAGCCGGACCCTCAGCTTCAGTTCCAGATACATCCAAGGACACAGAATCTGAGATGGAAATCAGCATTTCATCAGATGTTACTCATCAGCCTTCGAGCACCAGTCCCAAGCGACGACAGCCTCCAGTCGTGACTACCACCATATCTGCAGATCCAGTCTTAGATCAGTTCCAGCAGATGAGGTCGATGATTTCCACATTTCTGGGTGCACGTCAGGACACCACTCCAAGTCCTAGACAGTCGTTCTGCAACTATCTCCACTCCGAGATTGAAAACCTAGAAGAAAGGGACTTTTTAACCTTCAGGAATGAGAGAGTGAAGCTTCTCAGTGAAATACAGTACAAGGCCAAAGAACACCAGAGACAGGTCACCAAAAGTCAAGATGTCACCACATATCAACTTCCAGAAGCATCACAGGCCACATATACTCACCATACCGGAAACTCAACCAGTCTCCATTCCAGTTGTGCAGCCTACACAGAAAGCCACAGGAAAACCTGTTACAGTGATTGCCAAAGTACAGCAACCACGAAGGCCTTCATCAGCGTCAGCACAGCCAACTCCTTACATAGTTCTGGATGACCAACAGCCTGGGACTTCCAGACAGATGCTTTTCAACCCACCTTCAGTTGCACAAGAGGAGGAAAGTGAGCACAACACTTCTGGATTATCCAGTCTCTTTGCAGTGATTCCCAGTGTGCTTACGTATCAGCAGATGGACACACCACAGCAATTTTCACCCTCTCAATTTCAACCAGCACCGTCACCAGTGCTATCTTCCACTCATCATGAAGAGTCAAGACCTGCCAGCCAGTCCAGCCAGCAGTCAGAGTCAGCCCAAATCAGTGGATTAGCCCGCACAAATCGCACCAAACCCAGCCCTTCTCAGGGCCACCTGAATCTTCCAAAAACAATTAACAAGCTACACGTCTATGCCCAAATACATAAAAAGCATACCATCCAACACTTACACCTCCCCACAGTACACAAAAAAAATTGTGTGAATGAATTAGTGAATGTTAAACAAATATTAAGGAAATTCCACCACAAACCAAAAAAAATTAACAAAAAAAATTCCCTTCAGAAAAATTAATCCACTAAGAAGTCAAAGTAAAACCAACCCTACCCCCCAAACAAAACCCAATTTTAAATAAACACTCCCCACCCCCCAAAAGAAAATCCAGACTCAAACCCACATCCCCCAAACTCAAGATGCAGACTCAAACTCACGTCCCCCAAAATCAAGATACAGACTCAAACCCACGTCCCTCCCAAAACCCAACTTGAAATAAAATGCCACATCCACACTCACAGACAAACAAACATGAGCCCTAACAAAATATACAAACATATGAGTGGCAATGGACTGACAAACTGAATAAAAATATTAAACTGGGACTGCAAACCTGTATAATTTTGTCTTACAAATTTCCTAGCATTTTTTTTTAATTCTTGCCATAAAATATTTTCAGGTATTTATTTTGAAACTTTTCCCCCTTATTTTGTAAGTTATATTTTCTGAGAATTAAGCCAGGTCATGTTGGGGTGGGATGTCAACTTTGTAAATTGAGGACCTGGGTTTAGTACTGAAATTTATTTTTGTGAACTGACTTTGGAATGGATTTGTAAATTGAGGACCTGGGCTTAAATCTGTAACTGATAAAATATATTTTTCTGAACTGAGTTTGGGATGGATTTGTGTTTGTGAATGTTTTTGGTGAAACTGAATTTGAATTAAATTGTTGGAAAGTTTGGGGTTATTTTGGTGACAGCATGTTCTCCCCCTCAGTCTTCTTAAACTCTGTCCTCCTGCTCAGCCAGTGCCCCACATGATTGAAGTAGTCTTTCAGTAGGTCTCGTTGATGTTTGGCCTCCCTCAATGCGTTTCTTAAGTTCTCATGATGTCTCTCTTCCCCCTGGTCTGTCTGTGGTGGTTGTATGTCGTCAGCTGGTGTGGGTGGTCTGTCTGCTGCCCCCTGATGGCTTCTCAACATATTATGTAGTACCACACATGGTTACACAATGTCTCTCACAACTTTTGGCCTCTGCTCCATGGTGGTCAACAGCACCCCGAATTGCTTGACAAGTATACCAAATGAGTTCTCGACCACCCTTCTCCCCCTGGATATCCTGTAGTTGGCTATTCTCACTTCTCTAGTCAGTTTTTGTCTACTGTAAGGCTTGACCAGCCAAGGTATCAGGGCAAAGGCATCGTCCTCTAGCAGGAAGTAGTGTAGATCTGGCCCCAGGTCCAAGTGGTTTAGGTGGTGGTAGTCCCAAGGTTCCATTCTCAATACTTCTTTTCAGTTTGCTGTGGTTGAAAATCTGTGCATCAGATGATGAGCCACTGACCCACGCGTTGACCCACAGGAACTTGCAATCTGCATCGACTAAAGCCAAAGGTACCAGGGAGAAGTAGCCCTTGTAGTTGAAATATTCACTGCCTGACATCTTGGGCTTCTTTATAGCAATGTATTTTCCATCTAGTGCACCGACTGCATGGGGGGGACATTCCATCTGTTTCTAAATCTTTCTTCAATTTTCTTCCAGTCTTCAGGATCAGTGGGGCACACCAGATACCCTTGTTGAAATTCTATCAAAATGGCTTGCAGACCTGGGGGACAAATTTGCAGATGGTCGTTCTTCCAACCCTCCATTGGTATTGCAGTGAGGCGTAGCTTTCCGCTGAGGATAAGTGTCTCAAAGTAACTGCCAGTTTCAACCCGACGTCCAGTGGTTTCCTGAAGTTGATGATTGACTTCTTGAGGTGGGGGGTGATTCTTTCTTCAATCAAAAAATGCCGACTTCCAGTGGCTTCCTGAAGTTGGTGATTGGCTTCCTGAGGTGGGGGGGTGATTCTTTCTTCAATCAAAAAATGCTGACTTCCAGTGGCTTCCTGAAGTTGGTGATTGGCTTTCTGAGGTGGGGGGTGATTCTTTCTTTAATCAAAAAATGCTGGCTCCATCCTGGTGAAATTTCTGTAGCCTGGTATGTCAGTAGTGATTAACTCATCCAAGAGTGTTCTGTAACAACCTCTCTCCTTTCTCTGTAGTATCCAGGGCCGGACCCATGGATTCTGTGGCTTCCTTCTCCTTCTGGGTGGTGGGGGTGATGGTGATGCTGGCTGGGCAGGTGCTGGGTTCTGCTGTCTTCTATGTCTTGAAAATATCATGTACAATAAAAAATTGAACTCAATAAAACCCAAAAGACCCTCAAGTGATCTATCAGTTGCTCTTGTGTTCCTGTCATCTTTGAAGTGTGAAATGAATGGCACATCACAGGGGAGGGGGGTTTATATAGTGTGATATCGATCCCGATTCTGGATCACGACTATAGATACCGATCCACCAAAACAATCGAGAAGGGTCGGGAACATGTTCCCAACTTGTCTGCTTGTCTTTACGGCTTGTCTGTTTGTTATCTGACTTGTCTGCTAGGGGTTTAGGGCTTGTCATAGTACTTCTATGACTGGCCATGCAAAAAACGCCCCCGACCCTACGTCTTGTTGGGAAGGTCAGTAGGGCCTGTCTGTAATTATACCATCCTGTTGGGGATTTCATAACCAACCCAGCCTTTTCATCCGCTTTTTCTCACGACTCTACGACTTTTGCAACCGACCCTAGGGTCGTAGGGTCGGTTACAGGGTCAGCTCCAGTGGAACACCTGCATAAACTCCATCACAGCTGCTAACTAAGATTGAGTTTCAGGTCGGGAAAATTTTTGGTGTTTGGAAGATATTTTATGCTGATTGAGTAGAATTTCAAATGGTACAACAGTTGGAAGTAAGCTGGGTAGTTATGGGCCTAATAGGTCAGTGTCTGATTTAAATAAAATTTGAGGTGTGGTAACTTTATATATGTTTAAATCAATGTTGATGTACACATCTAAAACTGGACAATATGTTGTGTTGTCTGTAGGGACATTTTAAGGGTTGAACAACCACTCTAATGATATCAAGGTTTAGTAAAAATTAGTGTCTAGTAAAAATTATAGTGTGTGTGTGTTCTTGTTTATGGCCAGGTCAGATAGTAACGTATTTTAATGGAAAATATCCAAATTGGATTCCTTATTATACCCGCTTTGTTTTCAGTCCTCAGCCTCTTTCAGGGCCTCATGGTAACAACAAACTGATGTTCAAAATTGTTGCTGGTATTGACCACCTTTAAAGTTTGCCATGATAATTTGCCACTATAGGTAGCATATTCTTCAATGGCATAGCTCTGTCCTTGGCATAGCTCTGCTGTAGGGCAGTTGCTAAAGAGCCGTACCAGTCTCTTGGTCTCAGTAAATTCACTCAATATTCTTCCTTGTTCCACTCAATCTTTCTCTGTGGTAGAGTCTTTACATATCGCATTGATTCTGATTGTCCCCAGTTAATTTGTAGGTTAATTGTAGAAAAATCACCAGATTCCTAGTATAAGTTTAGGGGCCTATCAGTCCTGCTGCTACTGCGCAATGACATTTCCCTAGAGTGTATAGACATCCCCCTGTATTTCCCGACATCATGTCTATACACCCTCTCAGTCTACTTGCCATGACTGAGACACACATTCGTTCTAACAGACAATGATAGTTTTCTACACTCCATCATTCCTGTTGGGTTTTAATTGTGTCATAGACTCCGTGGTGGAGTTGGCTTTTTTGTCAGTGAAAATATCAAGTTCAAAATTTTGATAGCCCTACCTATAAATCCTTCAGAAACATTGTTATTGCTATTGGCTCTTCTGCTAGTCCTTTTACGATAGTATGTGTTTATTAACCTCCAGCCTAATGTTTTGACACTTCTTTTGATCAATTTTTCAATCCCTCAGTCAGTTCCTCAGTTCTTATGTACAGTGATTTCAATATTCATGTCAATAGGACTTCCAGTGACAGGGTTAAATTTCTAAATTGTCTTGATTCATGCAATATCACTCAACATTTTCACACACCAACCCACCTTCATGGACACATCCTTGACCTCGTCCTCACACCCAGCGAGCCTAATGTTGTTTCCAATGTTTGTGTTGGTGGATTCATTTCACATTTCGGTGCACGGACAAGTTGATTTCATTAGTCCCTCTGCACCTAAATCAAACACAGTTACCTTTTGGAGGTATCACAAGATAAACATGCAGAGTCTGATGTGTAATCTTGCTAATTGCTCATTTGTTGCAAGTCCTGGCAGTACAGTTAGTGCCCTTTATGAGCAATAAACAAGGGATTTAAGTGGCTTGCTTGACAAACATGCTCCTATGGTCACCCAAACCTTTACCAATGGTGCCACAGGTTGGCTGTCTGACTCCTCCTTGCAGGCTAAAGCTGTCAGGCATCAATTTGAACAGATCTGGCGCAAAGACAAGTTCCCACAAAATAAGGCTAGACTCCACAAACAGATTGCCCAGTACTCATGTCTCTAAGAAGGTCTTGCCAACCAAATCACCAATAAAATCTTGCCTGCTAGATTCACGGCCTACTTTTATAGTTAAGGTGTGGATATTCTTTTGCCCTCAATTACCAAGCTTGTCAACTGTTCCCTATCTGAAAGTGTTGTGCCAGTGGTTTCAAAAAAGCTGTTGTCTCTCCACTGATTAAAAAGTCCTCACTGCCACCGGATGAATTAAAAAACTACCGACCTGTCTCTGGCTTGAGCTTTATCTCTAAACTTGTTGAGTGTGTAGTGGCTTCTCATGTCACCTCCAACAGACTTGAAATTGTAAGTCTATCAGCCTATAAGCAAGGTCAATTGACCTAAACTGCACTGCTGTCTATTAAAAATGAAGTCCATCTTGCTCTTGCTAGAGGTAACGCTACTACTGTTATTCTCTATGACCAATCAACACCAATCATACTTTGCTCATTAAATGTCTTAGTTCCTGGTTTGGTGTGGTTCTAGATTGGTTCAAGGTGTACCTCTGTGACTGCTATCAGTGCAACAAGATTGGTTCCGTTTTATCTCATGCTTAAAGGCTATTGTATGGTGTACCCCGGGGCTCTGTCTTGGGGTCAATCCTGCATTTTTCGGTACTCTCCTCAGCAAAGTTACTCAAAATCATCCTTTCATATGTTTCTACTTTTATGCGGATGATACACAGTTATACATTTTTCTTACACATAAGCATGCCACTCAGGCCTTTGATATGCTGAAACACTGCTTAGGAGATGTCAAAAAGTGGCTTTCTAAAAACAAGCCCAAGCTTACTCCAGATAAGACAGAATTTATTTTGTTTGGCTTAAGAACTGTCCGTAGAAAACTTAATAAACTTAATATATTTGGTAACCTCCTATCATCTGCAGAGGTGATTCAGAACCTTGGCATCTGGTTTGATTTTGATTTTTTCCTTCTCTTGCCATGTCAGGAATATCTGTAAGGCTTGTTTTGTTCATATCAGAGTTCTAAAGCGACTTATATGGTATCATATGCACGAAGCTGCTCTTTTGGCTGCAAGTGCCTTGGTTAGAAGTCGACTTGACTACTGTAATTCCTTGTTCCTCTAGGAACCCTTTGAAAATATATTAAAGTATATTAAAATAAGTATCCGATTCCAAATATGTTAAAATACTGTTCCATGGCTATATTATGACATACACACTTATATAAATAAATCTACAATTGATCCACACATTATTTTGATTTTTTTTTTGCATTGGTCTACATTATTATTTTAAGGACCTGACAAGTAAAGTTGTATTTCTGAATCTACATTCGAGCACTGTTTTGACTTCTTTACCTAGGTCACGAGACTCCATTTGCGGATTGGGATGTCAAAATCGCAGAAAATATTTACAAAAGGGCTTTGAAAGGTTGAATCAAAGGTTGGGCCTAATGCCTACTGAGCATGAGGTTATCAGCATACAGGCCATGGTATTAACATTATCACATGGTGTTGGGCATTTGGCTGGGCTGTGATTGGTTTATTATTAAAAATTCGACAGTTATGCATTAACATCAGGAACTGAGGCATATACCAGGTTTCAAAGTTGTCAGAGTCAGATATGTGCATGTGTTTATTTCATTAATATCCCCACTGATGGTGAGTAAATTATAAATCTCTGAATTAAAGGTGTATATTTATATTAAAGTAAAACTGCCACTTACCCTGCTTTATAACAGGACTTGAACTTTGTGCACACAGTTGTACACCCACTTCACTTTATCAGACGTTTTATATAAGCCTGGACTGTGGGGAAATACAGCCCAGACAGCTCTTTGATAGATTTTCTATAAACACTTGTTGCCTACACAAACTTCAAGCCAAAGAGTGCATAGTTCCTGTACTCACGTTTTTAAGCTGGTCCCCGATCTTCGGTGACTGCTAAACTGCGGATCGCTACCCTGCAATCCCGGATCACCACAATATTTTAAAAGTGCTCCAATTTTACTTTCGATGCATTGACAACTGTATACTATACCCACATAAGTACAAAGTTTGGAAAAAATCAAACTGTAAATTATAAAAATTTGATGTTTTGTTTAAATTCTTCTGAAAATTCGGGCTGGAAAATGTTGATGGTGTTGTCTGTTTTGTGTCAAAACAACATGCAAGAAGTAATTACTTCATTTTGATTGATAGGTTAAGTTTATTGTGAAGCTTTGTATGTCATCACCTTTTTGATAAATTTTTGGGTGTTATGTGAAAGTGGGAGGTTATGAATGTCATGTGATATGAGATTCCAGAACAACTGAAACAAAGATATATGTTGTCTTATTTAGTTAAAAGTCTTCATATGAACAAATCTTAAGGTTTTTAGAAAGTAAAACTATTGTCAGTTTGTTGTTTATACAAAGTACTAATGTTCTAAGCGAACTTTGAGATTTGACCAAAAAATCTACACCTTTAACGTTTGTCTATTGACATACAGAAAAAAAAGATATTTTCACAATTTCAAATAAATTACCTAAATTTTTATACCTATTCCTTTATAAACTTAAGTATGTTTTCATACAGGTTACACAGTTTCAAAATGACTGATTACATGTTTCTTTCAGTCATACTTAGCTCCATTAACCAATTTGTTATTTGCATATCATGGATATTTCCTGTTGGGAAAAATTATCAGAGCCTAGAACAAGACTACTGATTACTGACTACTATTGATAAAGTACTGTAACAGGTGCATTTTAGAGTTTAAGTCTATTAATGGCTTGCACTTGTATCAATGGATATTTTCATCAAGAGACATTCACGCTATTACATATAAAACCAGCACAAGTAAGGATTTTGTCTCAAAGTTATGTCAACTTGTGGCTTGAAACAATACCAGAGGTAGGATCGAGTCTTAGGAGCTTTAATGCCTAGTGCAAGTATGATTCTGCAATTACTTCAATAACAAACACAACTGATAACACCACCACGTAAAAGGACCTCTAAACGGGTTAACCAGTCAATTTTTTTGTTTATAATATTATATATAAGCTAATGTAATTTGATAGTCCAAGCAAAAGAAATGAACATTAAATATAATAATATAATAGTAGGATTTATATAGAGCAAAATTGATACAAATCCTCGAATGCACTTGAGACCAAGAAGGGAGAGTCCAGGGACAGGCATGGGTGGACATCTAAAAAGTGCCCGCCAGGGTATGACTAATGTGGGGGGTATGCCAGCCTAAACAAGTAGGTCTTTAGCTGGCTTCTGAAACCATCTATTGTTTGCTGAGATCTGACAGTCTGTGGCAGCTTGTTCCATTCAGCTGGTGCAGCTACTGCAAAGCCACGCCTGCCTATGTGCTTCTTAGGGCGGGTTGAGGAGATAGATAGCCTGTTTCCGCAAGTGAGACTGCTCAATCTTATTAAAGCTGAAAGATATGGGGGCTGTGAAAGATTAATAGCCTTGAATACCAAAAGATTATACTTAAAGAGGATGCAATGTTGAATTGGGAGCCAGTGGAGTTTTTTCAAAAAGGGTGTAACATGACTCATTTTGTCAAGTCTGAAGATGATGCGGCAAAGAGCATTCTGGACTCTCTGTAGTTTGGCTATGTTGGACTTGCTTACCCCATAGAGTAAAGAGTTACAGTATTCTAGGCGACTACTGACCATAGCATTTGCCAGAAGTATTGCTGTCTCAACTCAAAGGAATTTGCGAATTCATCGCAAATCACGAAGATGATAGTAACATGCTCTGCAAACCTTGGCAACATGATTGTCAAAGGAGTTGTCTGAGTCGAAAATAACACCCAGAATTTTTACTTCCACCGATGGAGAGATATTGTTTTGGAGGAGTGGAACAGGGAAATTTGGTGCAAGCAACTCTCTGATGGCTTTTTGACCTATTATGATAAATTCGGTTTTTTCGGGGTTTAGTTTTAGTTTGACACCATTCATCCACTCCTGTACAGACTTGAGACACTCGGTCAGCTCTTCCATGCTAGAGTCAAAATTCCTGGAGTCAACTGCTAGGTAGATCTGGGTGTCATCGGCATACAGGTGATGAGTAACATTGAATTTTGAAATAACTTGACTGAGGGGACTAGTGTAGAGGGTGAAAAGGAGAGGACCCAGTACAGAGCCTTGGGGGACTCCGAAAGGGAGAATTACCGCCTCAGAGAAACTATCACCTATTTTAATTTTTTGTTTGCGGTTTGAAAGATACGATTTGATCCATGACAAAACAGTACCATCTAGACCAAACCAGTCATGCAAGCAGTCACATAAAAGAGAATGATCAATCGTATCAAATGCCGCCGATAGGTCTAATAATGTTAGGGCCACTGCCTTTCCTGAGTCCACTGAGAGAGCTATATCATTTTAAATCTTCAACAATGCGGTTTCAGTGGAGTGGGAACTCTTATAAGCAGACTGGTTGACATTTAAGAGCCCCTCGTGCGAAATAGATTCATTTAGCTGCTTTGCCACCACCTTCTCAATAAGTTTAGATATAAAGCTGAGGTTTGACACCGGCCTGTAGTTTTTGAGGATATTTTTATCAAGGCTCGGCTTCTTTTTAAGGGGGGTGACATATGCCATCTTAAAACAGTTGGGGAAACTACCTTCTGTGATTGAATAATTTACAATTTTAGTGATGGGGGTGATGAGAATATCAGCACACTCCTTGACCAGTGACGTCAGAATCGGGTCAAGGTCACATGATTTGGATGGTGAGGACTTTAGAATTTTGAGTAGTTCTTTCTCTGACACAGGTGTGAAAGAGGACAGAGTATTTTTAGTGGGGTTGGGTCTAGTAACTGAAGATGATATTGATGACTGCAGTGTGGATCTTATCTTGAGGATTTTGTCATAGAAGAACTTACAGAAAGTGTTCGCAAGGTCGGTTTTATTTGTGTAGTCTGGGAGAACAGCAACAGAGGACCTGTGTAAGATCTTTTTGAAACAGTTCCACAGAGCCTTGGGGTTTCCTTGGTTTTCAGCCACAATGTTGGAATAATGATTGCATTTGGACTTCTCAAGCAGGAAATTATAGTGGTTGATTGCAGCCCGGTATCGGCTACGATTACTGGCTGAGTTTTCACAATGCCATGCCCGCTCATATTTCCTCTTGAGTCGTTTTGCTTTGAGGATGTCACAGTTCATGAAACCAGTCTCGGCATGTCTCAGTATATTTTTCTTCATAATTGGGGCATGCTTGTCAAGAAGGTTTCTCAAAGTATTAAAGTATTCGGCAGTTCTTATAGCATTATAGTCAAAGTGGTGGTAATTTCCTTGTCATTCCAAAGTTCTGCCCCTCTGTTCACAAATCTGTCAAACAATTTGGTAATAGTTTTGCGTTTGATGCTCCCACTGTGTGGAATGCTCTCCCTGAAGAGATTCGTGCCTCTCCCTCGCTGGCCTCCTTCAGAAAGCAGCTCAAAACCTACCTGTACACCAAAGCATACCCATCTTAGCCTGGATCATTCCCCTGGCGTTCTCCGTCGTGCTTGACCCCTGCTATGCCCCTGGATACAGAAATTTTGATGTCTGCTTATTGCTTAGTTGCGCCTTAGAGTCCTCTTATTTGGGGAGATTAAGCGCTATAAAAGTCCAATTAGAATTATATGGTCTTGATACATCCCCAAAAATGTACAATTGTGGCCAATGACAATCAACTTTTGGGCTGGTATTCACGAAGGGTCTTAGACTTAGCCAGGTCTTAGGCTTAAATCCAGCCTTAAAGTTAAGACTTTTGTCTCAGTTAAGTTTTGTCTTAAAACCGTATTCACAAAGGGTGACTTAGCTAAGTCCAAGATTATCGAATAACCACAGTAGTTTTCTGTGTCATGTGACCTTTCTTTTCCATTCAAACTATACTATTGGCGACATATATCCTTTATTTAATGCATTCTATGGTAACACTCTCGTCTCCCACTTCTGAGGCCGGGGTTCGGTTCCCGGCACGGCCTCAAGTGGGAAAGCTGGTAGTTGCTTGCCGTTGGTCAGCAGTTTACAGTACAGAACCCTGACAAACTGTATGTACTGGTTTCCTCTGCCCTTCCAACTACCAGTCGTGATATGACCTGTACAGTGTTAAAAGCGATGTAAAACCCCAAATAAACAAATAAATAAATAATCCATTCTATCTAAGGAAAAGTGCTGTTTTGAAATGAAAACCTTGTTACCACATATAAAATTCCCAAAGATTGCTTTAGTGAGGTGTTCTGTATAATTTTACTTTATTTACAGCCATTTCAAATTTTGAAGTGTAGAAAAGTTTATGGTGGCCATATTTAAGTCCTTTTTACAAAATTTAAGCCCACTACCAACCAGTCTTAAAGTTGAGCCCTTGGCTAAGCCTAAGACCGGTCTTAAATTCTTTGTGAATACCACTAAGCCTAAGACAAAAGCCTTAGCAGTTTTGGGGCTGAAACTTGAGACAAAAGTCTTAATTTTAAGCCTAAGCCCTGGCTAAGACCTTTCATGAATACGGGCCTTGGTTTTACTATGTTTTGCCAGTTTGTGCCAATTTCAGGTATTTTCGAAGCCAAACAGTAAAATTATAACTGAGAGCAGTAGATGTGCAATACAAATAAATTATCAGTGTGCTGTTAACTGTATCGTGTAACAGATATTCAGAACAGTGTGGAGTATGACTGCAATTCTTGTATGCAATCAATGGCAGACTCCCCTTCCCTTCCTCTTCCATCTGCCGAAGAACATGTGATAATATATTCCCCCTCCAGCTGCCTTAGAACCTGTGATAATATATTACATAACCTCAATACAATGAAATGTATGACACACTGGGTAACTCTTTTAAAAGTCGTATGTTGATTTAGTTTATGTGTTAAAGCCAAATAAAACCCAAAAGATGAAGCTATTACCTTTCTTGATATGGGCAAATCCAGAGTAAACTTCTATTTGTGCATTGTGCTATAACTGTAGTGTTTTCTGTAGTTTGTGTTTACATTGGTTTTTTTTTTTTTTTTTGGCATTGAGATTCGCTATAGCTAGTGCTTCTCAGAAAGTGGTAACTCCTCCAATTATGTCTTAAAATAAACCCAACAAAGCATTGCTGTTTCTTTTTTCTTAAATACAGAGAATTTCTTAACTACATGTATATTATATGACATTCATTTTATTCAACTTATAACAATACAAGCCAACAAACAATTCATATTAAAGGTAAAGATGGATATTTTACTTTATTAAATTTATAACCTGAGAAATAAAAAAGATCACGTCAATTACCTGTTTGAAATGGATAGTCACATAAAATCATGTCTGTGTTCACAATTGTTTAGAGCATGGAAAATTAACAGCGCATGGAAAATTATGTGTGACTATAGCTGATGAAGAATATAGACCTAATTTGTGTGACATTTGTGCATCAGGTGAGTGATAGATGGAATTTGTATGCAACCAAACTTAAGAGGAAATGTATTTATTATAGGCATGTGTCTTTATATACGTTTTAATGTTAGCAAAGAAATCGGATAAAATTTGAAGGTGATCCTGTTTCTTGTACTTCTTTGTTTATTTCAGCATATATATATTAATTATAATCAAAGCACAATGATGTTGTTATGCTGAAATGATTGAAGACTGAATACAGATTGCTTATACCATTTATTTCAATTGTAAGTATATTACAGGTGGTAAAGGTAATGTCAGTTCATTTCTCATGCTGCCATGAGCTAGATCAAAACACACACCCACAAAGCTAAGAACCGAGGGACGAAATACCAAATTTGTTAATTATACCGATGTCGAGGCCTGTAGTTTGAATTGGAACATATATATAGAAAAACCAAGTGTTTATTTGTTTATTTATTTAATAAAGTGAAAATGTAACTAACAAAACAGTATTCACTGTGTTGGTTAAGCATATTACAAATGCATAATTAAATATACAAATGTATATAGTTTAAAGAAAAACGTAAAAGAAATAACAATAATAACAATGGTACAAGTTTTGTGACTTAAACTCAAAATATTTGAAATTTATTATATGAATATCTATAGACAATACTTATCTCACATTCCAGGATGTGTTGAACATTCTTGGAAATCAGCTTCTTTGTTTTATTGTAAGAAAATTATCAAAATATGGATACGTCTTCCATTATATTGGCTTTCCTCTCATGTGAGAACAGCTTCAGGTAAAAGAGATGGGAGATGTGTGAACTATGTATATCAAGCCAGGGGTTAGTTTGAACACACCTAATTGTAGCCAACCAATAGTAAACACGGGCAGTATATTGCAGCCAAAAATGATAAACTGACAAACAGTGCTACAAACAAAAGGTTCTTTTCGGCCTTGAACATTCTACACGAGGCATTATTGATACTAGTATTACTGCTTGAAGGTTGAGAGGTACTGTTAATATTTTTGATACAAGTTTCAAAATGGTGTACAGATGTTTCACTTGTATTTAAATATTGGTTTTTACTTCCAAGTAAATTGTTTAATTTGAGATCTTTTTCATTGATCCAACAATGCCAAAGTTTGATGAAAAATGAATTTGGTCTGTAGTTATGGCTTGGTCCTGGCATTTCTGTTTGATACAGCATTTAGCTGTTATTTGAATCTTTGTGGCATTCCTATTGCTCTTTGTGAAGGTGTAATCTTCTGCTGTCTCTTCTTGATAATTATAAACATGTGCAAAAAAGCAGCAGACAAAGATGACAAGTGGTATAACATAAGTCGCTACTGTAGTACAAGAAGCATTGATAATTTCATGCAATCTAGATAGAGAATATGTTCCAAAACCCATCTTGGAGGAAAATGGAATCAAATAATTTTTTATAAAACCAATCATGATAGCCAAAACAATAATGCTAACCAACATAAAAAATGCTTTTGATTTAGTCATTTTGTTTCTGTGTCATGCTGGAAACACAATTCTTAAATACCACCCACTCGTCAATAGAGTGTTATTGAATACAGTGATATATTTAACAATCAGACCACAAACAGCTGATTGCATGTTTTATTTTGGACTAAGTTTCCAACTGCAAAAATGATCACAGTAAGTGAGCACTAAAGATTACCAACTTTACTGTGTCAACAGAAACATATTGTATGAAGTTTGTTATTTCTTTTCACTTTAAACCAGATTGCAATGGAAAACATATTGAGTACAACTCCAATAATTTCTACAATAAGCAATACAGGTTTTACTGGCCTTTCTTTGATGGACCAGTTGTGTTTTCAGTCTCTATTGTATGATCAGACATGTTTTCTGTGAGGTAATCATTCATTGTGGTATTACTGTGCACGGAATTGTTTTTGGAATAAATATCTCAGAAATGTATCATGATAAACTGAATTGTATATTTACGTTCAGTTTTAACAAAACAATGACACATACAATTTCACCAACATTCTACCACAAATGCTTCACAATATTACCTTCAAATGTTCATAGGCGTAGGAACTGGGGAGCAGCAGGGGCAGTCGCACCCCCAACCAAATTGTTGGGGGGAATATCTTTTTGCACCCCCCCCCCCCCCCCCCCCCAAATTTTTGAAATGGAACTTTTAAGTTTGGATGTCCTCGTTTTACCTTGAAGGAGGGGTCCAAGGTCAAATATGACCACAGCAGAAGATTCCCAGCTCATGATTTCCTATAGGTTCGTTTCACATTGCAAACTTCTAGGACCAATAATAAGGGAGATATAGACACTTTTAAAGTCCACTACGTGGGGTACTTTGGCACTCTGTGGATGACCTTGAATTAAGAGCTTCAAGGTCAAATGTCTGCAAGGTTGTAGAGTATATATGTTATACATATCACCTATGAAGAGATTCAACCTTCTACCTATGAGAACCAGTCAGCAGAAAAAGGTATATAATTTTCAAAGAAATGGCCGCAGCGGCAATCTTGTTTTTCAGAATGAGGCTGATTTTAGTCCCAGAGAAGCTTACATCCCAATAAAGATATCCTGCAAATTTGGTGAGCCTAGCTGCTGTAGTTTTCCTCTGACAGAGTTAACATCGAAAATCTCTCTACAAGCGGTGGCGTAGCAAATGCTGGATACAATTAACAAACAAGGTGTTTTGGTCCCCTAGCGCGAGCGCAAAGCCATCAGAGACACGAGTGGTACACTAGAATTTACGCCATACATAATTGCACCAACATGCTACCACAAATGTTTTACAATGTTACTTCAAATGTTCATAGGTGTAGGAACTGGGGGGGGGGGGGGGGGGGGCACCAGGGCCGTCTCATGACAGAAAGAAATTCCAACTTAGATACATCCCACAGCTGGTCCCAAACTGAGAGGGTCACCCATTCAAGTACTAACATAGCCCATTGCCACTTAACTTCAGTGAGCAAATCTTGAGTGGAAAAACAAGTGGCTATTGTTGATCTGCAAAGAACTGTATATTCCATGAATCAATACTTTCATAGTTGAAATAAATCCTCAATATTCTATTTTTAAGCACAAGTGCTAGTGAGGTTCCCACTTCTAGAGAAAAATTTTTTTGCCTCCGGCCTTTCGTGAATTGTGGCGTAGCATGATGAGTATCTATCTGTTCACAGAAGTTAAGTGACAATGGTCTACATAAGTACTCGGATGGGTGACTGCTTCAGTGCACTACTCGTGTCTCTGATGGCTTTGTGCTCGTTCTACTAGACTGAAGCACCTTTTGGCCTCGTTCTCTCCCAGAAGTCACAAGTATGGAAGCATCATATACAGGGGGAACCAATCTATGCAGAACACTCACAAAAGTGAATGATCCCATTTGTGTTTATGATATATCTTCAAAAGATCTCATGAAGGTAATAATAATAAAAGAATTGGATCTTGTAGATCTACAGAAGAACACTAGTAATTAGCCGGTGTGCTGTTTATTTCCAACAAACACGTTTTACAAACAAAGCCATGAGAAAGCCACATAGCTTATAGTGAGCAGTTAATAACATGTGTAGTCAGATATATATCTTTAGATCATTTAATAAAATAAGTAAATCTTGTTGATCTGTAGAAAAACTGCATTAATTATCCGGTGTGGTGTTTATTTTCAACAAACAGACAAATATTTCTATCAAAAAAGCCAGTTTGATTTTATTTAGTTGGTGGAAGCAGTGAATGACATGTGTAGTTGATATCATTTAATATTAGAAATTAAATTTAGATGAGGTTTATTCTTAAAAGTTAAACCGTAGCTGCAATATACTCTTTAATTAGATTTATTCAATCATTCACTGAAAATGAACTAATATGCCTTATGGATCTCCCAAAAAGAAGGCATTTGGCTTAACTTATGCACCACTCCCCTTCAAGTGGTATACCTTTTATAAATTTATAAGTGTGGCCATTCATCTCTGTGATTGACTTTAAATACTCTATGTTTTTTAAAAGGTATCCATATAAATGGATAAAATATGCATAAAGGACACAATTAATGTTACTTGAAATAGTATAAAATGTAATAACTTGTTGTTCATGTGTTGCCTCTGAAAATCGGAGAAGCTTCAGAAAATCACTCAGAATATTTGTGGGAATTTTCTTGTTCAAACAGAAATACATGTTGAGTGATGTGTAATACCCAGGTCAGATACTAGCGATTTTGAAGGTGAATATTCACAAATGGAAGTTTTTTTAAAGTTCATGGTAACCTCTTTATTAATCCCCATTGTCTTTAACCCTCTTCATAATTTTCCATCCCACTATGACAACACCCTGCTGCTGTACATAATTGTGGGTGTGCCTTGCCTTTGAAGTTTACCGTGGCGATTCATCCCAAAAGGAAGCCCATTCTCTGATGTTGTAAGTACTCCAGTTGCCAACCAGTCATGCTTGTTTCCTGTTGCTACTCGGGATTGTCTCCATCATCCTCACCTTATCATCTCTTTTTTGGTTGTGGCAGAAGAGTCTTCACAGCTCACATTTCATTCTCACCTACTTGTCGCTAATAGGTAATAGTGAAGGTGTTTGGTCTTGGCGGGAGGCAGGAAATTTCAAACATTAGTGGTAAAACCTTGCAATTTGTGAGGAACTAAAGCTCACATTTTCAACAGTTGGGCCTATAGTGTAATCAAATTACCTGTGTACGCTTATATCACTTGATCTCCAGCACAGGTGCTAGAGAAACAAAATGAAGAGGAAACATCAGAATCGAGAGACATAGCATTTCGCATTTCTGACACCAGAGAAGCCAGGATGACAGGAGGCGTATTCCACAATGTTTGGACCATGAGTTGCAAAGATGCGGCTGAAGACATGAACTTTGGAATCTTTATGTACTTCAAGGCGAGGTTGGCTGTGCTTGGTGTTGCATGTACACAATAACTAAACTAGATACATGCAGAAATACTTCAGCAAACTGGTGATGTACTTCTTCACCAGAGTTTGAGTTTTAATACCGCAGCATTGATCAACAATCAATCAGTATAGATCTTTAAGGACCAGTGTGATTCCAGTAAGATTGCTAGTATTTGTAATAGTCTAGCCAGACTACTTTCACATTTGTAGCTTTTCATTTTAGATTTGTCTAGTCTTTTTTTAAAAATGAGTAAAGTAGTCAAGGCGACTGCCGACAAGAGAATTACAGGCTTGTACTGTAGCTTCATGTTGTAGGTATTTCCCATAATAAAAATCCTGCAGACATTGATTAAATTTCAGAAATACAGTAGCTGTGCTCTTATTTACAATGTGGATATAAAGGTGTGTATTCATACCAATCATATACTGTGAACATTTTATAACAGTTATTAACCTTTGACAACATTTCTTGTTCTTCAAATTTAGTCTCAATCAATTTTTATTCTTATCCATGTTTCTGGTTGAGGTTCTAGTAATGAAAGACCCCAGTTTAAGAGTGTCACAATTTGTTGTTACCAACGCAATTGCTGCGGCACTTTGTTAGTTAAGGAAAGGAAGCATTTTTGGTTGACAGAAAGTCAACGTACTTAAACCAACAAAAAAAAAAAGAAATTTCTACTAATTTTTCCACAACAGTCGTTAATCTTATGTGTTAAACATAATAATATAATAACATATTATAAACATGATAAATATATTATGTCTTTGTTAGTTTCATTTGTAATAAGCAACATATAACTTATAATTTTAACACCAACACAAGGGAAATATAAACATGAGGACAAACAGAAATGATCAAATATCTGTGTGTGAAGCAACCTTAAAGTGGGTGTTCCACTTGAACCCTGACTGACTCTAGGACCAGTTACCTGATTTGGCGATATGGGTCAGTTTGGCCTCCCTGACAGGATGTAGTACATTCTGGATTGTCTGATACAGATCCCGGCCTAACTTGGTGTCAGGATGTTTTTCTGCATTACCAGACGTGAAAGCATTATAACAAACAGACAAGTTGTATCTGGTCACGGCAAGCTGTAGTGACACACCGACAAGACAGGAGCAGTGTCCTGATCCACCCGATCTTGATTAATTTCTGGATCGTGAGTCTGGATCAAATCAACACTATATAAACCCATTGTTTCTGCTGTTACTCATCATTTATCACTGCAAAGATGCCAGTCATACACCATAGAGACTTTCTACAGAAGCCTAGGGCTATTTTTTATTCTGATTTGCAGACAAAAACTGCCATAAAGCCAGCATCTTCACCACAGCCCCCATCACTACCCAGACCAAAAAAAACACAAAACCCCTGGGTCATACTATGGATCCTTCAAAGAGACGAAAAACTTCTGGTTGACTTAAGACAGACTGATATCACAGTTTACCAGAATTTTGTCAGGATGTCCCCTGCAGTTTTGGACATCATAGAAGAACGCATGCACCACCAACTCAGAACTTATAAGCTGGCTTGAAACTGGCAATAACACTGATACACCTGGCAACAGGAGAAACCTACAAGTCATTACAGAATCACTGGATAGTTGGCTTAACCACGATATGTAAATTTATCCCTATTGTCTGCAGGGCCATCCTAGCTGAATTCCAAGAGGTGTATTTGATCTGACCTACCACTCCAGAAGACTGGAAACAGATTAAAATGTTCAGAACCAGGTGGAATGTCTCTCACACTCTTGGGGCTCTAGGTATATTACCATTTAGAAGCCAAAGAAATCTGAAATCCTTCTCATGTGGTTCTTCAAAAAACTGAACTTATCCTGAATCCAGTTCTGCCTCTCTGTTATTCCCTTGGGAACCTGGGCAGACTTGAACTAGGTTAATTTTTCATAGCAAATCATTTGCGATTCGAACCAAATCTTGCACACTTTTTGGGGAGCTTACAGCTGCTTGCAAATCTTTCCCACTGTCGATCCTTCTGGCCTTGTCCTTGAACGTCTGTAGGTTTAGTCGTAAAACTTTTCATGATCCTTGGGAAAGTCTGCTATAGCCTTGTCATCTGAATCTGTTAAATAAATGCTTGGAATATGTCCTTTCTTGCTCCTGGATTGTCAGTCACTAACTGATTGACTGGCCTCTCCTCTACCCTCTGTGTCCATTTCACTTTTCCTCCTCCCAGTTCTTGTTTTTTTCAGACACTGTTTCCTCTGTCTGCGATATATTCTCCTGTTTAGTATCCTCTGCCCTTCTGGCTTCCCCCTCTCCCTCTCCTCCCTCTTCCTCCTGCATCTCCCTTTGTTCTCTCTCCAACCTCCTCCTCTGGATTTCAGCAGTTGTATCTTCCAACACAAACTTTGTAGGGTTGTCTGCGGAGACCTCTAAATGCCTGCCTTATACACTTCCTGGCTGTTACTGTAATGGCCTTATCGCTTATGGCTTGTCCTGCTGCGTTCCCAGCTTGTCCTGATGTGATGAAACTGACTCTGAGGCCAATGACACAGAGACTTCCTGTCTTGATGGGAAGCGACAAAGCAAGGTCTTGGTTACAACAAGCTTTTTCCTTTCAAGTTCAGTTCATATTGTTGTGTTGGTCTACCTGGGGTACTTGAATATGACAGGCCAACAAGTGTTTCCTGACAAGACGGTAACACTTTAGGACAGGTCTGGAAGTGACTGTGACAGGATGTAGAGAGACAAGACAAGATGGTTTCAAGGTGGGTGGAGCCATTGTCAGGATAAAGAGTCATGGAGGACCAGTGAAATATCAAACATGTTTTATATTTTGATGACCCACCCAGTCAAACTGGGAAACCATAATTGACCTAATCGACTCTGTAAACAATGCAACTGATCTTCCAAAAAAAACTTTGGCAACCATTAAAATGGCTCCTGTGGAACAGCCACAAAGGAACATTAAAACAAAACAATGTTGACGCTGGCTAAATTATATAAAATTTCGTGGAATGTATTTAGGAGCATCAGTGAATGAATATGAACAAAACTATAACTTATGGGGGTGTATTGCCTTAAGTTATACAATTCTCATTGCCTTAGTTGTTTTGTGTATGATGTTCTTGTTAATGACCAGCAATGGGGATTGGTTGACCTTCGACCCAGGTCATGAACCTCTCCCGCCAAATGCTTAGTGGCTTCACTTTCAAAGTAAAAGTCAAAGAGGGCAGTCGCCATTTTATAAAAAATTGAAAAATTTCAGATTTCAATTATTTTACTTTGTGTTCACGGTTTATATACACATAACTTTAAGTTCATCTACATTTTGCTGGACTGTTATCACCATACTGGAATGCAAGCCTACATGCACGGGTAACAATTTACTTCAAGGTGACTTGGCGGGTTATTTATTTATCTTTCATTACTTTTACAGTAATTTTATCATATTTTAGTATTTTAATATGTTATCCCGCTAACTTTACCTTGAAACATATTTGAACTATACTCAGTGCTTTCTTGATATAACGGTTTGCATTTCACACTTGTCAAGTAATTAACGGGACAATGCCAAAGAACTTTCATTGTTCTGGCTGTGGTGGTCAACACAAGCGTCCAGTAGGTGTCAAGTGTCAATTTAAGGACAATGTAGAATCTGATATTGAAAGTGCTAGTGTCAATACTAATACCAATACTGACACTGTGAACCATGATATCTTAAATGCCCTCAATAGTGTGAGTTCTAGGTTGACTGCCATAGAACAACGCATACAAAAGACTGAGGATCAGTTACAGAGAGGGGCCACGTCACTTTCTGATGGTGTCACCTCACCAACTTCTACCCTGGGGTCGCGTAGATCCAGACATGTGGACAGCGATGAGGAAGATGACGTCGTCAGGATTTTGTGCCATAATTCGAGATGAATCCAATGTCGATACAAAAAGTTCCATGTTAGAATATTTGTCCGAATTGATGCATGACGCCCAGGATTTTGGGTGGACCTCGGCTAAAGGGGCCCATGCAGTCCTCCTCTGTAGAATGGAGGAGGGCAAGGTGAATTGGGCCATGACAGAAAAAATAGATAGGATCAGGCGGGCTCATGCTCAAAAAGTAGTGAACAACTCATCCAAAAAATCCAACTCTGAGCCAGGAGTTCCTTGCAAATTTTTTCAAAATCAAAAGTGCCCTCATAAAGGCGACCATCACACCTCTGGGCAGTGGTACAGACATATCTGTAGTTTCTGTAACGCTTTGGGAAAACGGTTTCCCCATGCGCTCAAAGATTGCAGAAATTTGAAAAAATCCAACCCTGATTCAAAAAACGAATAAAGCACTGCAGCAATGCAGTGCTAAACACAAGCTCCAACCGTCAGAATTGTAGTCATATCACAAGTGGTCGTGTAGGTCACACCCGCACAAGAATCATTAGTAGTAATACATGTGTCAATGGTGAGAGTGGTAACTGGAGACTTGACTATCACAAGTTCAAAGGTCATACGTTTGCTTATGTCTTAAAAAATGCGATAAAAAATTCCAGTCAGGTGCAGGAAAACTCAAGTAGCTTCAGATGCCATTTGCTCAGCAAAAAAGTTGTAAAACAAAATGTTCAAAATGTTCATAGTCAGAACCAAGTGGACCTCAATGCTGCTACCAGGGTAAGTGCCAGGTTCGAAACAAATGCACTACCAGGTGTAAGTAACAGTTCCAGCCAAAAAATGCAGGATGGAGATGGGGTCTGCCTGGGAGCTGGATGCAGGGTAGGTACACTGGCTAAATCGAGTCCAGTCGGCACTTACAACAGGTATGAGGTCTTACAACAAGACGACAGCGTCGTTTCGTCACTCCGACAGTACCTTGGCTGAAACCCCCTCTTACCTCAAGCTCACTGACAACCATGACCTCAGAGGCAGTAAAAATACTGCCAACAGACCAGATAGCCACAATGTGTCATTTAGCGATGCCAGTGTAAAAAACAATGCTCGCGCTCCTCCAATGGTAGGTGTCACTGGTCAAAATAACAACAATACTTGCACTGATAGTGATAGTCAGAGTGCAAGCAAATATGATCTACCACTGCGCCTCAAAGACAAAAAACTCGACTATACAAACATTATGGCTTCGTGCCCCACCCTCCAGCTTTGGGACAAGCAAAATGCCCACAAATTTGGCTTCATTCCCCTGGGTGAATTAGATGTACCCCCCACATCGTCCCCAGCAAATGTACATACTGATCCCTTGACTCTTCATAAAACCATCAAGGCCTCTGGCAAGTACAATTTTAAAAAATGTCAAATTAATGTCAAATCTCAGCTAAACCCAGATGTTTGGGATAGCCTACTCCAGGGATACTGCGACTCACAACTCCCCTTTCTTATTAGATTTGGCTTCCCCTTAGACTTTGATAGGCAGTTCACTCTACAAAGTCATTCAGACAATCACACCTCTGCAAAAAATTACCCCCAAGATGTACAAGCTTACTTGAATGAGGAAATACAATACAATGCTATTCTTGGTCCTTTTGATAAACCCCCTTTAGATGATCTCCATACCTCACCCTTCATGACCAGGGAAAAATCAAATTCATCCAATAGAAGGGTCATAATTGATCTCAGTTTTCCCCAGGGTAAGTCTGTCAATGCAGGTAGTGCCAAAGATATCTACCTAGGTACCCCTTTTGCACTGAAGCTCCCCACCATTGACCACATTACAAACAGAGTCAGGAAACTGGGTAGGGATTGTATGATATACAAAATTGACATAAAACGCGCCTTCAGGCATGTCAAGCTTGACCCCAGGGACTATGACCTCTTGGGTTTGCGTCAAGATAAGTGGTTCCTGGACACCTGCCTGCCGTTCGGATTTCGGCACGGGAGTGCCTTATTTCAGAGTCGAAGTGACGCTGTGCGTCATATGATGCGTCAATGCGGCCATGACATCATAAACTATATTGATGATATCCTTGGTATTGAGCTTAGAAGCCGCGTTGACGCCTCATTTGACGTCCTTTCCTCCCTTCTTGGACGTCTGGCCTTTGAAATATCCCAGAATAAGCTCATCAGGCCCTCCACATGCGTCAACTGCTTGGGCATATTAGTAAATACAAAAAATTTCACATTATCCTTCCCTCCTCAAAAAATGCAGGAAATACTGCTCATGTGTCAAACATGGCATCGCAAAACAACTTGTGACAAGCATCAGCTCCAGTCCTTGCTAGGAAGCCTTCTATTTATCAGCAAGTGTGTTCGCAGCTCCAGATTCTTTCTTAATCGCCTATTAGATGTCTTACGTTCAATACATGATAAAGACCAAGTGGTCCTATCCCAAGAGGCCCAAAGGGACATTAACTGGTTTCAGAAATTCCTCCCCACCTTTAATGGCATCACAATTTTTGATCACAGACCCATTGCTCATGATATTGAACTGGACGCCTGCCTACAGGGGCTAGGTGCCAGATGGGGCTCCCAGGTATTTGCCTTCCCTCTGCCATTGGGATATCTCAACTACAACATTGCCCATCTGGAAATGCTCAACATACTCGTGGCTCTCAGGGTGTGGCAGAATTTTTGGGCCAAAACCAGGGTTCGCATTGCTTGTGACAATGAGGCAGTGGTTCAGGTCCTGGGTTCGGGTCGGACCAGAGATTTGACCCTAGCTGCCATTGCTAGGAATATTCAACTCCAAGTGGCCACCTGGGACATAAATCTCCAAGTTATTCATATCCCAGGTAAAGAAAATCAAATTGCTGATTTGCTATCCCTGTTGGTATTTAACTGAAAATCCCCAGGGCAAGCTTTTACATTTGCTCCCCCACCATCAATGGGTAACAGTACAGGAAGACCACTTACAAATTGATTTGTGTATTTGATAGGCTTACCACCCAGATTGGCTCCATTGGCAAAACTAGCTGCCAAGAAGACTCGAATGGCCTTCCGACCGGGTACACAAAGGAGCTATGGAAGTATGTTTAGGCTTTTTATAGCCTTTACAGTATTCATGGCAGTTTCTCTCATGAACCTCTGTCCTATGATCCTGATTGCATATTTACAATTTTTAACCACGAATGGCTCTTCACCCCCACACTAGTGAATCACTTGTCGGCCATTAAGGCCAACCTGGCCATTTATGGTCTCCCCATGCAATTATTTCAGGATCCCAGAATCAAATACTTCCAAAAATCCATGACCCTTCACCATCCCTTTAAAGCCTCCCTAAAATCAATCATTGACATTGATACCCTTCAACTAATTGTTAGGTTATGTGACTCAACATACATGACCCAGGTATTTAAGGCCGTGTACACAGTAGCATTTTTTTCCTTTTTGAGGCTCTCCAACTTGGTCCCCCATTCCACCAAGCTTTTTTCCCCCTGTATCACCTAGCCAGGGGAGATATCATTTTTGCCCCCCAGGTCTCCATATACTCATAAAGTGGTCCAAAACCATCCAGTACAGGAAGACAGTCAAAATTCTTAAGCTCCCATCATTGGGTTCTAACCCCATCTGTCCGGTGTCTGCAGTTAAAAATCTCCTCCAAATTACACCTGGCTCCAACAATTCCCCCTTGTTTCAATATAAATTGGCCTCCAAATGGCTTCCTCTAACAGATAACCAAGTCAGGCGCCATTTCAAGGACCTTTTGACTAGGCTTCAATTGCAAAATTCTAATTTAACATTTCAAGCCTTCTGGTGTTCAGGTGCCTCTTTCGCCTTCAACTCGAATGTTAGCTTGCAGGATATCTAAAGCCATGGCACCTGGACGTCGGAATGCGTCTGGAAGTACATCACCCTTGATCACAATGCCTCAGATATGGTAGCAAAAAATTTCAAAAATCATCTTTATGTCTCTCCTACTCCCTAGCTTGGGGTTTGGGGCTCTCATCTTTCAGTGTTAAATCTGTCCAGTTTTCATCTACTATTTCAATTCCTAAACAAAATTCTGTATAAATCATTTAAAATCATCATTCATCTGACAAACTCACAGATGAACTCTAAATGTCAAGTTTCCACTATTATCATCAAATCCAGTTTAAGGCGACCTTAAACTCCAGCAAGTTTTTCAAAATTTTATTTTACATCAACTTAGGGTGACCTTACCTTCCTGTAGGCCTGCAGCTAAGGCCACCATAACTATTTAACAATTTGGCAATTAAGAATTATATTTCATAAGGTGGCCTTAAGCCTTATATTCTCATCATCTATAATCATGAATATGTAAATTTTGTGCATATCCATTAACATTTAATGTTAAAGCTAAGTTAATGGATTATATTTCTTCATGTAAATTAGATGTAATAGAAAATATCAAATGTATATAAAATTTAGAATCTTAGTATTGTATATAACAATAAAAATTAAAAATCCCCATATGGGGGTGTTTCACTGGCTTATATCCAACTGGAGGCAATGTATGTGTGTGCCCTGTCTGCGACCAGTATCTGCGGGGGTATTTTATCATTATTTTGTGTGCACAAAACAGCATGGGGCAAAAAAAATTTATTTGCGCTTTCTTGTCAGTAGAAACGATGATGATTAATTGTTACTTGAAACTGACACATTGCGTAACTTCCGACTTTTTTATGTTCACACTTTCTCTTCAGAAACCTTTTATTACTAGGTAAAAGAAACAGTATCTCGAGTCTATTTTAACTGATAAACATTGATTAGAATCTTGCCACGGTTTTGTCATTATATGTATTTCTTTGTGAAAGTTGTGGTTTGTGCACGAAAAGTTTGGATAACTTTTAAAAGTGATCTTGTTGGTGGTATTTATGACCTTATTTGTTTATTTCTCATGTTAATTATCGATGGGTTATGTCTGTATCATTGCATGTAGACGTAAGCAACATTTAATAAAGACCATTTGTGCCATTTATTTTCATTTCCCTGCGTTCCCACCGAAGACAGTAACATACATATTGGATTTTAAATTATTTTTTATTAATTATATATTTCAAAAATATTTCTAGCAACATAAATAGTGTATTCAGTATGGCGATAATTGTAAGTAAACCCTGTCACCCATCAAGTAACAAATACCCTATTTCACCCACAATGAAATTTTTTAGGCAAAGTACTAACCCAAGCCCAGTATCTGGGCAGTAAAGTATTAGAAACACTAACTCAAGCCAATCTCAGGACAGTAAATAGTTTTACTGCCCCGAGGAGGCAACTACAAATGAAATATTTGTCATCTAACATAGAATAGAATAACATAGAATAACAATACGAAAAGTTGCGTGGCTTTATAGTCAAGTAAAATATTATAAACTATGCCATAAATAACGTGAAGTACAGAATATCCTCCACAACGTAAAAGAACTTTTAAAATACTAAAAACATAAAAAGTCATGTAAACATAGCAAGTTACAGTTCGCATGTAATGCATTGTGAGACTAATGTCAATAATTAGATGAAATGATAAAAAAGTATAATTAACTGTAATGCAGTAAATAGCTTTGTAAAGTTATAGTTGCCCGTGATGCATTATTTGACTAGTGTCAATACTTAAAATAAAGTATAATGAACTATAGTTACCTGCAATATGGTTAGTAGCTTTTAGCTGTTCTATAACTGCCAACTATGACAAGTCAAGAGTAGGCACACCCATTCAGGATTCAAGTCCCCGGCCAAAGGAGCCAGTGCATCCATTGCCTCAGCACACGTCATCTGCAGAGGTTCAACTCACACAGTTAGAATAGAGATCAGCATGTGATCAGATACCACAATACAACCTTCAGCTACAAGCCCCAGCACAGTTTCCCAGCATTCTTCAGTTGACCAGCAGGTCATGGACCAGTTTGCACAGCTGAAAACCATGCTGTCATATTTTCTTGGGCCAAAGCAGGAGACCAGCAGAACAGCCTTCTGCAACTACCTGGCATCTGAGGTGGAGGCCGTAGAAGACAGAGACTTTAAATTAGGGTATGAAACTTTTAAGTGGCATCCAAAGCATGACAGAGGAAAGGAGCCGTCAGCCCCTGCAGCCACAGCAACCTACACTTTCTAAGAGCTCGAGTGCAACTTCCACATATGTTCCACAGACTTTTCAGCAGCTACAGAATCCAGCATTAGCTGCCATGGAATACATCTTAACCATCCCAGAGACTCAGATACCAGCAAGCCAGGTCATCTAACCAACTCAGCAGAGCCAAGTCGCAACCAAAAGACAGCAGAAACCCAGAGGACAGCCGACTTCCTTTGTAGTTGTTCACAACCAGCAACCCGGGCCTTCAAAACCACTTACTTTCTCACACTGGCCCAGATGAAGAACTTCAACCCACTGTCAGTTGCCTCTGCCACAGACGAAGAAAGTCAAGACAACATATCAGAGCTCTCAAGCTTCTTTTGGGAATCTACAGTCAATCATCAGCGACCAGCAGATTGACACAACACAACCGTTTTCAACAAATGACAGGTATCTAAAAGCATCTACCAACACTATGCAGCAAGAAGATCAGTAGCAACCAGTCCTGCGTCAGCCTCCTCAGCAGTCAGCCAACCCCAAGCCACAGCAGTAAACCCACTACACTTGCCTACAGTTGGTCCTTTTCTGGATCACTGCTGTAGCATTTATAGGTCCTTCTCAGGACCACCTGAATCTTCCAAACACAACAGCTTGCTGTTTTACAGAAATCCCAAAACAAGAAGCATTATACTGCACCACACCAAACACATATCCCCCAAACAAAACAAAAAACAAAAAGTGTGAATAAGTGAGTGAGTGAAAATTTAAAGTTAAAAACTTCAAAGAATTTTAACTTGAAACAAAACTTTGGCAAACTATGTTGTTCACTCCAAGATAGGCACAATATCCAAAACACAGCAAACCCACCCGCTAATGGATGCACACACTATATCCGGATATGAACACTGTCCAAAATACAGCAAATCCACTCTCTGGTAGATCTACAATTTGTATCCAGATATAAACAATATCCAAAGTACAGCTAATCCACTCTCTGGTAGATCCACATACTATATCCGGTTCACTCCAACTCCAAGTCCGAAAGGTGTTTTGGTGGTACTGGCCATCAGCAAAATGAGTAGTGCAGTGAAGTGGACACCCATCCAAGTACATACGTAGCCCACTGTTGCTTAACTTCAGTGAAAAGACAGGCACTCATCATGCTATGCCACAATTCCTGATAATCTGGAGACAAAAACAAAACTAAAAGAAAATCTTAAAAATTCATCAATTCAACATCCTTATATGACAAGAGACCTCCATACTTACTATGTTATATCAATATTACTGCCAACTTTTATAACAATATATTGAAAACTTTTTGTATTCATAGTGTTTCTGGCAAATATTTTCATGGTTTTTCTGTAAATTTTTTATGGCAAATATTTTATATATATATATATATATGTGTGTGTGGCTTTATCACATTAATCTGCACATTTATGCATATAACAAATATATCTTTTTAATAACTTTGTTAATTTAATGAAACTTTGGTTTATTCCAGCTTGTACAACAGTATTGAACAATTTGGGTTATTTGATGGTGAAATTCTGTACAAGTTACAACTTATACAACCAATGTTGTACGAGTTGCAACTTGTACAAACTGCTTATACACGTTTCAACTTTTACAGGTTCTTTGTTCAAGTTGCAACTTTTACGAAATCTCAACTTGTACAAAACATCTATATGTATAAACTCTTGTTTGGTGTTCCCCAAGGTTCCGTTCTGGGCCCCTTGCTGTTTTGTACTCTCCTCAGTGTGGTAATTGGTAAACACAAAGGCATTAAGTTTCATTTATAATAAGCATGTCACAAGCATGTATCCTTATTGTGTAGGCGACTTATTATTTCATTTAGTAGTTATAGGTATCATATATAGCTTTTCGCATTAAGAATAAACTCTTTTAATCTGCAACTTAAGCACGCTGGATTTGAGGGGGACACACCACTAAAAGTAGAACTGAGGTAACCACCTCTAATACCAAGACTATTATTGTAAGGAACAATAAAAATAAATAACATGGATATCGAAAGTGTCTATGACATCACTATACAATTCCTGTATTTCAATTTGTCATCATTAAGTTCATCACAGTCTGGCAGTAGCTTTTTAAAACATAATACACAGTGTGCCAGTATTTCACAAACTATTATCAATAAGTATTTCACTTTTCTCTTGTGTTTTGTTGTTTAAAGAATTCAAGAATGAAATCTCAACAGAATGAGTCACCAGAACCACCAGATGGAGGGTGGGGCTATGTTTGCATTGCTGCTGCTTTTCTACTCCAGGTAATAGGTCATGGGAACACACATTTCACAAAGTCGTCCCTGTGGACTAGCTTCTACTTTTACCAGTTAACAGCACCTTTAACAATGTACAGATAAGATTTAATTTGAGACTGAAACAGTTGATTAAAAAAAACTACAATTATATATGTAGAGTTATATTAGTTACTGATACATGCATGATTAAAGTGATAATATTTTGCAAACAATAATGAGAAAGTATTTATATATTAATGAACTGGTGTAAACAACCTCTAAGGTGCTACGTCTAAAAAGGGTTATTTCAACTACCAGAAAAAGTCTGCCCCCATGTTTGCATTCAATAGGGGATTAGGGTATAGGGGATAGGCTTGCTTGAATAGGTAAGTCTTCAACTGTTATTTTAACCCAGTAATGCTAGTTTGAATTCCGATGGCTTGATGGAGTCTACCTCATTTAGTGGTAGCTGATATAGCAAAGTTTAACGTTCCCATTCATTTAATGGGCCTTGCTGAGAGATGGAAAGGTGGTTAAACAATTCGAGGCCACTAACTAAGGCTGATTGTTCGCATATGAAAAGGTTGTAATTTAATAGCATGTGATAGTGGGCAATTTTTTATATAAAAAGAGTGCCACATAACAGAAACTTTTCAGCCTACACACAATCAAACACAACACATTCCGCATCACAATAACATATCAAAGATATTTCAAAAATTCAGATCAAACCTTTAACAATACCACCAAGATATAATTATGTCAATTATGACACTCTGGTGGAGACAGATTATTGGATGCTGTTCTAAAAATAGTATACATATGAATGTAATTTAATTATTACAGTACCTGTTTGGGCTAGTGGTAAGGTCTTTTGGTATCACCTATTTGCTGCTGCTAGACAGATATGATACGACAGCCACCCTGGCATCATGGGTAGGAGCAACTAACCTGCTCTTGTATGGACTGGGAGGTAGGGATTCAAGCTTTACTTGAGTGATCTTAGCTTTTTAACCATAATAGTTGTTGAGGCATAATGTACAGCGATAAAAACTGTTCCTCCCTCCTGTGAAGGATTTGAATGCCAATCCCTGGCTCTATGTGAGACAATTTGTATTTACGTACTTGTATCCACTGATTTGTTGATTTATTGACAAAAGGGTCCTCCATGTCTAATAAGGGTTGACACAGGAATGGTTCTTTACTAAAAAGTGTAAGTTATATTTTTGTAATGAAAGGAAGCATTTATATCAGATATTAGAGAGTTTAAAATACCCGTACACGTGATGACCTGTATGCCAAAACTACAAGTACAGGTACAAATTCCAGCTGAGGGCTTTTCAGTTAAAATACACGTTTGGTGTTGATGAGAGTGAAGGGACTAACTATTCACTTTTTTGTATTTATAATTTTATTGTTAATTCACAAATGATCAAAACACTGCACTTTCACATTCATCACCTTAAAAAGTAAAACACATATGGTAAGAAAACCCACAGCAAAAATGCCAACACTAACATACAGTTTCATCAAACATGCAAAACACATGAAAATTCTTCCATGCAGAAATACCAAGGTTTTACAAGATTTTTAAAACAACACTTTTTACCAGGAAATGTTGTCCTGATTTAATTTTTTATACAAATAAGGTTTAAACGCATATTAAATTCCCATTTTTCTGCAATATTCATGTGTATAGTCTGTTATAAAAGCTAGAAAACCAGTTTTACTTTATCAGTTTTGATGACTTCAAAACACCTCCTCCACGTTGTAAAACTTCAAGCTAGAAGTTTTACCTGTGAGCTGATGACGTCATTATTACACTTTGCAGTACCAGTCACAACGGGTATTTTAAACTCTTTATTAATTTATGTAATAGTATTCTAGTAATTTAAGTTGCCTAAAAAGCAATATTAGACAACAATTCTGGACAGCTAGAGTAACTGGAAGTAAAACCCGGAAGTAAGCAAGTGATTCTGATCAGATAATTTTAGTGAAAGTTAGTACAGAAGAATCTTGCTTATCCAAACCCCTCGGGAGACAGAGGCCAGATAAGCAGGGTTGTTCTGTATACACGATTCACTGAAAAGAAATTGCAGGATCTTTGAGGCGAGAGAAAAATGTCACCTAATATCCTCAAAAAATTTTCAGTGTATATTTGACTCACTGATTTTTCTGTATATTCAGGACCTCTGAGTTCCATGCTGTGTAAATGGTTCAGTCATAGAAGTGTCTCCATTGCAGGCTGTCTGTTTCAGGCTATTGGATTCATCATAACTGGCTATTCACCAAACATTGCTACTGTCTACCTGGGATTTGGACTTTTTGTTGGTAAATGAATCATCTATTCCTGTCTTTAGGAACTATTACCGTACATTTTATGTAAATTTAACAGTTGTATTCTTTATATAGTGATTTTATATTTGAACATTAGAGTGTGAGAACATCTAAATCCCAATACCAATTGGTCAGCCCTCTAAGAATATATTTTTACCATATTCAGTATGTTATAGCATAGAATGTGATATTGGGTGGTATGATTTAAAAGTGGTAATTTAGAAAAATGCATAGGCTAGCAGCTAACTTGACAACAATATATACAGTGTGTATACATTACTTTCGCATTTTTAATTCTGCCAGGTACCTACTTTTAGGAAGTTCTTATCATTTCTCATTAAGTAGAACTTATGCTATACCTCATTGTAAGATTCATACAATAAAGGCACAATATGTACGCAAAAAGATAACGATCGGGTAAATAAGATTCTACTCATAGGCTTAACTTATAGATAGCAATAATAATAGTAATAATATAGATAGCAATTTTTTAATTAGCAAATAAAAATCAAATATGAGGTATAAAACGGCATTGTCTAGAACATCAGCTGCCTTGAAAGAAATTCAATTTTGTGTAACCACATTTATACATACTCATTGAATGCAACACCCCTCTAAATACATCTGTGTTGTGAACAAAACTATCAGCCTCAACTATAATCATATTTGTCTTCACGCATTAGGTCCATTAGAATTTTTCTAGAAATAGTCTGTTTTCCCAACTTGACTGAAAAGAAAAACGTTAATTGGAAAAAGCTTCTCCAGTCTTACCACAGTGGTTTCAAACATTATTATTATTCTCACAATGGATATGTATTGTCATGAAGAAAAGCATAATTAAATTTGGATTTATAAATGTATTTTTCTTTATCTTATTCAGGTTTAGGCGTAGCACTGTCAACGGTATCATCCTTTCTTATCTTAGACAAATACTTCAAAAAGAAGAAAAGCATGGCCACCTGTATAGCTGCTTCAGGTGTTGGTGTTTCTATGTTTGTCTTGCCTCCACTGATGAGCTATTTTGACCAAGAATATGGCTTTCAGGTGTGTATGAAAGCCTTCAACTAAATTCTGAACATGCTAAAGAATGGATTCAAATAATAAAGATACACATCAACAAGTAATAATGAAGAAAGGCTTCTGGTGTAATTAATACTGCAATTAAACCACCTGTATCCTAATAAAAGTATTGGTAAAAATTGCAATATATATATTTTTTATTTCAATAGGGTACGATGCTTTTGCTTGCTGGCTTTTGTTTAAATGGCATTGTCTGTGCAACTTTCTTTAGGCCAGTGGAATGGCCAAAACGTAAAAAGGAGTCAACAACTAATTTCCAAAAACAATCAGATCGATTGTTTGGTCATGAAAAACTGAAAAATTCAATAATTAAATCCTCAGAGAATATTGTTTTAACTTCAGTTAAGCATATCAGTTCAGATAAAACCGTGAAATCTGAGGTAAATCAGCCAAATTCTGAAGACAAGGACTTGATAAAAGGGGAAAATTCAACTGGGACATTTAAAAACATTGAAACAGATAAATGGAATGACAATAGTGCAGAGGATATAGATGTCACAAAAGACTCAAACAGCAGTCAACAAAATAATGGTAAAACAGTTGGTAAAAGTGGAAATAAAGAAACAGAAAATGCAGCTGTCGATGATTCCCTAGAATGTGAAATACAGCTTTCTGCAAATATCAGTACAGAAGTGGAAACTAAAGAAAATAACTCATTACATGCAACTCCTTCTAAATTTAGATCTTGTTTGTCCTTGATCCATGATGTACCTGCAGTGGTTGGACTAATGATGCTCTCCTTATTTTTCACCATTTGTGACTCCTGTGTTTATGCCTTCTTACCAGCCTTGGCAATAGACCAGGGGATTGCAAAGGGAAGCGCAAAAATGCTCATTGCTTGGGGTGGCATATCAGACATGGTACATCGGATAGCATATGGGTTCATTATGGATATCAGCAAAATCAAACCATACAGGGTACAGCTGTACTGTGTTTTTGCACTGATTTCCTCAGCCATTACTTTTACCTTCCCTCTGTATGATAAGCATTTCGCTTATATCATTGCTGTGGTGTTGTTTGGTGGATTTACAGGCGTTGTATTTGCTCAGAGAGTGACAATCACCTCAGATTTGACAGGCCCTGAAAGAACACCACTGGCTTTCGGATTTGTGATTGGACTAAATGCATGTGGTCATGTGGCAGGGAGAATGATTGGTGGTAAGCTATTTCACACATTTTACTTATTATGAAGTTTAAATTACTAGTCCAATTTAAAATATGAGTAAAGTGAATGGGGTCCTGCAGATTGCATAAAGTATCTTTCTCCACATATTGTTTTAGGTGTCATAAAAGACCACACAGGAAACTATGACCTGACCTTTTTCATATCAGGATCACTGCCGGCAGTGGCGGCCATCACGTTTTTGATATTGACAATGTGCTGTGGGAAGAATGCTGAAAGTCAGTAGACATTTCATTATGGAGTATAGAGACAATTCTCTAAGAATTTTCCACCATATTGCTATCAATTCAGATTGACACATTGAGCAGGATTTACTATGAGATCAGTAGATTATTGATAAGGAAAGGGACACAATTTAATGTCTGTGCTGATTTATGTGATTCCCACTAATGGTAGATGGTGCGACTGTATATTGATGATTGTAGAAAGCTTACTAACAATGCAACAGAGACAGATCAGTGGCACTTGGCAACTGGTTCGGCATCATCCATGAGCACCTGCAACTGGTGGTCAAGTACATAAGTGCTGATGACATTTTCTAGATTTTAAATGACTAGTTCTAGATAGAAATGTTGTAGTTATTTCATCTCACTGGTTTTTGTGTCACTAGCATTTATGCTGGGTAGTATATAGGGATCGCTTTGTCCTAACCCTTGTGGCGTTGACAATGTTGGCTTCGTCTGTTGTCACACTTTCCTTTTTGGACAGTATCTCAAAAATGGCTTCAGAGATTAAAGTCAAATTTGGCATGTGGATGTAAATGGTCCTCAAGCTATGTCCTATTGTAAGGTGACCTTAAAAGCCAAGTAGTAACATACTTATGTTGAGTTTAAGTTAAGTTTTTTTTCATTTCTGGACAGTTTCTGATAAATGGGTTGACGGATTCAATTCAGATTTGGCATGTGGTTGTTACTGGTTTTCTAGGTGTGCCCTATTTTAAGGTGATCCTAAACCCCCATGTATACAAAACTTATGTTTAGTTTATTGATTTTTTATTTTTCCTTCTTGTGTACTTAAAATAACTTTAGAGATTTCATTTACATTTTTAATGTATATGTAACTGGCCATAGTTAAGTGCCATACAATAAGGTGATCTTAAACTCTTGGTAATAACAGAATTATATTCACTTTAAGTTTGGCAATTTTTGAACAGTATTATGAACGCTCTGCAATTCTAGGCCTGTTTAAGTTGTGGATGTAACAAACTTTGAACACAACCTTCATGAAAAGATTACCTTAAACTCCCTCACAGCTGCAAACTTAAATTGAATTTAAGGTTGGGACAATTTTTAGGGTGTTTGGAAGATATTTTATGTGGTAATTTAGATGTTTTCATTTAGATTAATCATGTACATATATCTAGACCCTAAAAATTTTCTTTTGTAAGGTTACAGTAAATTGCTGATATTTATAAACTTGTGAGTTTAAGGTTGTAACAATTTTGGCTTGATAGCAGCTGTGATGGAGGACATATATGGTCAGTGTCATCGTCACATTTCGTTTCGAGACAGTATATCAAAAACTGCTTGATGAATTAACTTCAGAGTTGGCATGTTGATGTAACTGGTCCTCAAAGTGTGCAGTATTTTAAGGGGACCTTAAACTACCAATAGTAAAATACATGTACTTATATTGAGTTTTAGGTTTTTCCTTTCTTGACAGTAAACCAAAAATGCCTTGACAGATTCAATTAAGATTTAGCATATGGTTGTAATTGGTTCTCACAATGTTCCCTAGTTAAAGGTGACCTTTAATTCAAATGTATAAAAGTATTATATTGAGTTTAAGTGCTTTTTTCTGTAGAGTGTACTGAAAATAGCTTGAGAGATTTCACTCAAATCTTACATATATATGTAAGTGACCAGAGATAAGTCCCATACATTAAAGGTGACCTTAAACTCCGAGTAATAACATAATAATATTCACTTTAAGTTTGGGAATTTTTGAACAGTACCTCAAATACTGTGTAATTCTAGGCATGATTAAGTTGCTGATTTATCAAACCTTGAACAGAACCTTCATGAAAAGATTAACTTAAGCATCCTCACAGCTGCAAACTAAAATTGAGTATTAGGTTAGGACATTTTTTTTTGGGGGGGGGGGGGGGGGGAGGTAATGGAAGATATTTCATGCAATTGAATTTTTTTCATTTTTTTTTCATTTATATATTCAACATGTACACACATGGCAAGAACAAAAAAGGTCTCTTTTGTAAGGTTACAATAAATTGCTGATATTTTATACACTTACGAGTTTAAGGTTGTAACAGTTTTGTGTTACTGGCGGCTGTGATGAATTACATTGTTATCACACTTTGTTCCAGGAAAATAATCCAAAAAATGCTTATAGGATGAAATCCTTAATTGACATGTAGATGTTGCTGGTCACCGATACATGTCTTATTTTAAGATGACCTCAAATTCCCACTAATAACAGTAATATTGAATTTAACTTTTGCCATTTGTGGGCAATATCTTAAAAATGGCTTCACAGAGTTAAATCGGATTTAGTATATGGATGTTACTGTTCTTCAAGGTGTGACCTATTTTAAGGTCACCTTAAACTCCTACTGATAAAATAATTATGTTGAATTTACATTTGTCATTTCCAGTATCTGGTCCTGAAGGTGGGTTCTTTTTTAAGGTGACCTTTAACTCCCATGTGTAAAGGAATTACACTGAGCTCAAGTTTTTCTATGTTTCCGTAAAGTCTACCAAAAATGGCATGAAATATTTGATCTATATTTTGCAGGTACATGTAACTGATGTTACAGAAATCCCTTACGACAACATTGTAGTGACCTTAAACTTTTCTTTTAAAATTTTGGATAATATCCCAAACTATGTGCACTAGATTTGATGCATGTTTAAATTTTTGATATAACTAAACTTGAACAGAGTCTACATGATTAACGTGACCTCAAACTCTTAACCTTTGCATTAACTTACATTCAGTTTAAGGTTAGGACAATTTTTATGATATTTGGACAATATTAAATGGATGCTTGAGAGTTTTCATTTATTTTAAACTCGTACACATATCTAGGCCAAAACAAGATCTTTATTGTAATGCTACCATAAAGACCTGATAGTTAAAGAAAATAATTTAAGGTTACAACTTTTGAAAATTATTATATCCATCCTCCATAGATATCATTTTGGCTTTCTCTTTGAATCATCACCCTTGATTGTTGCTCATATGCAGGTACAGTTTTTATGTGTCTCCGCTAAATTTTGTGTGGAGGTTTATTGGCATGATAGCTTGTATGTGATTGCCTTCTTGACAATTATCTCTGTTTCTTGGTTTTGTAACTTTGCTGACATTTTACGTTATTCCAAAGTTTCAGAATTTGCTTCAATAAGAACCTGTTATGATTTGGTTTTAGACAACATTTGCCAATAGGCTGTTGCCATGGCAACACTTTTTCTGTTGTTTTTTGGTACTTTTAATTTGGTGGGGTTTTTTTGACAAAAAACATGCAAAGGTTTCAACCAATATTTTCAGGATATATTTCTTGCAAGGGGAATAAATGTATAGTGATTACACATTTTGGCAACTTTTTGGTAACAACTTTTGCTATTGCAACAATTTTTCTGTATTATTTTGGACTTGTTATGTGGGTACTTTACATCCAAAATCTGTGACATATTAACCAAGTTGTCAGGATATGTTCATTGCATAGGGAACTGGGGCTGATTAGCTTTTCGGCAATAACAAGTAACAAGTGTTGCCATGGGAACACTTTTTATGTTTCTGATGGTTAGCTTTTCGATGATACCTGGCAACAAGTGTATCTTTTTAATGCTACCTGGCAACAAGTGTTGCCATGGCAACACTTGTTTTCTGTTTCTTGGACTTATGAATCTTTTTATGGGTTCTTTGCATTCCATTCCCCTGTACGGGTTAGAGCTGATTAGTTTTGGGGAATACCTGGCAATAAGTGTTCCCATGGCAACACTTTTTTGTTCCTTGGACTTATAAATATTTTGTAGGTTCTTTGCATTCCAAACCCCTGTATTGATAGCTGTTGATTAGATTTTTGGCAACACTTGACAAGAAGTAAAAGTCCTGAAGAAGACCTGTGCATTAATCTATTCAATTAAACGGGCATATGACCAGCAGTTTGACAGTAGGTTACCAAATTGATACTTTATTGTATTTTCTGCTGACTGCTGACATCTAGTGAAAACTTGCAAAAATACTGCCAGTCAGCCAACTATTTATGTCTGACCAGTATAATTTTTGTCCTTTCAAATTTTATCCGCTTTAGTCTTTCACCAAAGTTGGTGACACTGTACAATTCTACTGAATTCGTGTTAATGTTATGTCTGTGTGTTGAGTCTCCCATATCAACAGGCTTTGGTTAAGTTCATGACAAAGATCCACATATAACCTATAAACTACAACATTTCTTTCTGGTTGTGACCTGAAAATCAATTCTTTAATATCTATATTTGATTTGTGTTAGTATTATTTGTCTACATTAAATGCTAATCTTGAATAGTTTAGGTTGAAGGCAACAACAAAAATTGGACATTGGTTAAATGCTAATCTTGAATAGTTTAGGTTGAAGGCAACAACAAAAATTGGACATTGGTGTTTCAGGTAATCGGTTATTAGTACCAGGAGGGCTGAAGTGGCCTCAGACCAGTCTGAGACCAAGTCGGTATATCCCCGACAGGATCCGGGTTGAAACCGATCATGAAAGTGCCTTAATCGCTTCTTAGTCGGGGAACAATCGTGACTTGTCTGTGGCTTCCTCAGGTTTCCTGAGGACGATCTGGGCTTAATGTCAAACCATTTTCCCACCCTAATCGGGGAATAATCGTGTGGGGGAACACGGGCATAACCTGGGGGCAGTGTGGCGCAGTTTTGACACACCTGTTTCTCCCTCGTGGGCTCTAATATCAGTGATTAGGTGGTTCCCACAAACATAATAGGAAAATATATCAATGCCGATAAAACCAATGAAATACAAAAGCATAGATAACAAAACATGGTTTAGTGTTGGTACTTGTTTTGTCTTGTCCAACTGTTATGTACTGCTTTCCACCAACCGGACTTTTGACAGTGACTTTAAACTTATGTAAATCGTGTATGTAATGCCATGAATTATTTTCTATAGAAACATGATTTAAACTGCTGAAGCCTAAATGATTGTACATTTTGTACATACAAGATAGCGCCAACTAGTAATTACAAGGTCTATCTCCTAATAAAACTAGTTCAATCTCACTGCCAGATAGGTGTATATCGTAATTACCACATATTTCTCATTGCTCATAGTTACAAGATAATTCTATCTATGAATCACAATATATAAGTTTATTTATTTACTTATTTTTTGTTTGATGTCGCATTTAACAGTCAGGGTCATATAATAGCAACTGGTAGTTTATGGGTGGAGGAACCAGTGGATACTAGTTGGTCAAGATTCTGCACTGTAAACCACCGGGTATGGACAAGTAACTACCAACTTTCCAACATGACGTGCCCGGGCCGAGATTCAAACCGGCAACCTCAGAGGTTGAAGGCGAGCACACTAACCACTACACCACTGAGCCCCCACACAATGTATAAGTAAAATTACAATACAGGAATTTTGTGAGCCAAGTTTTAGGGTGCAGCTGGAATGTCTGGTAGCCTGGTACAGTGCAGAAGCATGGCTAGCTAGTATGTGCCACTTTACTCAATCACTGAAACTGCTAACAGAATGTCTTAAAGGCATGGTATTATTTATGTGAGGTTCTCTTTTCTTACACCATGACACCCCTAATGATAATTGTATCATTATGCTTCTTTGCACAAAATCTACCTGATCAGGTGACAGAAATGTCGGAAAAAAATCCAGATTACATGTCCATCTGAAATGTTTTGGGTGTTTTGGTCAGAATTGAAGGGGTTAAAACTGCATTTAATATATGCACATCTGTCCTAAAGCTGGTGGTAACATATCCTAAATATGATCTGGACCAAACTTTCATAAAAACAACCACACACACAGTGCTTGCAGGAGAATGTCATTAGAATCAATGGGTCTATGGATGATTGAAATGCCAAAAATCACCCATTTATTCAGCTTTTACTTTGAAACCCGATTTCTCTTGATTGACCGGAAAAAATAAATTAAAATTCACCAGAATTGAGCAATAAAGTATTTGTCATGACGCTCATATATTTCCCAACACAAACCACTTGGTGAAAAAACAGATCGATGATTGGTGAATCAAACGTCCATTGCTTTTGACGTTGACAGGGATTTCCCAACAATCAGGTACCGCCAGATCTTTCTCCTTGGATTAAGTGCATTCTTTTAGCTGCCAAGCTAAAGAAAAGATATTAAAGATATTTGAGAATTTAACACAACCCAAAATATAATCCAGTAGAGAGAGGTAAAAGCGTCTTGAATAATGCAATTTTTTATTGGTATTATGCAAAAATAAGACAAAACAAAACTTGGAGTTCTGTTTAAGGCTATCCTTATTTGGTAATGCACGAGAAGTGTGGTATTGATCTACCAATATCCATGCAATGTATTATGACTAATTCCCATATATGTGTAAGTGGACTAGTAACTGTTGAAGTAATAATAAATAATCTGTCATTTACGTTAAATGACATCATTACTACGCTGGTATTAACAGTTCATGCAATATTGCAATATTGTAAGATAAATCAGAAGGAATTGTGTCATTAGTTCTGATTAATATATAAAGTTATATTTACTAGAAAATAGTGAAGAATTATAGTTGGAATTATAAAAAATACAGAATATCTATGATTGTATATTATTAGTGATTTAATATATGAAATTGTATTACACATTTATGCTGAGAAGATGTCTGAGGAATCTCTAGCTAGACCAAAATCTGGAGATACACCAGTTCATAAAAAGAAGCGAAGGTTGAGTGTATTACTCAAAAGTTTAAAGAAGCTACGAAAAGGGAGTACTACTACCACTAAATCAGTAAGTAACAAAAGACTGTCACCAGTAACTGACGTGGGTGATGAAATAAACTTAAAGGAAGCAGAAACCAACTGTCACCAGGAAAAAGTTGGCAGGGATATTTTACACGTAAAAACACAAGTTGACCATGGACTAAAATGGGACCATGCTGCACCAGGATATGACGTCACACATACTGAGGGCCGACCAGTATCCAGTGATGGGGTAGGTTTTCAACTGACGAAAGATGAAAGTGAGGAATTTGGAGCCTGTTCACTGGAAGAAAGAGATAATTTAGAAAATGAGGCTAAATGTGGAGAGTGGATGGGCCGAAATGACGTCACTGTGTCTGGGACTGAAAGTAGAATTACAACAGCAAGAAATGTGATAAGGGATGACATCAAACAAGAAGAACAGAACCCAGTAAACGAAAGAACTAGGTATCGTTTGAAATGTATGTGTACATTTATTTTATTTATTTGGGGGTTTAATGTCGCTTTCAATACTATATAGGTCATATCATAACAGGTATTTTTATGGGCAGAGGAAACCAGTAGATACAGTTGTTCAAGGTTCTGTGCTGTAAACCCCCGACCCTCGGTAAGAAACCACCATCTTTCCCACATAGGGTTTGGGATTTGAACCCTCAGAGGTGGGAGGCAAGTGTGTTACTACTTCACCACCATGGGCCCTGAAAGTTATGTGTACCACAGAATGTTGTTTATATGTATAACATCTTTCACACTTATCCAGTCAAGTTCTGTGATAAACCCATTTCTTAAACCGGATGTGAACATTTTATATTATAATTCAAAGTGCAATCTTCATACATCAGTGCTCATAACCTTTTCATAATGAGCATATGAAAGTTCAAAGTTGTTGTTTTTTGTCCAAGGTCAGGGTCATATTGAGTCAAGGCCCGTAACATTTCCACTTATGGGTGTGGAACCAACACAGATGTGAGATTCTGTAATAAGATGCCACACCTGTTAACCGCTATTCCACAGCTTATAGATGATTATTTTTATATCACTGATCATGACTGAGTAGAGTTTGGAGTTACTGTTTTCTTTATATATGTGCCAGTTCGAGGCAGGTGCAAAAGTAGCTAGCCAAGCATTAGAATAGATTTTCAGGGATTAGCTTCAAAACAAAGTCTTCCCTGTTTCTACATCATTTCCAGTAAAAGATTATACATCGTAAAGTACTGGGCATTATCAAGCAATTGCTAACTGTTCTGCTTAAAATTAAGCCCCGAGGCCGTATTCTACAACAACACTTAGATCATTTCTAACTTAGATTTCAATTATTTCTTTGAATTCAAGTAAAAACTGATAAAACTGAACATTCTTCCCTTACTTAGATCCAAGGTCACCTTATCTAAGTATTGTAGAATACGGCCCCAGAATTCAAATTCAGAACCTCAGACGTGGCAGGTGTGTTGAATCTCCCGTCGGTTAGTTTAAATATTATCTAACTATTGGTAGTACATACAAAAATCTACAAAATGATGATGCATAATTGTGTAAAGAGCCTTTTCTGTATATTTTCCAGTACTGATTGCCTGTATGGTCACTGTACTGACTTTATACTGGTGTTTACGACAGATAGTCATCATCTGCTCAACTATGCTTATTGTGTACATCATCCTGGCAATATTTAACATCAAGGAGAAACTGGAAGATGCAGGTAAGAGGTGCAGTGACATACTATTGGTATATATGTTCTTCATGCTTCTCAAACATGGTCTGGTTCCAGATCTGAATCACGAATCCAGAATTTTTTTATTTTTTGTGTGTTTTTATTTCACGATTCACATACATAATGTAAAACTCCTCACTGGATTAGGGTTATATTTTCACACAACATGGGGGGTTTGCCTAGGTTGGCTTGATTCTCCAAAAAGTTGACCCAGAACTGAATAGAAAACCCAGAATTTTGTTTCAGTGTTTGTGCGTTCTTGGGAACAGTTTGTTACTATTGAAAATGATAATGTATTAAAGCACTTAAACACTTGTTCCAACTTCCAGGACAGGTATTTCTGTCCTCTTAATTGGAGCACTGGGCAAGTTTTGCTTTCACAAAGATTTCTGTTGATGGGCTGTGAACCTTCACTTTTTCTGTTGCACACATTTTGTTGAGGGATGAATTTTTCATTGAGCACATTCTAGAGTAAAAACTAAAAGATAGCAGTGAAAGATTAAGGCAGCTTTTCTCTGTCAGTTAAGCTTCTGGTTGTAGTATGGCGTGAAAGAATGTGCTATCAGTGGTGTGAATTCCAAAGAAGGAAATACAAAAGACAACAAGTGCCCAAGGGAACACAAACACAGGGATCTGGAACCAGATAAAGGCAAAACTTTCCCCTCCCTCTCCTTACCAAAAAATGCGAGTCCTAATACAAATCCAGATTATCTTTAAGGAGGACTTAACTGGGAGTAAACTTCATCTGTGTGGAAATAGAACTCCAACATAGTTTTTGACGTATGCAGTAGATGTAAATTCTCTAAAACATGCTGGAGTATTAATCTAAATCTAGATCATCTGTAAGTAGCTAACCGAGGCTGAACCCAACTAGTGCTAAAATACAATCTTGATGCAATGAATAGTTTTTGAGTTGTGCATTTGGACAAAGAGGTGATTACAATACCTTCACCCCTCTCCTTCTGGATGTGAGGGTAGATCTAACTAATAAACAGACATGATGACCTTACCCTCATGCCCCACTCAAAAGGGGGACTAGGGTAAATATCTGCGTCATGATGATAGGATTTCAATGGATTGCCTACTTTCAAAACATTTACACTTTTCAAAACATAATTGTAAGAAGTGAATAGCTACTGCTAAAAAGGCTTCATCAACTGTTTCTTGTTATATTCAAATTCCTGAATGTTAATTATAATTTAAGTCTAATAATTTTCTTTAAATTTGAAAAATTAACGAAATTTTCTTTGACTGAAGTGTTTACTGTTTTTACATAGCTATTTTAAATACTTTCTAAATTGAATTACACTAAGGAATTCCTTACTTAATAGTAAACAACAGGTGAGCACAACCTACTCCAGTCTGAATTAATTTGTTCTTGTATTTACTCAGGTCAATTAGGATCCAGAGTGATCCTGCTTATAACACTTCCAGTAACTCTTATTGTAAAGGGCATCTCTGCAGTATTTACGTACAAAAGAAATGTGGAAACAGCTCGAAAATCTTTCATGCAACAGTTTGGTTTGTATTTTACATATGTGTCAGTGTTGATCGATGCTAGATTTTTAGTAATTTGGGTCTCTGCTGATCAAATTAATTGAGAAACGCATCATGTTCATTTTCACTCTTAGTTATGTAGAAAGAGAAGACTAAAAAGTGTAAATATTTTCGTTTAAAAAGGTTAATTTACTGCCTACTGTTTGCTGTTACAAATCAGTGTATGCACTGAAGGATTTATTTTTTTCAAATGTTGAAAAACACTCCCCAAAAATATTTTAAATGAGATGAGATTTGACCAGAAAAAATAATGCGGTTAAATGTTTTCTTTTTCAACCTATTTTAAACCTATTGTATTGTATCCAGTAGAAACCTAGCAGTCATATTTTCTTTTAAAATTGAACCCTGTTATGTTGAACCTTAAACAGATAGTGCAATGCTTCTAATAAATCAGATATTCAAGATAACCGGGTTAGTTCAATAGAAAAAGCCTAGGATTCGTAAGTCTCAAACTGAAACTGAATCAAAGTCTCAAACTCAAATGTACATAAGTATACATTCAAGTTTAGTATTCTCAAGTGAAATCAATGAAGGTTCTGTAATGTAAGCTGCTGATCAATGGCAAGTCCAAGTTGGAAATGTACTCTCTACAAAGATTCCACTAATGTGCCTATTAGGAGACCTTGGAAGGTGCAATGTAACAACTCTACTTGAAATTGGTGCCTGATATTGGCCTACAACTAATCAACATACTGCTTACAGTGCTACAGTTTTGTACCAACAATCCCAATTGGCTAGAGATGATTTTATTGTTAGCGCTATTGTTTGGCCAATTTTAGGCACATGCAAAATTACCAAGCAAATCAGTGCTGATTAAAATATATTTTTCTGTTGTTTCTAATTTTCAGGGCTGCTGTCAACAGTGTTTTTTCCTCCATTATTCCTTTTCTTGATGTATGAGAAAACATTCAAAGTAAAAAGACACCCCAGACCAGATTCTACCTTGTCCGCAAGGACTAGACCGTTGCCCTCAAGGATTGGACCAAGCAGATCTTTTCCAATTGTCAGGAGAAATCCTAGAGTGCATCATCCAGGGAGGGGATGTTCTATATGCAGAAGACTACGACCTTTCTGACTGAATCATCGTAGGGGCAAAGATGTGAAATTTTAGAATTTTTTATGGATAAGTGTTGCATTTGCAAGTTTGCAATGTAATCATATTCTATCATCTCATTTTATCAGCCATTTAAAACCCAAGATTGACCTTTATAGAAAAAGATATGTGAAATTTTAGATTCTCCATGAAAGCATTTTTATCTTGGTTTCACTCTGGTAAAAGATAAGCATGAAAATTACCATAGAAGTGCGACAATTTTCCTGTGAATCACAATTTGAAATAAAATAAATTTGAGGAGACTATGCAGAGATTATACACCATTATTATATTGTTACTATGAATTCAAGTGAAGAGAAAGTTTCATTGGAAATTTCAAGTTCATCTTCAAGTCATGTAACGGTTTTGGAAATACATTGCAACATACATCATTCTTTTTTTTGTCACAAGTACTCATTCAGTGAATGAAAAACATGTACAAGACATCCTCAAAGTTGGAACCTTGAAAAATAAATAAATAAAAAACTTTAACTTTTCAAAGGATACAATTTAGGCTTTGCAGTTAAAGAAGTATTATTGTCATGTTAATGAACAATATAATGACTCAACTAAATTAGATTTGTAAGGGATTATAATAAAGACTATGAATATAACAATAAATATTTTTCCCGTTCTTCATTCTAATGTAGTAGGACCCTTGTTAGATATGTCGTGCAGAACTCAAAATTTGACAGAATTTTAAATTCTAAGTTCTGTTGGCAGGATTTTAAATTCTGTCAAAATATCTGGACAGAACATAAAATTGTAAGTTCTGTTAACAGGATTTTAAATTCGGTCAAAATATCTTGACAGAACTTAAAATCTTGATGAAATCCTGATTTTCTATATTTTGTTTAACTTCTTTTACTGTGAGTTATTATTTTACAGTTTAAAGGGGGCTCAGAACTTGTGCTATTCTAAAAGTAAAAGTAATGCATGATATAGGTATTAAATAGATTCTTTACTGGCTTACATCCTTTACTGGCATTCACTTTCATTTATAATAGTACATTAAACATTAGTACACAAACTTCTCAATACATGTATTTTAGAATTTTAAGTTCTGTCGACAAGATTTTAAGTTCTGTCTACAGAACTTAAAATTCCTCTAAACCAATGAAATCCAAGGGTTTTAAGTTCTGTCGCCAGACCTTAATTTTAAGTTCTGTCACAACGTATGTATCAGATTTGCTTTCTCACAAGATGCAGGTTAGGATTGGGAAGACGTTCCTTCAGTGGCAATCAAAAGGCATGTTATGAGCCATGGGTGAAGACTGACTAGTTAAGATGGGGGAGTGGAGGAGAGCAGCCAATATTCTGCACTGCAAACTGTTGGTCATTTCCCAAGCAGTTAACCATTTGGCCGGTTTAATTCAGGTTTGTGATCAAACCCCAACCCTACCAATTCGTGTTAGAATAGAGCCCTTCACCAGAGATAATAAGAAGAGAATGATAGTACTGGAACAACCTATGATGTCCTCTCTGTAGCTAAAGCAGATATGAAAACAAATTAAAGTAGTAACAACCTGCCTTATACATCTGGAATCCTCTTAGTTGTGTTTTAGCAGTTTGATTTTATACATCTCAAATCCTCTTGGTTGTTTTCTTAGCCATCCATATACAAAAATCAACATGAGAGAAGATTTTGAACATGTTTGAAATCTGCCCTGATTTTGATTGAATGTCAGTCTGGTCTCCAGAAGTTTTGAGGACAGCGACCCTTTCTGTTTAAATTGGATGAGATGGATAAAATAAAGGGATGATGACCCAATTTATTAGTGCCACATCAACACCCATGGCTGAGAAACCCTGGTCTGGCAACATGATTTTTATTAATTCCCTCGAGACACAGTCAGAGGGTGTGGAGAAGCCATACCTAACCGAATTCTGGACAAGAAATTTGCACTGGTTTAAAAAGACTCGTGTTAGAATAATGGCAGCAGAAGCAGCAGCAGTCCAGCCCACCCATAATGTATGACATCAGACCACTAGTGGACTGGCTACCACCGCCCTACACACAGCCTCATCTGTTATATGGCAGGCAGATGTATCAGCAGGCTAGAACAGTCATCAGCAGTGTTCAACATAATATCAGACCCCTGAACCAGCACAACAGCAGTGCCAATAGCCACCTGCATCAGCTAAACAACAGACTTCAACTGACAATGAATATGTAAAAGCATTTTAGATGAAAAAGGTAGTAGTTACTAACTACCAATAAGGCTTTTATAACGTGCCAATTGTTATGTTTGTTTATCTGAATGAAGCCTGTGTTACTAACTGTGAAGTTGTACTCTAAATGCTACAACTTTCAAACAATATCAAAGACGGATATAAATTCAATATAGAAGTGTTACTGTTCCAGTGTCTTCAGTTACTTTTCATTGTAGAACTTTAACACTTACCATTTCTCTTTAAACTGAACTTTGCAAACTACACTTGGTTAGGTTACTAGTACTTCATGCCCAAATCAATTCTTTACCAGTCTGTTCATAGCTAAACAAAAGTCCCAAAACATTAACATTCTTCGATGAGAATGCATAGATGTTGGTTGAGGTGGATATATACCAACTAGAGATGGGACACCATTTTTCCATGTGCATTTTTCTCTTTCGTCAATATGCACACTTTGTGGTACTAGAATATCTGGCTCAGGTTCTGATTTCACAGAAACGCCCACATCCAGAGGTTTTGCACTATTGTTGTTCCATTTTGCATTGGATCTGGATGACATTTCTATGAAAAACCCTCCATCATCGTATCTGGTACCTATTTGGCCCTAATTGGTTTTCTACCAATCCACAAGCCCACTTAGGTTCATTTCTCCTGTTTTCTCTCAATAACAGTTCTGACCTACTGAATGTAACTGTCTTGGTTTCATGACTCGGTCACAGCTCTTTGATTGATGTTCTCTTCAATTACTTGATGATCTAAATGTGTTTGGAGCGTGTGTTCCACCAGTAATCATGTGGGTGAAGAACAAGGTTTGACTTGCGGTGATTTTGGTACCCAAGCAGAAACCTCACACACATAAATTTCTTTTGTTTGTCTCCAAGTTGGTCAATACAATTTTTAATGTCCACACCACTCTCTTGCCTTCTCCATATGTCTGTTGGTGATATGCTGTAAATTTCACTTGTTTTGTTCCACAAAATTTAATGTAAGTCTCAAACTCTTCACTAATGAAGTGGGACCCATTAGCTGTTACCACACATACTGGCAAACCATTTTTTACAATTGCAATGGTTAAGCAGAAGTTGGTGTTGTCACAGGAATCATTTTAACCATTTGCTGAGGTGTTCACTGGCCTTGCGGCTGAAAAGGTCTGACATCTGATCACTAGCTATCATCTCTGTGTCGGTTCGTCTACCAGAAGTGACAATGCAGAGTGCCTGTCTCAGTATGACCCTTGCTGTTGCATGGTATGTAAAACACCAACTTTGACTTTGTCCAACCATGTGGACTATGTATCCGTCAAAATCAAGAACATCTTTCCCACAATTAGTCCCCAAAATCCATAATTTTGCGAGCGTGGGTCTAGTGATGACTACTAGAGATAAATCTAGACTTTATCTTAATTATACTTTCATGGAATAAATGAAACTCTAATAGGATTTCTCCCTGTAATTTAGCTAGAATTATCACCCTCATTCTCTATAATATGTAGTTTTGTTCTATTGTTAACTCATTTTGGACACCTAAACCAGGGCCCTACATCTTTATTATTACTACTGCCTTCACTTCTCCAGCCTATATGTATGCAGTTCAATACTAGCTAAAATTGTGTCCTTTTGTGTGTTCCTTGCTATTTGTTTGTTACTAACATCCCTCTGTTTTGTTGTGATGGAAAATTCAGACCCTAATAGAAATTGCCTGTAGCTTTCCCCTGATCAGTAAATGGCATAAGGTATCTTAAGAGTCCATCTGCTACAGTATTTTCATGTGATTTTCACATTTTTACATAATTTGATACTATTACCCTGATGGGTAAACAGCCCATCTCTGGATTCAAGAAGCTACATCCACTTGAATAACACCCAAGTAAAATAAAAATCAGAAGTTGTTTATCAATTTCCAAAATAAATTCTCTTTTGTGCAAATAAATATGGAACCTTTGGATAGCGTAGATTATTCCCAAGGCCTCCCGTTTCGTCTGAGAGTAGTTTCACTCACGGTCGTTTAGAGCTCAAGAGGCATAAACTGCAGGCTTTTCTTTTTCTTTTTTGGAGAAATGTGGGGAACTATTTCACCCAAATATTCATCACTGTCTTCTACAATGGACGAAATTTCTTTGAACTTTGTGACAGCCTTGTTGTGCTTGTTCCCCCTTTGCAATTCAACAACTCACTCAACTCTCTCAATTCATTCAATTACGAATGAAACGCCTAGGGCAGTTGATTAAGCCCAAAAATTATTTTAATTTATTATTATTTTAATAGTAGTTTTGAAGCCATCAGGGAAATGTCCATCAATGAGTTAGCAATTGAACAATTTTGTGATGATTGATGGCAGTAGGATGGCAGTATTGTTCCATTCCTTGCTGTGAAATATTGGCCATTGGTCCAATGGACAGGACTTTGTTTCTGAGTTTTCAATTATTTTATTGACAGCATCTTCTGATACCAGAAGTTAGGGCACTTATTTCGTGGAAATCAGAACCCAGCAAACAACTTTTGGCTCTGCAAACATTTGAAAGGAAACGTTTTGTGAAGGTTAAAAAATGATGGGCATGAAAACCTTTTGTAACAGGATGTTTTTAAAACGTTTTATGTGTACTGTTTATTAAATGTTTAATGATAAATGTTAGAAAAACGTTATACAAATAAACATAATAATGTCTGAAAAATAATGGGGCCAGAGGTCAAATTCAATTCAAATTCTTTTTAAGGCTGCTCACCACTGAAAATAGTTTTATGTCTGTCGTGCCCAATTCAATTCTTACGTTTAGGAATTGTATGTGGGGCAATTTTTGACAGATTCCCCAAAAATCCCCTATTATTGCTCACCGCCATCTTTGTTCTGACATATGTTTGAAGGTGAAGGTTTCATAAGTATTCTGAAAGTATGGGTTTAAAACACGTTTTGGATAAAATGTTTTTAAAACATTTGACCAACAATGTTTTTTAATCATTTTATGTGTACTGTTAATAAGCCATTTTATAATGAATGTTTGAAAAATATATCCAGCATAACCTTCATTTCTTCAGCTATTTTAAAAATGTTTAAATAATGATTCCAGTCAAACCTAGTTTTCTGAGTTATTTTATAAACTTTTAATAAACATTTTCAGTAAAAAAAACCTTTATATATAGAATGTTTATAAATGTGTTTGAAACATTATAGTGTAAACGTTTACTTGGAAACGTTAAGAAACCCATAAGATAGGGATTTAATAGGTTTTAAAAACGTTTGTAAACGTTTAAACCATTTTAAAACGTTTCTAATGTCTACTGGGAAGGCAGATGAACATCATTAATAGTGTCAGAAGGAAAAAAGTATCCTGATTCTTCCTAATTTTGAATGAGAAAAAGTCCAATGATTTATCCGACTAATGGGGTGGTAGTGTCTCTTCCGAAACCCTATACTCAAGGTTTTCTGTGGCTCATGCTATAACTTCCTAGAGCTGTGTCTATTGTAAGTTTACTAAAATACTCTGACTTATCCTTCTTTACAAGTCGGTTGCATCTAGCAATTTGCCAACAGAATCGGCTTCTATTGTGTAAATGCTTGGCCCTTGGAAAGTCTGATATTTTTTTTCAAATTGGTGTCTGAGGGACTTTGCATGTTGGTAAGAACCAGACAACCAATCCTAAGAATCTTTATTACTCAGTTTAGATTTTAGTGCAGCATGCCTATGAAGAATGTCGGCCAGATCAAAAACATATTGTTTATAAAGCTGAAGTACAGAATTTACAGGAAAATTTGCAGAAGTTGCAGGTACATGATCCTGGGGCTGATAAACCAAGCAAGTAACAGTGTATGACCAAGAAGCACAATTGACACCACCTTGTTCTCAAAGGACCAATACACAGGATAGTCTATTTTTGTGGTTTGTAGAGCATCTAATGAAGAAAAACCAACACCACCAACAACTGAAAGATGTGTCACATAGGAAGAAACACAAAATCAGTAATAGAACAGAGAAAGCTATCTGTATCAGAGAGATGAACATGTGTTCAGTAAGGTTGAGAAAATAAAATAATGTGAAGCCACAATATCAGCAATGAGTGGACCTTTTGTTTCTTATAGAGCTCGCATTCAATACAGCCAGCATGACAGGACCAGGGTTTACAGACACATCACCACTCATTAAAAGTAACAACACAAGACCTCTCATAATGACTGAGATAGTAAATCTAAGAACAGGTGGAAGACAAGATTTTTTTCATCTTAGACAAGGAAGTGGATGATACATAGGATGCACTATGGAACCACTCATACCTATCAGCAAGTACAACAGCATAAAGTGCCAAGAAAAGCAGAACCCAAATGACAGTGGGCTTATTGAACAATCGAAAGCCTTAAACTAGCTCAACTGTTGGGGTTCAAAAAGAAAAGATGCACCTATACCACACATAATCAATCTTTTGTTGTAAATCTGTAATATTTAAACTCTTGGTCAATCTTGATCTTGAAAAAATATCGTTTTAGCAGCTAAAATAATCACATTAACTGAAAGAAAGCTATCAGTATTTTGATATATTAGAATGTGTTCTAAAGGACTAAGGCTTAACGTAACACCTGGTTTACTCTTGATCCATACTTCTTCACTCTTCAACAAAAAATCATAGCTTATGGACAAAAGCAAAATAGATGAATTATAGATTCTGGGAGGATTTACACAATAAATAGTTTGGAATGATGCTTTAACAATTTTTGAAAGCAGTTTCAGAGTACCAAAAATATGATACAGAATTTGATATTGCATATTGTACCATACAGTCTGTCTTTGCACCTTAGAGTCTGCTTTGGCAGAGATTAAGCTCTATAAAAGTTCAGAATAGAATTGCAAGAAACCATATGAGGTTGATATCTTGTATAATACATTTAATAATTATATGATTAAACTATTTAATGATTCAAACCAAATGAAAGTTTTATCAAATTTACATTGTATATGTAGTGGCTTCAATGAAGTGTTCATATATAGTTTATAATATAATCATATCTTGCAAGAAATGGCCACAATAACAGGTTTTCAAAGTCAGCTAAAAACCTATTTGTTTACACTAGCCTATCCTTCATCATAGTACATCTCCCCGGTGGGCGCTAATTTTGGATCTCAACCTGATACATCCCTGAACTTTCCCTTTTTGATCTCAAGCGCATTAGAGAATGTTGCATTACTTTTAGGCTATATAAATGTTTTATTCTATTCTATACTAAGTTCAAGATCTTATCATGTATCACATTTGTGTCCAAGCTTGTCTTAAACAAAATACAGAAATGTATATCAGAAAAAATAATCAATCAACCAAACCCTTTTCCAGATGACCCAAGCTAAAACAGCTACATAGTCTTGTCAAGACACAAGTGAAACACATGACGAAATCCACAGTTAACTGATATAATTAAGCACATGCATTATTTGATTAATATAGATTTTTTTTCATAATGAATCCCAACCAAAAATATCATAGTTTATTAATTTGGCCTTATGTACACAATTTATAAAATTTCATAGATTTCTCACATATTTTTATAATCTAAAAATTGTACTGTAATTTGCATCCTGGTGAAGAAAGGCTACCCTGTTTCACACAGTGGGGTGTTTTTGCTTTTTTCCTAACACTGCCTCAAAGTACTATCTGTGGGCAAAGATAAACATAGCTGTACTGCATGAGATAGGGGTGTTGACCTATAAATGATCCCTTGAGTTAAACTAAGAGAAAACATAATGAAACATAATATTACTAGATTTTAGTTGGGTTTCAAAATGATATTTAATATGGGACATATTAGGGTGGCTTGTGAATATGTGCCCATGAATGATCTTTATGGGTTCCATACACTAATTATTGGTGAAAAAACATTTATGGAATGCAAAAATAATTAAACTTATTACTTATGAGATATACAATAAATTTAATTTTAATGCATTATATTCACACAAACTTGACAATACATTTACAGAGTTATAAAATGGCTATTGTATGTGATAATAATGAGGGTCCTTTGTGGGCATATTATGCCCATTTGTGATCTTCACAGGTCCAATATGGGTGTACACTTTTATTTAAAAACCATTTGTGGTTAGTGTTTTTTTCAAATATGACCTTTATTATTTTTTTCATTCAAAATAAGATGAGAAGTTAATAAAGAACACTTGTCATATATATTTACATTTTTCATGGATTTATATATGGTACTTATCTGGGACCCTTATACCAGAAAATTACCCAGAAAATCCATTATGAGACCCATATTGAATATTTTGAATGAATGGGTGAAATCTGGTTGAAATACATGTAGATTTTGCAAACTGTTTTTGGTTGAATCCAATGTATAAAATAGGGTTGAATTCAATGGGTGAAATCAGGTCGTTTACTCTGTCATACTGATAGCTTCTTAATAATATTATACAATACCTATCCATATGCATATTTTACAATTTGGATACATCTTCAAAGTAATTATTTTTTTCCAAGATGCCATGCTTTAATGAATCATTGTATATTCAATATTCTATTTCTAATGACATTGTAGTAACATACAATTTTGCATCAGCTTTCAAATATAATTGCTCAAGATATTTTGTGAAATTTTAAAATAATTTTTTTTCTTTGTAAATAACAAACATTTGTGACATTATTTATATCTTCAGTATATTATCCAAGCAGTTTTCTTTTAAATGTTTTATTGAGTTGCCTATAATTATATTGTAATTATAAAGAAGCTATAATCATGTAAAAAAGCCACAATGCTCAGTTCGGATCCTTGTGTCTCATACAACGTTGTCATATAAACTGAAAAAAACACAAGAATAGCCACATTATTAGAACTCCACCCATTTCTCCCCACCTTAATTAGTTGTCAGTTCAGACTACAAAAAAAAACAGACCTAAAGAAGTAAACACCATGCATGCAATTGAGCAAGGGTAAACCCCTATCTTCATCCCTGCTGTGCTATCTAATTACTTTTAGTCACAGGCCTATTGTTCTGTGTAGAAGGGTACAGATAAGAAAAACCGGCACCCCCCCCCAAACCTCACTGTTGTATGATAAAAAATGTTATAGCTTAGTTTCTCTGAAAAGAGAAGTTTTCAGTGTAAACTTGCAAACTGAAAACTAGTTATTTGTGTATGGGAGAATTTGAGAAATAAATTCAAATTACTAAGTTTTGATGAATAAGTTTGAATTTATCTTTTTATTTAAGATAAGTTTGACTTCAAAATGTTTTTTTTTTAATTATCAGGAATTGCCTTAATCAAAATATAATTGTAAATTATAAAAATTATACTTGGGTGCATCAGTTTTGTTGCATGTTGCTATAAATTAATAAGGAGAATGGGTCAAAATGTATAAGTACATGCACAGATAATCTTTATCATCTTTATAATCTTTAAAAATTAGTCTTTGTTTTACAAATACCTACAAATTCAAAAACTATTGCAATAATAGTTCTTTCAAAAAGTTAGACTTAATCACTATATCACCCTCTAGAAAAAGAATTTTCAATCAACAATCACTAGTCATTCATTTCCCAATATTCAACCTGTTTTCTGATCAATAAGATGACTAAGATTTCATGTCAAAAAAACCTAACTTGATTTAGTGGTGATTTTTTCATGACTTTTTCCAGTCGAAAATCCAGCTTTGAAATAGTCCCAGCCAGCACTACATATGAGACCAACAAAGGTCCCAAATGGGTTCTTATATGGGTCCTTTGTGGGTTCCCTATATGGGCCCTAGTCAGTTTTTGCAAACGGTTTTTTGATGGGACCAATATGGTTTATGAATATGGGTCATATATGGGCCCCATATGGGGCCTTTATTGTGAAATAAATGGGTCTCACATGGGCGCAACTTGTAATTTGAACATGGGGCCCAGATGGTATTTGCAAATGGTTTGGTGATGGGACCAGTATTGGCTCAGTATATGGGTCTGACAAGGGTACTATGTGGTAAAGTGCATCCAGGTCCTTATTGGTCCTACATATAGGTTCAGATGTATGGATCAGCTCAGTTTTTAAATGTGCACTACCAACACAAGGTCCATTTGCAGTTCAGCTCGCATGTAATAGAAGCTCAAAAATGAGTTGATCTGTGTGAATAGTCTGCAATTTCCTTCACACTTTGCCCACATATTCTGTCTAATATTTCACCTGGAAGTATTATTAATATTAATACACTTTAATGAAGTCTGTGTAAATAATGCACAATACAATCTTGATTCATACTATACTATTATCCATTTTCTAGAATGTAATTCAAATCATTTCAAGTTCAAAATCTTATGATGTACAACATTTGTGTCTAAGCTTGTCTTATACAGAATACAGAAATGTATATCAGAATCTCATCACTTAATGATCCACCCAAACCCTTTTTCCAGATGACTGAAGCTAAAACAGCTACATAGCCTTGTCAAGACACAAGTGAAACACGTGATGAAATCCTCAGTTAACTGATATAATTAAGCACATGCATTATTTGATCAATAAAGATTTTTTTCATTATGAATCCCCACCAAAAATATCATAGTTTATTATTTTAGCCTTATTTACACAATTTTTACAAATGTCATAGATTTCTCACACATATTATAATCTTTAAATTGTACTGTAATTTGCATCCTGGTGAAGAAAGGCTACCCTGTTTCACACCATGGGGTGTTTTCCCTTTTTCCTAGCACTGCCTCAAAATACTATCTGTGGGAAAAGATAAACATGTCTGTACTGTATGAAATAGGGGTTGACCTATAAATGACCCCTTGAGTTAAACTAAGAGAAACTAAAATTTTACAGAATTTCCACCACAACTGTAGACTTAGGATTTCTGTACTCTTATATATGAAAAGGTGTTTGTGGTACATTGAGGTAATATAAACCACTAGATTATTACTTAGTGAGATATACAACAAATTTAATTTTAATACATTATTCACAAAAACAAGACAATACATTTACAGAGTTATAATATGGCTTGTGTATGTGATAATAATGAGGGTCCCTTGTGAGAATATTATTTTTTATTGTTATTCCCATTTTTGACCTTCACAGGTCCAACCAATATGTGTGTACACTTTTATTTAAAAAGCTTTTTTTTCATTTTTTTTTCATTTAAAATCAGATGAGAAGTTTATAAAGAACACTTGTTATATATATTAACATTTTTCCTCTAGGATTTATATATGGGACCTACCTGGGACCCTTATACCAGTAAATCACCCATAAAAGTCCATTGTGGGACCCATATTGAACATTGCGATAATAAATCTTTTGTTTACCACTCTTTAAGAAGTCCAAATCAACATGATGTCAAATGAATCTAATATTAAATTTGTTTTTTTTTTTCAATTTGGTGCTATTTAGGGAACATTACGTATTTTTATATAAATGGGACCAATATGGGCCCTCCTTGGGCTGTTTGAGCCCATATATATCCTTTATAATACCCATATTGCTATTTGCCCATCTATAGCCCACATAGGCCCCATATGATCATTCTTGCTGGGGTGTTGAAATTGTGTCAGTTTTTCAACCAAAAATCACCATGATTTCTGGTCAAAATATCACTACTTTTTCATGTCAGAAAACTAACTTAGATTTAGTAGTTGATAATGCGGATTTCAAAGTCAGGACCTGTTTTCAACTCTAAATCAATGAGATTTCAAGGCGTGTGCCTGCTGGGTTATACCCACGAGATTGGAATTGTTATCCTGAAAGAAAATACATGTAACACCGCAAGTCTATTAGGCTTTAGATCTTACCATTACACTTCAAAATTTACTAAATGTAAATGTAAATTTCGCAAATATTTGTTTCATTGTGTCAGACAATAATCAATTGTAAAGTAATCATGGTTACACATTGACGTTTGACCCTTACTGACTTGTGCATGACCTGGCTAGGTCACTGGAGTAATAGCTTGGCCCTCACTTGATCCATTGGGATTAGACATTCTAACTAAGCTTATAGCTGTTGTCACTGAACTTGATAGCTTAATTCCAAGCTTAACTGATTGGTACTGGACCACGGATAACATTTAACGGCTAAGGCATATCGGGTCAAAGTTCGACCTAGTGTAGCAACTGGACTAGGCTTTAGATCTTACCGTTACACTTCGAAATTTACTAAACGATTTTGCTAAAGTAAAATATTTAATTCAATCAGAGATATATTCTATCAGTTTTTGTTGTACAGTATATATTAAATATATATAAAATAAATTTCTTATTAAGTGATAGCTTTAAAATAAATATTTTATATTTTCTGTTTATATCTACTTTACACGAGCCATATTCGATAACCTTTTTGCCATTTGTAAACATCTGTTACGTCAAGGTAAAAGAAGGTTGCTAACATTTCACCAAATCCCTAAATGGCAACGTCAGATGACAGTAAGAATATCCAGGCAGAACATGATTTGGCTGCTGATGGTTATATGGGTATGTAGATTTAATATACATTGTACCTGTTGTACTGTGCCAGTAACAGAGCAACTTAATTGTCAATATTTTGAGTACACGGGTGGTCATGAAAATAAACGGTCATAGAGATAAACGGTCTTCAGAATTGTTCAAATATAAGTGGTGTAAACAACAAAATCACACAAACTAAATTAAAAAATACAATCAAAGAAAGCTTATCAAGACATCTGGTATGTCAGTTGCACCAGTAATCATGCTACTTAATAAAAAATATCAATAAAGTATCGTTGTTTCTTCTTGTATCGACGGTCTTCTTGAATCGACGTTTTCATAAAAACAATGGTCACATGACTTTTCTGTTTATTTCCGGCGGCTGTCGTAATCTGTATACAAACAGACGCACATTGTTTTGTTTACCAGTTAATTTTTGACTGAAGAAGCATGAGAAGCAAACAGGTAAGAAATTTTTAAATAAAAAACTGGACAGAAGTATAGCCTGCATCAATTGTAATTTTTTCCCTCATTAAAATTAGCCTCTTATCTCACAAATACCACTTTTAAAAATTAATTTCTGTCGTCTGCTATTTGCCGAAGATTTTTCGCCAAAATCATTACTGTAAATCCTCAAAATTCTGCCACAGCCTTGTTTTTTTGGTCCAGTGTACTCTTCAGTAATGTGTGTTGTGTTTGGTTTTAGGCTGTGTATCAAAATTTTATCTTTTGTAACATTTGGTATATGTTATTTTGCTTCTTGGTTGTTTTTTTTCTTTAAAAAATTTCATCTATTTTTACAGATATATTGCTAAATGTGGAATATTAACTTTGACATTTGATAAAAAGAAAATTGTCCCTTTTCAGCGTAACCCTGAACACATTAAGCAAAGGTGTAACTATTCCCCAACTAAGATGACCAAAGCATATGCTGCAGTGAAAGAAGATCACCTCCCAGTCCAGAGGGCAGCAAATTTATATGGGGTTCCAGTCACTACTTTAAAAGATCGTGTTAGTGGAAGAGTTTCCTTATCCACCCATGGTGCAGGTGCTGCTCCTTTATTATCCAGAAGCCAGGAGAAGGAGCTTGTGGATCATCTGAAGGCCCAAGCTGCAGTGGGATATGGCTATCAACGGAAACAAGTTGTAGCCTTGGCAAGTGAATATGTCTGTGCGATTGGACTTCGTAAGGAGTCAAAATTATTGGGGAACTCCTGGTTCTACAATTTTATGGCCAGATGGCCAGAGCTTAAGTTAGTCCAGCCCAGTACTCTGGAAGTTGCCAGGGCTAGGTGTGTTAGTGAAGAAACTGTGACTACATATTATAAGAACTTAGAACAAATTTTAGTCAAGTACAGTCTGAAAGATGCACCTGAACGGATTTATAATATAGATGAGAAGGGCATTAGCTCAAAGCATAGGGTCCCTAAGGTGGTGAGCTGCATCAAGTTGAAACCACAAACTGTAGTTGGCAATAGATTCAGTGTTACTGTTATTGGGTGTGGCAATGCTGCTGGTGTCCAGCTTCCCCCTTATTTTGTTTTTCCAGGGAAAAAAATGAATCCTGAATTCCTCAAAGATGCAACTGTTGGCAGTGCTGGATCAGTCAGTGATTCTGGCTGGTCAAATACCACTATTTTCAAGGAATACTTAGCATGTCATTTTTCTAGGTATGCACAGGGCAGTTCTGATGATTACAAGCTGGTCTTGTATGATGGTCACAAGACCCACTTACATCCAGACATTTTACAATGGGCAGAAGAAAATAAGATCATTTTGTTTGTATTACCAGCCCATAGTTCTCACATCTTACAGCCCCTTGATGTAGGTTGTTTTGGCCCTTTTCAGAAAGTGTTTGCTTCTGAAGTGGATTGTTTCATGAAAAAAAATGTGGGCCAAGTTCTGAACAAATACAATATTGCCAAAATTGCTTCTGCTGCATATGTTTCTGCACTGTCACAGAAAAACCTTACTTCTAGTTTTATGAAAGCAGGAGTTTATCCTTTCAATGCAAGTAGCTTTGATGAATCAAAACTTGGCCCAAACAAAGTTTGGGGCCAAAAGAATAATACCACTACTATTCACAGTGTTCCAACTTCTCTTTCTTTCCAAGAGTTTCTGCCAAATTCAACAAATGCTATTACAACAAATCATGTTGAAATAACTACTACAAAAGCAAGAAATACTATCCATAATATTGTTTCAGGTGTAGCCATCACAGAGAAGCCAGTTGCTGAGAAGGTAAGGGCACACTTCAAACCTCCGTTAAAAAAATTGATTTCAGGCCACAACAAAACCCAGGGAAACAATTCTGGCAATGTGAAACCCTCAAAGAAGCGACCTGCCTGTGCCCCATCAAGTCCCAAAGTGCCTTCAAAGGCCAGAGTTCCCTTCAAACCCCCATTGAAAGACCCTCAGTTACCAGGTACCTCAGCCATTTTTGTGTCCCAAACTTCTGAGAACTCTGATGATTTAGACTCAGATGATGATTCATCAGTATGTTGTGTCTGTGGGCTCTTTAGCCCAAAACAAATGAGGGACAGACCATACATTGAGTTTGTCAAATGGGCCCAGTGTGACAGATGCAGCCACTGGGTGCACTTAAAATATTGCTGCAAAGTACTTGTCATTAGAAGGGGGACCACATTTTTGTGTCCTTGTTGTCTAAACCAAATTGAATCATAGCTAACTTTCTTTGTGATGTACATGCAAAATACCAATTTTTAACTTTCTTGTTTACATGTATACTTTGTGATGCTTTGTTTTTGTTAGCAAAAACCTTTTTCTAGTTGCATTACTTTTATTTCTTCACCTACGATATCAGGATATTCACATTATAGCTATTACTTTTCTTCTGAAATGACTGTTGAAATGACTTTTATTTTAAAGTTGAATGAACTGTGTATACACACTTCAACATTTTTTTTTTGTGCTTGATATAAAATGTATAAATATATTTCAAGCAATATACATACATATATTATAACTGTTACCTTAATACAAATACATGCAAAACAAATACTAAAATAAAAAAATATATGTCAATTTTGTTTCTCTCACAAGTTTTTTTTTACCTAATGACCTTAATAGGGGGCTTATATTCACTGCATTACTGCAGGAAGTGAACCGTCGATATAAGAAGAACCTTTTACTGGCATTCCTGTTTTGGTACTTTTTGCAGGCACATGGATTACAGTAAATAACAACAATTTATGACAAAATATGTGGATATTTCACCAGGTAAGCAATCTATTTTATGTTTATTATGTCAGGTACTGCCTTTCGACCGTAAAGTTAAATAAACAATCGATTTACATTACGACCGTCGATACACGGAGAAACAAGGATATGTGATAAAACAAGTTTACATTAAGTTCTCCACAACTATAAAATACTTCAGGCATTATTTATGCTGAATTATGAAGAAAATGTCCTCAAAAATGCTAAAAAATATTTGTTGCATTCATTTAATTTTGAATGTCACAGGTTATACATCACAGGGTTACTGACCCAGTTTTCATGCTATCTGTTGGTTATTTCAGAAACTTTAAAAATTGTATAATTTTTGCACAATACTATACAAAAACAAAGACATAACCGTTGAACTCAACGCAATAAACTTTCCAATAGTGTTTTAATTGTAAAAACTGGTTATGTATTGACAGATTTACAAGTAATTAAAGATAAACAAAATTTCACATTGCATGGATAAAAATTTATTTTCAAACAAACCATTGCATGAACCCAAAATAAGGACTAAAAGAGTTTGACAAGTGATATCCAAGTACCTATTTTAACTACAGAAATGATAAATGTATCATTTTAAAGAAAAATTACAGTAGATTATGTCAGTTTTATTTGAAGAAAGTTCATTTTATATTGGCTGAGATATTGTTAAATATGCTGCAAACACACGAAAACTAGTGCTAGCACGAAAACTGGACCATCGACCATATTTGGTTTGTGTTGTGCTGCTCTTTAGACTGCTTATATTTGAAGAATTCTGAAGACCGTTTATCTCTATGACCGTTTATCTTCGTGACCACCCGTGTACACCAATGTTACACTGACGCCATTAATGTTACACAGTGATACAAAACAGGTAGCTAAACCAATTTTATGTGATACTTGTACACTGATACATCGAAACCAGTTTTAACTTACTGCATTTCCTATATTAATTTAAGGAAGTAACATAAAGTCAGACATCTTGTCTAGCATTAATGACTAACAATAATGACACCTATGTATAGCAAAGGGCATTAATGTTATCTCGGCTGCACTAGTAATCATGCTACATAATCAAAAATACCAATAATTATATGATAAAACAAATCAATTTATGGTCATCTGTGGTATTTTTGTGTCAATGGTGTTTTCGTGCATCTCATTTTCAGTGGGTTTGAAAATAAATTACACTGTAATATTCTGAAATTTTGCTTGCATTGATATTTTTATTATTGGAAATAGGTGTTTTACACCAAAAATGTCGCGGAAAAACAATTTTACAGATAAGTGCTGCTTAACAAATTGAATTTCATGTGATTAATGGATGCTAATAAAAACATATTTTTTACTGTTGTTGCATGACTCATTGCCATTTTGAAAGTATTTTAATCTATGTAAATTACATTTTGATGAGCAATATTTTTGAAGATACAATCCAGAGCACCTGCAAATTGACAAATTATAGCATGTAACATGAAAACTCCACACTATATATTTTTATCTGTCAATTATTCTCATAATATTTTTTGGCTTCAAAGTGTGTTTTAAAACTAAAAATATTTATTTCTGTTCTGCAGCTTCAAAATATACACAAACTTCTATCAATTAAATATGTTGTATATTTCAAATTAATTTGTTAGAGTACTTATGGGAATCAAGACATTTTTTATAGCATGAAAACCCCACGGATCATCATACATACAACTCGTGACCACAGCATCTTGTGACCAACTTCTCATACCCACAACTCGTAAACAAACATTTCATAATAATAAACATTCTTCCTGCTTAAATATCAAATACTTGTATACACGTCTCATAATATTAATGAAGAAATATGAAATCACCCAATTACGTGGAGTTTTCTAGCAATATTTTATATTTAATCAATCGAAATGCTGCTTGAAGTCTGTTTAGTTAAAGATCAAATACTTCAAATTCTCTTACAAAATGTGCAAATTAGAAAATGTGAAGTGATGGCATTCCGTATGTGGGGGTTTCCTAAAGCTATTATAAAACTAGGCCACTGCCGCAGCGGTTATCTCCCGCCTTAGAATCAGTAATAATGGAGAACTAAAGGAGATAATTTTATAAGGCCTTTGTAGTAAGATAACCCCACTTGACATTGAAGAAGGGATCAAAGGTAAAAGTCAGCAATTGGAAAATAGTCTCAGGCCTTGACTTCGTATAAGCTGTTTTCACATTTGGAACCCCTAGTAGCAACGATAAGGGAGATATGAGGCCTTTTTAACAGGACAATCCCATTTAACATGTGATATGATGGCCATTTTGTTTTTGAAACCAGGCTAAATTACTATCAAGCTAACTTTCCTAGCCATATATATTTTGTGCATATTTGATGAACCTAGCTGCAATATCTCAAGTTTTAGAGCATGTTAATCATTTTAAAATAATTGGCTATGGGGGCCATTTTGTTTTTCAAAATAAGGCCAAAATTTTTCCCAGGCAAAACATTTGAAGGCCAGGACTTTTGATGGTCTGTCTTTAAATTCTGAATCCATAGCACCAATAATAAGGGAGAAATAAGGATGTTTTAGTGTGACAACCTCATTTAACCTTGAAGCAGGGGTCAAAGGTCAAATTCAACACCTGGAAAAGATTCCCTGGCCATGACTTCCTACAAGTTGTTTTCACATTCCGAACCTCTTGGAGCAATATTTGGGGAGATATAAGGCCCTTTTAATAGGATAACCTGTTTGACATTAAACATGTGATATGGCGGCCATTTTGTTTTTGAACTAGGCCAAAATTACTATCAGGCTAGCTTTTTTAGCCATATAGCTTTTGTGCAAATTTGATGAAGCAAGCTGGAATATTTCAAGATTTAGAGCACCTTTATGATTTTCAAATAATTAGCTATGGCAGATATTTTGTTTTTCAAAATCAGGCTAAAATTTTGCAGAGACAGGTTTTTATAGCCATAAACATTCCCTGCAGATTTGTTGAAGATATCTTTATAAATGAATGAGATATTAAGGTTTATGCAAAAACGTGACAGATGCACGTACAGAAGGCATTTTATAATCTCCCAACCACTTCCTTTGGCCACAGGCGGGAGATAATAAATTATGTAAATTAGAAAATGTGAGGAGACAGAAGTCTGTGGGGTTTTCCTGCAATATTTTAAAATAAAAAATATGTAAATTAGAAAAAGTGAGGTCATGCCATGGAATTCAGTGGGGGTTTCCGAGAACTGCTTTCAAATAAATTATGCAAATTAGAAAACATGAGCAGACAGAAGTACGTGGGTTTTCCTAGCAACAGTTAAAGAAAAATTGGGGGTACGATCGAGTTGTGGGTATGATCGAGTTGTTTTTGGTCACAAGCTGCTGTGATCACAAGATGCTTGTATCCCAACGTATCTACGTTAAATTGTCCACAACTATAAAATACTTCAGACATTATTTATGCCGAATTATGAGGAAAATAACAACTACACTGCTGAATAATATTTGTTTCATTCATTTAATTATGAATGTCAAAAGTTATATGTCACAGGGTTACAGACCTAGTTTTCATGCTCTCTGTTGGTTATTTCAGAAATTGTAAAATTTAAATACTTTTCGTGTAGTAGTATACAAAAAAGACATAATTATTGAACTCTGTACATAATAACCTTTCCAATGGTGTTTTAATTGTCAAAATTGGTTATACATTGACAGATTTTACAAGCAATTAAAGGTTAACAAAATTTCTCATTGCATGGAAAAATATTTATTGGCACACAAAGTGCGATTTGAACCCAAAATAAGGGATATAACATTTTGATAAGTGATATGCAAGTACCTGATTCAACTCAAGAAATGACAAATGTATCATTTTAGAGACAAATAATAGCAAGTTTTGACAGTTTTCTGTTGAAGAAATTTCGTTTTACATTGGCTGAGATATTGTTAAATAGATTGCAAGCACACAAAAACTTAGTGTAAGACAAAAACTGGATTGTCGACCATATATAGAGGGTGATACAAAGAGGTAGCGAAACCCATTTTATGTGAAACATGTAAATTAATACATATAAACCAAGGTTCACTTATTGCATTTCCTAATAATTTAAGAAAATTACTGGGAGAAATGAAGATAGAGGCACAGCTTGGCAAACTGACAGAAGATCTCCCCCTCGACCCATGTTTTAACAGCGTTTTGAGTTTTGACTGAGTGTGCCTGTCTCTTCACATGATATAAATGACATAAAATCAGACAACACAATGACAACTTGTCTAACATTAATGCCATCCAACATTAGTCACAGGGGTGTACTGTACTGTATATTGAATATTTTGTGGTCAGGATGTACGGACATCTCGAGACTGAAACATCATTATTCATACCCATTGTCACAGGCTGTTTCAAAACAATGCGATAGTTCAATCTGGTGCAACATAATTGTACCATCTTTACACCACATAGATTCTTCTTGGCAAGGCCATTTCAAATGGCTCACCCTATAATTATGTGCCATTTCAATACCAGATTAAAATATTTAATATTTAAAATATGAAGTATTGTTTTTTATTCGATGAATTAATTTTCAAAATATCGGTTGTCATTGGCATGCATTGCTGTGAAATATGCAAATTTTATTCCAATAGAAGGTAACCAGATCATTTGCACAAAAAGATATTCGCCCAAGTATTCTTGAGTCAATTCGGACAAATAAAATATTGCTGCTGCATATTTATTATCACGTTTCCTAATTTGCATATTTTATTTTAAAATATATGAAGGAAATCTGTGACCTCGTGTTTGAATATTGATGTGTTGTAAATGAACATTACAAACCTTGCAAGTTTCATGCGTTTGTATCATCAGACAGCTGAAAAAAAATTCACCTGCCTATTACTTGCTAATATAATGAAGACAACATTTTTTTTTAAAAAAAAACCTAAAAATTTCACTAATATTAAAAAAAATTCTTTCATGGAACAATAGGCCTGCAATCAAGTCTATTTATAAAGTCAACTACTATAGGTGGAATGCTTGTGGATTGTCTAACAATCTCATGATTGGTGCGGGCTAATTGGTTATTAAATAATTGCATTTTCTCTAATTGGTATGGTGGAGTCCTGAGTAACAAGGAGGTGTGAGTGTTAATGGATTATTTGGTATCTTATTTACCTTGGAAGATTATTAATTGCTTAACAATACTTGGGAGTAGATAACACCTTATGGTAATTAGCAACGTCCAGTGACCTGGTCAAACTAGTATAAATCGGGGTCCTTTACAGCCCTACTTCCTTCACATTTTGCGTCTTGGATAGTGCACATCAATAGGAACGAGACTATAAGGAGGAATTTCTGGATTACAAGTGTCTGAGGTATGGTCCCAATAAAGGACACATGGATCCACTTCAGCAAATGGAAGCCAGCCCAATGGTCTGTGTTTCTTCAGAAGGTCAGGACTAATAATGACCTTGAGGGCTGGCACCACAGACTAAAATGGAATGCTTGGCGAGGACAATTGCAGCTTTATCTCCTTGTGTGAGTTACTCCACAAAGAGGCAGAGTATGTGGCCATACAGAGGAGATTAATCCAGAATGGGGAGCTACAAGGGGTGGAGAGGAAAGAATACAGGCAAATAAATGAGAGAATACAGGGAGTGTGGGATGACTTCACCTATGGTGATATAACAGCAAAACAACTCCTTAGAAGATGTGGTAGGATCTATGGCCCAGTGCCATAGCCTAGCCAACAGGACACGGATGCCAGGGACATATAAAACATCAGTGTTTGTGTACACATGGACATATAAAACATTAGTGCTTAAATTTCTATTGTTATTCTGTCATTTGTGAACAATAAAATATTCTACACAATTACTGGATTTCAAAATGTTATGAACTACCTTAACTGTAGTTGGGTACCAGACTATGAGGCAAAATTAAAATTGTGCGAATGATCTTTAAATTTCTTGGGTGAACGTGTTCTTGTGCAAATGATCTGGTAATCCCATAAAATACAGACTGTAAATATAAAGTAGGTTTATTGTAAAAGACAAATAGATTTATAACATTGATTTAAAAAAAATTATCAATCTTTATTTCAGAATAAATGTTTTCATCTACATAGCTGTGGTTTAATAATTTTCAATTTTGTGCTCAAACGGCCATACCAGGTGAACACCGATATTATTTTGTTGGTGTTGAAATGTCGAGGATTGCTGTTTAAACTCAGGTGTTGAAATGGTCCTGAACACCTGATACCTCTTATACCAGAATTTTTTATTTTGTTACCTTGTGTTTTAATTTAGATGTTTTGTTAGAATGTATTTCATGTGAAGTGATTTAATGTGATCACGGACAGTGTATTACTTATGCCCCCGTTCCACCGAGCGATTGGCCGCCGACTCAGTCTGCGACCCTTATTCCTGTAGAATCTTGTACATTCTTGACAAAAATGGGTGGAGTAACCAGTCTTGTGGTCGTCTTGGGCAGACCTCAAGATTAATCCCAGGCTGCCTGCAGTAGCCTCAGATTGTCCCCGACTATCTCACGACCAGTCCCAGACTGGGCCAAGATTAAGCCTGTAACCATCCACGACTGCCCAAGATTTGTAGCAGGCAACCTCAGGCTGCCTGCGACCAGACCCAAGAATAATCGGCGATTGTCCAAAGATAGGTGTAAGACTCCCGCAGGACGTCTGAGGCCGTCTGTGACTGTCTGAGGAAGCCTGGGACTAGTCGCAGGATGATCCCAGGGATACCCAGGCAGCAATGGTGATTTTTGTGTTTTGACATTTTAACCCAATTGTAACCTTATTTTTTAATATGACAGCTGCACCTGAACACTTGTACATAGTTTGGGTTACAAACTAGATGACACCAAGTCATTTGTAACATGAAAGTTGGGGCTTTTTCTGTTTCTCATCGGAATAATAGATCTGGTAACTATTGCATCAAATCAGGGTTCAAACCCAGCAGGAAGCATCACCAGCACCACCACCTTAACCACTGGTACCATTCACCAGATGAAAATTAAATTATTAGTGTTATTGCTTCAAAAAAAAACAATGAATGCATATCTGCTTGAACTGTATGCAAGAATATCTGTGAAATCTGAAGCCAACACAAAATATTTGGATTTTATTTTCAGTTGAAATAGTGGCCAATATTTCAATTTCAAGCTTTTGGATGGAAATGAAGTGACTTTAGTTCATTTAAAGGAAAATGTGACTGATTTTATATGGCTAATTCAACATAACCCACAAAACCTGAGAATTCTAGGTCATTTTAAAATGACCAAAGTTTTATTTCTGCAACACTTTTAATTGTGAAGAATTTTGGGAAATTTAAAACAGCAGAAATCTTCAGCCAAATATCCATTTAAATTTTACATAAATGTGGAGACCTCCATGGGCCCCTTTTTCATATTATTTCTTTTTAATGTTAAAGCTTTAAAGATTTCTTTCTCTTTAAAACTTTAACTTTTTATTTATCTAGGGGCAATTAAACTAGCATTTCTATGGCCATATTGGATAGGGGAAATTATTTAAAGTTATGTATGTGGCCTTTGTTGAAAATATGTACTGTTATTTCTGTGTTTTGAGGGGTCAGTGTGAGTGTTGGACTTTATTTTTTATTTTTTATGTCTTTGTAAGTATTTGTACTGAGCTTTGTATGTGTTTGGGGAGGGATGAGTATAGCAACACAGCTTAATAAAAGTTCTTGGAAGATTTGGGGGCCCTTAAAAGGGCCGAAAGCAGGCTGGGATATGGCTGGCTACTGAGGCGGCTGTTGCTGTTGCAGAGGTTGCTGGGAAGTTGAAGGTGTTGCTGGTGACGCAATGAAGACTTGTGGAGTGTTGACATCTGTAACTCCTGTGATGTCCGATAAACTTAAAAATCCAGACAGGTTGTGACGACTGCTCTCGTCCTGTCCAAATCCCACTTGTGACGGTGTGTAGTACAGCAGGCTGCTGCTGGAAGCTGAAGCTGCAGCTTGTCTTGTGGGTCCCTGTGGTGGTAAAATCCCCATTGCTTGTGTATCTGAAGTTACGGTAGCTGTTCTTCTTGGCAGTGGTGCTGCTTGCCTTGGAGTCGGTAGTTGAGCTGGGGCTGGAGCTTTACTTGGAGTTGCAGGTTTCAAATTGGTGGCAGTGACGTTCTGCAGTGCGTTGAAGACCTGCCCCTTCAAAGTGTGGTACTGCTCTTCGCTCAACTTGCTCGCTTCAGATGCCACAAAGTCAAAAAAAAGTATTCGTTCATCCACTGGCTTCTCAACAAACTTGGACACCATAGTCTTCATGGTATCAAAATGTTCCAATAACTTGTGGTCTGTAGATAACGGCCCCAAGTTAACAGGTGATCTGCCACTTGCGTCTAGTGATTCAACATCCGTACTGGAGCGAGTACTGTCGTTGTGCACCCTGGAACTACTGGCTTCTAGCCCTGCTGTTATGTTTTCCCCTTTCCTGCGGATGTGGCCACGCATAAAGGACATGCGGTCATAAACCTACTTCTGTCTTGGTGTGAAATTGGCTGGAGCCTGACCAGACTTGTTCTTCGACACCTTGCCAAAAGTTGTCCTCTTGGTTGTGTACCACCGTTTCACATCATTCGCATCTAGCTTCAGTTCTGTTGCAATCTCTACCCATAGAGCTTCCTTGTGATATTTGTCTGCATATCTCTCGTGCTCCTTGTTGTAAATTTCTGGGTGGTTCTGCAAAAATTCAATGATGGCATCCTCCTCCTTATCTGTGAAGGCTGTCACTAGCCTACATCTCTTTGAAATTACAGGTAGTGGTGCATTCTGTGGGACTTGCTCCTCCTCTTCATCATCAACGACTGCCTCAGTAGTAGGCAGTATCTCATCACTAGGTGGAGTTTGGAGTGGTGTAGGCTGTGCAACAGTATCAGTTGGTTCCTCCCCTGTAGCCTCTTCTCTCCTATCCTCCTGTTGCTTGCTCTTCCTTTTCCTCTTATACATCTCGTAAAATAAAAAAAATGTAAAATGTGTCTATCTGTGAAACTTGCCCTAAGCTCAACTTATATATCAAAATAAAAACTGAAATCCCCTAAGTAAAATCCCTGTGACACAATCGACGTTCTCAGTAGCCAGCCAGTACCAGTTAAAGTAAAAGCAAGCTGGGGGTCTCCTTATATAGTCGCTGACCACAAGAAAAACTAGTGTGCATCCAACATGCGCAGACAAACCCGCCACACATTCTGTCACGCAATCTTGCCTTTGATCTCAGGCCGCCCCAGACAATCCCCGACGTTCCCAGGCTGTCTTCTCTTTGTCTGCGTTGGCCTGGGACAGTCAGCGACTGTCTTGATGTTTGCACGTGCAGGAATCTTGTGTCAGCGTGAGAATTGTCGGCGACTGTTAGCCGGCTTTCCCAGGCGTCCTCAGACAATCTTTGATGTTCGCCGACAGTCTGCGAATAAGGGTCACGGATAAGAAAGCGTGGGAAAAATATACATGAGTTAGTCGGCCACTAGTCGCAGACTGCCAGGGACAGTATTTCCTTGGTTGGAGACTGGCAGTTCAAGAATGCATAAGACTGTCGCAGACTGACCAAAAGTCTGTCTGAGGCCATCTGGGACAGCCCGAGGCAGTCGCAGATTCAACAAGATTAAGGTTCAAGATTAAGGCAGTCGTCACCAGTCGCGAATAATATCAAACATGTTTGATATTGCTCACGACAGGTAACGACTACAAGAGACGGTCTGCGACTTACCCAAGATTCACTCACGACTTGCAAATTTCCTTAATCGTGGGCCTTAATCGCTCGGTGGAACGGGGGCATTAAGTAAATTATTTTTATTGTATGATGTATATGATTCCATATTCCCAAAATCTTCCAAGGTGATATATCCTTGATTAGACTTGCTCCAAGTCTTTGTATTTGTAGCCACCAGCAACCTGAATAGTTAAATTTGTCAGGGCTGGCTGTTTTTTCAAAAGTCATACAGTACCCATATATTTCACAAAAGGACTTGGTGAAAGTCTAATCCTTGATGGGTGGATTTTTGATTTGACAACATAAGTGCAAGCAAAATTATCATACATACAGCAACAAAATTAAATCCCCAAAGTCTGTGATTTAATGTGACTGCATATTCATCCTAAAATATTATGAAACCACTTTCCAAAAATGAGAGTGTGAGCTTTAAGTTTACAAAGTGATACCTGTCATGCATCATTGTTTTAATATTTTGTCTAAAGTCATGGCATCGCACCAAAAATTAAAGTCACGATAACTTAGTTAACTTATTATTAGAGGTATATTGGCTTGACAATTGTGTAGAAAATATGTGAGGTCATGGAATTCTGTGTGGTTTCCTAACAATATTTTTTGCTTCAAGATCAAATAGTTACTTCAAATTCAAGGATGGACTGTACATCTGATGAATACTCAGGTATGTGTAAAATACTGGACGATTCCATGGGTTATCTAATCTTAATATTTTACTTAAAGATAAAAATTTGTGGATAACTCATAAACATTCATGAGGTCACAGTATTTTGTGGGATTCCTATTCGTAACATGTTTTATTTTGTGCAAATCGATGGTATTTTGACTGAATTAGCAATGCTATGTCTTCAGAAAAAACTTAAAAACCATAATATCATGATAGGAGTCACTTCATTTGGCCTAAAACATGAATATATTGAAAACACGTACATAGCCAATTTATAGAGTGTCCCAAAGTTAATGTTATGACTTAACTTAGAAAACACAAGTACATGTACTAAAAATCAAGTGGTGGTGGATCAATTCATGCCCATGTATCAATTCACACACACCCTTAATTGATAATCTCCTGCCAGATAATGTGTATACAAGTTGTTAGTTTTGACATGCTGTTGTCACAAGATGCTCCTATGTTGTTTAATTCACACTCTTGTTAGTAGGCTGTTACTCAGAATCCGGGAAGTTTTGTCCAATATTGTGGAGGTTTTGACAGATTTGCTCATGTAGATTATATTTAAAACATTTTTTTATTCTGGGTTTTTTTGAATGGATATTGGATAATTGTCAAGGCTCCTTAGAACAGGTTTTCACAAACTGATATCAGTGCAGATTAAGAAGTGTATAATTCACCCCTGAGGGCAAATGTTAAAAGTAAGACACAGTTATCATCTGCAGCAATTGTGATTCAGGGTAGGAGGAGGGGTGGTGTCAGAGGCCTAATCACAAATGCTTAAGTATGCATTTCTACTTTCCGCCTTTAATATTGTTGCAGTTTACAAGTGCAGAAGAAGTTTTAATTTTCACAATACTTGGCATTACTTTTAGGAGACAAAGATACACTCATTGAAAATGGGATTGTTAATCCTAAGAAGCCTGATGTTGAGAACCCAGAATCATATGGGGAAGTGGCACCACTTCAGCTTGAGCCCCCAAAGTAAGTGATGGCTGCCCATCTTGTTAATTTTTTTCCATTTTTATTTTTCATGTATGTAATTGTTCAATATTGATATTATTGTTCTAGTTCATACAGTAAGAATAAAATATATGCATAACCATGTTTTATAAATTTTCAAAATTATTAAAATCTACTAAAAGTTGATCATTACTTGTTGTTGTTGTAAGTTGTTGAATATATTTTACTGTATCTCACAATAAATTTATTTGCTCATTTTGATACATACCAGTGACAGAAGCTGTGTGTAGTGTCCTATTTATCCTGAAATTTTGTGTGACTTTGAAAATTGTTTTATCAATGTATAATTATGTCCACCCCACTGGGGTGGTTTCCAGACAGGTATCTAAGGAATGTACTCTTTGCAATTTTCAAAAAATTTTACCCTCCCCAAAAATGGCGGCCATTTTGAATTTTCGAATTTTTGCCAAAAATGGCAAAACACAAATTTGTTTCTATCTCCTTAACCGTGCAAGATAGAGCGATTTCGTGGAAATTTTCGAGCCACAGGGTATCTAAAGAATGTAATCTTTACAATTTTCAAAAAAATTTCCCCTCCCCAAAAATGGCGGCCATTTTGAATTTTCGATTTTTTGCCAAAAATGGCAAAACACAAATTTGCTTCTATCTCCTTAACTGTGCGAGATAGAGCGATTTCGTCAAAATTTTCAACCCACAGGGTATCTAAGGAATGTACTCTTTGCAATTTTCAAAAAATTTTCCCCTCCCCAAAAATGGCGGCCATTTTGATTTTTCGAATTTTTGCCAAAAATGGAAAAACACAAATTTGCCTTAACCGTGCAAAATAGAGTTATTTCGTTGAAATTTTCGACCCATAGGGTATCTAAGAAATGTACTCTTTACAATTTTCAAAAAAATTTCCCCTCCCCAAAAATGGCGGCCATTTTGAATTTTCGAATTTTTGCCAAAAATGGCAAAACACAAATTTGCTTCTATATCCATAACCGTGCGAGATAGAGCGATTTCGTCAAAATTTTCGACCCACAGGGTATCTAAGGAATGTACTCTTTGCAATTTTCAAAAAAATTTTCCCCTCCCCAAAAATGGCGGCCATTTTGATTTTTCGAATTTTTGCCAAAAATGGAAAAATACAAATTTGCCTTAACTGTGCAAAATAGAGTTATTTCGTTGAAATTTTCGACCCATAGGGTATCTAAGAAATGTACTCTTGGTAATTTTCAAAAAATTTTCCTTTTCCCAAAAATGGCGGCCATTTTGAATTTTCAAATTTTTGCCAAAAATAGAAAAACAGGAATTTGCTTCTATCTTCTTAACCGTGCAAGATAGAGTGATTTTGTCAAAATTTTCGACCCAACCAATGCAAAAAGGCATGAAGCTGAAATAATTTACATCTACACTAACAAATATTTAAGCATCATTGATATATTTTACAAATGAAACAGGGTCTTATAAGACTACTGTACAATTTTGGCAAAAGGTTCATGGGTGGACATTACACATGATAATGTGTGTTCTTCTATGCTATCCTGTTTCTATTCGCACCTACTATCAACAGGGCGCCTATTTCTAGTTATATACATTGGTACTTGTCATATTTTTGTATCTCCTGCTGGCCTGCCCGGGAGCGAGATTATAAAATGCATGTTGTGTGTATGTATAGGTGGGGGTTTGTGCAAGCGTGTGTCACGCAGTTTTGTCTAAACTAGCAGGCTGTGAGATCTTTTGCTTACATAATTTTAGCTTTGTTTCTCATGTCCTCCAGATTTTTCCTGCTTTTGCGATCTAGCTCCATAGTTAAGTGAGTATCTACTTTTGAGCAAATTGCTTATATGTCAAAAATGACTGCATTTAAAGCATTTCACGAAAATATATTTTTCAGCTACTTTCTCTGTATCTACAAGATGCTACCTCTTTTAGAGGTCTACCCCAATTGACAAGAGAGTAGCAGCTATTTTCTGTTTTTATAGTGAGCAAAATAAGTAAATGGCTTTTTTCTTTGTAGCCATTGAAGTGTTTTGATAAAGATGTTGTTTGCATTTGGTTTTGAAATTCCCAAATTCTTTGATCACCTTGGGTGGTTTCCAGTCCACAACATTAGACATTAGTCACTGCTTAAGCCTGAATAATGTGTTGAAATGAGTGAATGAAGTGGATAGAAATGAGGCATCTTATATACACAAACAGATAAATTAATTGTATTTCACAAGTAGTAAGGCCTGTATCACCTGTGCTGCCATTGCTGCTCACTGTGGATTTCTATCCTGTTATGAAATTTATTTATGTTTATTTAGTTTGTAAAAGCTAAGTGCTATTTCATCAAAGTACTGAGGCTTCTTTCAACTGTACTCCCTCTCCTACTCACTGTAAACTACAAAGATTAAATTACATCTAAAGCAACAATTGTATTTTGTTTGGATATTTGCAAACTGCACTATATTACTAGAATTTGTTAACATATTTTATGAAAAGGGTAAAGAAACATTAATATATTGTATATTAAAAACAAACACATATTACACTATTAAAATTTAAAGGATTTTACCCAACAACGAAAGGATTTAAATCAATTCCAAATCCAAAATCTTTTTTTTTTGCAAAAGGATTTCAAAACCTTTGAAAAAAGGATTTAAATCCTTCAAATCCAAATCCTCAAAGGATTTGACCCCAACTCTGCTCTGAAGCAGTAATTCACTTTGGCCTTTAAAGGCTGTGCAGTGTTGTTTTCACCCATTCCGTCAGGCATCGCACTCACCTTGGTTGAGGGGGTAAGTTGGTGGTAAGAACAATCCTGCCCGGGCTTTATCTCAAAAACTAAGATACAGGAAGTTCATACTTCACACTTTCTGCTCTGAAAGACTCCTCATACTTTTTCATCTCTTCTGTATCTCATGATGTCAAACACTATTTCCCCAGGCTGTGGGGTACGGGTATCTGATACTGTTTTAAGTTTTTAACTAATCAGTTTTCTATTGTGTGGCATGTGTACATGATACATGTAAGCTATCATTATGATTTTAGGTTCATTGAAATAAAGGTAATGATGCGTATGCTACAAATAATTAAATGTATTAAAATAAAATGTTTGTATCATTTTGTATGGGCTAATTAAGTTTGAAATGCAAGCTTTAAGCATAAATAATTTGTGTAGTTAAGAAATGAATGTACAATTTTCATCATTAAAAGGTTCAATTGTTTTTTTATGTTAATGCAACTGAATTTTTTTTTTCAAATATTTGTGAAGAATTTGTATTTTAAAAGTTTTTGTATACTTAGTGACATAAGATTATACCCAGAACCAGAAAAATAATGATGAACACAAAAGATAAGTGCACCTAAAATTGGGGTATTTGCACGTGTCTGTAGTTAAGATGCCTGTAAGTAATTAAGTAAGTAAAAGATGCATTATCCAATGCATATAGTTCTCATTCTTTCATTAGTCTTAAATTTAATTTAGTAAGAATTCTTGATCATAATTTAGGGTTTTGACTCTGCCTGTAGAATTAAAGGACTTTTTGTTAATTGCAGCTCATAAGTGATACTTTAGTACTTCAACTTGACTAGTATTATTTCCGTTTGAACTTTCTATATTTGTTTTAATGACTATCTTTGTTCATTCTTTGGTAAGGCAAGTCAGATAAAGTTAAATTGAAAACAGTGTATCAAAATAGCTACAATGTAAGTCATGTGACCATAGCATTGATAAGGTGGGCACAGTGGTAACATACTCACCTCCCACCCCTGAGATCAGAGTTTGAATCCCTGTCTGACCTCAAGTAGGAAAGGTGGACAGCCGTTTACAGGACAGAACCGTAACCAACAGTATGTACTGGTTTTCTCTGCCGATAAAATTACCGATCATGATAAGACCTATACAGTGTTGAAAGAGACATTAAAACCCAAATAAATATGACCTATTTCCCATTTTAAACCCTATAGCTTTCACACTATGTCCCTCATCCAACTAATATCTTATCTGATTATATATTAAGATGTTCCTTTTTGTATATGCCAAAAATCAAGGCTTTAAGTTGACATGTAACCTGTGAATATTATTTGTGTGTAGTTAAGCATCTCACAAGGGATGCTTGTTTGTATTCAGGAGAAAGGGAGACGGAGAGAGAGGGTCCGCTGTCACCCGCATTTACTATTAGCTACAGCTCACCAACCACTGGGCGGATTCTCTTCAAGTTTTGCACATATATGCATTAGTCGTGGAATATTTTATGAATATGGTGTCATGACATTTTAAAAATTAGAGAAGTCATATGACTAAAAATATGTTTTTAAAAGGGTTGTGCTTGTCCAAAAACAATTTCTTTTTCTCTTGTGAAGCAATATTCTAGTTAATATTTGTTTTATGACTGATCCTATTATTATTTTATTTTTAATTTCCAAAATTCTTGAAAATAAATATTCAGTGTATTGCCAAAAAATAACACTCATTCAAAAAGAAAAGTACTCCAATACCAGAAAAAGGGTTCTTTAATACTATTTGCTGGATTTAGGCTTTATCAATAAGGCTATTCTCATGAGGGAAAAATCCCAATCCATTTTTTTTAAACTGAAGAATCCTGTTTTGTTGGAATCTTAAAATATCTACTTATGATGATCATCCAATGTTGCGTTAGATTGGCTACTCTTGAACACATGTGGAAATTACACTAAAAAGGATTTCAATTGTATAAAATTATGGATTGAATTCTGGTAAAATTTGAATACAAATGGTCAGTGCATTAAGCTGATACAATAGGTACTGTGCTTCAAGTATATCCTGTTCATTCATCCATGGAATCTGATAACAACCAAATTCTGTGAATGTACCTGTGAAGTCATATATGGACTAGACCATGGTCAAAGTGCAAAGTTCAGGGTGCAAAGTTCAACAACCAGTCTCAGGTCATATTGGGACAGGCCCTCGCCATTGCTACTTGTGGCAGTCAAACCTACACAGAGGAGACTGTCTGTGATAATAAAGTCCACATGGTCAAAGTTAGTGCTGGGACGAGTTGACTGAAACTCGACTTGTAACTCGATGGGCGATAATTAGGGATAACATCGATCTGCGCAAGTGAAACTCGAGTTTTTTACTTTATTCTGGCTAAAATCAATGAAGATTTAACATAAATTATTTTGCGAAAGCCATATTTCCAGGTCAACGTTTTGGTTTATGCACGGCTATGTAAAATATTTTCCCACATTATTGACTAACAAACAAAATACTTTATCCCGAAAATTATTCGAGTTTAACCCAAGTTCAACTCGCTTCTAACAGGTGATGCTTGATCTGCTATTTTAGCTGGCGATCCCACCACTAGTCAAAGTCTAATGTTAATGGTTTTAAGACCTGGGACTCTATAGTATGATCAATGTGTATATGGGACTGACTATAGTCAGATTCCATGGACAATTCTGTGATGTCAGCAGACACAACTATGGTCTCAGAGTCTTCTTTGGTATGACCATGGGCCGTATTCACAAAAGGTCTTAGCCAAGTCTTAGGCTTAACTTTTGTATAAAAATATAGCCAACTTAAGCCTAAGACTTGGCTAAGACCTTTCGTGAATACGGCCCCTGGTTATGTAATTTGGACTAATAATCATTCAACTTGTTTGTGTTTAGCTGCACCCTAGAGTCTGACAATTGATGGAGATTAAGCACTATAAAAGTTCACATTAGATTATAAAGGATCGTGATTACATTTACATACAAGTGAACTTGTGTGCATTGTCTGAGTTACTGTACTGTAAGTAAACATAGATTAGGATCAGTTTTAAATGTAACAGCTGTACAAAGGAATGGTATTCTGATTTTGTTACTCTCAATGTTCCTGTCTAATGTAGCAGGTGCTTGCTTTGAAGCTTTGAATAGAATTGTTTTGATCATTTGTTTGATTTGAACTAATAAATCCATTACAAACATGAACAACAATATTGTAATTTATATTTTTTGAAGCTCACTCTGTATTGTTTCAATTAATGACATTTAAATATTTTGTACATGCTTTACTCAGCCTGGAAGGCTCAAAGCAATTGATCATCGTTCTTCAAACAATTGCATTAAAATCAGCATTTGTGGAAAGGGAGAATAGAAATAGTTTTACAATACAAATATAGTGAAATCTTCAAAAATTATTATTTGAATAGTTAATACAAAAATTTTACAATAATTATATGAATCTTAATTACAAGCTTCTGAGGCGTTTCTGTAGAAGGTATATATTTTGGTTAGTTTTGCAATATGTCATCTATTCATTGACATACTAGATACATTAATGATACAAAGGACCACCAAAGGTTCAAACCCATGGATATTTATCAAGAATTATTGGATGACACATCCAGATGTCACAGGCAGATGGATACCAACTTCAGGTAAATTTCAACAGAGCAGAGATAAGTTAATTCAACACAAATAGCTTAACACAAGAAAGTAAATGTTGTAACACAAAAAACAAGAGTTAACTCTTGTTTCACTGACTTCCTGGCAGCCAGTGTACCACTTATGCTATTTTCAGAGACATCAGTTGAATTTTGATGTACATTATTTTAATTATCTCATATTTCAGTCATTTTTAAGCAGTATAGCCATGTAATATACCAAATTAAACAAAATCAAATGGCTGTTTACAGAGCAACATTTTATTGTCCAGCTGTCATGTAGGGTACACATAGAAGTTAATTGAGTTTTAACATATTTCCTTTAACCTCAGATAGTAACAGTCTAAAGACAGACTTATTCAGCTGGAGTTTCATTGAAACATATTACTATATAAAAGCCAGATCAGTCTGTCTTTAGCTCTACCAGAGTAAACTTCAAATTGAGCTTTTGGAATCAGATAATGACCCGATCAGAGTTTAGGTACAAAGACAGTTATTATGGGAAAGTGAAAGGTTTGTATTTGCTACCACCAGATATTAATTATTATTAAAACTACTCATGTTAATGACTGTATAAAGTTGATTCATATCCCTGTACAGTTTCTGTGTATTTTATGGGGGGTTTCAATTTGTTGCTTTTATATGCAGGTAGATGCAGCATAACTTAAGTTCCTCAAATATACAAGGATTTCTTTTGTCCTGCACACTTTTTTTTACACACAAAAAATGTACTGTAGATTATCTTACACGATGATTTAAGACTGATATGAATAATATTCTTTCAAGGGAATAAATACCAGTTATGTTTTAACCTATGTACTGTACATATGCAACTTAAAAGTTTGTTGTATTCCTCCATTTTCTTTGTTATTGTGACTGTTCATGAGTATGTTTATACTTTATAAGTAATGAAAAGTGTCTACCTGTATTATTTCTTCTTATGTTTTCAACTTTGTCATGATATTCACTGTTATTTATCTTGCCTTATTTTGCAGAGAACCGAAGAAAGGCAGCGATGGTCTGAAAATGATCATTATATCCTGTGTTGTGTTTGCTATTGGAGTGACTGTTGCTTTGATCATCACAATATACTGTGCTGCTCCTCAGGTAAATCATCACAGGCGTAGTTCTAACTGTATAATGTACTGCCTGTAATAAGAACTGGCTCCTGTTAAACTACCTCTACAGCACAATAACTAAAGGTGCTTCAGCTGTACTATCTGTTCAATATACTACACAGCTACATCTCCACAGGTGTGTTAATTATCTCTACAATATACTTCACGACTACATCTTCACAGGTGTGTAACTATCTGTTCAATATACTATACAACTACATCTCCACAGGTGTGTTAACTATCTGGTCAATATACTATACAACTACATCTCTACAGGTGTGTGAACTATCTGTTCAATATACTATACAACTACATCTCCACAGGTGTTTAACTATCTGTACCTTATACTATACAACTACATCTCTACAGGTGTGTTAACTATCTGTTCAATATACTATACAACTACATCTCCACAGGTGTGTTAACTATCTGGTCAATATACTATACAATTACATCTCTACAGGTGTGTTAACTATCTGTTCAATATAATATACAACTACATCTATACAGGTGTGTTAACTATCTTTAATACACTACACATTGTCAAGTACATCTCCACAGGTGTATAATTATCTGTTCAATATACTACACAACTAAATATCCACAGGTGTGTAACTATCTGTGCAATATACTATGTATATACTATGTACAGGATTTCTTTTGTCCTACACACTATCTATCTGTTCAACACAACTACATCACCACAGGTGTGTTAACTATCTGTTCAATATACTACACAACTACATCTTCTGTATTATTATTCAATCTGCTTTTGTATCAGATTGCCCCTCATGGGGCCGTTGCCTGTGACGACGAGCGGTGTTCACAAGTGGGTGTTGACGTGATGAAGTCGGGTGGGAATGCTGTAGATGCCGCCGTGTCGGTCATGTTCTGTCTCAGTGTCGTGCAAGCAGAGAGCAGTGGCATAGGAGGGTAGGCAGAGTACCTCTATTTTAAAAACTTGTATTCTTTAAGGATATGCAAATACACAATAGATTCTAGTCATCTATTTTACTTAGGGGTGAAGTTGAAAGTTATTCCAATTATTTACAAACGTGGGTTTTACTTTTTCAGACGTTTGATGCAAAACCAAAATTGACATGAAAGATGCAACATTTTACTAATAGTGGGTCTTTTCATAAAATAATGGAAATAATTAAGAAATAAATTAAATGTGAACTTAGCTTGTTTGTAACAGTTTTTATGATATCTTATTTTATTGCATCTAAAATCAATATGGTAGAATTTATGGGCTATGCTTGAATCTGCATAATAAAATTTTCAGAAAATTTTGATTAAATATTCGTCTTTGCTTTCAAATGTTTTTTGATACATACCAAAATTTCTGTAATTCATACCACGCAGTTTCAACAAAAAGAGGAGTGTTTATACAACAAGAAACACTGGACCTTGCATTAGATTATTCTCAAAAATTAAACAACAGCGGTTAACCTAAAGTCTATAAATGTTCAGTTAATTCTCTCCCTCTAGTATTTTTATTTTTTTTTGGCTGTAACCAGTACCAAATATGGCTGAAAATATATTATAATGTAAGGTGTTTTACTACATAATGCTTAATTGGGGTATTTGATTGCGGAATTATTGTACTTAGTCTTTTTAAAATTTTATTGATGTTTACTGCACCATCTCCTGCTTGGCACAATATCATTGCACAAACTTCAACTTTGCATAAAACAGCAGTTGAAATATTTATTGATATTTGCTTGTCATTGATAAAACTTGTTAAGTTTTGCATACCAAATAAGGAAATCAAAGTGACCACAAAAATAAATTGAATAGCTTCATTAATTTTCATATGCATATTATGCAAAGTTGGGGCACAGACATCAAGTAGAAATTGTATTATCAACCATTAGAAGCGATTCTTTTGGCTTATTGTACTCATTTTATGTCAGCAAATATATTATAGTTTGCACTTGTGTCAATTCTGAATTTCATAATATGGTCAAAAGAAATTCACATAAGTACACTTAAAAACAAGCAAAAATAAAGTTTTTGTGTCCCAGTTGTACAAATTTACAGGGAGAAGTAGTAGACGAGAAGTTTCTATTGATATTAATGCAAAATTGCAATCAAGATGTTTTGGTCCAGGTATGTCTCGGAACATGGGGAGTTATTTTGTCATCATTTAAAATGCACCCTGTCACCTATCAGTCTGTGTACTATATAAAGTGCACTTTTTATGTCAGCTGACTTGTCAGTCAGCTGACATTATGTCGTCACTCTGCGGCGTGGGCGTACGCGTACGCGTGAACAACTTCTCCTCCAAAACTACAAGGCCTAGAGACGTACTGTTTTTTTTAAAAGATACCTTATCTATCGAGGATGAAAAATTGTTCAAGGCATGCAAATCTGTCTGTTCGTCTGTTTGCTAGAGACATTACAAGGGGGGTACCCCCACCAAAAGTGTGAAAATTTCAACACTTAATCACAATTTTCTCAGTGACTATTGCAGGGATTTCTCTCATATCTTGCATATATGTACTAGGCCACAGGTAGATTCTCTTGTGTGAGTATGAGACCTGGATCTGTCTTACTTTTTTTTTAATAAATTTTTTTAATAATTTTTAATGCATTAAAATTCATGAAATCATGCACAAAATCATTTATAACTTGAAAAGTGTTGCATTTAGAGCATTTTGTTAAAATATGTTATTCAGCTACTTTTTTCATAGCTACAATATGGTGAGTAAGTTGGGTGCCTGTCTCAATAGCTAAGTGAGTAATAGCTACTTTTGGGCTTTTCAGTAACTTTCATCATGAGTAAAATCACTTGTAACTTAAAAACTATTGCATTTAGAGAATTTCGTATAAATATGTTATTCAGCTACTTTTGGGTCAGCTATAACATAGTAAAATTTCAGACCTGTAGCTCATGGCATAGCTGAGTAATAGCTACTTTTAGGTTATCACTGTTGAGTAAATCGCTTATAACTTCAAAACTATTGCATTTAGAGAATTTCGTATAAATATGTTATTCAGCTACTTTTGGGTCAGCTATAACATAGTAAAATTTCAGACCTGTAGCTCATGGCATAGCTGAGTAATAGCTACTTTTAGGTTATCACTGTTGAGTAAATCGCTTATAACTTGGAAACTATTGCATTTACAGTATTTTGTTGCAATATGTTATTCACCTATTTTGGGATCAGCTATAACATAGTGAAGTTTCAGATCTGTGGCTCATTGCATAGCTGAGTAATAGCTACTTTGAAGTTCTCACTATTGAGTAAATCACTTGTAACTTAAAACCTATTGCATTTAGAGAATTTCGTATAAATATGTTATTCAGCTACTTTTGGGCCAGCTATAACATAGTGAAATTCCAGATCTGTAGGTCATGGCATAGCTGAGTAATAGCTACTTTAAAGTTCTCACTATTGAGTAAATCAGTTGTAATTGGAAAACTATTGCATTTAGAGTATTTCGTATAAATATGTTATTCAGCTACTTTTGGGTCAGCTATAACATAGTAAAATTTCAGACCTGTAGCTCATGGCATAGCTGAGTAATAGCTACTTTTAGGTCATCACTATTGAGTAAATCAGTTGTAACTTGAAAACTATTGCTTTAACAGTATTTTGCTTAAATATGTTGTTCACCTACTTTTGGGTCAGCTATAACATAGTAAAATTTCAGACCTGTAGCTCATTGCATAGCTGAGTAATAACTACTTTGAGGTTCTCACTATTGAGTAAATCAGTTATAATTGCAAAACTATTGCATTTAGAGAATTTCATATAAATATGTTATTCAGCTACTTTTGGGCCAGCTATAACATAGTGAAATTTTAGATCTGTAGGTCATGGCACAGCTGAGTAATAGCTACTTTGAAGTTCTCACTATTGAGTAAATCAGTTGTAATTGGAAAACTATTGCATTTAGAGTATTTCGTATAAATATGTTATTCAGCTACTTTTGGGTCAGCTATAACATAGTAAAATTTCAGACCTGTAGCTCATGGCATAGCTGAGTAATAGCTACTTTTAGGTCATCACTATTGAGTAAATCAGTTGTAACTTGAAAACTATTGCTTTAACAGTATTTTGCTTAAATATGTTGTTCACCTACTTTTGGGTCAGCTATAACATAGTAAAATTTCAGACCTGTAGCTCATTGCATAGCTGAGTAATAACTACTTTGAGGTTCTCACTATTGAGTAAATCAGTTATAATTGCAAAACTATTGCATTTAGAGAATTTCATATAAATATGTTATTCAGCTACTTTTGGGCCAGCTATAACATAGTGAAATTTTAGATCTGTAGGTCATGGCACAGCTGAGTAATAGCTACTTTGAAGTTCTCACTATTGAGTAAATCAGTTGTAATTGGAAAACTATTGCATTTAGAGAATTTCGTATAAATATGTTATTCAGCTACTTTTGGGTCAGCTATAACATAGTAAAATTTCAGACCTGTAGCTCATGGCATAGCTGAGTAATAGCTACTTTTAGGTCATCACTATTGAGTAAATCAGTTGTAACTTCAAAACTATTGCATTTACAGTATTTTGCTTAAATATGTTGTTCACCTACTTTTGGGTCAGCTATAACATAGTAAAATTTCAGACCTGTAGCTCATTGCATAGCTGAGTAATAACTACTTTGAGGTTCTCACTATTGAGTAAATCAGTTGTAATTGCAAAACTATTGCATTTAGAGAATTTAGTATAAATATGTTATTCAGCTACTTTTGGGTCAGCTATAACATAGTAAAATTTCAGACCTGTAGCTCATGGAATAGCTGAGTAATAGCTACTTTTAGGTCATCACTATTGAGTAAATCAGTTGTAACTTGAAAACTATTGCATGTACAGTATTTTGCTTAAATATGTTGTTCACCTACTTTTGGGTCAGCTATAACATAGTAAAATTTCAGACCTGTAGCTCATGGCATAGCTGAGTAATAGCTACTTTGAGGTTCTCACTGTTGAGTAAATCGCTTATAACTTGGAAATTATTGCATTTAGAGTATTTTGTTTCAATATGTTATTCACCTATTTTGGGGTCAGCTATAACATAGTGAAGTTCCAGACCTGTGACTCATTGCATAGCTGAGTAATAGCTACTTTGAAGTTCTCAATGTTGAGCAAATCACTTATAATTTGAAAACTATTGCATTTAGAGAATTTAGTATAAATATGTTATTCAGCTACTTTTGGGTCAGCTATAACATAGTAAAATTTCAGACCTGTAGCTCATGGCATAGCTGAGTAATAGCTACTTTTAGGTTATCACTGTTGAGTAAATCACTTATAACTTGGAAACTATTGCATTTAGAGTATTTTGTTGCAATATGTTATTCACCTATTTTGGGGTCAGCTATAACATAGTGAAGTTCCAGACCTGTGGCTCATTGCATAGCTGAGTAATAGCTACTTTAAAGTTCTCACTGTTGAGTAAATCAGTTGTAATTGGAAAACTATTGCATTTACAGAAATTTGTGCAAATATGTTATTCAGCTACTTTTGGGTCAGCTATAACATAGTGAAATTACAGACCTGTAGCTCATGGCACAACTGAGCAATAGCTATTCTCAGGCACTGACTGTTGAGTAAATCGGCTATAACTTGAAAAATATTGCATTTGGAGTATTTTGTTAAAATATATTGTTCACCTACTTTTGGGTTAGCTATAACATAGTGAAATTACAGACCTATAGCTCATGGCATAGCGGAGCAATAGCTATTTTCAGGTTCTCACTATTGAGTAAATCAGTTGTAACTTGAAAACTATTGCATTTACAGTATTTTGCTTAAATATGTTGTTCACCTACTTTTAGGTCAGCTATAACAGAGCAAAAATTCAGACATGTAGCTCATTGCATAGCTGTGTAATAGTTACTTTGAGGTTCTCACTCTTGAGTAAATCAGTAGTAACTTGAAAACTATTACATTTAGAGTATTTTGTTAAATATGTTTTTCAGGGGGCCACGGTGGCAGAGTGGTAACACTCTCGCCTCCCACCTCTGCGGCCGGGGATCGATCCCCGTCATGGCCGTAAGTGGGAAAGCTGGTAGTTGCTTGCCGTTGGTCGGCAGTTTACAGTACACAACCCTAGCGAACTCTATGTACTGGTTTCCTCTGCCCTTCCAACTACCCGTCGTGATATGACCTGTACAGTGTTGAAAGCGACGTTAAACCCCAAATAAATAAATAAATAAATAAATAAATATGTTTTTCACAGACGTTTTGGTCAGCTATAACATAGTGAAATTGCAGACCTCTATGTCATGGCATAGCTGAGCAATAGCTTCTTTCAGCTTCTCACTGTTGAGTAAATCATTGTATCCAACCTGTAGGAAATCATGGGCTGGGAATCTGTTAATATGGTCCGATTTGACCTTGGAACCCTCCTTCAAGGTCAAATGAGGATAGCCAAACATAAAAGTGCTTATAACTCGCTTATTATTGGTCCTAGAGGTTTGGAATGAAAACCAACCTATAGAAAATCATGAGCTGGGAATTTTTTGGTGTGGTCGGATTTCACCTTGGACCCCTCCTTCAAGGTCAAATGAGGATAGCCAAACTTAAAAGTGCTTATAACTCGCTTATTATTGGTCCTAGAGGTTTGGAATGGAAAACCAAGCTATAGAAAATCATGGGCTGGGAATCTTTTGGTGTGGTCAGATTTCACCTTAGACCCCTCCTTCCAGGTCAAACGAAGATAGCCAAACTTAAAGTGCTTATAACTCGCGTATTATTGGTCTTGGAGGTTTGGGATGGTAAACCAACATATAGGAAATCATGGGCTGGGATTCTTTTGGTGTGGTCAGATTTGACCTGGGACCCCTCCTTCAAGGTCAATTGAGGATAGCCAAACTTACAATTGCTTAGAACTCGCTTATTATTGGTCCTACAGGTTTGGGATGGTAAACAAGCTACAGGAAATCATGGGCTGGGAATTTTTTTGTGTGGTCGGATTTGACCTTGGACCCCTCCGTCAAGGTCAAACAAAGATAGCCAAACTTAAAAAGTGCCTATGACTCACTTATTATTGGTCCGAGAGGTTTGGGATGGTAAACCATCCTAAATTCTTTGGCTGGGAATCTTTTGGTATGGTCAGATTTGACCTTTGGACCCCTTCTTCATGGTCGAACGAGGATATTGCATTTATAGTATTTCTTTAAATATTTTTAACCTACTTTTTACACTTAAACAATTACCTTGTTACTTTATTTTATAATACCATTTGCAGGGCACAACTTTTTTGTCCTTTTTTTCTGTCAGCTTCGGAATATCTTTCGAACATGCTGTTCAGTTACCATTTACTGTATTTCTGTACAGCCCTTTCCCTGATAATTATGCTTTCCTCTCATTATCACCATCACAAATCAAAAACATTCAGTCAGCTGACACAGTGCCCGTTCACGGGCACTCTCCTCTTGTTGTAGGGGTGGTTTCATGATCTACCGTGATCATAAACAGAAGCAGAGTACAACTTACGACTTTCGTGAGACGGCCCCTCAAACTGTGGATACTGCTGCATTGGATACTGATGACAAAACAAACAATGTAAGAATTGCTAAGACTTGTTTTCTATCCGACTCATGTAGTGGTTTGATAAGAAGAAAGGACCGGTGTTGCAGGAAATCCTTCCCCCCATTCTGTTTTTTTTCAGTCTTATTTACAACTGTGAAAAAATATTCAGCAAACTTTTATTACCTTCAAACAATAAACACAAACAAAACACAAGCAATTACGAAACAAGTACGATGCATACACTTAGCAGACACATATGATAACTAAGTTAAGTACTACCCAAACCTAAATATAAAGCATGATGCAGATAAATATGTCTACTGAAACACTATGCTACAGTTGTTGTGATTGCAAGAGCCATATTTCATATCTTGCCACAGACAAGAGAAGTGACACTGAATGCCACAAGATTTACAGGATTTCATTTTTTTTTTGTGTCTGGTTTTTACAGTGGCAGCTTTTTAAGCGTCCCTGAAAGGGCACTTATTTGTTTTCACCTCAGTTTCCTCTCCGCTGCCGCCGCATTATGGTCTCCCTTGAATATCTCCCTTATTATTAGAAGGTTTCAAACCATATTTCGCAGTTATATACCTTAGGCGTGGGAAAATTTTCTGCATGCTTAAATTTGACCTTTGACCTTTATGAAGGTCACATGATCAAAAACATTTTTTTTTTAAGTACCCCCCCCCCCCCCCCCCCCCCCCCCCCCCCCTTGTCATCGCAGTTCAGGAAAAACTACTTGCTACACAGCCTTATAATTTGACACGCCTGTTCATACTATCGAAAACGTGAGCTGATTAGATTTTAGGAGCAATCCCTTGAAAAATGTCTCATTTATGAGTGATTTTCTGACACCTATCAATCTGAAAGCCTTAAATTTAGGTCAACCCCCTATTATCTTCTTAAGTATTGCATTTAGAGCCATAAAATGTACTGGGAGGTAATAGGAAACCATATGTGGAGAGTCTAAATAGCCGGTCAGTTTTACCACACGCTCCCCCCCCCCCCCCTTATGGGTCAAACTGGGGTCATAAAATAGCTGATTTTAAGTTTTTGCCTTATATCTCCTTTATTGTTGCTTTTATAGCTTCAGAATGTATTAACAGGTATTGGAAAAGCATATGTGGAGAGTCTAAATAGCCGGTCAGTTTTACCCCCCGACCCCCCCTTATGGGCCAAACTGGGGTCATAAAAAAAAATAGCTGCTTTGGAGTTTTTGCCTTATATCTCCTTTATCGTTGCTTTTATACCTTCAGAATGTATTAAGAGGTATTGGGAAAGCATATGTGGAGAATCTAAATAGCCGGTCAGTTTTATCCCCCGACCATCCCCTTATGGGTCAAACTGGGGTCATAAAATAGTTGCTTTGGAGTTTTGCCTTATATCTCCTTTATTGTTGCTTTTGTACGTTCAGAATGTATTAAGAAGTATTGGGAAAGCATATGTGGAGAGTCTAAATAGCCGGTTAGTTTTACCCCCCAACCCCCCCTTATGGGCCAAAACTGGGGTCATAAATAGCTGCTTTGGAGTTTTTGCCTTATATCTCCTTTATCGTTGCTTTTATAGCTTCAGAATGTATCAAGAGGTATTGGGAAAGCATATGTGGAGAATCTAAATAGCCGGTCAGTTTTATCCCCCGACCATCCCCTTATGGGTCAAACTGGGGTCATAAAATAGTTGCTTTGGAGTTTTGCCTTATATCTCCTTTATTGTTGCTTTTATACCTTCAGAATGTATTAAGAGGTATTGGGAAAGCCTATGTGGAGAGTCTAAATAGCCGGTCAGTTTTACCCCCGGCCCCCCCTTATGGGTCAAACTGGGGTCATAAAATAGTTGCTTTGGAGTTTTGCCTTATATCTCCTTTATTGTTGCTTTTTACCCCACAGCCCTTAAGGGCTGTTGGGGTATTGTTTTCACCCATGGTGTCCGGATGAGCGGGCGGGCGGGCATCCGAGCGGGCGGGCGGGCATCCGGGCGGGTGGGCGGGCGGCGGGAAAAGAGTTTGTCCGGGCTGTATCTCAGAAACCGTAAGGTGTAGGAAGTTGATACTTGTTAGGGACATTGGTTAGGGGGTGTAGGTGTGCAACGTCATGGTCTGACCTTGATTTGACCTTTGACCTTGCCGTAGTGACCTTGAGTTTGAAAATCTTGTCCGGGCTATATCTCGGAAACCATAAGGTGTAGGAAGTTGATACTTGGTAGGGATATTGGTTAGGGGGTGTAGGTGTGCAACATCATGGTGTGACCTTGATTTGACCATTGACCTTGCCGTAGTGACCTTGACCTATAAAATCTTGTCCGGACTATATCTCAGAAACCGTAAGGTGTAGGAAGTTAATATTTGGTAGGGACATTGGTTAGGGGGTGTAGGTGTGCAACATCACGGTCTGACCTTGATTTGACCTTTGACCTTGCTGTAGTGACCTTGACCTATAAAATCTTGTCCGGGCTATATCTCGGAAACCGTAAGGTGTAGAAAGTTGATACTTGGTAGGAATATTGGTTAGGGGGTGTAGGTGTGCAGCGTCATGGTCTGACCTTGATTTGACCTTTGACCTTGCTGTAGTGACCTTGACCTATAAAATCTTGTCCGGGCTATATCTCAGAAACTGTAAGGTGTAGGAAGTTGATACTTGGTAGGGATATTGTTAGGGGGTATAGGTGTGCAACGTCATGGTCTGACCTTGATTTGTCCTTTGACCTTGCCGTAGTGACCTTGACCTATAAAATCTTGTCCGGGCTATATCTCAGAAACCGTAAGGTGTAGGAAGTTGATACTTGGTAGGGATATTGGTTAGGGGGTGTAGGTGTGCAATGTCATGGTCTGACAAGGATTTGACCTTTGACCTTGCCGTAGTGACCTTGAGTTCGAAAATCTTGTCCGGGCTATATCTCAGAAACTGTAAGGTGTAGGAAGTTGATACTTGGTAGGGATATTGTTAGGGGGTATAGGTGTGCAACGTCATGGTCTGACCTTGATTTGTCCTTTGACCTTGCCATAGTGACCTTGACCTATAAAATCTTGTCCGGGCTATATCTCAGAAACCGTAAGGTGTAGGAAGTTGATACTTGGTAGGGATATTGGTTAGGGGGTGTAGGTGTGCAATGTCATGGTCTGACAAGGATTTGACCTTTGACCTTGCCGTAGTGACCTTGAGTTCGAAAATCTTGTCCGGGCTATATCTCGGAAACCGCAAGGTGTAGGAAGTTGATACTTGGTAGGGACTTTGGTTAGGGGGTGTAGTTGTGCAACGTCATGATCTGACCTTGATTTGACCTTTGACCTTGCTGTAGTGACCTTAACCTATAAAATCTTGTTGCACCTTTGAGTCTGTTTTTTTGATGCAGATTTAGCACTGTTAAAGTCATATTAGAATTTATTAAGAATTTTACTTTCATAACTTCCCATTGTAAGAGATAGAATTTCATCAAGTGAGCCACAGATTTTGCTCCAACACCACACATAAGCATTCATTAAATGTATTACCACTTCTGTATGCATGATAATATTCAAACCATCTAAACCATAATTGGGCCATGCAGGTGTAGATAAAGAGTGTTGAATTTTAGTTTGCTGATTAATGCTGTTGTCTTGTTATTGAATTATCTTGTTTTAGTACTTCATCTTTATATGCATTATCTTTCTTTTAAACATTATTTCTCCATTTAAACATTGTTTGGACCTTTATATAACTGACAGTGCTCTGAAAGTATCCTGAAGTTTGTACTGGTACAGTACTTCTGTATCTCATGGTGTTGAAAATATTTCCCTAGGCTGTGGGGTACGGGCATCTCTGATGCTATTTTATACCTTCAGAATGTATTAAGAGGTATTGGGAAAGCCTATGTGGAGAGTCTAAATAGCCGGTCAGTTTTACCCCCGGCCCCCCCTTATGGGTCAAACTGGGGTCATAAAATAGCTGATTTTATTGCGTTAATATATCTTACCTAGTGGACAGATGCATTTGTCCGGCGCCCTGCCGGTCTCGCCAAACGTTAGAAAAAAACGTCCTGAGCTGGGCTCTGGCCGGGACCGGTAGTGTCCTGTTCATTCGCCAGGTGACTGTGTAGCCTACTTGCCGGTGCACTGCGCATGCTTGCGCATGCGCTCTTCCTCTTTTTGTTTGGCGCGAAAGGAGTTCGTCAATTTTTTGACAGAGTTTATAAATTTTGTTTTATTGTGCACCATACTAGTGTGTTTGCTACGAATCTGTACTTATTGGATTATTTAGTTATCATGGCATCACCAGGCAGTTTAAAAGGGCAGAGGCGAGGTACATGCGGCCATGCAATGGCTGCCTTTGACTTACATGAGAAGTGCGCGCGTTGCCGCGAAAAGAAGGTTGGTGAGGATCAGTGTGTTAAAGGCTTGAGTTGTAGTATATGTGAGGGATTTTCAGAAGCTCAGCGTGAGACCTTGTCTACACCTTCTTATAAAATCCGTAAAGAGAAACGTGCAGGGTCACTTGTCTCCCCAAAGGACGTTACTATCATTGGCTCTGTAGAATCTGAAGATCAAGCGTCTGTTCAACCTATTGCGCATCCCCCTGCGCAGGGTCCGTCTACATCTCAGCCAGGTTCTTTTGTCACCTCTGCCCAATTTGAAGAGATGAATGACAAATGGGCGGAACACTTTGCTAGGTTCGAGGCCCTTCTGTCAAGAGGTAATGTTTTCTCTACTCCAAAGTCCTCTGCTCCGGGTTCTTCACACCCTGTGTTGTCTGACCGGCCCTTTTTAAATCCCTCTGCCCGGGCTACCGGTCCGGTAGGTCCCTTGGCAGAGCCGGATCTTCCTGTCAGATGTGAGTCTAAGACAAAAAAGAAGAGTAAGAAATCTTCTAAGAGTAACAAGTCTAAGGACATTCCGGTGCCGGATCAACCGGCCCCTACTAGTGACTTTCCCGAACCGGGAGTTTTGTCACAGGAACCAGTCTTCCGACCAGTTTCCTCTGTTGCTGCCTCCACTGGTCACTCTAGTGCTTCCTCCGGTACTGTAGAACAGTCTGCTCCACCGGTTCCTCAACCCGGTCCGGAGAAACTTGCTACCGGTCCACCCAGCCAGCCTGCGACTGAAACTGTCACTGCTTCCTCTGTTGCATTTACCGGTTCCGGTGGAGTTTCCTTCATACCAGAACAAGCTTACAGGAATACACCTGGACTAGAATTGTCGGAGGAGGACAATTCGGAAGCAGAGTTATCCGGAGGTGAAGAAGAGGGAGAGTTGTCATCTGATGGCCTAGAGAAGCAGGAACAGACTGAAGACCTTACATTCCGTGAAACTGTCCGCTCTATCCGCTCTTTTATGGGCTGGGATTATATTCCGGTCTTCGAAAGTGATTTGGCCGAACCAGACAAGAGTAATAATCCGTGGAGAGGAAAGCACCCCAGGAAGCCGGCACGAATCTCAGTGGCGATGCCGCCAGACGACTGGCTGTGCCAAAAACTTGAAAAATTTAGTACAACCGTTGCTGAAGGATATCCTTCACATGCTCAAGATGCAGCGGGATTGAAAAAAGACCAGTTCGTTAAAATCCCCAAATCTCAAAGCCGCTGGTACCAAATGTACACAGTTAGACAAGAGGGCCCTCACAGGCCAGGGAAGAATTTGTTTAGTTGGACCGGCAGCGAGGCCAAGGTGAACTCCCAGTTCCCGCGGATTATCAAGGCTTCATCCTACTCTCCATCTGGACCACCTTCTAGGCCCATTTCACAGGAGTACCTCAGAAGGTGGGAGCGTTGTGCGAAAGAAGGAACTTATGTTGTCAATAGTGCGGCTGGATTTAACCGCTGTGCGTCAGAATTACAGGACCGTATCTCCGCTTCAGTTGGTTTTGTGGGGTCTAGGATCAGCAAGGGAAAATCCCCCAAGGAGGTCACGGAGGCTTTTAGGGACATCAAGGACTTGCTAGCTTTCCATCGCAATGTTTCTCTCTCCATGGGTACGGCTTTACAACACTTAGCAGATAGCCTCTTTGTCAACCTCTCAAACCTCATCTTGCTTCGCCGTGACTCCTACCTTGAGCATGTTAGACCAGGGATCAAGCCGGACACTTGGAATATGCTGCGTAATGCACCTATGTTCGGATATGGCCTATTCCCGGACGCTGTTCTCAATACTGCTGAGCAGGATATAAATAAATATGAATCAGCCGGAGTTGCTCCAGGGCCCGGTCCGGGCGCCTCGCAGCGCTCCAATTGGAGAGGCAATTTCAGGTACAAGCCTTATGATAAACGTGGTCACCAAAGAGGTTCCCAGCAACATGAGCAAGAGCAGCAGCCATGGCGACAGTTTTCTAGGTCTGCTAATAGGGGTAGAGGCCGAGGTAGAGGTAACCCTCGTTTTTCTAAATCTAGAGGCCTCAAAACATATAAATGACAATTACAGTGTTACAGCACCCCTTGTAAATCACAGTTGTCCGGGGTTGTTTTCAGTGAAGCAACAGTCTCACCAAGAACAGAATATTTCATGTCTGAACTCAAAACAAAGTGTATCTTGTATAAATGTTGTCAGTCCTGTTCTTTCTGCAACTATTCCAGGGCAACCGCAAAAGAAAGGTTTAAGACCCGTTCAAAATATGAAGTCAATAAAGCTTGTCAAAGGTGTTTCTTGTGTCGTTCTCTCTCATTTTGCCCCATCTGTTCAAAGTGTCCCACATGTTGTCACAAAAACCAGTGTTGGGGGAAGACTCCAGAGCTTCTGGCAAGTTTGGCAAAAGTTGGGTTCAAATCCCAGGGTAGTTTCCCTTCTCAGGGACGGTTACTCTCTTCCTTTCAGGGAAAGGCCACATCTCAGCCGCTTTCCCTTGATTGTGAGCAAATACGCAAGCCCTTCCAAAAGCAAGGCCCTGATAGAAGCTCTGTGGTCCCTAAGACAAAAGCGAGTAGTGGAAAGGGTGGTAATCAAGTCCTCGCTGGCTTTTTACAACCGCCTATTCCTAGTCCCAAAACCCAACGGACAATGGCGTCCGATCTTGGACTTAAGCCAACTCAACCCGTTCCTGTCAACAGGCACTTTCAAGATGGAAACTCCGGAGACAATCCGGTTATCACTTCAGCAAGGGGAATGGGTCACTTCGCTGGACTTCAGCGATGCCTACTTCCACATCCCAATTGCTCAGAGATCCAGAAAGTATCTGAGGTTCCACATGAACAAGGTCAGCTACCACTTCACCTCCCTTCCCTTTGGTCTAGCAACTGCCCCGTTGGAATTCACCAAGGTGGTCAAGGAGGTCAAACTAATGGCTCAAGCAAGGGGTATCAGGATCCACCAGTACCTAGACGACTGGTTGCTACGAGCCCCTTCCCAGGAAATCTGCCTACAGCATACCCGGATCCTCTTGGACCTATGTCAAGAACTGGGTTGGCTGGTAAACATGCAAAAGTCAGAACTGGTGCCCCAACAGGTTTTCAACTTCGTCGGTTACCGGTTTGACCTGTTGACCGGTCGGGTCTTGCCCACTCAGGACCGGCTAGCCAGTCTAAGAGAGAAGCTCCGGTTCAACAAGGGTCGGGACTCCTGTACTGTTTGTCAGTTCATGTCCCTGATAGGTCTTCTGACTGCGACAGAAAAGCAAGTGTGTGCTGGTCGGCTCCATATGAGGCCAATTCAGTGGCACCTGAAACGTCATTGGCATGTGCCGGAACTTCTGGAGAAGGTAATTCCGGTCCCCAAGTCTCCATCCTCATTTGGACTGGTGGTTGGAAGACAGCAATGTTCTTCGGGGTCAACCTTTGCACCCTCTTCAACACGCCCTTCAAGTCTTTACAGACGCTTCAAACGAAGGTTGGGGCGCTCACTTAGGAGAAGCCACTGCAAGAGGAGTTTGGTCAGCACCAGAAGGAAAACTCCACATAAATTTTCTGGAGCTGAAGGCGGTTTTCTTGGCCCTAAGGAGCTTCGAGCATCTGTGCAAGAACCAGGTCATTCTAATTGCGACAGACAACACAACTGTAGTCTCTTACATAAACAAGGAGGGAGGTATGAGATCAGGCTCTCTTTGTGCCCTCCTTTGGAGACTTCTGTCCTGGTGCCATCCCAGGGGAATAGTCCTGCGGGCCAGACATATTCCGGGTCGCTTGAATGTGATAGCCGACAAGCTCTCCAGACACAATCAAGTGATCCAAACAGAGTGGTCTCTAGATCAGCGGGTATTCAATCTGTTGTGCTCCAATTGGGGTCTACCTCAGGTGGACTTGTTCGCCACCCGCTTCAATTTCAAGATTCCCAGGTTTGTGTCTCCGGTTCCGGACCGGAAAGCCTGGGCGGTGGATGCTCTGAGTCAACCGTGGGAGGATCTGGAGGTGTATGCCTTTCCCCCGTCTCCCTGCTCAACCTAGTGGTCTCCAAGGTGGTGGATCAGGGTTGTCGCAGAATGATTCTGATAGCTCCAGGATGGCCCAACATGCCTTGGTTTTGGGACCTGGTGAATCTATCCGTTCAGGTTCCCTTCCAGCTTCTTCTGCACCAGAAGCTGATTACTCAGCCGTTCAACGGGCTGATACACAGGAACCTCAGCAACTTGAATCTTCATGCTTGGCTCCTAGATCCTGTGTCATCCAGGAGCAAGGGTTCACTGACGAGGTGGCAGCAAGAATTGAGGCTCCTCAGAGACGCTCAACCAGAGCCGTATACAAGTCAAAGTGGACCATTTTTGTTAAATGGTGCGACTCGAATCAGGTGGACTTCAGGTCGCCTTCTCTCAGTCAAATAGCAGACTTCCTCCTGTACCTATTCAAGGACAGAAATCTGCAACCTAGTACCATCAATGGATATAGGACTGCGGATATGGTCGGTAATGATAAGCTCAACATCAGTAAGGACGAGAATCTCACTCGTCTTCTGGATAGTTTTCATCGGGACAAACCAAAGGGCAGGCGAGGTATCCCTTCTTGGAACCTTTCCTTGGTCCTTCATCAGTTGACTAAGGCTCCCTTTGAGCCCCTCCGGAAGGCCTCTCTCAAACACTTGACGTTTAAGACGGTCTTTCTGTTAGCTTTGGGTTCCGGCAAGAGGCGCAGTGAGATCCATGCCTGGCTGTTCAGGAATATTAGGCACCAAGAGAACTGGACTCAGGTCTCTATGTACCCCTCTCCTAGTTTCATTTCCAAGAACCAGCTGGCCAAGGAGGGCCCGGCTTCGATAGCCCCTGTGGTTATCCCAGCCTTGTCCACTTCACTGGATAGGTCGCTTAAGGAGGACAGGTCCCTGTGCCCGGTTAGGGCATTGCGGTACTATTTGGATAGGACCAAGGGTAGCCGAGAGGGTAAAGAGCTGGTGTTTGTGTCTTTTCGTCCCAGTTTCCAGAAGGATATTGTGCCGGCTACTATCTCCTCTTGGATTAAGCAGACAGTTATTTTGTGTTACCAGCTGTCGGATGAGGAGGCGCAAACCCTGCATCAGGTCAAAGCTCATGATGTTAGAGCATTTGCAGCCTCTAGGGCTTTTCAAGGTGGGATCTCTTTGGACCAGATTCTCTCTGCCTGTCACTGGAAAGCCCATAATACTTTCACTCAGTTCTATCTCAAAGATTTAGCATGGGCTGATTCGGAGCGATTCCATCTGGGCCCCATTGTGGCTGCACAGCAGGTCCACAATGATTAGGCCTTCCAGTTGTCAATGTTTGTACATAGTTTCATGAGTAGCTAAGACTTATTCCCTCAGATTGCCATGAGCCTAAGTGGTTCCAGGGATCATTTAGTTTTCCTTTATCCTGTTCATTTCCTCTGCTAGGTATTATTGCTCCTTACCTTCCCCTTTGCTGTGCACTTTCATAGCAGTGTCACATACTTGGGTTGCAAAAAGGGGGGGGGGGGGGGGAGCCAAGGTGTTCCTGTGGTTGGTTTATTTAACCATTACCTGGTCCACCTTTCTAGTTACCTAGAATCGGGGATTTCCCATTTTGGCTACCCTCCATCCACTGGGTAGTTATTCTGCATCTGTCCACTAGGTAAGATATATTAACGCAATAAAATAGAAAATTTAATAGTAAATTAAATTTTTATAAGTTAATATCTTACCTAGTGGACAGGGAAATTCCCACCCTACCTTCCCCGCTGATTTAGCCAAGGGGTCTATTGAGGTAGTCAACAAAAAGAGGAAGAGCGCATGCGCGAGCATGCGCAGTGCACCGGCAGGTAGGCTATACAGCCACCTGGCGAATGAACAGGACACTACCGGTCCCGGCCAGAGCCCAGCTCAGGACGTTTTTTTCTAACGTTTGGCGAGACCGGCAGGGCGCCGGACAAATGTATCTGTCCACTAGGTAAGATATTAACTTATAAAAATTTAATTTACTATTAAATTTTCTATTTTGAGTTTTTGCTTTATATCTCCTTTATTGTTGCTTTTATACCTTCAGAATGTAATAAGAGGTATTGGGAAAGCATATGTGGAGAGTCTAAATAGCCGGTCAGTTTTGCCCCCCGACCCCCCCTATGGGCCAAACTGGGGTCATAAATAGCTGCTTTGGAGTTTTTGCCTTATATCTCCTTTATCGTTGCTTTTATAGCTTCAGAATGTATTAAGAGGTATTGGGAAAGCATACGGCGCAGCTTTGTGCATTCTTAGCTTTACAGCATGCTTATTGCAACCACAAAGCATTTTAAAATTTCAGGGATGCTTCGCTTTTGTTAGCAAAAGCATTCCTCTAGTTTCAAAATTTAATGTTTTTTGGGCCATAATACACCATCAGATCTCATCATGTTTAAGGCAAAGTTTTTATAAATTTTAGTTTGGTTAATTTTCAATCTAAAATTAAACATCTATTAATGTTTCAAAGCACAAATGAGTGTGTGAGCTAATTTTTGCTTAACTTTCAACTGGCTTCAAGTCAAAACTTAATCAGGGGTATAGGAAAATTCCCAGAAATGTTTCAATCTAAACACATATATGTTCTATTATTGGCTTAACTTTCAATTAGAAATAATTTTAATATTCCATTAAAATAAAAAAAAACTTAATCTAGGGGTAGATTTCCTGGAAAATCATTCCCCCAGTGGGGGGGGTGGGGGGGGTGATATTTCCAAGCAGGGGGGAGGATTTCCTAGGAAATCTTACCACCGGAGGGACAATATTCCTAGGAAATCCTCTCCCGGGGATTCCTAGGATTTTCAGGGGGGAGGATGACATGTGACACCGGATCTGCCCACCTGCTATATTTTAGTAGCTTAGTTCCCACCATGTGTGAGAAGTCTGACAACATACTGCTAAAATGGTGGGAAATGAAGCACAAAAATCTATACACGTATGTGAATAGACAAATAATAAGTGCCAAAAATGGTGAGATATGTTAAAAAAATTAGATGTTATTATTTAGATAATATATAGGTATTTTGCTATATATATAGGGTTCGCGATTACGCCATCTGGGTATGTTAAACACGCGGTATTTCAGATTTGGATGCGAATTTCAGTTGTCTGTGCGTCCCTCAAGACGCGATGTTTATGTAGAAAATATTTCTGCTTTAGAAGTGAATTTCGGTTGGCAGGAAGCGTAGATATGCATGCAATATATATACTACTGAAAATATACTTTATATTTTAAAATTAAATGGTTTTGAGCGATTTCCTAGCAAGTTGTTTGGGTCCACCATTATTAAGCGAGATGTCATGCGTGACGAGATCCTTCCAAAACAGCCAGTGAGTGCTGGTGTTGTACACTAGCAAATCTACTCAAAACGTTATATATCGAAAGAAAGCCTGATCTCTGCATGGAAACAATCGAAACAACAAGCCAGGAACGGTGAACTTCGTGGGAGACGAACTACACTAAATCTCGGAAACTCTTGATATTTAACATCGGAAAGTCCATCGGAAAATTAAAGCTGTAACAAATATTCAGTAGGGAATGCAGCAAAAGAAGTATATCTCTGGAACTACCCAATGAATTTTTATAATAATAATAATAGTAGGATTTATATAGCGCAAAATTGATGCAATCCTCTAATGCGCTTAAGTCCAAGAAGGGAGAGTCCAGGGACAGGCATGGGTCGACATCTAAAAAGCGCCCGCCAGGGTATAACTAAGGTGGAGGGTATGCCAGCCTAAACAAGTGAGTCTTTAGCTGGCTTCTGAAACCATCTATTGTTTGCTCAGATCTGACAGTTTGTGGCAGCTTGTTCCATTCAGCTGGTGCAGCTACTGCAAAGCCTCGCCTGCCTATGTGCTTCTTAGGGCGGGTTGAGGAGACAGATAGCCTGTTGCCGCGAGTGAGACTGCTCGATCTTATTAAAGCTGAGAGATACGGGGGCTGTGAAAGATTGATAGCCTTGAATACCAGGAGATTATACTTAAAAAGGGTACGATGTTGAATTGGAAGCCAGTGGAGTTTTTTTTAAAAGGGTGTAACATGACTCATTTTGTCAAGTCTGAAGATTATGCGGCAAAGAGCATTCTGGACTCTCTGTAGTTTAGCTATGTTGGACTTGCTTATCCCATACAGTAAAGAGTTACAGTAGTCCAGACGACTACTGACCATAGCATTTGCCAAAAGTATTACAGTTTCGTCACTAAGGAATTTGCGAATTCGTCGCAAATCACGAAGATGATAGTAACATGCTCGGCAAACCTTGGCAACATGATTGTCAAAAGAGTTGTCTGAGTCAAAGGTAACACCCAGATTCTTTACTTCCACCGACGGAGAGATATTGTTTTGGAGGAGTGGGACAGGGAAATTTGGTGCAAGCGACTCTCTGGTGGCTTTTTGACCTATGATGATAAATTCGTTTTTTTCTGGGTTTAGTTTTAGCTTAACACCAACCATCCACTCCTGTACTGACTTGAGACACTCGGTCAGCTCTTCCATGCTAGAATCAAAGTTCCTGGAGTCAACTGCTAAGTAGATCTGGGTGTCATCAGCATATAGGTGATGAGTAACGTTGAATTTAGAAATAACTTGACTGAGGGGACTAGTGTAAAGGGTAAAAAGGAGAAGACCCAATACGGAGCCTTGGGGGACTCCAAAAGGGAAAATTACTGACTCAGAGAAACTATCACCTATTTTCATTTTTTGTTTTCGGTTTGAAAGGTACGATTTGATCCACAACAAGACAGTACCATCTAGACCAAACCAGTCATGCAAGCAGTCATATAAAAGGGAATGATCAATCGTGTCAAACGCCGCTGACAGGTCTAATAATGTCAGGGCCACTGCCTTTCCTGAGTCCACTGAGAAAGCTATATCGTTTTGAATTTTCAACAGCGCGGTTTCAGTGGAGTGGGAACTCTTATAAGCAGACTGGTTGACATTTAAGAGACCCTCGTGTGAGATGAATTCATTTAGCTGCTTTGCCACAACTTTCTCGATAAGCTTTGATATAAAACTAAGGTTTGACACTGGCCTATAGTTTTTGAGACTATTTCTATCAAGGCTGGGCTTCTTATGGAGGGGGGTGACATGTGCCATCTTAAAACAGTTGGGAAAACTACCTTCTTTGATTGAATAATTTACAATTTTAGTGATGGGAGTAATAAGAATATCAGCACACTCCTTGACCAGTGATGTTGGGATTGGGTCCAGACCACAAGATTTGGATGGTGAGGACTTTAGAATTTTGAGTAGGCTTTCCTCGGACACAGGTGTGAAAGAGGACAGTGTATTTTTAGTGGATTTGGTTCTAGTGACTGAAGATGGTGTTGATGACTGCAGTGTGGATCTTATTTTAAGGATTTTATCAAAGAAAAACTTACAGAAAGTGTTTGCAAGGTCGGTTTTATTTGTACAGTCTGGATGAACAGCAACAGAGGACCTGTGTAAGATCTTTTTGAAACAGTTCCACAAAGTCTTAGGATTTCCTTGATTTTCAGCCACAACGTTGGAATAATGGTTACATTTTGACTTCTCAAGCAGGAAGTTATAGTGATTGATCGCAGCCCGGTATCGGCTGCGATTACTGGCTGAGTTTTCACGGCGCCATGCCCTTTCATATTTCCTCTTGAGTCGTTTTGCCTTGAGGATGTCACAGTTCATGAAACCAGTCTCGGCATGTCTTGGAATATTTTTCTTCATCATTGGGGCGTGTTTGTCAAGGAGGCTTCTCAAGGTATTAAAGTATTGATGACTCAGAAGACTGGCAGTTTTATATGGGCATCTAATGAGGTCAGTTTTCAGGATATTTGCGCTGAAGTCTAGAATGTTTATCTTGTGAATTTTACAGATGGAAATATGTTGAAACTTACAGGACTCTCTGATGGGGAAAATAAGGCTAAACATGATTGCCTGGTGTTCTGATAGTCCTCCAATAACTTTAGGACTAATGGCCCAGGAGAAAGAATCCCTCACACATAGAGCATCCAAAATGTGACCCTGAATATGTGTGGGTGTATTGACAAGTTGTGTAAAACTAAATTGCTCAAGGAGGTCATAAAATTTCAATGTCCAGGTGTCGTGTTGATCCAAATGAAAATTAAGATCACCAAGGAGAATGTTTTCACAGCCTGACAAAGCAGCACCTTCAAGGAACATGCCCAATTCCTCTAGGAATTGCGACTTTGAAAGATTTGGGGGTCTGTAGAGTACATGAAATATAACATCTTTAGCACCCTCTGAGTGCTAATCTGGATCGAGGTACTTTCAAAAGCCTGACAATTGTTTTTTGAAACTTGCTCAAAACACAGGTCCTCCTTGATGAAAAAGCCAATTCCGCCCCCTTTCTTGACATTTTGAGGTACATGAGTGAACTTATAACCAGGAGGGGTGATACTAGAAATAAAACCTTCAGTATCCTCTGGCCTAAGCCATGTCTCAGTAACAGCTATGAGATCAGCGTTGCTATCTTTGACGAACTCCAGAAAGGAAGCTGATTTATTTATGATTGATCTAATGTTGAGAAGACAACCATTAAGAGATCTAGAAACAGGGCCCGGATTGAGACTGATATCAGCAGAAAGAGCTAGGAGCAATGATGTCCAGGGACTGACATTCCGGAAACTATGCGTCACCCTTCGACAGTGACCCTGGAAAGCTAGACAGGCGTAATTGATGCTATCCACACATGGGTGAATTCCCGACTCAATGATCACAGGATGACCTGAGTGCATGGTGGGTTCAGATGAGTCACAGACTCTGATGCCAGTCAATATGAGGTAAACAGCAAAATGCAGGAGGTGCATTTTGGAGAATATTTTTTGGAAATATATATATGGCAAAAAATGTATAACTAAAACAAAAATATGAAATGATGACAAATCTACTTTGTGGATTAGTTGAACGAGAAGTGCATTGCCAGACCAACAGAGACCAAAAATAAAAAATTTTACAAAAGGTGCACTTACCTTCCCTATGTACAAACCTGTCTTTCACAATGGAACCAAAAGAAAAAAGTTGTAATAGATTGTGAAGGTAGCAAAAGATTAGTGCATATGGAGTAGGTGAAATAAAAATTTGGTCAAACAAAATTATGGTATGGATGGTCAATCAGGGCTATAGTTTGGTTATTGTATATTTTGACTTTATATAAAGGAAGGTAGGTATATGTGGTAAAATCAGTGGAGTAGTTATTGTATAATTGGGCTTTAGATATAATACAGTTAATTTTAGTTATTGTGGAGAACAATAGAAATGAACCGCGGGAATTATCGGGTGGGCGATAATACCCGTTTGTGGATAAACAAACAGTTTCACAATGTTTTGGAGATAAAGTACACTTATAGTTTCTTTGTTTGTCCAAGATCTTTCATAAATAATATAATGTGACAGATACAGACCACTTTGATTGATAAAATTAAGAAAATCTAAAACAGCATCGTAAAAACGTCTACCCTGGCGAACGCTAAACTTAGTTCTATCAAACAAAAAAGCAACAGAAACTACAAATATTTTCTTTCAAACAGTATAAATACCATATTTGTAGCTTAAATAAAATAATCATACAAAAAAAATTCACTCTAATTGTACTAAAATGAAGTTGGTTGACTGAAGTTCAGCTTTTTAAAATATTTTCAAAATTGATTTATTGACATATATATTATTTATCAGTAGAAAGGAAATTGAACAGTTGCTTCTATATATTTAAATGTATCCAGAAATAAAGGAGAACAAATATTATTTGTACCCCATTTTCACACAATGGTACCCGAATTTTGATGTGCCATAAGGTACCAGGTACCCAACATTTCATAACCCTAATGCAAACACTGGACTCAGAAAAAAATTATTGGGACTCCATTTTTTGGACGTCATGTAGTCCGTTGGACTCCATATTTTAGAGGTACTTCGCCAACCCTGATATATATTATAATCCACAATTTTGGTATTGAGTACAATGTCTTGTATTTAACAATTTGCCTAGTTTTGAAACAACACTTCCTGCCTGGAAAGCTTGCTTAGATTAATTTGGCCTTATTTTGAAAACAAAATGGCTGCCGTATTGTGGTGATCCGGGCTCACAGTAGCAACCCTCAATTTAGTGCTCACCGAAGATTGGGCACCAGCTTACAGAACATATTTTACAATAATATCACATTTTTATAATGTCAAATGGGGGTCATAGAAAAAATATCTCCCTTATCATTGGCCCTAGGTGTTTGGAATGTGAAAACAACTTATAAGAAATCATGGCCTGCGAATCTTTTGCAAGTGTTGAAGTTAAACTTGAACTTCTTCCTGCTTCAAGGTCAAGTGGAGGTCATCACACTAAAAAGACCTAATATCTACCTTATTACTTTTCCTAGGGTTTCAAAATATGAAAACAACTTGTAAGAAATCTTTTGCAAGTGTCAAACTTGACCTTAGACCCCTGTTTCAGGGTCAGTTTGCATTACTAAACAGGCATTATATCTCCCCTGTTATTGGCTTGGAACTCTGTTTCACGGTTACACTACTACCATTTTTACTTAATACCTGGCTGGAGATAACCACTGTGACAATGGTATTGTTTACTGTGTAATTACATGTGATAAAACTTGTTACATTTTTTTTTCCAGAGAGGTGTTTTTGTAGGAGTACCTGGCTATCTCAGGGGATTGGCTGCTGTCCACAAATCACATGGATCGTGAGTCTTGTTTTTTCTGAAAAATAAGTATTTAAATAATAATAATAATCATAATGTATGCAGAATGTTCCGTAATACTAAGTAGTGGGTAAATCGTTTGACTGGATATTAATATTGAACGTAAAAATATTTCAATATTGGGCGATATCGGGGGATTGATATTGTCTACCAAATTGTCCGAATCCGGGATACCAAAAACATTTTATTCAAACATATCCCCAACCACTAATAGGAAGCAAAATTTATCAAAACAAAACATTGCAGTTTTCATTAAAAACACATTGAAAACTTCAAAAATGTGAGATAAAAGTGTAAAATTTCTTCAGATTTAGGCTTTATTTCAAATATATGCAGTGTAACTTTACAGTTTTACTTAAAATGGTGATATTGAAATACATCTTTTGATGTTGAAATCGGCAACCCTGTCCCAAAGCAATAAATATCGGCTACCATAAATTTCCAAAATAACGCCCAGGTTCAAATAAACGCCTGGTTCAAATTAATGCCTGGTACCAAGCACACTATTTACAATTTATAACACTGTTTTTTGTATTTCAAGGAACGCCTGGTTCAATGTAATGCCTGGTCTGATGCCATTCGAAAATAATTAACGCGTGGGCCATATTTTGAAAAAATACGGTATATCGTTATACGATGTACCCACTAATTCCAAGTAAAAGACATTCAAACACAAAGAAGAAGTCAGTTAGGCAGTGGCTGACTGATTTGATGTGTGGTCGTTTAATTAAGAAAAATTTACCCGAATTCTTACTAAGAATTCTTAAAATTTTTCTAAAAAAATGTATTTGCAGTAAATCTTTTCTACACATAATGCAACAAATAAATACACAACTATTGTATCCAGTAACCTATAATGACCTTTTTCCTAAAAATATTTCTTCTAAGAAGTTTTCTTAGAAAATGGTTGTTTTCTTAGAAAATTCTAAGAATAATTCTAAGAATTAGAATGTTACTGATTACCAGCCCTGGTCTTTTGAGAAATTGAGGTTTCACTCAAAACTCTTACCAATGGTCAAAGGGTTGGTACCCAGTACATGGAAACACGTGGAACTGACTGAAAGCCAGTCCGGATATAAGCTTAACTGGTGAAAGGGATAAAAAAACTCAACGTTGACTTCTATATAACTGTCTGAAACTGCAGTTAGCATTTCTATTAATATATGACATTCTATTATCCAAAAGTAGAAAATTTCACTAGAAGAAAATTTTACTTAATCTCAGTTTTTAAAAGATTCATGAAAATTATTTTTTTCACAGTCACACAGTGATATATTTCTTCTAAAGAGATAAATACAAATTTGAAATTTTCCTAGCTAAGGAAATAATTTTAACTGTCTGAATTATTAGTTAAAATAGCTAAAATTAGCGCCCTGTGAAATTTCCATTTATACAGTATTTAATTTTGTAAACTCCTTTCCATTTTCTTAAAGTTTTTATTGACATTCATTGACTTTTTATTGTTAACTACTTCTTTATTTGTTTGAACTTTCAATTATCCAAACAATTTCTCAATCTCAAAACATGTTCACAAAATTGGTGGTTTACCTTGTTTCCATATCTGCCACTGTGGCCTAGCAGGTAACACACTTGTCTAGGAACTCAGAGGACGTGGGTTCAGACCCAGGTACAGGCAGATACATAGTGGCTCGGATGACCACTTAAAATGGCAGTCCTCTGTCATTGGGTCCTATCCCCAGTGGCAGGATAAAGAACCTCAAGGACATTGATAAATGGGCATCCTTGAGCCTCTATCTTCCAGTTAGGGGAATGTCAGTTACTTGTGAGTTGGGGCTGTACCTGTGCAGTTGGATGTGTTTAATAGCGCTTTGAGTCCTGTAGTATATGTAGATATTGCGCTGAGTATAAATACACATTACATTACAGCAAAAAGTGGGCATCATTGGTCCAACCCTCAATTGAATTAGCAAGAAATGGCTTCAATGTGAGTAAGACCGCAGCTTACAAACTGGACAAATATATCCACTGTGAACAAATTGGCAGCAATTTGATGAAGATGTATTGTAAAGAGGATGGAACAGTTTACAAGGTAAAGTTCTGATACTTGTCTAATTACCTCAATTGCTCTAAATTAAGCAGCATGCTGATCAGTGCAATCATAACATTTTTTGTCAAGGATTTTCTTTGTCAGGATAACACAGTGTTACTCTGTAAACCTACAAAATGGTTACATTATGAAATTATTTTAATTTACTTACTCAGAACCTTAAGTTTTTGGAATGTACATAAAAAACATTTATCTTATTTATTTTTTGGGGTCAATAAGTAATATGGTAAGCAATTTGAGCATGCCCCCAAAAACCCCTAGTTATGGTGTGTCTGATGGTGAACCCCCACCTTACTTAAAAGCTGGATCCGCCCCTGAGTTTGAATGTGAGTTTCTACTGTAAATTTTGTAATCCAGTGCCATAAAATGTATAATGGCTTGTCAGTTATACATTCTATTTTAACAGAATCTGTCCATTATGTTTATTTTTTTCATAATAATTGCTATATCAGAAAGGCAATTTTATAGAGCCTCTTCCTGTTTTGTCACAGCCAGAAATGATATGGAAATCGTTAATTAAAAAATATTATAGAGTAAGAAATCTAAAATTCGCCACATATCTGAAATTCGCCACACATAAAAATACTAATAAAATAAATGAATTGTGGTCAGATTTGTTGACTGTATAGTAAATTAAGGCTTTTTGAACTGAAAAATACCAATTTTTGGACAAAAACATCATTTTCTTCATAAAATCAACTAAAGTTTTAGAGGTGGCGAATTTTAGATTCCTGGCGAATTTTAGATTTCTTACTCTACTTTGTACTTACAGGAAGGGGAGATGATCAAACTGGAAAAGTATGCTTCTGTACTGGAGAGAGTAGCTAATGAAGGTGCAGATATTTTGTATAGTGGAGAGCTGGCACAAGAAATCATAGACACAGTAAGTCTTCAGTTTTATTTAACCTCACTTATATAGCTCTGTTAATTTGTGAGGTATCCCAGAGCATCAAAATTTTGCTGGCCAGAACACTTAGATTTTAGGTAACTTGTGTCTGTTTGTGGCAAAAGAGAAAAAAATAAAAATGTAACAACAGAGTAAAACATTTCCCTGCACTTTGCCATGGAGAGCCATATTTGCCACAAAGTGCCATATTCAACATAAAGCACCATATCAGTCTATCAAGAGGCTGGGTATAAAATCTTTATATGTATTGCAAATGAAATATGTGTTGTTTTGTTGTACATATCATTACAATAAATAACAAGACCGATATCTACCAGTTTTCAGGTTTTCAGTACTGCTATGATCAGTTCACCAATGTAACTGTTATGAGGTGTAATAAATATTCATTTTTTTTTTACTATTAATAAACTTCTTAAGACACATTGAGAGTTTGGTTCGTTACATACTATGATAATTATGTAAGTGCAAAACTTTGAAGTTTCCCAGTTTAAAATTTCAGCCAATATTAATCAATGTGTTACTTTATATAAAAGAAAAATATGTACAGAATGTTATTGTGTATCTATTTAGAAGAGTTTTAACACTATAATAGATATTTCAAGTAAATTGGCCATATTTTCAATAAAACACAAGTTTTATAGATGGGCGAAAATCGGAACCTTTGGGATGTGGTTTGAAAATGTTTTTGTAGAGTCCGAATTTCAGATATTCAAACCGAACTTTTTCCTCACTGTTCTCAGTTGCCTAAGAGTTGTTGGCTACAAAGGTCACATTGACAACTTTGACATTCTATGGACATTTCTGCTCTGTGCAATGATGATTGCTGAATTGATTGGCTGGCTGACTGACTAATTGACTAATTGATTGTTTGATTTTTATAGGTGAATGCAGAAGGAGGCCAGATGACAATGGATGACATCACAAATTATAATGTAATAGAGGGAGAACCTGTCACCACAACATTCAAGAGTAAGTCACATGATCTCTTAAACTCTGTGAAACCAGAATCAGTAGAAGGCACATATAGGTAAAAGTTGAACCTGGTCAGATATAAACATCTGATAATCTTTAATTTTGGCAAGTACATTTGAAACTTACTAAGTTTAACTTGAAGAGACCAGAAAAATGCCTTTACTTTGCTAGAATATTTAGATAACAGAATAAATTTCAATAGAAAAGATCCTTATAAGGACCTACAGTTTACATCTACTTAAAGTAGGCTTGTACAATATAACCTCTATTATCCAGCCCTCTTGGGGCAGGAACAGTTGGTTCGGATAATAGAAGGGCTAAAATAACAGGTTTAAATGGAGTTGGGAGAGTGGATTTGAGGTCGGATAATTGAAAATTTGGATAATAGAATGTCGGATAATAGAGGTTCTGTATTTATTGGAGTTTCAACTGTGTATAGTTCACTTACACATCTCTTTTAAATATTAAATTGGAATTTACTTCGACTTTAAAGTGGAATTCTACTAAACAGGGGTTTGAATGTCTATTATTAATTATGTAAAGTGAAAGAGTAGGTATAACTAGAACCAAATCTGGAAACTGGAGTGTATTGTTATATATACGCTCTCCTCTCTCTCCACACAATTTTTAAGTCACTTGCCAGTTATTAAGTGTGAGATCTAGGGAGGTTCGCGCTTCTAGAGATAACTTCTTTTGTGTTTTTTTTGTCACCAGACTTTCATGCATTGTAATGTAGCATAAGGAGTATAGTCTTTGGGTGGCTGACTGTCTGGGTTCTAGATCAGGTATGAGATGTATCTGACTTGGAATTTGTTTTGTCGCCAGACTTTAAAAAAAATTCTATTGTGCTACTCATGTTTCTTATGACTTTGCAACTCTGTGCATGTTGAACAAAAGACTTTCCAGCCTTGTTTTGCTAATGGTAATTACTTTAAACGCCATAATTTTATAATTTGAACTTTTAGTTTTCAATAACAAAATGTAGAAATAAATCAGAAAAGAAAGAAATGTATTATTGTTTTCATACCAAATGATATTCACTATGTTACAAATTGTTGCATAGTTTCTGTTTTTAAAAACTATTTAATCTTTATTTTGTCTTTTTTTTTGTGACAAATTCAGTACTTTTATCTAATTTACTTCATAGTTTCAATGGATCTTGCCACTTGTGCCTCCATCTTAGTTGGTGATCCCTTTAAAACTATTTGGTCTTTATCAGACATGACGGTAGAAACAGTTGATGCACCCAGTGGCGGGCCATTGCTGTTGTTTGCTCTCAATGTGCTGGAGAGATATGGAATCAAGCCTTCAGACAAAGATCAGGTGCTATACTACCACAGGCTTATTGAGGTGAGATAACCTTCCTCAATTCAGTCCATCTGTACATATACCCAAAAGCACTTTGGTCACAGCTTTAATTTTGATGCTGCCACGGTTTTGAATGATTTACCTGAGGGGGTCTGTTCTGCCCCAACTCTCGCCTGTTTCAGAAAAAGGTTAAAGTTTTATCTCTTCAAAAAGGCATTCCCAACTTAGCATACACTCTATCAGGTGTCTCCGTGGTACTGGACTTGGCAATGGCTATGGAAAGATGATTTTGGAAATTGGATTTTGATGTTATGCCTTCGAGTCTGCTTGGTAGAGATTAAGCGCCATAAAAGTACAGAATAGAACAGAATCTTCAAATTTGGTAAATATCATAATAAGAATGAAGGGTGGCACTGACTTCAGCTTGACTGTCACATATTGGGTGGACAGTTAGATGTCTGCTCAATTAATTATCAGTGATAATGTATAATCACAGTCGGTCACTGATGTTTTTTCATAATCGATTATTCAGTGAAATGTCACCTTGCCTAATGTATCTAGATATCCATGAATTTCTAGAATATTTTATGCATTTGAAAATTGGCAGTTTTTTGTTGAATTTGTTCATGTCTACCGCCATATTTACAGGAATTGGGTATTTTTGGTAGATTCTTAGTCTTAAAACACCGTTATTCTTACCAGTTTGACCTATACTTCATCGCAGAAAGTGCTTCATGCTCTACGAACCAACAATACAGTAAAAGAGTTGATTAAGGCTCGATTATCAGTCGGAAAAATATGGACGTATATTGCACTAAGAAAATTGGAGACGATTCCTAGCACTAATATTGTGACATGGTGACATGAAAATGAAAGGTATCAATCATCCAGAAAATATTATTTCATTTTATCTGTATACTTTAGGTTGATTGAGGTAATTATCTCATATTCCTTTTCTCTTCACTGTCTGTCATTAGGTATAATAAAATACATTACAATATTGTACTCCGGTGCATTTATGAAATGAAAACCATAATTAACTTTGCCATAAAGTAATACTTAGAGCAATATTTACAGAAATGCTTCGTGCACAATAAAATACTATCTTTATTGCGTTAATACATCCTAGCCAATGAACAATTGCTAACTCTGGTCGGTGCAGATGTCCAGATGTCCATTATGAAACACACATGCTTCAGGCACAATAAAATACTATTTTAGTTCTGTTATATATAACAATAAATAACTATTGCATCAGTTATGTTCATAGTGTGACAGAAATGCCTTCATTCATGATAAAATTTTATTAAGTTCTGCAAAGTCATGCAACACTAAATAATAAATATCCATAGTACACCATATGCTATTTCATGACATAATCATTAAGTTCATTGTGGATAATTACTTGAAATTGTTTCATTCAGACGATAAAGTTTTCCAACGTGGTGTACGAGTACCTGGGTGACCCTGCAGTCAAAGATGCTATTAAAGACCATGTATCCAAGATCATTGAGTAAGTATAAAACAATTGTTTTTAAAGTATTTAGACATAATTACCTCCATCATTTAAGTTATGTTTTTGAGTATGTTTGTTTTTCTGTTTGTCCTAGTTCACCATAACTCCAAAAGTAATGAACAAATCTTTCTGAATTTGAGTGGGTGGGGCCAGAAGAAAGGAAGAAGGGATTAAATTTGGGATACAAAGTAATCCTGAATTTTAAAAAAAATCCCTTTTTAATATATTTTCAATAACTTTGGCTTTCTGGTTGACATTATTCTTAAAAGACTGAGAGGATCTCCATGAATATTTTCAGGTGGGTAGTGACTGGCCAGAGGAATGGGTGATTGCATTTTGGGAAATATCTGGGGCCAATTTCACTAAAGGACTTAAACTAAGTCCCTTTATTGGCTAAGTCTTGGATTTAAATCTAAGACTTTGGTCTTAGCTAGGTCTGGGACTTAAATGGATTTCACAAAAGGGTGACTTAGCTAAGTCCAAGCTTATCAAATAACCACAGTGGTTTTCTGCGTCATATGACCTTTTATATCCTTCATTTGATCCATTTTATCTAAGGATAAGTGCTGTTTTGAAATAGAAAACCTTGTTACATCATATAAACTTCCAAAACACTACTTCAGTGAGGTGTACTGTATAATTATTCTTTATTTACAGCCATTTCAAATTTTGAAGTGGAGAACAGTTTATGGCGGCCATATTTAAGTCCTCTTTACAAAATTTAAGTCCACTACCTCCCAGACTTAAAGTTAAGTCCACTGACTTAGCAATTTCATGGACTGAGGTGCTTTGTGAAATCCGTTAAGTCTAAGACCACAGACTTAACATTCTCTTGACAAAAATGTTGACAAAATTTAAGACCAAAGTCTTAAATTTAAGTCTAAATCTGGACTTAAGTCCCTTGTGAAATCGGCCCCTTTATCATATTCTGGATACCAAAAATAATGACAACCCCCCTGCACTCATATTCACTATTATTCTCAGAATTCTCAGAGAAACCAACCATTTTCTAAGAAAATTTATTAGAATAACAACATTTTTATAAGAATAAAAATAAGTATTTTTAATTAATGGGAATTTTAGACTTCTGAAGGAGATAATACCTAAGCAAATGCAGTATCTGTGAGGATAACAGGTAGTATTAGTATTTAAGTTCTTGGTCAGCATGCAGATATTATTTGTAAAAAAAAATGTATTGCAAAGCAGAAGCATACTATTCAATAAATAATATTAAAAATAAAATAATAAATTAATAAAATTATAATAAAAATAATAAAATTAATGTATGTTTTTTGTGTGCGTACAGTTAGAATTAATAAATAAATGGAAAAAAAACACATTTTAATACAATGAAAAGACTGCACTCTATTATACTTTCACCTCTTACTTTTTTAGCCCTGAATATGCCAAGAGTATCGTTGCCAAGATAAACGACACCACTACTCAAAATGACCAATACTACATTGATGCTTCAGGCTTGTTTGAAGGTCAAACTTTTAGAAGACGTAGATCCACTCACACATCCACAATCTCTGTGATTGGTCCAAAGGAAGATCATGTGACCATTACTGGGTAAGAATTGTAATTTTCCGTGGGCCTATTGCCTTGGGCCTCATCCACGGAGTGCCAAAGTAACCCACATAGCGGATATTAAAAGTGCCTATATCTCCCTTATTATTGGTCCTAGAGGTTTGCAATGTGAAACTAACCTATAGGAAATCATGTGCTGGGAATCTTGTGGTGTGGTCGGATTTGACCTTGGGCCTCTCCTTCAAGGTCAAACGAGGATAGCCCAACTTAAAAGTGCTTATAACTTGCTAATTATTGGTCCTAGAAGTTTGGGATAGTAAACCAACCTATAGGAAATCATGGGCTGGGAATCTTTTGTTGTGGTCAGATTTGACCTTGTGCCCTTCCTTCAAGGTCAAACGCGGATAGCCAAACTTAAAAGTGCTTAAAACTTGCTTATTATTGGTCCTAGATGTTTGGGATGGTAAACCAACCTATGGGAAATCATGGGCTGGGAATTTTGTGGTGTGGTCAGATTTGACCTTGGACCCCTCCTTCAAGTCAAACGAGGATAGCCAAACTTAAAAGTGCTCATAACTCGCTTATTATTGGTCCTAGAGGTTTGGGATGGTAAACCAACCTATAGGAAATCATGGGCGGGGAATCTTTTGGTGTGGTCAGATTTGACCTTGGACCAATCCTTCACGGTCAAACGATGGTTCACTGGTTTTGGTGAGTTGTCTTTCCAGTGGATACAAATTTGCATAGGTTCTCCGATGCGTAGGTGTAGTTTTGTTGTTATATTTTCTGATCATTTTGGTTGTATTTGTTTTGATACTCATCATTGTCTGTTTACATTGTCATAAAATGGAAAACCTGTCCATCAATACAATACAATACAATAAATGGTCTTTAAAGTGCCAAAAATCTATCCATTGATATTCAGTGACACTGTGAAAATTTAGTATTATTGATTATAGGCTTCATTGAACAAATGTCCTTTTATGGCACTTTTAAATTTAGAGAGTTCTTTCATTCTTCTTATTTCAACTGGCAAGGATACCCCATTTCCTGTTTGTTGACATATTTGATTTGGATAATACTAAAACACACCTGTTTGATTCCTTGAAGTCATACCAAGTTTGTAGAATTTTCTAACTAAACATTAACCTTTTTAGCAAAATTCTTACAAGAAAATTCCTAAGGCTAGGAATTTTTAAAAACTATTTGTGACAATTCAGATACAAGAGCTCATAGGAAGCAGGTAACTGTAATAATACAGATGTTAATAAACCATATTTTTACCTTTGATATTGATCGATGTTGAAATATCTGGGAATGAAGGGAGACTTTCCAAACTCTTTTTACAAGTTTTGGTAGTGTTCAATTTTTGTGGCATGTAATAGTTACAAAAATGATATGAAAAGCAAGACAATCTTGATATTTTGAACTTTGTTTTAATGTAAGACAGCAGAGTTGCATCTATTAAATAATATGTTTCGATATTTTTATTGTACATTAGTGCTATGAAATCGTTCAGAATTATGGGTTTCATATTTGTACATGCCATCGAACTTTAAGAACCAGTAAAAATGCAGAAATCGAAAATAAAATCTTGTCACTTTGTTGAAATATTTAGTACAAATATAAAATTCATAGATATTTTAAATAAACTTCACCATATTTGCAATAAAAGGCAAGTTTTATCGATAGACGAAAATAGGATCCTTTGAGATGTGGTGAGATGTTGGTGATTTCTCAACGTTTTGCAAAGTCCAAATTTCAGACATAGAAACCGAACTTCAGCTTTCAGGCAGTAAACAAGTGAACTATCAAACTTCTACAAACATTGTCACAGCACTATTGTAGATTACATTATCAATAATGGTATATTCAGCATGAACTGATAAATATTTCAATATAATTAAACAGTCCCAGTACCACCATGCAGGTATTATTTATTTAAAACCTGTGGAGAAAGTGCATGTAATTTTAATTGGAATTTGAAAAAATCCTATTTTTTTTAGAATTTTTTTTTAGAATTTTTATAAGTTTGTCTTAGAAAGACCACTATTTTCTAGTAAATTTTTTTTCAGAATAAGAGTATTCTAAGAATGAGAGTGTCTGTGAATATGAATTCGGACTGAGTTTATATCAGATTATTTGTTGTTTTATTTCTTTATTGCAGTTCCCTGAATTCAAACTTTGGGAGCAAATTAATGACACCAAGTGGGATTATCCTTAATAATCAGCTGGCTGATTTCAGTAATGTCAATACTTCCGTAAGTACATCAGGCTTACTTGATTTGGAAGTAATTAAGCGGCCCGTCAGGGACGCTTATTTGTTTTTACCGAAGTTCGACTGATCACCACCGCCGCCGCCGGATTATGGTCTCCCTTGAATAACTTCTTAGCCTTTCAAATTTTTGTTTCCTTCTTATCTTTCTTTAAAACTATAGGGGCGGGAAAATATTTTGAGATACTTTGCGCAGACCTTAAGCTTTACTTAAGGTAACCTTAAGCATAAGTCCAAAACACCTCGTCATCGCGTTTCAGAAAAAAACACACGCACCTGTGCTATAAAATTTATCAGGTACATTCTAGACCAAATTTCCAAGGTTGGAGAGGATTTTCTCATCAATCGGACCATAGATGCCTGAATGGGAGGCATTTTATTTTCGTATATTTTTGAAAAATGGGTACTTGGTCTGTATCTCAAAAACGGTCAGGATTTCGGCATTTTGTTGGAATAACTTATTCAGCTACTTTTTGATAATCTTTCACATGCCGAAGTTTTAGCCCTGTATCTGCAATTTTAAGGTCACCTTAATGTAAAAAAACGGGGGTTTAGCCCTCCAGTTCACTTAGTTTTTCACTTTTTTCCACCAAACGTGGCACATATATTAAGATTTACCAAAGGAATATCCTGACTTTATGGTGACCTTAAACTCAAAATGTTAATGGACATATGGCCTGCTTAAAGTCATCAAATTGGAATAAAATGCTCTGGCTCCTTTCTTTTTCCATTTTTTTATATCGAAATTATCACTGGTATTAAACTAGATCAAAATAATACTTATGGTCACCTTAAACTCTCAGTATGAATGGAGTTGTAGCCACCTTAAAGGGAAATAAGGGGGTTTTCAGCCTCCAAGTATCTTATTGTTCGACTGACCTCAGTTAAACTTTGCACACTTATAAAGGATGGCAAAGCAAAGGGTTATCCTGACTTTAAGGTGACCTTAAACTGTTAATATAATTTTGGCCCCCCTAAAGTCATAACATTTGAATAAAGCCATCTGGCTCCTTTCTTTTTCCATATCTAACATATATTGATATTGAAGGGACATTATCATATTATGGTCACCTTAAAGTCGCAATATAAATGAAGTTATGGTCACCTTACAGTGAAAAGGGAAGATTCAGCCTCCAGCTATCTTATTGTTCAACTGACCTGAGCTAAACTTTATGCACTTATAAAGGATGAGAAAAGGGACATTCTTATTTTATGGTCACCTTAAAGTCCCCATATGAATGAAGTTATGGCCATCTTGCAGCAAAATTATGGAGTTTTTAATCTCCAGCTATTGTATTGTTCAGCTGACCTCACTTTAATTGTGCGCACTCATTAAAGATGAAAATAGGGACAAGTAACATACACAATGCAATAAAGTTCACAGTTTCTATTGCTTATGATGCATATGTTGACATCTTTTATGGGTAACTTCTTTTTCATCAGGGCCGCTTCGTTTTTGTCAGCAAAAACATTCTTCTAGTTCTTAATTAATAATAGAATTTACTTTTAAACTAGAGCACTCGGAGACCACAGACCTCCGAGGCATGTAATAATAAGTAAATTGAACAAACTCAGATTTTTTTTTTTTTTTTGTATCCAGACAGTGATTTAGATTACTCTCAAGATTAATGGGATCTAGGTTGGACTAAGACCTATCTTCTGATTTTTGTTCATGGATTTCCAACCAGTACACCCGTGTCACCAATGTTAGACAGCATCACCATTAGACAGTTGATCATTATCTTGTCTGATTTTTCACAGTTTCCTTAAAATGTTAAGAAGTGCAATTAGTGAACCATCCTTTATGTATACCAAAGTGTATTTATCACATAAACAGTTGTGGCTACCTATTTTGTATCCATTGTCTAACATTTATGCTGTCTAACAGTGACGAGGGTATAGTATTTGCATTGTCCTGCTAACAAACAGACTAATTGACAGACAGACAGTTGGTCATGTAAACAATACCTCCTTGACATTCAATCACTGGGTTCTTACCTCTGTTGTCATGCGTTTGAATCAAGCACAAATCCAGCTCAGTATAAATTGGGATATTTTTTGTAGTTTTAGAATTTTAATTGTATTTACAGTTAGTTTGAACTTTTTTATGTCAGCTGACTTGTCAGTCAGCTGGCATTATGTCGTCACTCTGCGGCGTGGGCGTACGCGTACGCGTCCGCGTGAACAACTTCTCCTCCAAAACTACAAGGCCTAGAGACGTGCTGTTTTTTTTAAAAGATACCTTATCTATCGAGGATGAAAAATTGTTCAAGGCATGCAAATCTGTCTGTTCGTCTGTTTGCTAGAGACATTACAAGGGGGGTACCCCCACCAAAAGTGTGAAAATTTCAACTTTTTATCACAATTTTCTCAGTGACTATTGCAGGGATTTCTCTCATATCTTGCATATATGTACTAGGCCAGAGGTAGATTCTCTTGTGTGAGTATGAGACCTGGATCTCTCTTACTTTTTTTTTAATAAATTTTTTTAATAATTTTTAATGCATTAACATTCATGAAATCATGCACAAAATCATTTATAACTTGAAAACTGTTGCATCTAGAGCATTTTGTTAAAATATGTTATTCAGCTACTTTTTTCATAGCTACAATATGGTGAGTAAGTTGGGTGTCTGTCTCAATAGCTAAGTGAGTAATAGCTACTTTTGGGCTTTTCAGTAACTTCCATCATGAGTAGAATCACTTGTAACTTAAAAACTATTGCATTTAGAGAATTTCGTATAAATATGTTATTCAGCTACTTTTGGGTCAGCTATAACATAGTAAAATTTTAGACCTTTTTTTTAGGCTTTTGTCTTACAATGTGGTAACTTATCTTACCCAATCCCAATAAAGAGAGGATGCAGGCAAGGAGATCCCATTTCACCCTATCTTTTCATTTTATCAGCTGAAATTTTAAGTCTCTTGTTTGAAAATACACCTGATGTAATTGGAATCAAAACTAACAAACACTCCTTCAAAATAACACAGTTTGCAGATGACACTACTCTTATGCTAAATGGTACTGTTGGCTCTCTGCAGGCAGCACTTAATCTACTTGAAGTCTTTGGATCAATCTCTGGACTTAAAATTAATTCCGAAAAAACTAAAATAATATGGATTGGGTGCAAGAAGCATTCGAAAGAGAAATTAAATGTATCATTGAACCTAAATTGGGGAGAAACAGAATTTACTCTTCTAGGAATAAAATTCTGTACTGAGCTCCATAAGATGCCCAAATTAAATTTTGATAGTGCATTACTAAGTGCACAAAAATTAATAAAATGCTGGAAACAGAGAAGTTTAACCCCTATTGGAAGAATTGCTGTTATTAAAACATTAATTTTGCCAAAATTCAACCATCTGTTTGTATCTTTACCAACCCAAGAAATTGTCCTTAAAGAAATCAATAAGTTATTGTTTAGTTACCTGTGGGAAGGGAAGCCTGAAAAAATAAATAGGAAAACCGTTTACAGGGACTACTGCTATGGGGGTCTGAAAATGATTGATATAGTCAAATTTGAAAAGTCTCTGAAACTGGGTTGGCTAAAACGTATTGTCTCACAAAATGGTTGTGCATGGTATCAACTTCTTACAGAATCAATAAAAAATATAAATAAATTTATCATACTTGGAGGAGATTGGTGCAAAAATATCCTAGATAAGGTTAATCCCTTTTGGAAGGATGTATTCCAGAATTGGATACTTATGTGCACAAGCAACATGGTTTCTTGCAACCAAGACATTCTGCACAGCTCTTTATGGTTTAATAATCAAATAAGTGTAAATAAATTGTTCTTTCCAGATTGGTTTGCCAATGCAATTAGTACAGTTGCTGATATAGTAGATTCGGCAGGGAAGGTAATGGATATAGAGTCGCTGAAAATTAAATATCATATTAGGATAAACATACTTAATTACTATACAATTAAGAAATTGGTGAATAAATTTCTAGAAATCCATAAAAAAGGAGACAACTTTGAAATAATAAGACCATTTATCCCATTCCATGCAGAAATTCTGTTTAACCCACAACAGGGAAGTAAGAAATTTTACCTTAAGTTAACAGATATAAAAAGGTCTGAACAACGGCATGAGGTCAAATGGAATCTAAGTATGATATGTAACAATCATTGGGAAACTATTTATAGGGTATGTTTCAGATCTATCTCTGATAATAACTACGTTTGGTTTCAGTATCGAATAATGTACAGAATTTTAGGCACAAATGAATATCTCTATAAACTGAAACTGACAAGTTCCAACTTGTGCAGACTCTGTAATCAAGATTCAGAATCCATAGAGCATCTATTTCTCCATTGTAATAATGTTATAATTCTGTGGAATAATATCAAAACTTGGCTCCTTTCAAAAATTTCCTACAATGCAGAATGGACAAATGTTACAAAAGTTTTAGGCTATGAAAAACAAGATGAACATTTTTGGCCAATAAACTTTATTCTTATAATAACCAGACATTACATTTTCAGCTGTGCTCAAAAAAGGAAAAAACTTGATATATTTCGGCTTCAGAAGATAATACAAGATAGATACGAGGAGCAAAAAATACTGTCCAAAATTACTTCAAAAATGGAAATATATGCTAAAAGGTGGCAAACATGGGAAGGCATTTTTAACAACATATAACAGAACATAATTAACACCATACCATATGAGAATGTATATAATCCAAAGATACTTCCCATAGATATCCAAAGACAATCTTATCTTTTCTTTGAACACAACTATTCTTGTTAGATGTATGAAATTACCATTATTAATCTTTTTATTGTAACCTATCAATGTATGATTTTTTTTAATGTTTGATATTGTAGAATCATGCATTTGTAAATGTATTCATTAAATACTATGTCAAGTGACTAGAAAATGTTGTTACAGTTATAGCATCATTTATTTTATGTTTGATATTGTAGAATCACTATTTCAAATAATTTATTCTTTATTTGTTAGGTGATGAGACATGAGACTTTATTTTACCTCTTGTTATCTTTTGCTGTGGAAAAATTTCACACATTTTCTGGAAAATACTTACCTGCATGTCTGTTTGAATAAAAAAATTTATTTAAGATGAAAAAAAAAAAAAAAAAAAAAAAAAAAAAAAAAAAATAGCTACTTTTAGGTTATCACTGTTGAGTAAATTGCTTATAACTTCAAAACTATTGCATTTAGAAAATTTTGTATAAATATGTTATTCAGCTACTTTTGGGTCTGCTATAACATAGTAAAATTTCAGACCTGTAGCTCATGGCATAGCTGAGTAATAGCTACTTTTAGGTTATCACTGTTGAGTAAATCGCTTATAACTTGGAAACTATTGCATTTAGAGTATTTTGTTTCAATATGTTATTCACCTATTTTGGGATCAGCTATAACATAGTGAAGTTTCAGATCTGTGGCTCATTGCATAGCTGAGTAATAGCTACTTTGAAGTTCTCACTATTGAGTAAATCAGTTGTAATTGGAAAACTATTGCATTTAGAGAATTTCGTATAAATATGTTATTCAGCTACTTTTGGGTCAGCTATAACATAGTAAAATTTCAGACCTGTAGCTCATGGCATAGCTGAGTAATAGCTACTTTTAGGTCATCACTATTGAGTAAATCAGTTGTAACTTGAAAACTATTGCATTTACAGTATTTTGCTTAAATATGTTGTTCACCTACTTTTGGGTCAGCTATAACATAGTAAAATTTCAGACCTGTAGCTCATGGCATAGCTGAGTAATAGCTACTTTTAGGTCATCACTATTGAGTAAATCAGTTGTAACTTGAAAACTATTGCATTTACAGTATTTTGCTTTAATATGTTGTTCACCTACTTTTGGGTCAGCTATAACATAGTGAAATTTCAGACCTGTAGCTCATTGCATAGCTGAGTAATAACTACTTTGAGGTTCTCACTATTGAGTAAATCAGTTGTAATTGGAAAATTATTGCATTTAGAGAATTTAGTATAAATATGTTATTCAGCTACTTTTGGGTCAACTATAACATAGTAAAATTTCAGACCTGTAGCTCATGGCATAGCTGAGTAATAGCTACTTTTAGGTCATCATTATTGAGTAAATCAGTTGTAACTTGAAAACTATTGCATTTACAGTATTTTGCTTAAATATGTTGTTCACCTACTTTTGGGTCAGCTATAACATAGTAAAATTTCAGACCTGTAGCTCATGGCATAGCTGAGTAATAGCTACTTTTAGGTCATCACTATTGAGTAAATCAGTTGTAACTTGAAAACTATTACATTTACAGTATTTTGCTTAAATATGTTGTTCACCTACTTTTGGGTCAGCTATAACATAGTAAAATTTCAGACGTGTAGCTCATGGCATAGCTGAGTAATAGCTACTTTTAGGTTATCACTGTTGAGTAAATCAGTTGTAGTTGGAAAACTATTGCATTTAGAGTATTTAGTATAAATATGTTATTCAGCTACTTTTGGGTCAACTATAACATAGTAAAATTTCAGACCTGTAGCTCATGGCATAGCTGAGTAATAGCTACTTTTAGATCATCACTATTGAGTAAATCAGTTGTAACTTGAAAACTATTGCATTTACAGTATTTTGCTTAAATATGTTGTTCACCTACTTTTGGGTCAGCTATAACATAGTAAAATTTCAGACCTGTAGCTCATGGCATAGCTGAGTAATAGCTACTTTTAGGTCATCACTATTGAGTAAATCAGTTGTAACTTGAAAACTATTGCATTTACAGTATTTTGCTTAAATATGTTATTCACCTATTTTGGGGTCAGCTATAACATAGTGAAGTTCCAGACCCGTGACTCATTGCATAGCTGAGTAATAGCTACTTTTAGGTTATCACTGTTGAGTAAATCGCTTATAACTTGGAAACTATTGCATTTAGAGTATTTTGTTTCAATATGTTATTCACCTATTTTGGGATCAGCTATAACATAGTGAAGTTTCAGATCTGTGGCTCCTTGCATAGCTGAGTAATAGCTACTTTGAAGTTCTCACTATTGAGTAAATCAGTTGTAATTGGAAAACTATTGCATTTAGAGAATTTCGTATAAATATGTTATTCAGCTACTTTTGGGTCAGCTATAACATAGTGAAATTACAGACCTGTAGCTCATGGCATAGCTGAGTAATAGCTACTTTTAGGTCATCACTATTGAGTAAATCAGTTGTAACTTGAAAACTATTGCATTTACAGTATTTTGCTTAAATATGTTGTTCACCTACTTTGGGGTCAGCTATAACATAGTAAAATTTCAGACCTGTAGCTCATGGCATAGCTGAGTAATAGCTACTTTTAGGTCATCACTATTGAGTAAATCAGTTGTAACTTGAAAACTATTGCATTTACAGTATTTTGCTTTAATATGTTGTTCACCTACTTTTGGGTCAGCTATAACATAGTGAAATTTCAGACCTGTAGCTCATTGCATAGCTGAGTAATAACTACTTTGAGGTTCTCAGTATTGAGTAAATCAGTTGTAATTGGAAAACTATTGCATTTAGAGAATTTAGTATAAATATGTTATTCAGCTACTTTTGGGTCAACTATAACATAGTAAAATTTCAGACCTGTAGCTCATGGCATAGCTGAGTAATAGCTACTTTTAGGTCATCACTATTGAGTAAATCAGTTGTAACTTGAAAACTATTGCATTTACAGTATTTTGCTTAAATATGTTGTTCACCTACTTTTGGGTCAGCTATAACATAGTAAAATTTCAGACCTGTAGCTCATGGCATAGCTGAGTAATAGCTACTTTTAGGTTATCACTGTTGAGTAAATCGCTTATAACTTGGAAATTATTGCATTTAGAGTATTTTGTTTCAATATGTTATTCACCTATTTTGGGGTCAGCTATAACATAGTGAAGTTCCAGACCCGTGACTCATTGCATAGCTGAGTAATAGCTACTTTGAAGTTCTCAATGTTGAGTAAATCACTTGTAATTTGAAAACTATTGCATTTAGAGAATTTAGTATAAATATGTTATTCAGCTACTTTTGGGTCAGCTATAACATAGTAAAATTTCAGACCTGTAGCTCATGGCATAGCTGAGTAATAGCTACTTTTAGGCTATCACTGTTGAGTAAATCACTTATAACTTGAAAACTATTGCATTCAGAGTATTTTGTTTCAATATGTTATTCACCTATTTTGGGGTCAGCTATAACATAGTGAAGTTCCAGACCTGTGGCTCATTGCATAGCTGAGTAATAGCTACTTTAAAGTTCTCACTGTTGAGTAAATCAGTTGTAATTGGAAAACTATTGCCTTTACAGAAATTTGTGCAAATATGTTATTCAGCTACTTTTGGGTCAGCTATAACATAGTGAAATTACAGACCTGTAGCTCATGGCACAACTGAGCAATAGCTGTTCTCGGGCACTGACTGTTGAGTAAATCAGCTATAACTTGAAAAATATTGCATTTGGAGTATTTTGTTAAAATATATTGTTCACCTACTTTTGGGTTAGCTATAACATAGTGAAATTACAGACCTATAGCTCATGGCATAGCGGAGCAATAGCTATTTTCTGGTTCTCACTATTGAGTAAATCAGTTGTAACTTGAAAACTATTGCATTTACAGTATTTTGCTTAAATATGTTGTTCAGCTACTTTTAGGTCAGCTATAACAGAGCAAAAATTCAGACATGTAGCTCATTGCATAGCTGAGTAATAGTTACTTTGAGGTTCTCACTCTTGAGTAAATCAGTTGTAACTTGAAAATTATTACATTTAGAGTATTTTGTTAAATATGTTATTCACAGACGTTTTGGTCAGCTATAACATAATGAAATTGCAGACCTCTATGTCATGGGATAGCTGAGCAATAGCTTCTTTCAGGTTCTCACTGTTGAGTAAATCATTGTATCCAACCTGTAGGAAATCATGGGCTGGGAATCTGTTAATATGGTCCGATTTGACCTTGGAACCCTCCTTCAAGGTCAAATGAGGATAGCCAAACATAAAAGTGCTTATAACTCACTTATTATTGGTCCCAGAGGTTGGAATGAAAACCAACCTATAGAAAATCATGAGCTGGGAATTTTTTGGTGTGGTCGGATTTCACCTTGGACCCCTCCTTCAAGGTCAAATGAGGATAGCCAAACTTAAAAGTGCTTATAACTCACTTATTATTGGTCCTAGAGGTTTCGAATGGAAAACCAACCTATAGAAAATCATGGGCTGGGAATCTTTTGGTGTGGTCGGATTTGACCTGGGACCCCTCCTTCAAGGGCAGTTGAGGATAGCCAAACTTACAATTGCTTAGAACTCGCTTATTATTGGTCCTACAAGTTTGGGATGATAAACAAGCTACAGGAAATCATGGGCTGGGAATTTTTTTGTGTGGTCGGATTTGACCTTGGACCCCCTCCTTCCAGGTCAAACGAAGATAGCCAAACTTAAAGTGCTTATAACTCGCGTATTATTGGTCTTGGAGGTTTGGGATGGTAAACCAACATATAGGAAATCATGGGCTGGGATTCTTTTGGTGTGGTCAGATTTGACCTGGGACCCCTCCTTCAAGGGCAGTTGAGGATAGCCAAACTTACAATTGCTTAGAACTCGCTTATTATTGGTCCTACAAGTTTGGGATGGTAAACAAGCTACAGGAAATCATGGGCTGGGAATTTTTTTGTGTGGTCGGATTTGACCTTGGACCCCCTCCTTCAAGGTCAAACAAGGAGAGCCAAACTTAAAAAGTGCCTATAACTCACTTATTATTGGTCCGAGAGGTTTGGGATGGTAAACCATCCTAAATTCTTTGGCTGGGAATCTTTTGGTATGGTCAGATTTGACCTTTGGACCCCTTCTTCATGGTGGAACGAGGATATTGCATTTATAGTATTTCTTTAAATATTTTTAACCTACTTTTTAACCTTGAACAATTACCTTGTTACTTTATTTCATAATACCATTTGCAGGGCACAACTTTTTTGTCGTTTTCTTCTGTCAGCTTCGGAATATCTTTCGAACATCTGTTCAGTTACCATTTACTGTATTTCTGTACAGCCCTTTCCCTGATAATTATGCTTTCCTCTCATTATCACCATCACAAATCAAAAACATTCAGTCAGCTGACACAGTGCCCGTTCACGGGCACTCTCCTCTTGTTTTGATATTTCAATAACATTTCAGTAACAATTAAAAACTTTTAATAAACTACTATTATTTTAAGCTTGACTTCTTTGTTTGATTTCAAGCAGATGACTGATTATTTTTCTGTGATTTCAGAATAACTACTTCAGTCCTGGTGCCAGACCTTTGTCACACATCACGCCCACCATTGTACACTCCAGAAACAAGCCTTGTGGTCTCAGACTTGCCACTGGTGGAGTGGGCGGGTGGACCATTACCTCAGGTAAATGCCAACACTTGGAACAGTTTAAATTTACATACAATATAACATGCTCTTCTAGAAACTCTAGAAATCAGGCATTTAATCTTCCGACTCACTGCAGAGGGGACGGATGGGGGTGGGCGAAAATTAACCATTAGTTCCCTCCAATTCCAAGATTTACATTGTATAAATATGCCATTAAAATCTACTGCAGGTCAAGGAATTATGGTCAGTACACCAATTATGGTCACCCCACGTGTTTTCTGAGTTTATTTCTAAACGTAAAGCTCTAAAGTTTAATATCTGTGTCAGAATTTGTGTCAGTAGTTGTCTTAATTGATGAACCACTGTGAAGCTGTAGCTACATTTCGAAACTTAAGAGAGTGGTGTTAGAAAATTTGGCATTTCCATAATTTTTGCAATGACCATAAATGCTTGGCAAGCAGTAGATACAAGCCAGGGGCGGTATTCACTAAGATTCCTATCTTAGTCTTAGTCCTAACTTTAGTAGTTTATCATTTTTTAATCATACGCCTGATTTTTATTTCTATTACAGTACGCACAACTTAAGTTCTTAAATATTCATGTAGAATTAATATACTTTCAAACTACTAACTGAATTTGATTATCGTTAGAAAGTGATAATCGATAATTATGTATAAGATAGGATAAAGATTAAGAATATTAGTGAATACTAGTACTGTCACTCGCTGGTGCAAATAAACATCGAATATCACCCACGTTGGCCGACCGAGTACCGACATATGTTGACTTCATAAACTCACCTCAAAACGAAACTATTTAATTAAAATGTAAAATAATATATTATTTCTCACCTGAATACATCATTTTAGGGTCATATTTGTCCTTTTATTTTGGTTGTTTATGCATTTCGCCTTACAGTCCACAACTCAGTGGAGACTAAGCGCTATAAAAGTCAAATTAGAATTAGAATTATCAAACATACGAACACTTTGAAAACCGTCAGTATACTAAAACAATTATCCAATTCCGACTTTATAAAGTGCTGCATAATTGCTATATAATATCATGTACGCCTCAAATAAATAGAACTACAGTGTTTTTAAAGATTATTCGAAAGCTTTACGTCAATTAAATTGACTTACCAAGTGTGAAAAAAATAAAGATGCAATTCCGAAACTACATTCGAGCAATGGTTTAATGCTTTCCTGATGTGACTAGATTTGTATGGACTGTGTTGTCAAAAGGCCGAAAATTTATTTTTAAATGCTGAATAATCCTTCACTTTTAAAAGATATTCTATCTTTATTATATAAATATGCTAATATCTTTGCAATCGGATTTGAAAAAAACGCATCCGATTATCGCTCATAATAGACCTAGCAAACGACAGTATCGGAATTAGTGAGTGTCGCGACAGCACTAGTGAATACCACCCCAGATGTAGCAAGTATGGGGCAAGTTCTTTTCCTCAGGTAACATTTCTCATTTCACTACAGAGTGTCGGTCAATTATCTTTGGAAGGCAATAAATGCTTGTGGAGCTAGTTGATTTCTGATGGACTAGATCTGATAGTAAAAGATAAAAAAATTAGAACTGTAATACACAGCTTGTCTGTACACGCCGGAAACAATAAAATCAGATCCAATAACGAGTGATTGTTATTTTGAAAACAAAAGGTTTTACTGGAATGGTCACTCACTATAGAACTCAGAAAATCCTTTAGTTATTTATTGTCCGATTTAAAGACTGATATATTTTTTCCCATTTTATTCAGTTTGTAGGGCTTGTATTGAATCCATTGGATGTCTAGTAAGTGCGTTTCCTATATCGACAATTTCTGAAGAAAAAAATTTCCCTTTAATATACTACTAACCAAAGTCCAAAGGGACACCCCTACTGTTGATAGCCATCAAAAAATATTACTGTATAATATATATATTAAGTGAGTATGTGACTTATTTGTTGGAGGACATATTAAATTTATTAATTGTACAATAATGTAATTTATAGGGCAATATGCTGTAGAAATGGACCGCCATCAATGATTATCGGTCTGACACATCCATTGGTGCCCGAGGCTACTGAATGTGAAAGGCCGATAATCATTGATGAAGGTCCATTTCTACAGCATATTGCCCTATAAAATTACATTTATTACTATTATTATTAGCTGAATTTTATATATGGTTGTCTGTGATATTTTTCGTGTCGTTAAGAGTTTTAGCTATAGTGATTACATCAACTGTACTTAGGGTTAAGACTCTAAATTACTCATATATTATCGTTTTGGTGAAAAATACATTTATAAGTAATTTAGAATTAATATATAAAGGATAATTTCAAACAAGACTTGTTTTATTAATGACAGATATTTATTTTTCTTTACCAAGCAAAGAAAGTTTTTCAGTGTGAACCAACGTTGTATTTTTAGTATATGTTATGTATATATTATATATTATAACAGTTTAAGGGAAAATTGATCTGCAACATTATCATAATTAGTTATAGTTAATGTTTTAATAGCATGAAAACCCCATGGATCACAATAATGGGACGTTGTGCTAGTTAAAAAATATATTGTTGTGACATCATATAAGTAGAGACTAATAAAAACACGTCATTTTGACATTTTTGTTTTGAAATGGTTCTTGGCTGGGTTATTTTTCCCGTAAACAATTACGTACCGTTATTTTCAAAATAAGCAGTTAACCTACAAAAACATTTTCTATAGCAATGGAAAGATATCTTTACACTGCTTTTACTCGTTTTTGTTTGGTTAAAATCTGTACAGTAATAAGTGAGATATTGCAAGTTAAAAATTTGAAGTGAGAGTACAATATTTGTAAACAAATACTTGGAGACGTCAGAGCCCAGTCAATAATACTCATCATTGGACCACGGACCGGCTAGCAATAAAATACTGTGTTTTCAAAGACTTGATTCTGCACTGATAATCCCCTAGTATTATGCACGCTCAGCTAGTAATAATGTAAGTTATTAGCCTGGTTGATGTCATAATAAAACATTAACTCTGCATCTGTCTGTAGGGTTATGGGTTGAATGACTCCAACAAATAGCTAGCTGTTGCTAGGAACTCTAAATACATGTATGTCATATAGAAATTGACATTAAACAATTAATGTTCAAATAAATGGCATACTGAATAAGAGAAATGGGAAGGTGATTTGTGGCTTTTGTAAAATGTTGCCTGTTTGAAATAGTCCAACTATCAAAAGCATAATGCAGTCATGTAAGTCTGGGGAAGATATATCAGTGTAGATAGAAGTATCTATAAATTAATGTGTAAGTGAATCTGAACACAACAATGTTTAGTCATTTATGGGTAGAGTAAGAAATCTAAAATTCGCCAGGAATCTAAAATTCGCCACCTCTAAAACCTCAGTTAATTTTACAAAGAAAATGATATTTTGTCTTAAAATTGATATTTTTCAGTTCAAAAAGCCTTAATTTACTGTACATTCAACAAATCTCACCTCAATTAATTTATTTTGTTATAGGAATAAAAGACATATTCGAGTGCTTTATGATGGTTTTAAACTATCGAGCGGCTGAATATTAAAGCCACGAAGCCCGAAGGGCTGAGTGCTTTAATACAGCCGATCGATAGTTTAAAACCATCATAAAGCACGAGAATTTGTCTTTTATTCCTATTCTAAAATGGTTATATTAATAATTTGGTCAAAATAAGTGGTAAATCTTATGCAAAACAAATCCAACGACATGTTGGCTGTTTCATCAATACCACATACATAGTGATATCTATTGTAAAAATATAGGATATTTGTTACTCTATTTTCACAGAATCTGTAAAGAAATATTAGGAGATTGTCACTGTAGATGCTTTCACTTTGTTGTAAGCTTTAAAACGATATGCTATTTATTAAAATCAATCAAAAAATAACAATTTTATGAATATTTTAACCGCGAGTCTTTTGTTTACATTTGTACGTGAAGGGACGATGTACGAGATTTCAACAGCGTGCTTTATTTAGCGTTCTATATTTGCCGTTCAAGCATTGCGCAAAAGACGTGTCCAAGGTCACTGCGCAGCGTACCATTTTAGAATAGTATTTCAACATGTGGCGAATTTCAGATATGTGGCGAATTTTAGATTTCTTACTCTACATTGTTTGGCTGTGTGGACGTCATTATTGAATGTAAAAAATATTTCGATATTATTTGATATTCTGGGCATAATATTGTCATCTAAAGAGTCTGAATCCAGGATTCTGAAAAAGTTTTGTTCTACCACGTCCTTACCGCTAACAGGAAATGAAATTTATCAAAACGTGGCAGTTATGATCAAAAACACATTAAAAATTACAAAAAAAATTTGATAAACATTTACAGTTTCTTCAGATTAGAGGTTTATTTCGAATATTTGTAGTTTAAGTCTGTAGTTCCAGATAGCATGATGATATTGATACTTGTCATTTCACATCAATATCGGCACCCCTGTCCCAAAACAATGATGTTGCTAATGTTGATAAACTATTTATCCACTATTGGTTATATCTAGAACTGAATACTATGACCTTGTCAATACAGTGACCAAAACACGCCTGCAAGTGCTGTATGATAAAACAAAAACTTACCTTTGGTCAAATTTGAGGGTTTCACATCATTTTATACAGACAGGGTGATATCACAAATTTTATTTAGACTCCCTGCATTTTGTTTACTGTTACCTCCCAATACATCTGGCCACTGTTAAAACCATCCATTTTCCTACTGCATACCATACACACTGTCCCATGGCCAACCCAAATAATTCTACACACACATATTTTTGCATCTGATGAGCTTTTACAGTGAAACTCTGCCCACTTAGCCATACACATAACACCCCAAGAGAATTATTTGTGATGTCAGAGCTACGTCACTAGTGATGTCATAGCCAGAGGGAGCAGTCACACTGACCTCACAAACGCTCCATAGTGATGCCATTTTCTGTAAATTGATTGACGAATAAAGCATATGTTTATTAGTTAACCTCCATTTGACACATTTAAAGTCATAACAAGCAGGGTTGTGGGCAAGTAATGATGTATATTGTATATCGTCCATGATAAATTTCCACGTTTGACCATGTTTTTTTTCCAGAACTTGTGCAAACCTTGGTGAATGTATTGGCATTCAACATGAATCTGAAAGACTCCATTGAAACTCCACTGATTCAGTATAGGTATGATGGGACCTTTCTAGCAGTTGGTAAGTATTATTTTTAAGGCAGCCACAAGTGTAACTTTTATATCTTCTTAAACACTCCATTAAATGTGCTATGTGGAGACTTACAGTAATAGTTTTGATTCCTCCTTATTCGGGAGACAGACATGTACATTTGTCAGACAATGTCTCAAGCTTATTTTTGTAGGAAGATTGAAAATGAACTAACTGCAAAATGTTGTGTACTTAAAATTTCATATCATTCAAGTAGTTACTTATTTTGTTAAATATACTCTAAGTTTGTTATTATTATAAATGAGCAAATCCCAGGAGCAGGACACTTGCTCAGCAAAAACTATTTCATACTCTTTCAACACTATTCCAGCATTCTTTGAAACAGTGACTTGATGTTCCAGGTTTTTTTTACAAAACCCCAAAATGGAAAAAGCTGAGCTGGCTATCAGTAAAATATAGGTACAGATCAAAATTACATTGATTTCATATAAAATTTTAAAACATGGCCAACTGATATGCTTGAGTGAAATACTCCATCTGTACACCTTATCCAGAAATAACACTTTAAGTTGCCAAACATTTATTTTCCTTCATGTTCTCTCTACAGCAAAGCTCCTTCATTTCTATGTAAGAACAGTTACATATTGTAGGAATCATCTTGAAACACTTCTCTTTAAATTAAGTTTCCCTGTTAAGTATTTTCTCTCTATCATACCAGCAACCGCGGATCATTGACCTAGTATGTCCCTTATCTATGCTTTGCCCACTCTTTTGTTATTTTATGTGGTGGAGAGTATATTGTAAAATGCAAAACAGTAGGTTATATTAGGATCAAAGAGTACTCCTTTTAATAAAAAAAAAACATTTAGAGACTGCCTATCTCCCTCCGACAAGTCTCAACACCTCCAATAGCTCATGAGGGGGCCAAGGTGGTGCAGTGGTAACACACTTGCGTCCCACGTCTCTGACGGTGGTTCTAACCTCAGACCTTATGTGGGGAAGTTGGTAGTTGCTTACCGATGATCGGCAGTTTACAGTACAGAACCTTGGAACCTTAACCAACTGTATGCACTGGTTTCCTTTGCCCATAAACCTGCCTGTCATGATATGACCTGTATAGTGTTGAAAGCAACGTTATCCCCCCCCCCCCCCCCCCCAAAAAAAAAAAAAAAAAAAAAAAAAAGAAAAGAAAGAAAAATATATATATATATATATTGCTAATGCTTATGAGTGCAATGATAAAAATTGTTTAAAAAATTACAGGATCCAGACAATGATCCAGATCTATTCATAAAAATTGATTGGTGACTTTTCAGGTTATTTTGCAAATAGTAAACAAACAGACAGACAAGTGCACCCCCAAAAAATTTTGTTCTTTCCCAGTAACAGAACAGTGTTAGCCATAAGACCTTATCGTAATGACTCCGCAGACCTCAATCATTGAAAAAAACCCACCAGAATGGTGTGCCTTAATACAGTGTTTTAGCCTATTGTAATGATCATATCACAATGGATAGCTTTAGGTTTGAAGGAAAACCATATATACAGTAGAACCTCTATTATCTGACCCTCTATTATCCAAATTTTCAATTATCTGACCTCAAACCCAATCTCCAATTTAAGGCTGTTACTTTAATCTTTCTAATCTCCAACCCTTTTATTATCTGACCTAATTGTTACTCCCCCAAAAGAGTTGGATAATGGAAGTTATGGTGAAAAACTCTGAATATTAATAAGATTAGAATATTTTGCCATATTAGAATAACACTGGACAAACTATGAATTATTTGAAGATTCTAGGCAATAAACAACTCACATTTGCTTTACTGCATCACAATTCAGTGTTGATGTTCACACCCAATGATAATTAGTGGATAGAATTCCATCATTGCGACAATCTTGAACAAATATGTGATTTTGTTGTCCAAAAACTTTGGGAATGTTGGGAATAAACATACTTTCAGTGCAAGCAGTGGCCATGTTATTTTTACTTCCAAATACAAATTTAAAGTGGTAGTATTTACAGACACTCCAAAAGCCTTGAATCACCACCCTTCAGAAATTTCTCCCAATTTATGTCAGTGAGTCTAGTAGTAACTGCCAATATTCCAGTGGAATGGAGAGCCCTTTTTATGTCAGCTGACTTGTCAATCAGCTGACATTATGTCGTCACTCTGCTGCGTGGGCGTACGCGTACGCGTGAACAACTTCTTCTCCAAATCTACAAGGCCTAGAGACATGCTATTTTTTTTAAAAGATACCTTATCTATCGAGGATGAAAAAATGTTCAAGGCATGCAAATCTGTCTGTTCGTCTGTTTGCTAGAGACGTTACAAGGGAGGTACCCCCACCAAAAGTGTGAAAATTTCAACACTTTATCACAATTTTCTCAGTGACTATTGCAGGGATTTCTCTCATATCTTGCGTATATGTACTAGGCCAGAGGTAGATTCTCTTGTGTGAGTATGAGACCTGGATCTGTCTTAGTTTTTTTTTAATAAATTTTTTTAATAATTTTTAATGCATTAAAATTCATGAAATCATGCACTAAATCACTTATAACTTGAAAAGTGTTGCATTTAGAGCATTTTGTTAAAATATATTATTCAGCTACTTTTTTCATAGCTACAACATGGTGAGTAACTTGGGTGTCTGTCTCAATAGCTAAGTGAGTAATAGCTACTTTTGGGCTTTTCAGTAACTACCATCTTGAGTAAAATCACTTGTAACTTGAAAACTGTTGCATTTAGAGAATTTCGTATAAATATGTTATTCAGCTACTTTTAGGTCAGCTATAACATAGTCAAATTTCAGACCTGTAGCTCATGGCATAGCTGAGTAATAGCTACTTTTAGGTTATCACTGTTGAGTAAATCACTGATAACTTGAAAACTATTGCATTTGGAGTATTTTGTTTCAATATGTTATTCACCTATTTTGGGGTCAGCTATAACATAGTAAAATTTCAGACCTGTAGCTCATGGCATAGCTGAGTAATAGCTACTTTTAGGTCATCACTGTTCAGTAAATCACTTATAACTTGAAAACTATTGCATTTACAGAAATTTGTGTAAATATGTTATTCAGCTACTTTTGGGTCAGCTATAACATAGTGAAATTACAGAGCTGTAGCTCATGGCACAACTGAGCAATAGCTATTTTCAGGTCCTGTATGTTGAGTAAATCAGTTGTCACTAGAAAAATATTGCATTTGGAGTATTTTGTTAAAATATGTTGTTCACCTGCTTTTGGGTCAGCTATAACATAGTGAAATTACAGACCTATAGCTCATGGCAGAGCTGAGCAATAGCTATTTTCAGGTTCTCACTATTGAGTAAATCAGTTGTAACTTGAAAACTATTGCATTTACAGTATTTTGCTTAAATATGTTGTTCACCTACTTTTGGGTCAGCTATAATATAGTAAAAATTCAGACATGTAGCTCATGGCATAGCTGAGTAATAGCTACTTTGCTTATAACTCACTTATTATTGGTCCTAGAGGTTTGGGATGGTAAACAGACATATAGGAAATTATAAGCTGGGAATCTGTTGATGTGGTCCGATTTAACCTTGGACCTCTTCTTCAAGTTCAAACGAGGATAACCAACTTAAAAGTGCTTATAACTCGCTTATTATTGGTCTTAGAGGTTTGGGATGGTAAAACAACATATAGGAAATCATGGGCTGGGATTCTTTTGGTGTTGTCAGATTTGACCTTGGACCCCTCCTTCAAGGTCAGTTGAGGATAGACAAACTTAAAATTGCTTATAACTCACTTGTTATTGGTCCTACAGGTTTGGGATGATAAACCAAACTACAGGAAATCATGGGCTGGGAATCATTTGGTGTGGTCGGATTTGACCTTGGACCCCTCCTTCAAGGTCAAACAAAGATAGCAAAACTTAAAAGTGCCGATAAATCGCTTATTATTGGTTCTAGAGGTTTGGGATGGTAAACCATCCTATAGGAAATCATGGGCTGGGAATCTTTTGGTGTGGTCAGATTTGACCTTTGGACCCCTCCTTCAAGGTCAAATAAGGACAGCCAAACTTAAAAGTGCTTATAACTTGCTTATTATTGGTCCTAGAGGTTTGGGATGGTAAACCAACCTATAGGAAATCATGGGCTGGGAATATTTTTGTGTGGTTGGATTTGACCGTGGACCCCTTCTTCAAGGTCGTACGAGGATACTGCATTTGCAGTATTTCTTTAAATATGTTTTAACCTACTCTTTACACTTAATCAGTTACCTTGTTACTTTCCTTCATAATACCATTTGCAGGGCACAACTTTTTTGTCCTTTTCTTTTTCTGTCAGGTTCAGAATTTCTTTTGAACATGCTGTTCAATTACCATTTACTGTACTTCTGTACAGCACTTTCCCTGATCATTATGCTTTCCTCTCATTATTACCTTCACAAATCAAAAACACTCAGTCAGCTGACACAGTGCCCGTTCACAGGCACTCTCCTCTTGTCTTAATCCTACTCTTCCAAATTATCTATTACTCTACACACCTACAGTGCTCTCCAAACAGTATAGAGTAAGAAATCTAAAATTCGCCAGGAATAAAAAATTCGCCACCTCTAAAACCTTAGTTAAGATTATGAAGAAAATTATGTTTTTGTCTAAAACTTGGTATTTTTCAGTTCAAAAAGCGTTAATTAACTATACAGTCAACAAATCTCACCACACTTGATTTATTTTATTAGTATTTTCACATGTGGCAAATTTTAGATTTCTTACTCTAATTGGAGTAAATACTCTGGTAATGGCCACTGCAATACACTTCAAACAGTTAAGTAGGAATAAGGCCGTAAATGGGCACTGCAGTACACGTTAGATAGAATAATTGGAGTAAGCCTGTGAGGCAGTGAATGATATTAACAGCTACTGTTAACCATTCTCAGAGACCTGTTTCTTTATAGATAATTACAGGTCAAGATGTCCTGTAAAATAAAGAAAACCCTTCATACATTTTCAACCACAGAAATTAACCTTGATCTTATTTCTCATTCTTGTCATAATAGAAAATAACAATAGAAATTCCATATTGATTTAACCTATATTGAAATAAGGAGTAGCAATTTTTTCTAGGGACCTGTAATATGTTTAACTGCAGGTCAAGTTGACCTGGATAGTTTTCCAGTAAAATTCTTACACTCATTGACCTTAAAATGTATTTATCAGGTGTTAGTTTTAAGGTTACCACAAATAATAATATTTATGCTTTAATATTCATTCACCATTACTCAACTTTTCAATGGCATATTCTTTTTACTGATAAAAGTAACTAACTGTGTCATTTTGTTTCTCCAAAAGAAAGGAAAGTTTCCTAGTTTGTGTCAGTTTTTGTGGAGATAGGGTTAAACGACTCTTACACAACTGTAATTAGTTTAATGGTGTCATCACCACTGACTGTAAAAATTAGCCTTCTAGCAAATGAGCTTTGAAGTATTCCCGTGCTGTTCAACTGATAAAAATATCAGACTTGTGCATGTTTTGCTAAGTCTGCAAAGCAGTAGAACCTGGCATTTCTTGCTGAGGCTTAAAAGTACAATTTAAGTGATACTATGTTGTCAATATATTTGGCAATATTTGGTTATTTGCCATCTGTTTTATAGTTAGTGTACTGTAGCCGCTATCTTATACAAAACCATTTATTATATATTATCTTCTTTTGATCAGATCATTCAGAAAAGTTATCACAAAAATATTAAGTCTGACATACATTTTAAAATCTACATGATTGATAGGTCATCTTTGAATTCATTGTATCCACCGGAGGCATCCAGTGGATACTTTGGTTTAGCGTTCGCTACACTGCCGCCGCTGCCGCGCGTAGAGAGATTTTCAGCGTTAACGCTCTCGGAGGAGAACTACGTCAGCTAGGTTCACCAAATTTGCAGGATATCTTCATTGGGGGGTAAGCTTCTCTTGGAAGGAAATTAGCCTCATTCTGAAAAACAAGATGGCCGCCGCAGGCATTTCTTTGAAAATTATCTACATTTTTCTACTGGCTGTTTCTCATAGGTAAAAGGTTGAATGTCTTCATAGGTGATATGTATAACAGATATACTAGTATATGTCCTCTACAACCTTGCAGACATTTGACCTTGAAGCTCTTAATTCAAGGTCATCCACGGAGTGCCAAAGTAACCCATATAGCGGACTTTATAAGTGCTTAATATATCTCCTATGTTATTGGTCCTAGAGGTTTGCAATGTGAAACCAACTTAGTGCAGGATATTGTGGGCTGGGAATCTTCTGATGTCAGATTTGACTTTTGGCCCTTCCTTCTAGGTCAAATGACGGTTCACTGGCTTTGATGAGTTATCTTTCCAGTGGATACAGATTTGCATCGGTTCTCCGATGCGTAGGTCTAGTTTGTAATTGATATTTTAGTTCAAAGTGAGAAAAAACATCCATACTCTATTACTTTGCGTTAAGTGAATGAGAAGGAGATATAATGCCATGTAAATTTATATTTTGGGTAGTTTGATATCTTTGTGATAGTGTTCAGCACAATGCAGATATATCGAGATAAGTTACTGACAGTAGGTTTAGAAAGATTGTAGTAATTAATGGTCACTTTTTTACAGTAAGGAATAAGAAACATTGAAGAAAATAGGAAAGTCTGAGTTGAATTTCACATATTAATGTATATTCATATTTGACAGTCTACAATTTCAACCATTTGAATTGAACTTCTTTTAATGGACACTTATCAAACAAACTATCAAACCTCTAGAAACATTATCGCAGTGCTACATTCCAGGAACACTTTCTGCTTCCAATTGCCTGTTTTATATGTTAAAGAGGTTTAGCACAGCATTTTTTTCACTAAGATGGATGTGGGGATGTGACATGACCAAAGTAAATGAACCACAGATTTTCCAACATGTGAGATGTTTAAATCCTGTCCTTGAGCTTTTTTGGGGAAAGTAGGAAATTGTTTGTTAGAGCAATGGCTTTTTAGTACAGAACCAAGAACCATTTCTATGCACTTCTTTCCCTATCCCTTCAGCTTGTCATGGATAATTGAAGACCCACATATTCTGACTAGCCTATCCTACTATCCTACAGGATAGTTGTGTGCCCTATTGGAAGCTAACCTGGAGACAAAGACAGGCTCTTTCTGGAAATTAGACTATCCCTTTTTTGCAATTTGGCGCCTCAGTGAATGTTTCAGTCAATTCACAGCTGTACAAATAGTTCCTTATTAATTTATTATAAACTTTCCCTATTTTGATACAACATATAAAATGTCTTGATATTTGGGTAAAATGTAGAACTATCAATAGACTAAGTATTAAACTGTACAAGGAAAAAAAAGAAATTGAAACTATAGAGCACCTCTTTTGGAAATGTCACTTTGTAAAAACATTTTGGAATCAAATTGCCCATAGTCTTTCACCATGTATCAATCTCAGTTCTGTAGTAAATGAAAAGTGCATTCTTTTAGGGGTTACCAGTAGAGACAATATGCATTTAATTAATCATTTACTTATTACTGTTAAAAGGTATATTTATATTAGTAAATTTGGGCCATCTAAACTCGATATCTTGGCAGTGCATAATAGTATAAGAGAAGTATATGATATTGAGGAGAACATTGTTATTAGAAAGTCTATAAATGATAAAAAATTAAAGAACAAATGGAATCCACTAAAGGTATTTTTCGATGGTAATAGTTCAATATGATTTCTACACTATAATACATTATCAGGAGATGCTATTTGTTCATTTGGGTTTTGTAGAAAGGTAAAGCCAGAGTACTGTGTGTTTCTTTATTTATACTTTATTGTATTGGTACTGTAATTGATGCTTGTAAACATTTATAAAGTGTTAGAATAAAATTATTTTGCCACAAAAAAAAAAAAAAAAAAAAAACTGTGCAAGGATTAAAAAAAAATCTATCCCTTTTTTTAATATATTTGTAGAGGGCTTCAGCACAGATATCCTCAGTGATCTCCACACTAGGATGGGTCACAATATCACAATTCTTGCACAATCAGAAGATTACACAGTGGTCAACACAGTGATGAAGGTAAACGAGACGGTGTCAGCACACGCCAGTAGTAACAGAGGAGGAGGAGACATCGTGTTTTAATGTCACTTCTGAAATGTACTTTGTAAGGTTCTTTAGAGTAAGAAATCTAAAAGTCACCACATATCTGAAATTCTCCACATGCGGAAATACCAATAAAATGAATGAATTGAGGTGAGATTTGCTGAATGTATAGTAAATTGGGGCTTTTTGAATTGAACTATACAAAGTTTAAGGTTTAAGACAAAACATCTTTTTTTCATAGAATTAAGTTAGATTTTAGAGGTGGCGAATTTTAGATTCCTTACTCTAATAGACTTTGGCTTTATGGCCATGACGGGTTGTCTGAGTAGTAAACAACAGGTTATGTGTGATCAAACACTGAGTGCACACGGGATAACAACGTACCCTTAAAGCTAGTATGAAAATATTGTTTATTTCAGTAAGAAGTATGGCTGAAAGGTAATTACAAATTAAGACTTGTCCAATAAGTCTTCATTTTAACACATTTTCCCCCTTTTTCAGATATTTGACATGTTTTTTTGTTGTTTTTTTTTGGTTGTTTTTTTTTTCAATTAATTTGTTTACATTAACTGCCATATTTTTTTTTGCTGCTACTTCCTGTTGGTAAATACTACGATAATATTTCGTCACTTGGTGGGTATTATGCAGAATTATAGTCTGATTGTCAGTTTAGTACTTGAAAGGCATAATTATGCATAATGTTCAACCAGTGAGGGATTATTAGAGTAAGAAATCTAAAATTCGCCAGGAATCTAAAATTCGCCACCTCTAAAACCTTAGTTAATTCTATGAAGAAAATGATGTTTTTGTCTAAAAATTAGTATTTTTCAGTTCAAAAGTCTTAATTTACTATACAGTCAACAAATCTCACCAGAATTCATTTATTTTATTAGTATTTTCACATGTGGCGAATTTCAGATATGTGGCGAATTTTAGATTTCTTACTCTACTCTTTTATTATGGTAAGTTTGAAATTATGGGGAAATCTGCTCTGAAATAAGACTTTTATGTTGGTGATAAATGGGGAGACTATTATGTGGAGTTATAATCGGAAGGTATTTGCCTCTCAACCAATCAGACTCAGTGACAAAGCTGTGTTATGCAAGAATTAAAACACTGGTACCCAGATTTTGCCAGTAATTTCAATAAAGATATCTGGCTCCATTATTGCCCCAGAGTTATACTCCTTGTTTGAAAGCTGGACCCTCTTTACTTGCTGTAATATCTGTAGTAACCCTTTCCTGTAAATATGGTGGTTATTGTATTCCAAAAGAAAAACCTGTTTATTGTATAGAGATGATTTAAAATATTACTTAAAAACTACAAAAACCACTTGTATATATTTTGTTATTTATATGAAAGTAAGGTAATCTAAAATTTTCAGTGACTGACCATGATACTATACTGTTGCCCACAATCAAATGGTAAATTTGTTTCAAATTTTGTTTGTGGTCCTAATTTCAATTCAGTTACAAAAATATTCTCATAGTAGATTCACAAACTGACAGAATATGTCAATAAGTAATGAATTAATAACTTGTATATGGGGTTAACAGAAATGAAGAATGGATCTCCAAATAGTGTAGTCCTACTTAAAATATAAATTATTTATAATTGTCTTTGTAAATTTCCCTTTTGAAAGTAATTGACTTTCCTGTTGCACAGATAGATTCTTGTTTTAGTTGATGCACCTATAGTAATAGGAAGCATGAATGTTTTAGCATTTTATCTAACCAGTTGCAGTATAGAGCTTACCAGTAGTACATACAGAATAAAGTTTGTTTCTTCACATTAAATGTGAAAGAACATTCTTTTTTTTTATTTTCTCAGTTAATCTTTATGTCATCATTTGATTTTAGTGGAGTTAATTTATCTTCAACAAAAGGTCAAATTTGGGATTCTAGATCCCATTTAGCAGCCAGCATCATACTGGAACAGGCCCACATCATTGCCTCTAATGGGAGTTGAACCCACATACAGGTGACAACCTGTAATAGGATGACCAAGTAGCTATAGGTGAAACGATTAGCATAATTTGCTTGTCAGGTAGATGTTTGCATTAACTGTTGACTAACCATTTAACTTTTTTCAGTGTTAAGCAGATCTGAAAACATCACATGGAGATGTGAAAAAATCTAGCAACATCGGCTAGAAAGATGTTAAATTATAAAACATTCACCCAAATTGTTGGGTAATTAGCAAAAAAATGTCAAATTTTTATATTTTTTACTTTGCATAAAACACAGATATAATTCTTTGATACTCTTTAAGGTCTTAATGTGGAATATTAACACTTCAAATGATCCTATAAATGCATATACAGAAGAAAACAATTAACCAGTTTAACAATATTGGTGTCGACCAGTGCTTTGGTAACCTGATGGTCAGTTAATACAGTTGATTGTTTTAGCTTTTCAACTAGCCACATACTAGGCAATTAAGGACCTCAAATTTACCATGGAATGGAATCCGCACAAAATATAAACAATAAAACAGGATTGAGAGATGGGCAATTACTTGGCCTAAAACAAAACTGAAACATTATCTCCAAAGCACACAGAACCAGAAGTACCCGAGTTAGCAGTAACCTTTGGCTGGGGTACTATGAAAAATCTGTTAAAAAATTCTGGGGTCCATCTTGAGGAGGACCAAGCCTAGGATATAGATTCCAGCTAGTGTGAATATCTGACCCCAATGCAATGAATTGCTTTGAATTATGCAGGATTGCCTTTGAGGTTAAATGAGCCAAAAACAGTTAACCGGTTAGTCAACAATTAATAAAAACATGATACCACTCAAATGTGTAGCGGTAACTTTACAGTTATGCACACAAACTACTCTCACCACTCCCCCTTCTTTTCAGATATGATGAGCTTAATTTATATGCATTATTTGAACATAATATTCCTTATTTCAGTTTCATATAATTATATCCCCAGACGAAAGTCGGGGATATATTGGATTCAGGTCCGTCGCGCCGCCACTGCCGCCGCCGTAGAAATTTCCTTGTGTACGCGATAACTCAAAAACGGATTAATATTTTTTTTTCAAACTTGGTACACATGTTAAGGATGCCCAAAGGAAGATCCCTATTTTAAGGTGACCTTAAACTCTCAATAATAAAGAACTTATGGCCACCTTAAGGTCAGAAATTGCACTTTTGGCCACTTAGAGCCCTCTAGGTCACAAACTATGAGGCTTATCTGCCTCAAATTTTACGCGAGAACACATTAATATATTCTTAGTACATGTGCCGAAAATCAAGACTTTAAGTTGAGGAGAAAATTGTCTTTGAGGCCCATAAAGACCCCACTTAGGACTTTTTTCCTATATTTTTAACTTATTTTGCCCTATAATTTGGAAGTGGTAATTCTGATGAGTCTCAAACTGCACTAGATTTAACTCTTATATGTAATCCTTGTCTGTGAAAAATTTAAAGGCTGTAGGTTTACCTGTTAGGCCGACTGAAGATCTCAAAATTGCCCACAGAGACCCAATTTATGGACTTTTTGCCATCTTCAAGCACTGTAGCTTTCAAACTATGTCTCTTATCTAAGTGAAATATCATCTGAGAATATATCAATATGTTTTTCTTGTATGTACTCCAAAATTTAGGCCTTTAATAGACATTTAACCCATGTATGAGGACCATAAACACCCACCCGAGTGACCCTTTTAAGACATTTTTCACATATTTTGCTCTGTAACTTGGAAATGGTAAGTCTGAGAAGTTTCAAACTGTATTAGATATATATTCTATGTGTAATGTTAGGATGTAACAGATTTTAAGTCTGAAGCTTTAATTTGAAGGTCAAATTGAGGTCTCTGACGGGCTCCCAAAGACCCAATATATGGACTTTTTGCCACCTTTAAGCCCTGTGACTGTTAAACTTTGTTATTGATGGAGCTGAAATCCCATCTGGGAATGCATTATTATGTCCTTTTTACATGTGCCGAAAATCAAGGCTTTAAGTAGACATTTAACCTGTGTTTGAGGACCATAAATCCCCACCCGAGTGACCCTTTTTAGACATTTTTCACATATTTTGCCCTGTAACTTGGAAATGGTAAGTCTGAGAAGTTTCAAACTGTATTAGATACATATTTTATGTGTAATCTTAGTATGTGACAAACTTTAAGTCTGAAGCTTTAATTTGAAGGCCACATTGAGGTCTCTAAAAGGCCCCATAGAGACCAACTATTTGGACTTTTTGCCAGTTTTAAGGCCCATGACTGTTAAACTATGCGACTGATAGAGCTGAAATCTCATCTGGGAATACATTATTATGTTCTGTTTACATGTGCCAAAAATCAAGGCTTCAAGTAGACATTTAAACTGTGTATGAGGACCATTAACACCCACCCGAGTGACCGTTTTAAGACATTTTTCACATATTTTGCTCTGTAACTTGGAAATAGTGAGTCTGAGAAGTTTCAAACTTTATTATTAGATACATATTCTATGTGTAGTCTTAGTATGTAGCAGATTTTAAGTCTGATGCTTTAATTTGAAGGCCACATCAAGATCTCTAAAAGGCCCACAGAGACCCAATATTTGGACTTTTTGCCACCTTTAAGCCCTGTGACTGTTAAACTATGTGATTGATTGAGCTGAAATCCCATCTGGGAATGCATTATTATGTCCTTTTCACATGTGCCGAAAATCAAGGCTTTTAGTAGACATTTAACCTGTGTATGAGGGCCATAGACACTTGCCCAAGTGACCTTTTTTGACATTTTTTTCTGTATTTTGCCCTCAAAACTCATTCACCTACTTTTGGAAGAGCTTTCACACACGAAAATGAAAAATTGTGAATATCTCGGAAAAGCTATTTCTTCTCCTTTAATGCTCGGCGGGAGATACACACCGCGGCAGTGGTCTTGACAAAAAATTTTGTCTCCCCAAAAATTGTGGCCATTTTGAATTTTCAAAGTTTTTGCAAAACACAAAAATGCTTATATCTCGAAAACCGTGCTATATGGAGCGAACTCAACAAAATTTTTGACCTGCTGGGTATCTCTGCAGAGTAGCCATGCCAATTTTCAAGATATTTTTGTCTCGCCAAATATAGCGGACATTTTTTGCAAAACACAAAAATGCTTATATCTTGAAAACCGTGCTAGATAGAGCAGACTGCGCTGACTTTGGTTGCCACAACAGTATAAGGCTAGAAACGAAGCATTTTCTTAATACTTTAGCACTCACCTTTATATCCTTTTGGGGACGCTTTGTTTTTGCTATGCAAAAACATTATCTTTTTTTTTTGCGAGCGATCCTCTAGTTTCAATTGATAATCACATACTTAAAGTTCTCAATTCTGAATTATTATTATAAATCTGTTCTTGTCGTTTGATAATTTATATTTAATTCTGGAGGTATATAATCTTCCTGTTGGACATTCCTTATTTATATATTTGATTTTATTTTAGTGATAAGATTAACTGAGCTTTTTGTATTTTATTACCCCTTTTATATTATAAGTGTTTGTTTACCGTTTGTGCTGCAGCACTCCATCTCTTTGTCGTCCCACCCCCCATCCCCCACCCACCTCTGGGACCTCCAGCTATTGAGTGACACTAAATAAACAAAGGTATACAGATCATCTGTAATAGTGAGAGAGGTGTGGAGAAGGGGAGAGAGGTGGGGTGGGGGTGGGAGGTGGTGTTTGCTTCATTATCTAATTATCTAAGACAAAGGGAGTCAGAACTGAGATTGTGTCACATATTTAGGTTGCATATATATGGACCACATATATAGAAACTGAGGAAATGAATAACTGAAAAACAATGCAAATTCTAAAAATAATATAATAAAATAATAATATAAATAATATATGATTTTTAAATAATATTTTATTTGTGAACAAATATAGAAACAGAGATACGCTTTTGGAATTATGAATTTAGAATGGACATTCAATCATCAATCATTTAAATACTTTGAAAATAGGTTCAGAGTTACCCTTTGCAGGAAGATTGAAAAGTATGATGAGTTGAGTTAAAAATAATATTTTATTTGTCAACAAATATAGAAACAGATATGCTCTTTTGAGATTATTAATTTAGAATGGACATTCAATCATCAATCATTTAAATACTTTGAAAATAGGTTCAGAGTTATCATTGCAGGAAGATTGAAAATATGATCTGTTGAGTTATGTATTCGACGTCTGGGGATACACCATCTTCCTTGGGAAGATATAAACTTAGTAGATTGATGTGCTGAAGTTCATATAACTTTTCCCAATATTTATGGCATACAACAAATGGATTAAATAAAAAATTCCCGATCAAAACCTGTGGCGTGAGTGATGACCTGTCTGGGGATATGTTGGCGCCGAGTTGGCCCAATCTAGTTAAGTGGCTGATTCAAAGATTAACAGATTTGAAGGTCTATGATTAGGATAAAAGTTTCCTTGTTATTGAATTACAAACAACTTTAAAGCTGAGTATAAATGACACGAAAGGGTATGCAGTGTAGTTTATTACTAACTACAAAATAATCTTCTACCCATAGTTTCTGTGAGATAAACCTCACTGTAACCCTCCCTCAAAACAATTTTTGTATATACATGTAACTATAATAAAATAAATAAAAAAAAAAATAACAATCAGTCACCTTGGGTGAAGAATCAACCAGACACAGGCTGTTTAATATTTTGAAGATGAAAGACATTTGCTGTAAGGTTACAATTCTTCAATTGACAATTTTGAAATAAAGTCCCCTCTTTGAAAAAAGTCGCACCAGGGACATTTATTATGTTTGGGATATATATTTTATTTAAATGATCGTGTTCAGTGTTATTTTTCCTATTGAGGCTATCCCTGTACTGTAAATAGCAAGTAGAATAAAACAAGTAATGAGAAAAATAAATAAGAAATGAGAAAGTTTTTAAAAAGGAATGAGTTATATTCTGATAGAAGTAGCACATTGCACAGATTTCAGCGTAGATATTTCCAAATGATTTTAAAACACACTTGTTTCGGAACATTAAAGAATAAAACGTGAAATAAATGTTTACAGAACAACAAAATTATTGAGATGAATATAACATAGAAAGTGTGTATTATCACTGTATTAACCATGATAATATATGTAATATTTTCTGTATTATCCAAAGTATTGTAATGTCCAAGTACTGGAACTTTAGCATACAGTCCAGTTTTTAAACTTTGATGTGATACATTAGTAAAATATCATTCCAATTGCATCAATGTGCAGTTTGTATAATTAATGCTATGCCATTTCAGTTTTACGCCAATTTTTGCTGAAGAATGTTGGAACAAAATAAAACATATTGCAAAACAATTTTCAAGTTAATTTATACATTGGTATTTCTGTCATATTATATAAACAAAAAATTTATGTACTTTTTACTTTAAATATCGTTGGTTCATTAATGGCTGATTTTCTCGTTGTAATGAATGTATTAGAATACCCTTGGTAAATTGATTTTACAATATACTTTCATCACACTTGTATTATTTCATGTTATTCAATTAAAAGGGACGTATGAGCCCAAGACAGGACTGATTATAATTTTGTAATTTTTTGTTATCCCGTTCCGTTAATATTCATGTGTCACTTAAATAAATAAAACAAAAGAAATAGTAACTAGATAAAAAATACAGGAGGCAAGTTAGCATAATAACGCTCAGAGTTGTTAGTTTAGGAATGCAAAGCCAGTTCCATAACCCCTAACTCAACAATCCTGAGGAGTTGATGCAACTGAACTCCGGTAGCCACAGAGAATTGAAACACTAATATCCTGACTAAGTTATAACTAAAAAAAAAACACTTTTTGCTGGTGTTGGCACCTCAAAGCTGTTTCCACTTGTATAAAAGAACCACTTTCACTAATTCTACTAAAAGAGAGTCAACTGTATGTACAGAACAGAGTTTGAATAGAGATTTATGGAGATAATGATCTCGCATATAAAGTTTATTTGTTCTATATTGTCTGTTCATGATATATTATTTTAATCTCATCTCAGTCTGAGGAAGATGCTATTTGAAGAGAATGAATTGTATTATTCCAGTATTTCATGTGTCATACATGTTCTCTGTTGTGAAATAAAATTATATACTTCATATTTGTCTTTCACTCGTATAATATATATATATATATATTTTTGGCCAAATATGGGCGTTCATACACTAGAGTGAGACATGCAGTTTGTATGCTGTTAAATTGACTGACTTACTTTTCCAGACAATCAGGTTTGGGTAAATACTTTTTAACAGTATGAATACTTTTCATTTCCATGAACACAACTATTTATTTCAATACAAATACTTTTGAAAAAGTATTCATTCACAAATACATTGACAAATACTTTTTAACTAAAACAATAAAAAGATACGTCATACATACAGTGTGAGCCACAATAGCATTTTAAGGGGACTGCAATGGTCGACTAAATATCAAGAATATTTTAAAAATTCTTATTCTTCAGTGTATCTGTAGAACTGTACAAATCTCTGAAGAATTCATATTAATATTTGTTATGGACAAGTGAACCAAAGTTTTTCTTCCTTGATAATTTTCTTCTCTTTTGGAGGTTGCAGATTAGTGGTACATACTAAAATCTCACAAAATGACAATAAAGGCTACATGATGTGGTTATCATATGGCTGATTTTGCCCATCATGTCTACTGCCCATTCTGGAAATGCAAATTGGTGAAAATTGTATGAAATTCACCAGTGTTGAAACACCTCCTAAAATTAATGAATAGGTAAGCTAAATTTTTGAAATTCTGCAACAGATATTTATTTCTGTAAAAAAGGTGTTTTTTCATAATTAATGATTCCACAAAAAAGTGTCATTGTGTAATTTGCTGTCATCTTTTTTCTTGTTATGCCAGTACAAAATTACTATTAACATTCTACATAATGTGTCATTTAGTGTTAATTTTTTAAATACTCTTAGAATTTCACAGAAAAAAGATAACACATTGCTATCCTGCAAGAATTTAGGCGTAGTATTAAGATCTGCAATTTCATTGCCACAAAAAGATATTTGTTACAGCCAGTGCTAAATTATATGCCATATTTGTGTGGCATAGGTGTATATGTGTTCATCCATTTCAGTAACATTATGGTGATCATTGTTAATAGCAGAGGAAAGCCAATGAAAGCTTCCATTGAAATGTTTAACCTTTAATGGATTTTTGAAGTGCCAATATTTACCAAAAAAATCAGACTTATGAACTACCAGATATATCTGGCAACCTGTCCTTACCAATCCCAACCGAACATGGAGTCCACCGGATTTTTTACCCTAACCTAAATGGTTTCAGTATGGTGTCATTTAGACATACATGTATTCAGATTTGTATTCAGATTTGGTAGGTTCAGATCTCTGACCCTGCAGATCTGTTGTCAAAAGCATAATGGTCACAACAAGCTGGTGGCCACCCCATTTTATTATTTTGTTCAAAGTCAGGGACAGAAAGACCCTGACCTATACCATTTAAATAAAGTTGGATGTAAGAGCAAAATGACTTGAAGCATTGTCAACAGAATTTTACTGGAGTGTATTCAAACCTTTGAAATTTGTCTTAATATCATTCAGAAAAGTCTGGCTGAAAATACTAAGTTTTAGAGAAACTTTTCAAAAATTATCCAACATGTTTGATATTCTCTCGACTTTTGCTAACCATTATGATTTTCCTTCCCAACATATAAAATTTAACGATTTTCGTTTCCAGCTTCAAAACTAGCAAGAGTTTGAGCCAAAGTCGAGAATGTGGAAGCAGAAGCACGCTTGTGGCTTGCTTTATATAAAAGGCAAATGTTCCATATCTTTACTGGATGATAGATGATGATAGATTCATTGTATTCAACTGACTGGACTATGTTGTTTAATGTTGAAACATCAATTGATTCAGATACAGCAGTTGCAAGTTGGTGTTTTTGGTGAAATATACTTCTCATTTGTATAAACATGGAGCATCTGAACATCACTAACAGTTGGACATTTTGTTCTTTTAGCCGTTTCCTTTTCAGTTGAAGAGGTTAATGGTTGCTACCTCTGCCAAGGAGGTATTAAGATTATGACCGTTTGTTTGCTACGCAAATATTACTGGTATAATCTTGATTAAAAAAAATAGAAAGACTTGTCTTGGTCAAACATAGATCTCATGAAATTTTGATTGATCTGAATCACTGTCTGGATCCAAAAGATATCAATTATCCGAATTTTTCCTATTTGCTTCTTATTTGATGGATAAGAAAAGTAAAAGATAAACTACACACTCATATAAATTACCATCTTCATTCACAACATATTGTGTTTTTTAGATACATAGATAGATTCTTTATTATACTCTCACTTGGTAATAGTACAATAAATAAAGTAAACAAAGTTTATGTCAATTACATATTACAGACCCAGCCAGCCAAGTTTGGCTTGTGAGAGAGTTTCAACAAATTTAGAGAAAAAGCACTGACACAGTGTTTCATTATGATTTATTGTAAAGCTGTTAAGCAGTGTACTGAATATTTAAATATACATGTATGTAGATAACATGACATACACACTGTAAAGCTATGCTGCATGGTACTGTTATTGCCATAATTCATCATACATTGTAGTTTGATATATAAGCAATTACCTATAACAATTTTCAGTTTTATGTTCGATAATTGCAGCATAAAAGGAACTAATTGGCCTTTGATTCCTACTCAGAATGTATTTGTTTTAAAGTTGAGTTTGATAACTGTTCACTAGTACACATAATGATAATAATAATAATAATAAAGAAATCTAAACGGTTTTTCATTCCAAATCAGAATTATTAATAAATCTACAAAAAAAGATTCCATTAAAAGGCCCAAATGAAACTTATATATTGTAATATAATCAAGTTAGTTTCCAAAAACGTTTTCACAGTGTTTTTTTCCAAATACAAATATTTCTCTTAGTTTCTGGAACATTCAAAGTTTTGATCAGGATGATTTTTTTTCCAAAAAGCAAAACCTTTTCTAGACGGCTAATTTTTCAGGAGGCACATTTTCTAGGAGGCTTTTCTTCCTGGATTTTAACGGTGTTCCCCCTTTCACGAGATATTTTTTGTATGATTCTGTTCTCTGCCACATCAGAATAATAAACCAGTGCAAGATTACAGGTATTGAGCCCACATTATTGTCAAACTGAAATATGTGCCAGCTCTCCTGTTCAGACATCTGTATCCTTTAGATAACTTGGAATTAATATGTAAACCTAATACCTTTAACACTGTCCGTTTAAACAATAAAAGGGTCATTAATATGTCTAAATATGCCATTGGTTAAAAACTCTTGGAACTTCAGAGACCTCTAAACAGGCATGCATTTACGTCACTAAGTATTCCATGGGTCCCAAGTACAAAACACTGAAGAAAAATTGTTGTCTGTTTTTATTCTTGAATAAAACAAGAGCCCATCTTAAGTTCCCCAAAAGAATTACTTGGTATAGTACATATGTTAACACTGGTTTTGCACTGCTTATTTGCCATTCATAATAAGTTTAATTAACACAAAGAAACTCGTAACATATAAACTATGGTTACCTTCAACTACAAACCTGAAAATGTAACTATGGTCTTCATCACTAGAAACTCTTTCTGCTAAAAATGAAAAAAAGAAAATAAATGAATTGCAATGTTTTATGAAAGAGTTTGAAAAGTGTAACATATATATATATATTTTTTTTTTTAATTCTGATATAAAAAGAATTACTTACTATTTTATGCAGAAAGGTGGAAGAAAATTTCACTAGTTCATTTAAAAAAATCCCTAGAATTAATAGAAAAGAAGAAACGATAGGAGAAAATTTCACAGATTCAAGTTTCACTAGGAATTAATCTTTACTATCCAAGCTCATTAGATAAAATAGCTAAATTAATGCCTAGAGAAAAAAATAACTGATAAAGTATCTTGGGAGAAATTGTGGGCACCATTGAAACTAAATTCCTGAAAAAAGACCATCAGGAAAAATGCCCATCAAGTGAACCCCACCAGGAAAAAAGTCCATCAGGAAAATTGCCCATCAGCTAAAGTGACGGGAAGGAAAATTGCCCATCATTTTCTTTTTTCCAAAAGTTTCTTTACAACATATATTTTAACTTTTATTTATAGAAATCAGATGTAAGGTAATAAACCAAATTTACAATTGATTAAGACACTCTTCTATTTCTGTTTAGAGCATAAGCTTTTTTAATTATTTATATCAAAACAAGGGTGTTAAAGTTTCATAAGTTATTTAAATTATATCGAAAGAAGGGTGCATATGTTTCCTAAGTTTTTCACTTATACATCAGAGGAAAGGTGTATGTGGTGTGAGTGGCTACTCAGGTGAGATCAAGAAAAGGTTGGTGTTTGATGTATAATCTGTGTATGAATTGTTTGAAAGCTGAAAACAAATCAACTGATGGGTAGTGTGTGGGGGTAGTTACAAATTGCACCTTGGTACTTCTTTCATTATTTTTCCTGGATTAAATGATGGGTTTAGAGTGAGATTGTATTTGCAAATTACAATTATTTCTGTGACTTCTTTCATTTATTTATATCAATGAAGGCTGCATCTGAATGAAAGCTAAAAATTATATTATCATGTCAGTTGATGTTAGCTTGTGATGTATTCAGTCCTTTTTCGCAATGAAATAGTGATAAAAGTTGTATTATGATGTCAGTTTGTGTTAGTTCTAATCATGTGTTAGTTAAAATCTATGTAGTCTTTTCCAATGAAATAGTAATAACAAGTTGTACAATCATGTTAAATTGTTCTTAATCTAATAAAGTTTGTTGAAAATGTTGTATTATGTTGTAAGTATTTTAAATAAAACACTAAATTTTAAAAAATGGTTGACAGTTTTCCTTCCCACCACTTTAATTGATGGGTAATTTTTTACGATGGGCTTTCTTGCTGATGGGATTCACTTGATGGGCATTTTCCTGATGGGCTGTTTTCCGTACACCATTAAAACTTTAGAGACGGGAACAGGATCTTGTGAAAGGCAGGGAGTGGGGTTGTTGGTGTCAGGGGGTACTTTGTACCTGGGGCCCATTTCACAATAGGTCTCACACTTAGCCAAGCCTCATACTCACCCACCGGCTCAAATTTGAGCTCTTTGTCTCAGCTGAGTTTTAGCCTCAAAGCTATTGCAGAAACGAGAGCTGAACCTGTTCCTAACCAGACACAGTATTTGGGTCTGTGGCTCAGCAAATTTCAGTTCGAGTCCCTTTGTGCAATCTGCTGACTGCTAGGTTCAACTAAATATTTCCACAAACCTTAGCCCAAGTCTGTTATTGGACTGGAAGCCCAGGCTCAAATCCTTGTCTTATCCCCTGTTAGATTGCTTCAGACTGACTGTGACAGTGTACTCAATTGTTGTCGCGTTAGACAGGTATCACTCTGGTGCTGGAGACTGCACAAGTACACAAGTATTACACTGGTGCTAGAAATTTCACGCATGACAAAATGATACAAGTTCCATCTTCTAAAAGGTTTCTGGGCGGGGACTGTGTAGTAGGCTCTGTAGATGGTGCCTCGGAACTTTTGTTTTACCTTTTGTGTGAAACTGAGAGCTCAAAACGGCCCCGTAAATTAACGTCTTTTATGCTGCCAGTATCTTTGTCACTAGAGAGCTGCCGACCTTTTCATGTCTCAGTTTCATAATGCATTTTATTTTGCGTGATACGTTATCAATTATATTGTATTTATTAGTCTTGCTGGTTATGATTTCATGTCCGCCAAGACATAACAACTTGTTGGTTAATCGTTCAGATCATGTAACACTATCACAGCTGTAGATGGTTACTCGAGGCTGTAACTTCACGCATGTCTCTACTTTACTGCATGTTTTGACAGTGATATGTGGGGCTTCCTAAGCCATCTTGTCTGAAATAGGTTAAGAAAGCTGAAGTAGAACAGAATAAATGATGGAGTATGTATCTGGCACAAATTGCTGTAAAATAACTTGCTTGTTCAAACAATTTATTTGATAATTCTCCGAGTCTTTTTTCAATCTGTGAAATGATGGAGGCTATGTAGCGTAGATCTTCAATTGTAGCGTAGAACATTCAATTACACAATGGCACATTGACTGGCACAGCACCAAACGGTAGCGTAAAGTTACGCTGTGGCACAGAAAATGATATGGCACTGGCCAAAGACAATCAAAATTTACGCAAGAAATACGCTTGGTTGTAACGATGATCCATTGGCGACTTTTACGTGATAATGGCTGTGCATTCTTCTTCATACCACAGTCACACTAAGTCGGCATTCCTTACATTGATAGGAGTCCAAACCCCTGAAAATTGCACAGGGGAAATTTTAAATATTTCAAGACACCCGTGGGTATTGAGAGATTAAGATGGCACAGTTTATCAAGTTCACAGTCAGAAGTGCATCAGTAAATACACGAATTGGGCGTTTAAAAAATAAACGTAAACAATACCATTGTAGCGTGGCTGGGGTGTTTCACTGCCTGTTGCTATATTGTAAGATTTGTTAATTTTTGGCGGTAAACTCAAGTTTCTATTACCACACTACAGCTAAAATTTATTTATTTGGGGTTTTACGTCGCTTTCAACACTCTACAGGTTATATCACGACGGGTAGTTGGAAGGGCACATACCAGTACATACAGTTCATCAGGGTTAAACTGCCGACCAATGGTAAGCAACTACCAGCTTTCCCACTTTAGGCCATGCCGAGAACCAAACCCCGGCCTCAGAGGTGGGAAGCGAGAGTGTTACCACTCTGCCACTGTGACCTCACACTCAAGTTAAAAGATCTTGCAGTTAAACTAAATGAGTCATAAAATGTGATAGGTATAGGTCTAAACCCAACTAAATAGAGAGCAGGGCTTTTTAAAATAGTGACTACTGTACAGGAGGCTTTAAGATAGAAATTGATAGCACTGGAAAACCAACCAACCATCAAAGGGGTTCATCATAATCGGCAGCCAAAAGGACTGCAAACCTTGTGAAGACATGGAAACGAAAATAAGCTGGATTCTATTTCAGAGAATAGAGAGGTCTAATCAAAGTAAACTAAACGCTGGCGATCGAGGCAGAAATCAACAAACAGTCAGTATTGTAAGCCGTGCTGATAGGACGAGAACAATAAATGAAAATAAACGAGAGTTGGGCAAACTACGTTTATTAATTTCTATCACATTAGCAAGTATATGTGTACGAGATCTCAAGCGAGACATAGACTGCAGAGTGAGATGTACATAACCCATATACATAAAAGCCCCATAACACAAACATGGTTCACATCAGAAAATACGCATGAAAACACTAGTATATATGACTAAAAACATTATTAAAACACATTGTACAATGAGGGAGGGACGGGGATTTTATTTTTCCCAATGTTCATTCATCAAACTCTAGATATACAATGACACTGAATGAGGTCCCTGCATTAGGTAAAACAATAAAAGCTTCTGACTGGTTGAAGCAGAAACAGCAAAGATGATTGGCCCAAAGGCAGACGGACGAGTTTATTACACGGACTAGTACAAACCGACTGACACGCAATCACCAAGGGGTGATTGCACTAACAGTCAGTATTGTAAGCCGTGCTGATAGGACGAGAACAATAAATGAAAATAAATGAGAGTTGGGCAAACTACGTTTATTAATTTCTATCACATTAGCAAGTATATGTGTACGAGATCTCAAATGAGACATAGACTGCAGAGTGAGATGTACATAACCCATATACATAAAAGCCCAAGCCCAACCAGCATTTATGGTAGTGCATTTGCTAACGTTTGAAAAGCAAGAGGGACCTGTAATGATTGTGATGTATTGTCAGAGATGTATGACCAGACCGCATCACTATTCCACACTCCATGCATTTTAATAGCCGTAAGCGAGATGTTGGAGTCGTAAGCCAAGGTAGCACCCGAACGTCTAAATGTATGAAAGCCAAATCCCGTAATGGGAAGGCCGAGACTACGAACGAGAGTAGCTAAACGTCTCCTAAGGTGAGATTGTGACAACAGCGAATAATCATCCAGTATCAACAACGGATCAGATGGTTTCAACGCACGTTTGGTTAGAAGATCTTGCAAGGTCTGTGTTGGACACAACATGGGGTCCCGGACCCGTGGGAGCTTAACTGTGTGTGTTCTCTCAGGTGCTTGCAAGTTCTTAGCCCATTTTAAAGCAATGTGAGTGCCTGGGTACAAGAAAGTCACATCCCATCTCAGCAAATGCCTTGCTGGATCAAAGGCTCTAGCAAATGGAGGGGCAATATTTGAAATGCGGAGGAGGCCGTAGAAGGCCAATAAGAAGGCAGCTCGATATGTCAAAGAAGACTCATAGATTTCGCAGAGACGTGATATCTCACGAATTTGTTGTAGGGTAAAGAGGCCTCTAGGGGTAGGTTGATTGTGGACCGTATAATTAATTCCTTTAAGCATTCTCTTAACCAAAGGGGATTCAAAGGCCAGGAGAGACCAACTGTATTTCCCAAACATGGATTTTAGGGCTGACATATAGTTCATGACCACTCTGTATGTAAGGGCATTAGATGCCAAGAATTCTAAGAACAGTAACAGGGTAGACACAGAATCCATGTGTGTGATTTTTCTTGACAAGGTAAAAGCTAAAAATAATTTAAAGTGTCTGTCATATTGATTAGCAGTATGTTTCCTAACTCCCTGTTCTCTTCTAGCAAGTGCCTCCCTCAACAAGGGGTATGACTGCACAGGTATTCCTACAAAGACATGGATAACATACTGTCTGTTATTGTCTCCCAAGTAACTGGACCCACCTTTTCACACTTATTGCGGGATAATGCATCCGCTATCACATTGTCTGTGCCCCTAATATGATACACACGTAAATCCACATTATATTTACAGACCAGTAACCACAATTCATACAGACATAAATTGAGAAAACTATCACGTGTCTTACCAGAATTGCAAACCGACACCGCACTCTCATTATCACACCTTATACAAATTATGTTATTACTCCAATCGCGTGCCCACAGTCTCAAAGCCACGACAATGCTGTACATCTCAAGCTGGGTAATAGAGGTCTCGGATGAGATGTTAGACAGGATTTCAGCTGTGTATGCCCGAGAGCCCCAAATTCCCCCAATTCTCGTGAGAGTTGCGTCTACAAAAACTGTTTGTGATGCCCTGGCACGCCTAAAGACCACTACTCCGTTAAAGGACCGTAGAAACTTGAGAAACCACAGCAGATCATAATGGAATTCTCGCGTTAAGGTAATACGGTTCCTATCATGGTGATCTCGCAGTAGCTGCAATATGCGATTTAAAAAGATATGAGATCCTCGAACGCACCTGGAGACGTACAATAGTTTCCCCAATAGTGACTGCAGCTGACGCTTGGACATTTGATCTCTCAATAACATCTCGTGACATAGTGACGAGATTTCCTCCAACTTCTCGTTTGGTATACTAAATATTCTGGTGTTGACATTAACTACAATACCTAATATGGATAATTCCGTAGAAGGGGGGAACAATTTTGAAATATTAATAGGAAGGCCAATATTTTTAACGACGCTAATCAAGGTCTCATATGCTGCTTGTGCTGTATCCTTATGACAAACTGCATAAATGTCGTCTATATAGTTCAGTACTTTGAAACCCTGCTTGGCCAAGATAAAACGGATGAGATTAGATATTCTTTCAAAAATAGCCGTTCCATGGACAGCTCCAAAGGCCAGGTTCTTGTCAATGTAATATTTGTTCTGCCACATAACGCCTAGATGTATGGCGTCTGCTGGGTCAACTCTCACGTTCCTAAAAGCGCGAGAAATGTCAAGTTTAAATAACCTGGCATCCGGGCAATATTTTTCAAGATCTGATATTAAGTGGTCAAGTGACGGTAGTTTTAAAGTGAAGGGTTTACCATCAAAGCACTCTCTATTTGTGGCTTTATTGAGAGAGTAATCACCATAAGAGAGGTCCAAAATGATGCGACGACCCGTACCCTTAGGTCGTGTCATCAAAGGAGACCAGGTGAAAGCTGGATGCGGTATTTGTTCAAAAGGACCAAGTAACGCATCGTGATCTAATTCTTCTTGTATGAACTGCGTGACTTCATCCCTATATGCCTTAGCTGAAGAATGGTTGTCAGTTGCATTGGATCTAATAGAACAGTCAGGGTTTATACTAAGTGGAAAGCCAAACTTAAGGTAGTCTAAAATAATTTTATCATGATAGTCTTGTATTTGCTGTTCTATGTAATCCCAATTAAAACCTGAAGGCAGAGGAATCCTAACAGATTTATAATTGGGAAGACCTGAGGCAAGAATGAGATCAACGACCCTAAGATATTCAGTGGGATCATTCATGTTAACAGGTGAGTCACAAGGTAAGTTAGACAAGTCGGTGTTTTCAGTAACAAAACCCAAGTTCTCATCAAACAAAGCTTTAATGTTATTCTCATTACATTCGGGAGACCAGCTCTCCTGGTGGCCCGCCATAGGCACAACTTGTGATTTGTCAGACATAATGGGTACACCACAAAGTACGTGACTGAGATTACATGATAATAATGGTGCACCAATAAACTGTGAGACTTTTCTATCGTAAAGATTATTGTACGGCCCATGGCCATGAATTTTTAAAACACAAGAGTAGACGTTACAAATAAAAGCAGAACACTTTTCATAAGTAATAATATTGGGGTGGACCCCAGCAAAACACCCATCACCAAATTTACAGTCATTGTCATTAGAATGCAGAGTACGGCCGGTGCGTCCCTATTCACTGGTAAACACTCGGTTCTTGTTGAGGCAATCAGATTCTCTGTGTGCGTTATTTCGCTTCAGGTTCTTAAAACAATGCATGCATACATGCTTGAACAAAGTCGTCCCTGTGGTATCAAGATGATCCTGGTTGTGAGGGCACGAATTCTCATTGTACCACTTGCAAACGATCTTTTTCGTCCCCCCGGCAATCTGAGGTGAATTTGGTGGTCTAGGGGACATGGTAACACTCCCACTAAAGACAGCCGACTGAGAGTATGTCAATCTATTGTCTGCTAAGACGCGACGGTCTGCCCATGTGATAGCCTCTTCCTCTATTTTGTGCATGGATACCGCGCCCCTTGCGATTGGCCATGAAAGATTTTCTGCTAATTTCGCAACTTCCCCTAACTCCGTTAGCATGTGTTTCATTGTATCTACATGCTGTATATCAAGAACGTTATTGATATATCCCACTACAAATTGGCCCAGTGAGAGGTCATCGTATGGAGTACGTTTTCTCTGTGTCCCAGTGAAACAAGACTCGTTCGGCCATCTTAGATGGGGGGCATTATGTGGTGTTTCTGCAATGTTGTAACGTACGCATCTGTGACTCGTACCCTGTTGAAGTTCAGATCTCATCCTGCTCTCAAGGACTGCAACTCTCTCCTCCACTAGCTTCTGTATCATGGGGTTGGCTCTCAACGCATCAATAGACTGCGGGTTACTGACACTGTCTGTAGGTTTTTCAAAGAAAGCTGGCTCCGGCTGCACAGGAACTCCTGTGGGTTCAACCATAGCTTGGACCTGAACGGGATTCCCGTACTGGTCAGTATGTAGTAAAACGTTCTGATTAAAATCACGTTGTGGCTGTTTGTCTTGTAATTGAAACTCTGTTTTATTTTGTAGGTCACCCGTTGTCTCCCAGTGTTGAGAAGCTGTTACAGCAGGAATGGGTCGCATGATGGTGGATGTGACTCTCGCCGGAGTGGCTAAGCTTGCAAACGAATAAGGTGTAGTTGGAATGAGTTCTCGCGAGAGTGGAGCTACTCCCAAATCTGCGTCATTCTTGAGTTTCTTCACTCTGGCAGGTGTGGCTGTGTGTTTTAATGCTACAGCCATGTCCGGGAACACTTTTGAATAGGCTACACCTGTGTCAGATTGTATGATGGAGTGTGTAGTGAGAATGTTCTGCCTCTCGTCTGAAGATTCACGTTTCTTCGACTTCTCACGTGAGCGAGATTTGCGACTACTGGTGGATTCTTGTATAATGTCATGAGATTTCTCTGTCAAACCCGTAATACGTTCCTCCATCGCGGCTAACTTTTCCGTGAAAGATGACATAGACGTGAGCATGAGCTCCATCATTTTGTCCTGTGATGACCCAGATGTAGAAGGCTTGCTCTTTGGTGTCTTCTTAACAGATTGTTCCTTAGTATTGTCTTTCTTTTCTTCCTTCTCCATCTTAAACCGTTCACATTTATTACCAATAGGTTTTTCGTGTTCAGTCCCGCACTTTTTGCATGCCAGCATATCCACGTGAGATTTCGTCACTAACGTGACCACACAAACAACGGATAAAAGAAAGTTCAATGACAACATGTACGCAAAGCCATAACTAAAACAATAAAAGAAATTAAAGATTTTATTTTTCCCAATGTTCATTCATCAAACTCTAGATATACAAAAAAATACAAGACACTGAATGAGGTCCCTGCATTAGGTAAAACAATAAAAGCTTCTGCTTGGTTGAAGCAGAAACAGCAAAGATGATTGGCCCAAAGGCAGACGGACGAGTTTATTACACGGACTAGTACAAACCGACTGACACGCAATCACCAAGGGGTGATTGCACTAACAGTTGTACCCATTTTGTAAATATCCCTGTCCCACAAATGGTGGGCAATAAAACGTCTCTCATAAGACACATACGAAAACATAACACTCATGTAGATTAACAATACATTGGTTTGATGCGATTGTAACGTAGGTGAAATAGAACACTATATCAGTTGGGGGGAGAAAATTTTAAAAAATGCAAACAACTGTCCTGGTCAAAGTGCACTTAAAAGTTAAATAGGTAGAAATGGTTTATTATTGAACTTCTCTTGCAAATATGCAAATTAGGTGGGGTAATCCTGTCTGAAACTATCAAATTTCGGACCAAAATTGGCTATAGAAACACCCCATCTTTCCAATTAACTGTTGTGAGCTTGGCATGTGGCTAGCATAGATAACTTACAAATTCCCCTGCCCTCCCTCCCCCCATTTTAATAACATTATACTGATACTGGAGTATATTTTCTCTAATTAATTGTTGGTTTAAACGAAAGCTTAATCTGTTTATGGTAACATCCCACTTATAGGAATTAAATCCATAACATTTATAATCATATTTATAATTTTTATAGTTGCAGTATGCTTGATGCAAAAGTATGACAAATATGATTATCATTATTTATGCTTACAAGCAAGCTTTATGTGTATGTGTTAACTAACTGGTTAGGAACGAGATAACTGGTAAAATTTCATTAAAATTTGAAGTTGGAGAATTTTACTGATATCTAGTGCCATAGTTGTCAAACCTTGGTGTAACTAACTTGTTTGGTAGTAGCTAGTTAGTAGTGAGTGACAGTACTTCAGAAATGTAATTGGTTTACAGACAGATTGTCTCTTAGCTATTTTGATTGTAAGTATACTTATATCACATATATACTTATGCGTTAGCTCAGACAAATTGTGCCAATTGGTTGGCTTATGACTTGGTTATATTACTGGGCGGGGGTGCGGTGCAGAGTGGTAACACTCTCGCCTCCCACCTCTGAGGCTGGGGTTTAGTTCCCAGCACGGCCTCAAGTGGAAAAGCTGGTAGTTGATTGCCGTTGGTCAACAGTTTACAGTACAGGACCCTAGCGAACTCTATGTACTGGTTTCCTCTGCCCTTCCAACTACCCGTCGTGATATGACCTGTACAGTGTTGAAAGCGATGTAAAACCCCAAATAAATAAATATATTACTGGGGCCGTATTCACAAATAGGATCAAGCTCAACTTGAGCTGATTTTTGGCTCAAGTTAAGCTAAGAAATGGATCATGATCAAGTTGGCATTCACGAAGAAATTGTGCAGATTTTTGGCTCAACTTTTGGCTTAACTTTGATCCACCTATGTTGATGGATCAAAATTGGGATCAAAGTTTTTAGCGTTATAATTAACTAAAATACCAAACATATGAAAAATACATCTTTGCTGAACAATGTTTAATCCTTTATATTGCTAATTAATAAGTCTGTAATAACCTATTTAAATTACACTTCTTCCGTAATTTGTGTTTATATTAGATGATGTTTCCCATTATTATTCTTCATTCCTATATTTCAGGTATATATTTTTATGACTATTATTAGTTGAAACAAAGTATAAGTGTGTTTTTCAGAAATGTGTAAAAAGGGCTTCCATATTTGATCATAATCACAGAATGGAACAACTTCCCATTAATGGACGACATTGGACCCTTTTAACCAAAAATAATATCTCAGGTGTAATTTAATATGAGAGTTATTGTACTTAATCTGTTACTCAAGCGTGGGGAGCACATTTAATGGCCATTATATATATACCTGCGTTTCATGCTATTGGTGACATGATCCACTAATACAAGATAAAGTATCTGAAAAATGACTAACACCCAGCTCTATATATTTACTGATAATTGCAAATCTTTAACTGTGCCGTGTTACATTTCCTGTGTGTTTCACATGATGCTAAATTAGAAGTAATGCCCGATCACAGCTTGTGTGCTGGCGTCACTAGCAACAAATGGACAGGCTCGTCTACTGTTGGTTTTTGTTTGGACAACCTTTTATTTGTGAAGGATGCATTTGGTGCAATTCTGTGGATTGCATTATGGGCAAGATGCATTCGTCGGGATTTGTTTGTTTTAAACCATATTTGTGTCACTAGCATCTATGCTGAGGGCACATAGGGATCATTTTGTTTTGTGGCATCGTGTCAGCGGCGGCGTTGTCAGTTGTCCCTATTTTGTGTGCCCTATTTTAAGGTAACCATAAACTCCTAATTGTAAAAGAATTATACTGAGCTTAAGTTTTTTCCATGTTTCTGCACAGTATACACAGGTAAATGAAACTGACCTTAGAGAAACTGTCATACGTTAAGGTGACCTTAAAGTCTCAATAATGGTATAATTATAGTTACTTTCGCAATTTTTGCATAATATCTTAAATTATGTGCAATAGATTTTAGGCATATTTAAGATCTGGATATAACTGACGTTGAACAGAGCCTTACATGGTTAAGATTATCTTAAATTCTCTACAGTTGCATTGACTTACTTTCAGTTTAAGGTTAGGACAAATTTTAAGATATTTAGACTAGATCAAAGTGGTAGTTGAGAGTTTTCTTCACACGTTTACACATATCTAGGTCAAAAGAAGATCTATAGTGTAATATTACCATGAAGACCTGATATATAAAGGAGCGAGTTTAACATTGCAACATTTTTAATTATTATGTCCACCCTGGTGGGCATAGACATATTATTTGGACTTTCTTCTGAACCATCCCTCATTGCTGCTCGTTTAGAGAACAGTATTTACATATCTTGGCCATACTTTGTTATTTAGTGGATGTTTTATATTTATCCCAAGTTTTAGAATATATTTATCACAAGAAGAACTTAATGTGATTATGTTTTAGGCCACATTTGCCAACAACCGTTCCTGTGACTTCGCTTCCCCTTATTTTATTATTAACTTTTAATTTTCTGGGTTCTTTATACATAAAATCCATGTAGAGATTTTAACAAATATTTTAAGGATATATTTGATACAAGGGGGACTAAAAGAGTAGTGTTTTGGCAACTTTTGGTAGCAACTATTGCATGACTAGCCTACGACTTATATTTTGTGCGTTATTTCCATTCCAAACCCTTGCAGGGATTGAAGCTGATTCACTTTTCAGCAATATCTGGCAACAACCTTTTTTCTGATTCTTGGACTTACAAATGTTTTTGTGGGTTCTTTGCATTGCAAACCCCTATATCGATTCACGCAGATTAGTTTTTTGCCAATACTTGCCAAAATGGGATGTCATAGCAATACTTGGACTTATAAATGTTTTTGTAGTTTCTTTTCATATCAAACTCCTGCATCGATTTGAGCTAATTAGCTTTTCAAAAATACCTGGCAAATAAGTGTTGCCATGACAACACATTCTTCCATTTCTATGTTGTGGGTACAAAAGTCCTTAAGAAGACCTGTAGGGTAATGTGACCTTACACTCCACGAGATTAGAAATTGATCTCTCTTGTTTTCTGTCCCACAAAATTACAGATAATTTTGAGTCCGTTGAGGGAGGAGGCAGACAGGACAAATAGGACCTGTTTTGCACAACGCATTAACTTATGTGGGCATTTGACAAGCATTTTAAGAGTAGGTTACCAAATGATACATTTCCTGGTGAGTGTTGGCATGTAGTAAAAACTTGGTATGTGAGAGCCTCATATAATTATGTATATCTGTGTATTTGTCGGTCTGTCTGTCTGCCCATGTGAATAAGCCAAAACCTATACATTAGATCTGAGATATATTTTTCAATTGGGTGGGCCTCACCATGGCTCAGTCCTTCTCACAGATGGTTTAGATCTGCAAAAATACTGCCAGTCAGCCACCTATTTATGTCCATCCAGCATAATGCTTGTGCTTTCGAATTTCATCTGTGTCATTCTATAACCTAAGCTGGTGACACAGTACAATTCTACTAAACTCTTGTGAATGTTTGAAATAGCTGTTAGGGCCTCTGGGGAACTATATTAAAATATACATGCTGAAGAGGTGAAAGGGGGGTATACAGTAAAACGTATTCGTAAGTGTGCATAATTCAGATACAAGGCATCTTTTTCGAGCCATGAGGATGTCACAAAGCAGAAATGAAATACATAAAGAACCGAGAGCATAGACAGGTGTGACCAAAGCACAAGTCAGGCCATATTTCATATTAGTAACTGAGCAACTTCTTAGAATTTGCCTGCAAGTTTATCTCTTTTGATATTTTATTCAAAAGAGTCACAAAAACTCCAGGGGCTGTATACACTAAAGGTTTTAGCCAAATCCCAGGCTTAAGTTGGCTATATTATAATAGAAATTTTAAGCACAAGACTTGGCTGGGACTTTTATTAATACTGCCCACAGAATTGCGTGTTAAGGGTTTGCTAGTCTGTCATCTTGAATGGGGAAAAATGTGCAGAAAAAATGATGGATAAATGTGTCCATATTGTTTTAATATTAAGTTTACCTTTCAGTTGCCAAACATTGCATCACTTTCCTGATAATTTATAACGTTATAATCTACCATGCAATGTTTATGACATTAAATGCCTATGAATAATGACGGAGAAATGTTAAGTTTTGTTCCCTAGTGCCTATTCTGTTCATTTTTATTTGTGGATAATAAGTGTAAAACAGTGTCTGATGGAGCAGAAACACTCATCTGGAGATCCAAAACCAGATAATGGGAGAAAATCCCGAAAACCCAGGCCCAAGGCAGGGGTAGACCCTGAGTTGTGGAACATATATTGTCAACAAACTTTCCAAAAACAATTCTGGAGTTTCAATCTGGATAAGGATCATCTATGAGAAGTACTGTTGTTGTGTCCAAGTATGGCCTCAATCCAATGTAAAGTTTTTGAGCTATATGCATGGTCAAATGAACAGACAACTGGGCACTTTTGTGTTATAACCCTTGTGACATATAATATTTACCTCCGCAAATGAAAATATGTATTTGGTGGCGTTTAATTGTTTGTCTGTGTATTTGCAACTGATTTTGATAATTTTTTTTTCAGGAAATATGGACAATGTCACAAGGAACAGATGACTCAATTCTGGTGTTAACCCAGATGACCATATCTGGATCCAGGAATTTTTTAAAAGATTTTTTTTATCGTTGCACTCATAATGTTGGAGGTGTCAGGCCTTGAAACAGGTATGCACTCTCTGAGTGATTTTGTTTTAAATTTTATCACTCAAAAAGACAAACCTCACAATTCTGCAATCTACAAACTCGGATAATATGTAGATTTGTCTCATGATAAAATTTTAAAATATACATCACTGCAGTAATTTAACTATAATAAAAGTTCTTCAATCTCTCCATTTCAACTGCATAGTTTTACATTATATGGTGTTAGAGCTCTGTGTTTTGACCCATTTCCATTGTAACATCGCAAGACAACAAACTGCGGAAAATATTTTTTAAAAACCAAAGAAGCAGCAAAAATCCCCTGCCTTCTAGGAATTGTTATATTACACGAGACAGTTCTCTCATTTACAGAATCTCATTGTCACATACATCATATATATTGTGAAAGTCACATTCTGACCTTCAGACAGTAACCTGAGACAGCACGCAAAGCAATAATTACACACTTTATTACCTCATAAGGGTTTTCCTTATTTTTTTGTCATTTTCCTTTCATCAACACTGAAAATATGTTTCTCTGCTCTACTAATTATGATTTACACACGTTAAAGCTAGCTTTAGGAAATGTTGTACTAAAAAAGACTATTACCTGAATTTTGAGGAGAATTTCAAGTGAAATTTCAGTCACAAGCTACATATAAATGGGCTCGTCTACATTTGATTGTGGTTTGGACCACCTAGTATTTGGGTAAGATCGTATACATTCAAAATCCCCGTATTGATAATCCCTGACTGAAAATCCCCAGATATTTACAAACCCACAGAAAATTTCCAGATTAAAACTAAAAACTATAACAAGAATAATAATAATATTAATAATAATAATAAATAATAATGTACAATACACTTTATTCCTCAGTGTACGTTGGAGTTACATAATAACATTACATACTGTAATGATCGACGATCATTTGGGCGATAATCCGTCATTGTTTATCTTTTTCGCGAGATCTCGTCTGCGAGATCTCGTCCGCGAGATCTCATGCACGTGCACACTAGGGTATATAAGGGGATGTCCAGCACCATTTATTGCTTCTAAGCCGAAGAGAGATCATCCAGCACACATCTTTATACTTCCATCTCTATACATCTCTATACAGCCAGCTTTAGCCATGAATAAGGACAGGAGGTAGGAGTCTTCATACAGCTGCCATAATGCTTTCAAGCATACAGCCAGTGTAATGTTGAGCCACACTTACTGTCACAATTCTAAAGGTTACTAAATTAACAGTTTACCTATCACATTTTAGGAATAGTAATTATGGTCAATATTTAGAAATAGTAACCTTAGAAAATAGTTCTCTGTTCTTCCTCTATTTAGGTTGTGTTCGAAATACCCTTTTTCTCTCTTCAGTAGGAGCCAACTTTGTATATTATCATGTAAATATTTAGTGGTGGTTTGTTTTGTATAACCTTGTTGCTTGGGCTTGTACATGTTGCATATCCCTTAGCTTTCCAGTTGGCTTATGTTGCTTAGTTGATTGTTGAATTGTTGAAGTTCACTTCAGTTGCATCTTTAGTATTTTCGTATAAATGTGTTAACAATCATCAACCACTGCATTTGGCCTTATAACACTACCAGACTCTCGGCACGCTACATTTGGTGGCAGTGGTGGGATTATCCACATCATCTTGATTGATCAACCAGCTTTAAAAAGTTATCAGCCAACTTTAGAATGAGAGAGAGTTGATCATCCATCAGACTATATCTGCCATCTTTGATAATCCTAACCAGTTGCCTTAGTAATTTAAAGTGAAAAAGTGAAAAGCATTAGATTTGATTGATGTTTGTTGTTGTCTGACATATTTGGTTGTTCTTTTGCAGAAGCAACTTAGTATAAGTGTAATACATCAACTTTGTTTCTAGTTTTAGGATCAAGTATAAGTTGTTATCATGAATTCCGTGAATCATCCCTCTGATTTTGTTGTTAACATGCAAACTTTGGATAGGATTGAGGATAGTGTTAGTGTTGCTAGTGATACTGGGCCTGTTTTGAAATCAGCAGTACCAAATGTTACAAGTGCTCCAGTAGGAACTAAGTTTGGGAAGGCTAGGAGACAGGTTGGGTTTAGAAACTCTGTTGATGATGATGAAACTTTTAGGAAAGTTGCTTGGAAAGGTCATAGTACACCATTTAGAAGTACATATAGGGAAGAATTCACTCCTATTTCCATTGGGGGTTCTCAGGGATGTTATGCCCCACCTTCACCATTGCAGTGGGACTATCATGATCTTGGTTTCCCTAGTCACAACATCCAAACACCTGTAAGGAATCATTCCATTCCACAACAGATAGGAGTACAACAGACACATGAACCGACCAACTTTATACAGGTGAATCCATCAGCCAATTTCCCTCAACCACATTCTCTCCAGCATTACCAAATCCCGAATGCTTTCCATGAACAACAAGTACCTTTCATTCAACAAAGTCAGTATTTACAACCTTCTAACTTTGCTGAACAAGGGAAACAAGTGAATCATCCTTCCATGTCAGTTTTGAACAATCAAACTGAACAAGGGAATTGGGAGAATCATCCTTCCAGGCCAGTTTTGAATCATCAACTAACAGGTTACCATACAGGAGGTCAGTATGGGCCTAGGAGCAGGTATCAGACAGACAGTTTTTTCAGGAATTCTCGTGGCATGAATAGGAAGCCACCTGATTTTGATGGTGAAAGTAGTTTTCATGATTTTTTGGTTCAATTTGAACTCATTGCAGAGATGAATAGTTGGGATAACTTTTCAATGGCTAATGAGTTGGCAGCTTGTTTGCGAGGTGCAGCTGTTTCAGTTCTGAGTGATCTTCAGCCTGCAGAAAGACGGAACTATGATGCTTTGGTATTAGCACTGAAAACTAGGTTTGAGCCAGACAATTCTCAGGATTTAAACCAGTGTTAGCTGAAGTTGAGGGTCGGACTTTAGCTGGAAATTCCAAAAGACCTAGCACTGTTGTTTGGAAAGGAGGTTTGTATATCAAAGCAGGCATTGATGGAATCCAATTGAATTGTCTAGTGGATACAGGTGCTAACAGAAGCATAATTCATCCATCCAAGTACTTGGGAATTTCAGATTATTGTCGTCCAACGTTAAAGCCAACAGATCAGAGAATTAGAGTTGCAAATGGAAACAAGATTGAGCCTCTAGGTGAAACGATTATACCCCTAAAGTTTGGTGCATATACCATTCATCATCAGTTGCTTGTGGCAGAAATAGAAGAGCCTTTAGTTTTAGGGAACGATTTTCTGTTTGAAAATAATGGCATCATTGATATTGGTAACAGGGTTTTGAGCTTGTCTGGTAAGACCATTCCTTGCTATCTAGAAGATGAACTACCATCCATCTTTAGAATTAGGTTAGCATCAGATTTAGTAGTACCACCCAGCTGTGAGATGATTCTGCCGGCATACATTCAGAGTAGTGAGATGACTGTTCTACCCAAGAATCTTATTCTGGAAGGTTCTGAAAAATTAATGGAAAACAAAGGAGTGATAGTAGCAAGAGTTCTAGTTGATAGTCAGACTCATACTATACCTGTGCGTGTTCTCAACCCACATGAGAAAGAAGTTCAGCTTTACAAAGAAACTATTTTAGGAATAGGACATCAGGTATTGGAAATCAATGAGGGAAGGTGCTACTCCACAAAGTCGGACATCTCAGATCATACCATTCCAAGTTATTTGATTCCATTAGTAGATGGTTGCAGAGGGAAGTTAGATGAGGAACCAATAGGGAAGGTGACCAAACTGATTAGTGAGTTTACAGACATATTTTCAAAGTCAAAAGATGATTTGGGGCATACCAACATAGAGGAACACAGAATCTATACAGGGAATGCAACTCCCATCAAACAACGACCACGTCGATTGCCTTTGTCCAAGAGGCAGGCTGAAAGAGATGAGGTGCAGCGAATGCTCAAAAGTGATGTGATTGAGCCATCCTCCAGTCCTTGGGCATCTCCTATAGTGATGGTGATGAAAAAAGATGGGTCTATAAGATTTTGTGTTGATTATAGGAAGCTTAATGGTGTCACATTGAGGATTCATATCCACTCCCAAGAATTGATGACTGTCTAGATTCACTTCATGGTGCAAAGTGGTTTTCAACACTCGATCTGGCAAGTGGATATTGGTAAATGGGTGTCCACCCAGATGACAGGGAAAAAACAGCATTTACATGTCAGAGTGGACTTTTTCAATTCAAAGTCCTTCCCTTTGGATTGACAAATGCACCCAGCAGTTTCGAACGACTGATGGAAAAAGTACTGGCAGGACTTCAGTTCGACATTTGCCTCATTTATTTGGATGATGTCATTGTGAAAAGTGATGAGTTTGATAGTCACATAACTCACCTTAGGTCCGTCTTTGAGAGAATTAGGAAAGCCAACCTAAAATTATCTACTAAGAAATGTGTCTTGTTTCAACAGAAAGTACAGTTCTTGGGTCACATCATTACCCAGGACGGCATCTCTACAGATCCAAAGAAAGTTGAAGCAGTTCAAAATTGGCCAATACCAAGGACCATCAAAGAAGTGAGGAGCTTCTTAGGCTTGTGCTCCTATTATAGGAAATTTATCAAGTCATTTGCAACCATTGCAAAACCTTTGCATCGGTTAAGTGAGAAATCTCAGAAATTTCATTGGGATCAAAATTGCAATGAAGCATTTGGTACATTAAAGCAGCTTTTGACAGAGGCACCTATACTTACATATCCTAATCCTCAGGAAAGTTTCATTCTTGATGCTGACGCAAGTGGAACTGGCATTGGAGCTGTATTATCTCAAATCCAAGATGGGAAAGAAAAAGTTATAGCCTATTACAGCAGAGTTCTTAGCAAAGCAGAACGCAATTACTGTGTCACCAGACATGAACTGTTAGCTATAAAAGATGCTCTAAGTCATTTCCATGCATATATCTATGGGGTTCACATTCAGATTAGGACAGATCATGGGTCACTTCGTTGGCTTATGAACTTAAAGGAACCAGATGGACAACTTTGCCGTTGGAGTGGAATCATTGGAACATATGACTTCAGTATCACTTATCGACCGGGAAATGTACATAGGAATGCAGACAGCCTCTCCAGACGTCCTTGCGGAAAATGTCGCTACTGCGAAAAGGTAGAATTTAAAAATGAGAAGTTGAAAGATGATAACTCATGTCAGTTGAATGTCTTGCAAACTGGAGACAGTAATTGGTTCAAAGATCGCACTAGTGCTGAAAATAGGGAATTACAACAGAAAGATAGGAACTTAGCTATGCTGATGGACTGGAAAGAAAGGAACATCCAACCGACTTGGGCTGAAATATCTAAGTTTAACCATGAATTGAAAAGTTTATGGGCCCAATGGGATAGAATAAATTTGATTGATGGTGTTATATATCGACAGTGGTTTGAATCAGGGACCAAGACATCCATCCAACAACTTTTAGTTCCCCTAAGTCAGAGAAAAGAGATGTTCAACAGCCTTCATGAGTCAATTTCGTCAGGTCATCTTGGTATCAAGAAGACAATAGGAAAGTTGAGAAGAAGAGCTTATTGGGCCAAGTATAAGCTAAATGTCATAGATTGGTGCAGGAAGTGTGCCCCATGCCAAAAGAGGAAATATCCAACCAAGTCAATGAAAGCTCCTATGAAACAATATCAAGTAGGTGAACCTATGGAGCGAATTGCGATTGATATTCTGGGGCCCTTGCCTGAAAGCAATGCAGGAAACAAGTATATCATGATAGTCACTGACTATTTCACTTGTTGGACTGAGGCATTTGCTTTGCCAAACCAAGAAGCTTTGACCATAGCTAGAGCTTTAGTGGATGAATTTATCAGTCGATTTGGACTCCCACGACAAATTCATACAGATCAGGGCACTCAGTTTGAATCTAAACCTTTTCAGAATTTGTGTGAACTTTTAGATATTGACAAAACCAGGACAACTGCATTTCATCCTCAGAGTGATGGGTTAGTTGAGCGTTTCAATAAAACCTTAGAGGACATGATCAGCAAATACATTACTGTAGATCAAAGAAGCTGGGATTCATCTTTACAGCTATTACTCATGGCTTACAGAACATCTGAACATGAGAGTACTGGTTACACCCCAAATAGGATGATGTTTGGTAGGGAACCACTTCTGCCAGTTGATCTTCTGGTAGGTTCTGTTGAGGGAATAAAACCAACAACTTCAACAGCCTCGTTTGTTGATGATCTAAGTGAACATCTGCAAATCATTCATGAGATAGCTCGAACAAACATGTCCGTTGCAAGCGACCGACAAAAGAAAAACTATGATCACAGAAAGAACTTTCATGTCTACGTAGAAGGAGAATCTGTATTCTTGTTCAACCCAGTTCGAAAGAAAGGTGTGTCCCCGAAATTACAGTCTTTTTGGGATGGGCCATTTTTAGTTGTTCAGAAGTTATCAGATTTGGTATACGAAATTCAGAAAAGTCCAACAGCTAGGCCTAAGGTTGTTCATCATGATAGGTTGAAACCATGTTATGAGAAACTAACTTCCTGGTTGAATGTAAGGAACACAAATACCCAAGATCAAAACTTAGTTAAGAAAGCTAATGATCAACCTTTCATTTCAGATGATCATCCAACCAACAAAGACATTTTATCTACGCCAGAAGTTGAGATTCAGCCAACACCTGTCAAAGAATCTGGTGACAATCAGTCAGAGAAACCAGCCATAGATGGGAGTTCACCACTTTCAACCAACGTAGTTAAGGATGCTAATGTTTCATCTGTCACCAGGTCAGGAAGAGTAACCAGAAAGCCAAAATTCGTGCAGCAGTATTACTATACTTTTTAGGTGTGTTTTTTTTTGTATATTTTCAGTTTACGTCAGTGTCCTGAGTGTACATTTAAAACCACCAATGTGCAGAAATTTAAACTCCATCTTGCAATTGAACATGGAGAGAGGAAATGGTGTGGCTATGGTTGCCATTTTGATTTTCCAACTTCAGCATCCTATCTATATAGATGACATATAGAAAATGAACATGGGGGGATTTTTAAGTATGAAGTTGATCAGCCACCACCACAACTGGCTCTATTGGGTGAAGATCAGCCGTCACAGCAGCTAACCAAAGGTCAGCCATCTGTGGAAATGAACAAGGAGAATCAACCATCTGAGGAACCAGTTGATCCTGAGGAGTCAACTTCAACTCTAGAGAGTGAGGAGAATGTTGAGAACATTCTCAATGATTTATTGCCTCCTGGCTGTTTAAGCCCTTTACCCTCTACTCCTCCTAGATCTCCACCCTCTAAGAAACTAAAGACACCCTCTAAGAAACTAAAGACACCCTCTAAGAAAGCTAAGAAACTGAAAGTTACCAATGTTTCCCCTGACCTTCCTATGTCACCAACCCCTGTTATAACATCATCAGCTAAGGCTCCTTGCATCCCACTTTCATTCCCATTTCCAATGAACCCGCAGTCTTCTACAGAGGTTATTGATGCAAGGTTTAATGGCACTGTCCCCTACAGATTGATTCCTGTTGATGTGCCACAGAACATCCGTCCGAGAGGAAGAGATCCTAGGATTGAGGGTGTCGTTTTGAGGAAGGTGTATAGACCATAATTCATGTACTGTTAAATATTTTGTAAGTGTATTATGTTTTATTTTGTAAAAGTGCTTATCTTGAAATAAAGTTGCTTTATTTTGTTTCTTAAAATAAACTTTGTCGTTATCCAATTGTGTTTTTCTGTTTTGAGGACAAAAACTCTTCATTTAAGAGGGAGGGTTATGTAATGATCGACGATCATTTGGGCGATAATCCGTCATTGTTTATCTTTTTCGCGAGATCTTGTCTGCGAGATCTCGTCCGCGAGATCTCATGCACATGCACACTAGGGTATATAAGGGGATGTCCAGCACCATTTATTGCTTCTAAGCCGAAGAGAGATCATCCAGCACACATCTTTATACTTCCATCTCTATACATCTCTATACAGCCAGCTTTAGCCATGAATAAGGACAGGAGGTAGGAGTCTTCATACAGCTGCCATAATGCTTTCAAGCATACAGCCAGTGTAATGTTGAGCCACACTTACTGTCACAATTCTTAGGTTACTAAATTAACAGTTTACCTATCACATTTTAGGAATAGTAATTATGGTCAATATTTAGAAATAGTAACCTTAGAAAATAGTTCTCTGTTCTTCCTCTATTTAGGTTGTGTTCGAAATACCCTTTTTCTCTCTTCAGTAGGAGCCGACTTTGTATGTTATCATGTAAATATTTAGTGGTGGTTTGTTTTGTATAACATTGTTGCTTGGGCTTGTACATGTTGCATATCCCTTAGCTTTCCAGTTGGCTTATGTTGCTTAGTTGATTGTTGAATTGTTGAAGTTCACTTCAGTTGCATCTTTAGTATTTTCGTATAAATGTGTTAACAATCATCAACCACTGCATTTGGCCTTATAACACTACCAGACTCTCGGCACGCTACAATACATTTAATTACACTGTGAAATGAGGATTGGAATTGAAGGTATTTTATGTGGTCCCTTTTTGTACCGAATATTAAACTTGTAACCTAAATTTAAAAGGACAGCTTTTTAACAATTGCTGTTAACATTTCCTTTGATAGAATTACTTCCGAAGTAGGTTTGAAAGTACCTTTAATCTTCCAGGGCAAAATTAAAGTGCTAAACTCTGGAGTCAGTCTTCTGACATCCTCTCTGAGCAGTTATGATAGAAAGGGTCTGTTAACCTAAAATGGGATAAAAATAAAAGCCACTGTCTGAGTAAGAGCTATCAACACTTAGGGGACACTTCTTACAGGTATTATAAAAATCAAAATTTTTATGCAGTAGAAGATTATTACAGTTATTGCTAAATAGATCTTATTATTTACATGTAACAGTGAATCAAAAGTAAATTAAGGTTTAAAATTTGTGTTGTACTCTTATAATTTTGACTTTTAGTGTGATTAAACCACTCACACTTGTTTCATTATATTGTATAAAATGACATATAAGCCCAACAGAGGGCTGGGTATATTGTGAGAAATATTTGATTATGTACGTTTTATAAATACATGTCAATATAATACATAAATAATATTAAAGAATATACAATTCTAAAATAATTCTTTATTCAATCAGTCAGCAAACAAGGGGAGGGCTACATGTCTGCCACATGCATTCCCTAACAGCAATTGACAGTGTGCACACATCAAAACAAAATCACCACATAACTGTGTTACAGGTAGATTAGAGAAAACAGGAAAACAAATAGTTTCTTTAATCAGTAAATAACAAAAAGAAAAAGGAGGGTTAGGAAACTGTTTTGAAGATGATAAGAATAGGAAGCCACGTCATACAAAATTACTTACCAGCAACGAATAAATAATAAGACAATATAACATTTGTAAATGGCATTGGAGACTTTTATGTTGTAGATTTTCTATGTCTCACTTGGGTATTTTCTGTGGGTTTGTAAATACATGTATCTGCAGATTTTCAATCTAGGGATTTTCTATCTGGGGATTTTCATACACAACACATTCAGTGCGGTTCAGTGGTATCCCCATGTCGGTAGGACACGTTTGAGGTCATTCAACACAAACTCAAAATGCATTATAGCCTTCTGGATTTGCTTATTAGAAATATTTGAAATAGCTAGGTCCTCTCATGAGCTGTATTTAATTTTATTATCCACCATGAGCCGTATATGACCTATACAGGGGGATATAGAGAGCAGGGTATATGTTATGTACAAGTTGAGATTTTGTACAAGTTGTAACTTGTACAGATTTCTTGTACAAATTGCAACTTGTACAAACAACTTGTACAAGTTACACCGTGTACAGGTTGACTTGTACAAGCTGCAATATGTACAGATTTTGGGCTTGTACAAGTCGTAATTTTTACAAACTCCCCATTTTATCAGATGAACAATGTATTTTAATCAATTAATACTTCCAATTCATAAAATCAACATATTATACTATTTAGATGAGTTACAAACTTTTGACCTGTATTTTTTTTATTAATTTTGCTGCAAATTCACCACAGTCTTAATATTTATAAATGTTGGAGTCACACTTCCCTGACTGTAGCCTGTATTTGACTTCAGACTTGGGTGCTGTTGGTAATCTTATAATTTGTAATATTTTTTTCTGGCAAGAATTATCACAAATTAATTTATTCTGCAACCAAGGGATAAATAAAATTGATTTTTTTTGTTATGACAAAACCACATGTCATTCCCCGGGGTACCCAACACATATAAATAAATCACACTGCTGGGATTAAATATATTTTATTTTACTAATATCAATTTTAAGAAATCACACATATATAAGCAAACATAAAATTTTTAAAGCAATAAGAGCCATATGCTGTGGGGCTAGCAGGCACCATAGGTAATAGTGCCTCTCATAATTACTGATGACCATTATGGTGCCAAAAAAATGCCCCAGAGGTGAAGCCAGAAAGAAACTTTTACACAAGAGTTTATAATATGAATTTGACCTACAGATGACCGAAGGTGGCAAGGCCTGACCTCAGTGACCCCTCCAAGGTCAAGCCCTGTCACCAGGTCAAATCTTTGAAAATGAGAAAATGAAATGCCAAACAAGATAAAATGAAGAGCTTCACCAGTGGGGGAATGAACCCAAAGTCGAATATAGGGAATTTTGAAGAATTTTTGGACAGAAATAGGGTCAATATAAAATGGCCAAAAATTGAAATGGAAATAAGTGAACTACATTAGACCAAAAGGGTTTAAAAGTGTCATAGTAAGAGGGAAATATGTCTAAAAATTGACTGGGTCAGCACCCAAACAGCCAAACTAGGATTGTAGGTGTAGTTGGAAGGCTCTGCTGACAATGGAGGAAGGTTGGGGCACAGAAGAGATATAGCGCCATACACAGTCAGAGGCCCAGGTACCATGGGCCTTGATATGATCTAAAGGAACCCCAAAATTGAAGGCCTAGGTGGAACCGGCCCTTCTAAAGTCATGGAACTTGAAGTGAGGGGAAACACCAAGCAAGGTGGACAGTTGTTTTAAATGTCTTCTGGCCACAGAGTCTGTGAGGGGAACAAGGCCATGGCACCTGGGAATCCTGAACAAGGGGTCATTATTGTGGCCTGGGTATTCAGTTGTCAACGCCCTGAGAGCAGCCACTGGACAAAAGGGTGAGGCTCCCAGATAAGGAAGGGAAATAGTAGTAGTATCTTGTCTATTCTGTAATGTCTTTGACCATTTAATCAAGATGGTGACACCTTGTTCTGAAAAGAAGAGGTCACCTATTGCTAATTGCTTTGTAGGATCAAATGTTTTGACAGAGTGTGGGAGGAGATTGGACACTCTCAAGAAGGAGAAGAATGCCACTAAGTATATTGCCTTATACACGACAGGATGTGGTAAGGTATCACAAACAGAAATTAAGCTATGCAACTGCTGAATGGTGATAACAGTGTTAGCTTTTGGATGAAATTGAACATTTAATTTCAAAAATTTTAAGTATAGTTGTATTTGCTCATGCCTAAAAGGTTGTGTATCACAACCATGGACTACAAAAAAGGCCCTAACGCCAGTCAAATAATTGGCAATGTTGGAGTGAGAACACCCATTGTCACATAAGAACTGCATAAAAGCTAGTACAACCTGGTGTGTTATCTGATGACTGGCCATCCCAGCTGCCACCAGGAAACCCAGGAAATCTCTGAACATACGAGAATACGTCTTTGCAGTGGATGGCCTAAATGCTTGTGATAAGTGACTCAGGGCTCTGGTGGTCAGCTGGGAGGTGAGAGGAGGAAGGTCTGGAAAGAAAACAATAAAATGCAAACAAAGGAGTAAGAATATGTGATAATAAAGTGGGAAACAAAGTTATCAAATACTATAATTTAATGCAGTTAAGTTGATATGAGTATTAACCCAAATGAAATGTGGCATCAATTTCCTAAGTTTATCCTCAGGATTAACAGTAACTGTCCATCTGGACAACAGGTCAGCAGTAACATTAGCTTTACCTGGTACATGAAGGACTTGTAATTGTATGTTAAAAATAGCAGTAAGCAACCAGATGTTCCTGGCACAGGTAGCCAGGAATGGATCTCTGGTCTTACCCGTTGTAACGACCTCTACTACTGCCATATTGTCACAATATAATGTGATTTTTTTATCTTGCCAAACATTTGCCCAAACCTTGAGGGCAACAATAACATTAAGCATCTCCAGCTGAGTGATGTGAAATTGAGTAAAGGAAGCTGGCAATGGAAGGGCATAAACCATATTATCATAGCATGCCCCAAATCCAGTCAACGACGCATCCAGGTGTATTTCACCTTGAACTTTCCTGTTATCAAAATATGTGATACCATTGAAGTGCTTCAAAAATTGGTGGAACCAATTTAAATCCTGAGAAAAGGATGTATCTAGAGTGATATACCTATTTTCTGTATTATTTCTCAAGATAGCCAGCATACGGTTCAAAAAATATCGTGCTGGATGGACACGTTTAGTGATATATAACAAGGACCCTAGGAGAGATTGAAATTGATTTTTTGTACATTTTTTTCTATCTTGCCAGTTATTGACCATGTTAATAATATCCTTAAGCTTATCCTCAGGTATAGATAAGGTCTTTTGAATAATGTCAACTGCGATGCCAAGGCAGATGACCTGTGTAGATGGAGGAACCAATTTGCTATGGCTGACCTCCAGGCCTAGATCTTGCAAAAGTTGCAATAGGTCATAATAAGATGTCCATATTTCACTAGGTGTGCCCACATATGGAAGATCGTCAATGTAGTTCATGAGGCCGTTATGACCTGCCTGGGACATCATGTATCTGATAGCATCCGAGCATTTCTCAAAAAATCTGGATCCGAGTCTGAATCCGAAGGGCAAAGATCCGTCTAAGAAGAGCTTATGATGATATATACCCAGTAGATCAATGTCACCTGGATCTATACCTAAATGACGAAAAGTTCTACTGATATCTACCTTGTACAACAGTGCACCTGTGCCCAGAAGTTTAAGTTTCTTGACAATATGATCGATAGATGGATATTTAAGATCAAAATAAGTACCTAAATAAAAAATTTTCTTAACTCCAGCATTTACTGATTGTCCTAAGGGCCAACTGAGGTCCACTATTGTACGTCGGTTATCAGAATTCTGTTTTTTACGTGTCATTAAAGGTGAAACATGAACTTGAAAGGGTACAGACTCATATGGGCCATATAAAGCCTTATATTGTAATTCCTCTTGTATATATCTATCAATATGAGCCACATGATCCTTAGCTGAGCTATGATTTTCAAAAGAAGATGTTAATGTGTTAGATCTATCAAAGTCTAGAGGAAATCAAAAAGCTATTAGATCTGGGAGTTGTTGATCCCAATAATTCTCTAGCTTTTGGGCCCAAACCTTAGGTTTCAACTGAGTCTGGACTGGAATTCTGCATTTTAAAAAATTTGGCACCCCACTATTACGTATGATTGAATGTGCTTCTAAAATATCTATACAACGAGGCCAAGTAACTGAGGGGCCCTGATATGTCTTGACATCAGTTAATGGTATAAAACCAAAGTCATGGCCATTTTGCATTTTTGACAGTTGGAAATCTTTAGAATAATGACACTGGTGCCTAATAATGTGCGGGACCTCCTTATTAGCCATAAATCTTTTGGAAAAATGGGTCTCGACAATAGGATCTGTAATGAGGTCAAACTCTAACTGGTGTAACTGAGACTCTAACCTTTGAGTGTCATTCACAAGTTCCTTACTGTGTGTTTGGATATTATCAGAGCAATTTTTTGTAAGTGTGCCATGCTGCATTCTATGTAGCAACTCGTGATCAGTGACCATTTGTGATGAGACCCCTTCCCCTTCTGTAACATGATTGCCTTCAGATGAGGTGGAACCAATGTTATATACACTAACCTCCCCATCTGCCGGAGCAAAGTGACTAGTTAAGGACTGGTTCAATGAACCAGAACTGCTATCCCTAATTTTTTGCCTAAGCAGCCCTGAATTACTGATTTGTAAAGAACTGGCAGCCGTGTGACAGGGAGTTGGGGATACTGCATCTACATTTGTATGAGGTGTATCCTCATCAATTTCATTAAGTACTTGGAATCTATTTGCTAGTGGAAGGGTATTACAGACATCATGGTCACTAAGAGTCGTTATTTTTGTACCAGAAGTACTACTTTTTGCAGAAACATAAGTAGGTTTTTTACAGCTAGGGCGAAAGGTGGTAACATATCTTTGTTGGCCCTTACTGCCATGTGGCAGCCTCTGACAGCGAGGATTCGAGTGAACGCGCCTTGCTGTATGACCAGCCGAAAAATGTCTCCCATCCAGAGGGTGGCTGCAGGACACCACATGAGCATAAGATCTGCCATCTGTAAAGTTATTAGCACTTCGATATGTGTGATACCACTGCCAATAAGTATTTTTGTCAGCATGTAGTTCTTGGTTAAATATGATTTTATTTACAGAAGTATTTACAATGGACCTATCATAATGGGCTTGTGACCTGACTTTCGAACCCATGCCCAAGGCTACTCGTTTTTTGCCTGTTTGTTTTTCCTGCATTCCACCTCCGGATGTGGGAAATTTTTTCCATTTTTAGTAAAACATGCCGAGCATACATGCTTGCATAATACACCTTTGGTTTCGTGTGTTTGAGGATGGAGACATGAGCCAGCATTGAAAAATTGGCATGGCATGGATTTGGTGGCCTTGGATTTCTTAGCAAAGAGTTTATCTGCATTTTGGTTACCAATAACATGCCTCTGTGCATGAGCTCGCCTAACTCTGTCAATTTGGTCAGTGCATGAAAAATTTGCAATCTCGCCTTGCTCCATGCGACATAACAGGACAGCATGGCTGGATTTGGCCGCCGACCATGAGAAGTCATTACTGTCATCTAGTAAAGCAATCAAATAATCTAACATACAAGCCCTATTTTTCGGATCCGACTCATCCCTCATGGTGCGGCAAAATCCAGCCATCCATTGTCCCATGGTGAGCTGGTCATAAGAAATACGTTCCTTGTTAACTCCGGCCAAAACATATTCATGGGGCCATTTGACTTTATTTTTAATATAAACTTCAACTGCCCCCCCCCCCCCCCCCCTCTGGGACTTTAATTTGGTATCCGTACCTGTTTTAGCAAGTAAACTCAATTCGTGTATTCTATGATCCACTTGTTGCTGAATATTTGCATGTTGCCTGGTAGAGCTCAACGAGGGCAAAGAATGTATATTTGTTTGTATATCAGTTACTGAGGGTACGGTACTTGCACTTTGTAAACCTACAGTATCTGCACTCTGTGCATGTGCACTCAAGGGTACACTGTGTTGAACGACTTTGCCTTTTTTGTTCTTGATTTTTGATTTGTCAATAGATTTTTTGCATTTATTGTTTTCTAGTGCATCTAAGCGTTTACCAATTGTGGTTAACTGTTCTAAAATTTTTTGATTCACTAAAGTTTGAGCTGTCTGATCCGAAGTGCTGGAAGTAGAAGGAGATTTTTCAGAATGCAATCTATCAAAGGCCCTGCCCCCGGGGGTATTCGAGTCATCGCTGTCAGAGGCCCCGACAATGGCACTACAGTCAAGCTCACTTTCTGATGAACTGTCATGACCCATTTGCTTGTCATATAAAGTTTCGGATCCGGTTGACAGCAAACGTGTCATGAACTCACCGTCATCACAAAGTTGCACCTGAACTGGAAGCTGTATACTGTCTGGTTTAGTAGAACGCAAGTTGTATTGCTTTGACATGTCTAACAGTTTGTTGAGTGTATCTTTAAAATTACTTGTAAAAAACAGACATAAAACTGAGTAAAATTAACAAACACCCAACTTTGAACTGTAGACAAATTTCACTGTTACCCCTCGTGGCTCTCAAATGCAAATGGAAGAGTTAAGGGTCAGATTCGACTAATATTGATGAATGGACCAATGACAGTGGCTGTTACAAAACACATGGTCAAATTTGGTAACTAAAGTCCAGAAACCCAGCCTTAAGGTAACCCCAGGAATGAACTAGCTAGCACCTAGGTGCCAGCCCGCAAAATTTTAATACTATGCTGCTGAGTAAATGTGATCAGCCAGGGTTTTATTAATAAAGGACATACATCTTTTGTTATAAATGCCATTGATCAGGATTTTATTAATGAAAGGCATGTTTCAATTACAATTATGCATATACTGTCATCTTTCCTTTGAAGTTTCTCTTACCCACTTATGATCCTAGTTTGTTGCCTTGAGGCTAAATCACAAACAATATCCCTGATGCCACAGGAAGCCACATCAAGACAGCTGATTGCATTTAGAGGATTTTTGTTTCTTACTTTTTACTTGTTAACTTTCTTCTTGGAAGTATGATTATTATTATTAAAAACTTTTCTGCTTGAAGATTTTAAAAAAGACTCCAGTCCACAGGACCATATATTGAAGGAGTATCAAGCAAGTCTAACAAGCACCAAGCAGCCACATCTCACATGCATGCTGAATTTTTTTAACAAGCACAAAAACTTTATTTTTTTCTGCATGATGAATAATGTAACAAAAACTTTACTCTTAAGTGATAAACTCCCAACTTGATGTATTAATATATTAATAACTTTTTTTTGTATTTTAAGTGTTAGTGGAAAAATTTTCAAGGTTTCTCTGTGAATTAATTTTATGGAGAAATCATATATATATATGATAGTCTAAAATTAATTTTGATATATATATTTATATACCATAAGATATATTTTGCTGGGAGACATTTGGGTGTCTCGGGGCTCAGTCCTGGTGCCACCTTAATGTATTTTTATTGTAGGTTCTTGTCCCCATGTGCATTTGTTACCACCTCTGTGATTGGTCAGTGAGGCGTGACCTTCCCAATAGCTGGTCAATTGGTCACTTTGAGTTTAGAAGGTGACCTGAACACATGAAAAATTTTTCCTTCTACTTTTATTGTGATATTTTATTTGCTTTTAGTTTTTTATATGTAAATATGAATGAAGCCAGATACAATCTCAGGAACAGAGGGGAGTGTCGTATTCCAATCCAACTCCAGCTGGCATCAGATGTGGACTTTTTGACTGCGTCGGGGGAGGGAGCTGACTCTTCACAATTCGGGCAAGTGGTTACTGATTTATCTGACACCTGATCCGATATTGACATATCAGCATTAATTGAACATTCTGATCAAAATTTGACCTCTAGTCCCGTACTTTCTGGTCCCAGTGTTCAAAAAGCTAGCCAAGGTCAGGCTTCACAGGCCTCGGGTTCGAATGTTGCCCTTATGGACCAACAACATATCAATGCACAAATTTTGACCCAACTCTGCGCGTTAGGGGCCAGGTTAGATAGCATGGAAAATTCTAAGAAAAAATCGGTCAGAAAGACAAATGATGTCACAAAAATTAAAAAATCAAAAATAAAACCTAGGGTTAGTGGCGTGCAAGTGGCATCCCAGGACGTTGGGGCGGCTCCCTCTTCAGTCCATGTTCCTCATACTATTCCCCCACCCAGTCGGTTGAGAGAGGAGGCTAGGATTCAAGAAGAGGTCCAAAGTAGGCTCAGACACTTGGCAGATAACGCCAAACCAGGTATGACCAAATTAAAGTCACAAAGGGGTGGATCAGTTGATGTTTTCGTCAACCATAAAGTCAGGTGGCCCCACGAATTTGTACTTTCAGGCCAAAACAAGGATAGGGTCACTTATAATCAGCTGTCACCAGTTCAATGGATGGCTGGCTTCTGCCGAACCATCGGGGAGGAGTCAGATATCATGGTTAGGGACCATATCTTGGATTATGTCATTGACTTACTAGACGACACCACTGACTTCTCCTGGGCTTCGGCAAAGGCCAGCCATGCAGTGTTGCTATGCTGTATGGAGCAAGGTGAAATCAAAAGTTGGTCAGACACTGAAAAAATAGATAGAGTCCGCAGGGCTCATGCTCAAAGACATACTACTGCTCTAAGTAATGCTCACAAAGGTCAAGATAAATCTTCACCTGGCAAGGTCACCACTTGTGTCTTTTATAACAAAGGTACTTGTGCCCACAAACAAACCCATGAAACCAAAGGGGTATTATATAAGCATGTTTGTATGTCATGTTGGACCAAGGATGGCAAATCTTACCCTCACCCACAAAATGAATGTCGTAAGAATACAAAAAACGAGTAACCCTGGACATGACCCTGGGTTCGAGTCATGTCCATAAGGTCAGGACTATACTTAATTCTCGATACTCTCACAAAGACTTGATGGCACTTTCTGGTTGGTCTAAAGCTTACATAAAGCAAAAGTTTGAATCTGCTATGGCAATTTTTAAAGTCAGAGACCATAGAACCTATGCCCAAGCTTTACTTTCCAAACATAATGGCCATACAAGTGACACTGGTCGCACCACTGCACACCTCACAACACTACATGGTGACCAGAATGCACTTAAACAGCTGGTGGTTAATACTGATTCCAATACTTCTAAGGTCAAGGCAACTAGTATTAGTATCAACAAACAGAGCTGTCATAAGGTTGGCCAGCACTACATGGTGAACAATGACAAGGCTGCCAATAGCAAGGCGGATTTAATTAGTGTAAATAAACAACTACAGCCTAGTGGCACACAGGTGAGCGAATGCTATCCTATACCTACGACTAATAGGTTTCAGTTACTTGATAACAATCATGACCTCCAGGTGAACACAACCGGCGAGGTCGACTCACAGATTGTAGATACTTATGTCTGTAAACAACAGCTACAAACTCACCCCAGTATTGCATAAACTATTGAGGTCCTCAGTGGCCTAGTGGTTAGCAAGTTTGGCATCTAATCATAGGCTGTCACCTCTGTGGGTTCGAGTCCCACAAGTGGCAATTCTGAGGACCTGTCCCAATATGACCCTGGCTGTTGAACGGGACGTAAAACCCCAACTTTGACTTTTGCATAAACTATTGTACAACCGGATCCAGAAAGGACTGTAGCTGACCCTTCTGTCATTCCAGAATATAAAAAAAATGAAAACAGCAGATTGGCACCAAGTTTGGCTGCGTTCCTCTGGCGCCTATATATGTTTATACAGGTCCTATAAAACACTGGGATGTCATTCCAGATATCTTAACTGCTCATAAGCTCATCCAACAATCTGGACTCCCTAATTTTTTGGGACTTAGGATACCAGTTCGAACCAATTTAAATGTCAGTAATTGGAGGCACCATCTAGTCGACTATTTCGACCAACAGCTTCCGGACCTTATTGAATTTGGATTCCTTCTCGATTTTGATAGATCCAGATTTTGATAGATCCAGATACCTCCAAAGTACATTTGTTAACCATGCTTCGGCTAGGTTGTATCTGGATCATGTAGACAAATATATACAAGAGGAAGTCGGCTTTTTTATGCCTTTTGATATCCATATATCACCCTTTATGACTAGGGCTAAGTCCGATTCTCAGTCCAGAAGGACTATCATGGATCTTAGTTTTCCAAAAGGTTTATCCATCAACGATGGAGTACTCAAGGACACATATTTGGCCATAGATTTTCGGATGCATTACCAATCTATTGATTCCATTATACAAACACTTAATGAACTGGGTCCTTCAGCTGAAATTTTAAGGTCGATATTAGCCGAGCTTTTAGGCATATTCCCATAGATCCGGGAGATATTGACTTACTTGGCTTGCAGCATAGGCATAAGCTCTATCTGGATCTTTCGCTCCCATTTGAATATCGCTTGGGTGCTTTTTTCTTTAGTAAGATCAGCGATGCTGTAAGGTATATCATGAATAAAAATGGTCATAATGCACTCTTGAATTACATTGATGCCCACATATACTGTGGCTTGCCTTCCAATATAGGTTATTCTTATCAATTTTTGTTGAATCTCCTCCAGGAACTTGGACTTGACATTAGTGCTAAAACATTGTGCCGTCCTAGTACAAAGGTCGTATGTTTGGGCATTATGTTTGACACTGTTAATAGGAGTATTTCTATTCCGGATCAGAAGTTACAGGAAATATGTCAAACATGTGATGCATGGTCCGATAAGAAAATTGTCACTAAAAATGAGTTGCAGTCATTATTAGGTTTACTGTTATATATTACAAAATGTGTTAGACAAGCCAGATACTTTCTCAATCGTATGCTTCAACTGCTGAGAGATAGCCATAATGATCAGAACATCTGTCTGACGGCTGCATTTTTCAAGGACTTGAAATGGTTTCAAGTATTCTTAACTTCTTACAATGGCATCACATTCTACCATCAACCTCCCTTTCATAAGCGTATATACTTATATGCTTCTTTAGAAGGTTTAGGCGGTTGTTATGATAACTCTGTATATGTACTACGCATTCCCAGAGGCTATAAGGACTACAATATAGCACATCTAGAGATCCTCAATGTGGTGGTAGCCCTTAAAATCTGGGCTCCTTGCTGGGCCAATAAGTCCATCCAGGTTATGTGTGATAATATGGCAGTGGTGGAGGTCCTTTCCAGTGGCAGAGCAAGGGACTCTATTATGGCAACTTGTGCTCGAAATGTTTGGCTGTTGGCAGCTATGTTTAATGTTAACATTATTGTCAGCCATATCAGAGGTCGGGATAATTCTGTAGCTGACCTTCTTTCAAGATGGCACCTAACTGTACATAACATACAGCAATTACATAATTTGGTTGAAAATCCGGTATGGATTGACACACATATAGATTTGACCTTGCTTAATCATGATATCTAGACACATATCCTTATGTTTTTCAGATTCTCAGGCGGCGACAGCTCCACTGGCTACCCAGGCTTGCAGAAGGTTGTGTTTTGGCTTCCACCCTAATATCTTGGCTTCCTATGAACGAATGTTCCAACTCATCTTAACTTTCCTGATGGTGGTGGACCTGACACTTCCTGGGATCTCAACTATGGATGTGCTTGCCTTTATGGAGTACCTATCCCAGTCTGGTATGTCTCCTGATAATATCACTAACCATATTACTGGCATTAGATCCATGTCCATTGTATATGGCATCGACACTACACCATTTAGAGACCAAAGGATTCCCTTGTTTATTAAATCCTTAAAAATTAACCGCCCTTTGGCCCCTGTTGTTAAAATACTCATAGATCATACTTTGCTTTTTCAAATAGTTACAGTTTCACCCCAATTACAATTCCCTCTGGTTTATACAGCATTGTACTTGGTGGCGTTTTTCTCCTTTCTCAGGATATCCAATATACTGCCTCATGCTGCTAAGAACTTTGATAAAACAAGGCATCTCTGTGTGGGGGGTGTGGTCTTTGCTTTTCAGAGGGTGGTTATTGTGGTGAAATGGTCTAAGACTTTGCAGGACCGGGTGAAGACCACTACAGTAGATATGCCTTACTTAGTAGCTTCTGCTCTTTGCCCAATTGCAGCTCTGGAAAGAATGCTGGCCACACGTCCCTCTCATCCGGATTCCCCTTTATTTCAGATACCACAGGCCAACTTACTGGCACCCCTCACAGATTTGGCTGCTAGAAAACATTTGAAGCAGGTGTCCCTACTTCTGGGCCTACATAGGTCCCTGACCTTCCATGACTTTCGCAGGGGGGCCTCTTGGGCTTTTCAGCATGGAGTTCCCATTCAGGATATCCAGGCCCAGGGTACCTGGGCATCCAACTGTGTATGGCGATACATTGCCCTTCCTCCTTCCCAGTCACGAGTTTCAGCTGCATTCAGATCACACTTGTATTCCTAGCCTCTTCTCCCTACCTCTACTGGGTTTTTGGTGCCCTTCTTTCCATTATTATATCACATTTCTGTCATAATCCTACATGTTTATATTATATTATGACCTTCTCACCTGGTGGGACCTCTCCACTTATTAATTCGAGGTAATTAATCCACTTAATTTACATCTGTTTGTCATTGATCAAGGTATTGTTTTCACCCCTTAATTTATAAGCATAAGTAAATACTACCTCATAGGTTACCTTGACCTTTGACCTCGATTCACCTGGGTCTTGACCTCTGGGTATTGTTTTCACCTTTCAACTTGCTTTATAAAACCATATTTTAATTATGGTATCAAGTACATATGACCTCACACAGTACTTTAGAATTTGACCTTCAGGTCAACCCCAGTTAGATTGGGGTCATGGGGGGGTCTTTTTAGTACCAACATTTATTGTATAAAAAATATATATAACCCCAGTGCATCTTTCTTGGGGATGGGGACAGGGACTGACAATAAATTTGTTAACTTTATCAAATTTGTTTTTAAATCTATCTTGTACTACAGTGTTGTACAAGTTGGGTTTATTTGATGGTTGAATTCTGTACAAGTTACAACTTGTACAGCCAATCTTGTAAAAGTTGCAGCTTGTACAAACGGCTTGTACAAGTTGCAACTTGTACATAACATATATATATATTTTGTATACAATGGCGCCTCCTTACCATGGGTAATTAACGTGAACAAGTTCCAGTTTTTCACAAATATCTCGGAAACTATGTAACCCACAAATATATATCATATATCATTAGAAAGGTCTTTTAACAGGACTTCTGCTGGTGTTTCTCACATACAAATCTATACAGATATGACGGAGTAATCATAAGTTGAAATTTACAGTTTTTATATTCACTTGGAATGGATGTGTATACGACGGTCTCTTTGCCTTTTTTCTGTAAATATGGATTTACTTTGCCCATAAACCATAAAAAGGTGGATAATAAAAGGAAAAAATCCCTCATTAGGCACGTTTTCCTATTAGACTTTTTACAGTGTACACCAGCAAAACACCAACACTGACTTTAACTTTTTTGGGAAAATATCTCAGAGCCAGCCTAAAACAAGATTACCAGAAACCAAAAGGTAAACAATACTATTCAATACACGGTCCTTTGAGTTAATCATTTGCCGATTGAAGAACAGTCATATTTGATCCCACTATCTGGGAAAGGTGTACTAAATCATTCATCCCTCTAACATAATGGGTTCATATTAAAATTTTCTTAGTTAACGACCTTAAACACCCCTTGTAAACCACTGACCACCCATACTACCCATGCTGGTTTCTTCAAGCTCCACCCACATTCCTGTTAAATGATTTCATTGGTAATTCATAAATAGGTCAGTGTACTACCCTGGGTAGGAATGGATAGACTGGAGGAGTGGGATTGGGGCGGATAGTTATATGGGCCAGCTGGTTCTTTAACATGCACAAGCCAGGTACGAGGTTTCTGTTTGGAGGCATAAGGACACAGTCATCAAGTTAACATTTACATTGGCATGGCAAGGTGTGACCTAGACATAAAGATTCAGATGGAATAAGCTCGTCACACCATGTGTACAGGTTTGATATATTGTGTGTGAGAACATGTTAAGCACGAGCTCCCTCTGAGGTGCCCGCTTCTAGAGATGACTTTTCATGCGCGAGCTCTCCGAGGCTAGAGATCCCCTTCTTTTCCTGTCACTGGACATTCATGGCATTTGCACTCCCAGTAAGGAACCTGCAAGTAATATCATAAATGGATGTCAAATTGTTCATATACATACTTGGTTAGGTGGTATTTCTTATTTAAAGAGGCAATTTGTACAATTCCTTCAAAATGGCCGTCTTTGATATTTCAGTTAATTTTTGAATAGAAAATAGGGTGTATATTTGAAGGAGACTGATTGATCAGATTGATCAGAAAGCTTTATAGGCTCTGCAAATGTTTTCTCATCAGTGCAGAAGTCTACCAAGCGCTCTGCAAATGTTTTCTCATCAGTGCAGAAGTCTACCAAGCAGTCTGGTTTCAGCTTTGCATATGACGTTACGAAGGTTAAAAATCAATTGCCTAATCTGCCCAGCCACTTGTTTTCCTCCTTGAGAAAGAAACTGAAATCCTGTTTTTTTTTTTTTTGTTTTTTTTTTTTTTTGTTTTTTTTTTTTTTGTGTAAAAAGCATTTCAGCCTTAGACCTTTTATTATATATATGTCGTTTTCTTTCTGTCATACTGACTCCTTTTTAATGTCTATGGACTGTGTATGTTAGGTATTTTCTGCCTGAGGGTCCGCCTTTTGATGGAGATTAAGTGCTATCAATGTGTAATTAGAATCAAAATCCATGAAGTCGAAAATTGCAGGACCAACTCATACATCATACATTCATAGAACCTAAGCTACTACGGATAGTTTTAAAGACATGGCCAGTCATATAGTCCAAAAGCTTATCAGAAAATTACCGAAACATGAGCCTTTCTAAAAATCACCAATGTTGGGTTTGTAACCAAAATAGGTCCAAACAATTAAAAGCAATTGCAGAAGACCTTGCAGTCGAATCCATCACACTGACACTTCAGGTTATAGAAGTAAATACAATAAATAACTACATGATTTCGGACTTACGTTTAATGTGTTTGTTGGTAATCTCCAAAACTAGTTCTGTAAGTACATGTGTATAATTCCTCTGATCCAGAGAAGTCCGTTTTCTTAAAAGTGATATGAGGGCGCATTTCTCTGATAAAAATAATTATCCCTAAACTTGATACCCTGATTTGTTTTATCCTGTGTCTAAGAAGTATCAAATGGCTACAGAAAGTATTTAATTTCCGGGTTTTAGCCTTATGAATGTCTTAATATAACCATAGCTTGTTAATGATGAGCTCACCATTAATAAATAAGAAAAGAATTTATTAGTTGAAGTAATGACGACAGCCTAATTAATATGTTTACTATAATTAGAGGGAGAGCTCAAAATGTTATGTTGTGACTTTATGTCACACGCTAAAGGTGTGTGATATAAAGGAATGGTTACTGTGTGAAAATATATAATATTCTGCGTAAAAAAATAGGATTTGATTACTTTGGGTTTAACACCCCTTTCAAAACATTGTTAAACTGTGTCATGCCACGTGTTTTTTGGGTGGAGGAAACCAGTACATACTAGTTGGTTAAGATTCTGCACCTTGACCTCCATAAGCAACTACTACCAACTTTCCCACATAGGGTCGGGTCCAGGATTTGAACCCCGGACCACAATGTTACCCACTAACTTTGTGAACCCTCGGTAAAACATTATGAAGTTTTTCATTTACTTGCTATATATACTATACTTTTATACACATATTGATTAATTTAGAACTTGGTTATTTTCTAAATAGTAATTCATCAATTTTGTAGTAATTCCGTTACACGTTAATATATATGCTTGTAAAACAAAATACAAAATAACATTTTCTTTAAGAAAATTGTCTTTGAATAAATACTATAAATACGTTGAAAACTGAAATGTAAAATTTACTCCGTGTATGTATTCTCAAAAATCTGTAAACTAGTAAGATGTTGCTGCAGCTAATATTTCAACTTTAACAGTGTTATTAGGCAGGGACTCAGGAGACGATATTTTCATTTCACCTGTAATTGGTAATACAATATCCAATAATGTAAATACTCAGTTGGAAATAATGCATTGCACCCAGTACTAAATAACCCCTACTAATTAACAGGGAAACTGAGAAGTTGATCAATGAAAAAAGAGTGAAAATTAAGTCCTTGTGACATTCATCATAATTTTACGTGAAATAAACATTACTTCAATTAATGTTTAGTTTATAAAATTTAACGTAACATCACAAGCGTATTTAAAAAAAATATTCAGTTCCCAAGAAGTAATAAGAGAGGCAACATGGGATATATAATATTTATTTTCTACTTTACTACCTGATTTTTACCAGGCACAATATAAACATTTAAAATATATTTAAAAAGTTTTAATTTAATGATGTATTTGTACATTAACTGGCCAAAGAACCTGCCTGGCAAATTTCCTGGGCGAAGTGAATCTCAACCGTAGTCAGCTCCAAGGTCATACAGCTGACCTTCAACCATGAAAGGTCAAGATCACAACATGACGAACGGTCAAAGAAAAGCAGGCAGGTTGAGCAGGAAGCTCTAAATTATCTTTCTAAAGTCCATGGGTTCTATATCAAAGACTGCCCAACCCACCGGCTAATCAAGCAACAATTAGGTCATGAAATCAGGTCCTGGAGCAATGACCTCCAAGGTCAAATCCGAGGTCAAGATCAAACTGACAACGAAGCAAGGCAAGGTAAAGTGGCCAGAAATGCTTGTGTGTTTCCAGCTGATAACCCATAAAGGGGGTTTGTACTTAAAATGTTGCAATATTAGTATTTGTATCATACTGACTGCACTGTGTATTCACAGTGTACAGAGTGAAAATAAAACATCACAAGCGTATTTAAAAATTTTTAAAAATATTATAGAAAAACTTCCCTAATAACACATACAAAAATACATGTCACTAATGAAGATATCACAATAAAAAAATCATGTTGTTCAGCTCCCTGAGTATATGTTTATGAGGGAAGATGTTCTGCTTTTATTATCTAACACTTTCCTTTAGTAATAAGTAAGTTAAGTTATAGTGGACTTCAACAAAGACATAATCCAGCCAGTATATACTGCATTCAGGTCAACCATTGCCTGTGATGGACAACAAAAAAGGTGTCTGTGCTGAGAGAAGTGATACTGTTCTTGTTTATGATATAGTCGATGGGTGCTGTCAATTTACTTACTTGTAAAGCTACTTGAATGATTGCACAAAATTTCTTTTATTACATATTTTATTGCATATTTTACATTTTTCTGTACTATTACATAAATCCATACATTTTACGTTAAGCCATGTAGTCTGGGCTGTGTAAATGGCCAGTAACTTATTATCATTATGCATGGCTTCTCTGTCATCCAGCAATAATTGGGTAGCCAGTATTGTCAAAATTGGGTTCTTAACAGCAATTACTGCTTCGGGTTAGCAACTGTACTTGCTCACCTGAAACTTGCCTGGGTTTGATATAAAATCTGGGATTTATCTTTTTCTTCAAAATTGGGTTTGGACTAGGTGTACTAAATGTACAGTATTGGAGTGACAGGGTTAGAGTAAAAGTTTGTTATAGTATGTACATACATACTCATTATGTCCTCCTGCATATGGACATTTAGCACTTTAGTGCTTACCACCTTTGGTGGTTACTCCCATTTGGTAAAGTACAAAATTCTTGGTGGTCGGGATAGCGAAATATTTTCACTAACCCGACCCTACTGGGGTCATTAGATCTTGGGGTTGGGCCTTGTTACTAAATTTATGTGTATTAATTTGTACAGTATCTCTGCATGTATGGGGCAGAGAGTTATACAGTAAATACTGCCTTTGAAATGTGATGCTATATTATATATTATTACATCATACTTGTTGTTAATAATAAATTATATATCCCACTTCTGCATATTATTGTCTTGGGGGAAGGGTGGCTATAAATGTACTTACTTGTAAAGCTACTTAAATGATTGCACCAAATTTGACTGGAAATTCTAAACTTCTAAACTCGGTAAAGTTAATTATTCATAAAAGCCGATTTAAAACTCATCGTCCAGGCTGGCTGTTATGTTCTTCTCACTTTACTTTACCAAGGTCTGGATTGTATTTATCTAACATATATTGTTATATATCTTTACAAACTTCAATCTTTATGAACATGAAATTCCACCTCCTTACTATCATAAAAGACAGTCCCAGAAACAAAATATGAGGAGACATTGTTTCAGCACAGAGCAGAGGAAGCAATAGAACACCACAACGTATTAGGTTGAAAAAGCAGACACCAGGATATAACACCGCCCCACCCCCCACCCCCCCACCCCCCGCAGAGTGCCAGGTCATGTGTCCAGCAGAGGTCTAATCACACGAGAGGTTTCCTAAAGGATGGGCGAGGTTGCAGGTATAAATAGGGAAGTGATTGTTGCTTATTAGTCGCAGGGATGTGACAACTTGCTGTAACTTGCTATTGCTATAACATTCTCAAGACAGTTAGGTATTATTTTTTTTTTGAGAAAGGGAGGGACATCCTGGTGTAAATTTGCAATGAATAATGAAGCAGTAAACAGTATGAATAAGCGGTGATGTGAATAAATGTGTGAAGTTTGGTACAAGAAATCTGTGAATGATTCTGCAAAAGAACATACTCTGGTAAGAAATTGCATTGATACAGAAGTTTGGAACTTGATTTCAAGTAGACATCAATGTTATTTTTATCTCTTCTCTGATATCAATTATGTTGGCAGCAAATCCGATTGAACTAAAAGCTAAATAAATTCTTAAAGGAACAAAGAGACAGTTATAAGTAGACATAATATTCTGATTTCAGGAACATAAATAATTAAAACATAACTAAAATAAACAGAGAACATTGTTGTTTCATTGTCTGATGCTATTATTGATGGTATAATTCCTCACAAAAAAGAGAAAACAAAACAATTAAAAGACTTAATGAACTTGGAAATATTAAACACATACCACAGACAGAAAAGGTGCAAACTGTAATTAATTTCTGTAATTAATCTGAACTCTTTGTTCCATTGTAGATTGTTTTATTATGACCAAAACAAAAAACAAAGCTGAAATATGAAAGATTAAAGAACAGAAAGACATAGTCGTGACACATTAAAATATGTGTCAATGTGTATTCACGCACCTGAAATAGTGCCGTTGTAGTTACTGTAATTCTGAACCAAGAGTAGCAAAATTAAACACTTCATTGACTTTTGAAAAAAGTTAGACACAGGGAACATACCATAACACCTGAAAGAAGAAATTTAGGCAGAGGAAGACAGAACACTAAACCCACAGGAAGCATGGATCTTGCTGAAATCTTGGAGGATGGCCAGAAGTTTCAACATACAGACAATAAAACAGATGAACATAATACACCAATACCATATGTACTGTTTATCAGTATCTCTACCTTGTTTGGTACAGTGGGCAACCTCCTCATCATCGGGACAGTTCTCTCATATAAGGTAAGGTCACAGCATTATAGCCCGATCCCACTGTCATAAGGTTGCCTTCTCATCGCCCTAAATTTGCTATTGTTGGCTAAATTGTGAAAGGTGATCCTTGGCCTCCCTTTAAAGATATTAAAGCATGTTTCAAAGGCTTTGTGACTGAGTATTGGTGTCCTGTGTGGTCATATACAGTAATTAACTATTGGATGATCTACACAGCTGTTCCAAGGAAAACTCTTCTATATAAGTCCTGAGCCCCTGGGCCTGAGTCTTACACTCTGGCCACACTTTACTCTATGACTTAGATTGAAAAACAGGCTTCTTAGGACATTGTTGTGGCAGTTTACCAAAAATTCTTTTTGTTGGAAGTTTATTCTTGTTCGGTAAATTTCTTTTGTCTATCAAAGAGTTTTCAAAATACCTCTCACCTTTGCTCTCAACATACCTTCCGCTTTGTGATTGGGTTTGAGGTGTGTTTTCATCATTTGCCTTAAATCATTTTTGATCAATTTTTTAAACTGTTTTAAAACTGTTTAAAACTGACAGAACCTCCAACATATATTTTAAGCACGAGCCTCTTAGAGGTCTGGTTCTTCTAGAGATCATTTTCTATTTTTCCTTTCCTTTTCCGGACTTTTATCAGTTGGGTACTATTCTAGTACCCTACTGGTGGTCTGCTGGCTTGTGCCTGTAGATCTAAAGACTTTCCAGCCATGTTTCTTCTATATTTGATTTTCATGGATACATACATGGTAAACATATATCAAAAGATATCATACATTTATTTCACTTATGCATACATTTTTGTACACTTTTTAAAGTGTTCCTGGTTTGCTGATTTAATAGATCATCTGATTCACAAGTACCTAAAACCCTATTACATTGTACAGTATGTATTTAAAATTCATAATTCATATTGGTATACATTACATTTCATATCTAGTTTTTCAATATGTAATATTCTTACAATAATAAGTATGAAACTCAGTGGATAGAATCTTCACTAGTAACTGGAATTTGGTGAGTAGATATTGGTGTATATTTACTAGTGAATTTAAGACAATACAGATCAGAAACTAGCATCTGTGTCCAAAAGTATGCTCGTATATATGTTACGACCCAAGTGTGAAATTGCCCATTTCGTGAAATGGACAAGGAAATTGTCCATTTCATGAAATGGGCAGCCTCACTGTCCATTTCGTGAAATGGACAAATCAATATATATTTTGCTATCCATTTCATGAAATGGACAAAGTCATGTACGAAAGTTTAACTTTCATTCATGGTCAATCTTTTGGTTTAATTTATCACTTTATTCCTCTATAATAATGATATGTATATTATATACCTTACATTAAGTTAGTTAATAGTTAAAAAGTTATAAATATTTGAAATATATAATACAAGTGTCAATTATGTAAAGCATACTTTTTAATGGGGATTATTATTTAAAATTACACTTGGTACCTGGTATATTATTTTTTACTGTTTGCTTAAAAGAAATACAATAATAGAGTTTTGTCTCCTTTGTGCACTAATCTCCTTTAAAAGGTTTTCCTTTAATGATTAGATCTGAGGAATTGTAGCCCACCCTTTGAAGATTAGATCCAAGGGTTATTAAAAGTAACTGTCAATTTAGAAAGGTTGAAGCTATCCCAAAGGTTACAAAAAGAAGTGGGCTAATTACAATTAAATCGAACTTACTAGTGGTGAGGCTTTCTTTTAATGAGATCTGAGGATTGTAGACACACATTTGAGGATTAGATCTAAGGGTTAATTCAGTGCCTGTTATAAGTCTTATAATAATGTGGACATGCTAATAACAACAGTGATATCAACATTTGCAATTACTAATGTAAATAAACTACCAATGTGGCTTAGTGTTAAACGATCTTAATGTTGTAAAATATATCTTGCAGTTTAGTCTCACCTAGATTCTATCTCAAATTTTTAATAAATGTAAATGCAAATATTAACAAATACTTAACTAATCTTGTAGCTTAATAATATTAGGTTCATGTTAAATTTTATAAGAAAATGTTAAAGGAATTATAATAACCTGCACCTCACCAGTAGACTTTAGGTTAAGTATAACCCCTGATGTATTCTAATACAATGTTTCAATAAAAAACAACAAGTTTTCTTCACTGTGAATGAGAGTAAAAATTTCGTACAAATATTTTGTCCATTTCACGAAATGGACAGTTGAGTTGTCCATTTCATGAAATGGACAATTTCCTTGTCCATTTCACGAAATGGACAATTTCACATTTGGGTCATAACATATATACCAACAAGAATGTGATTTGATATGGTTTGAGATAATCGAAAAAACAAAGTTGCAACTGAATAGACAACAGATTGTTTATACACACTATTGACTGTATAATACAACCCAATAAGCCAACTGCTCTAATTTTCAATAATTAATCAACTTTTATGGAATTTATAAATATTATCAGTACTTAACATATATCTCAGTTAAAATTAGGGGAACGTCTCCATTACCTCTGTCAAGATGTTATGTTTTTTTTTTTTTTGGGGGGGGGGGGTGCAATCAGTTGACTTTCTTTGGGATTTGCGATAAATGTCATGTCACGAACAGATCTTCCTTAATTTTTTTTATGCGAGTAGCACCTGATCACCTGAGGAAGTGATATAATTATGGGAGAGATCTGGGCCCGGATTTACAAAGATTCTTAAACTCATGCTTAAACTCAGACACATAATCTCAGTTTTTGTCTCACGTGAGATTATGCTGAAATTGGTATTTTCAAAAGTAATCTCAGGTGAGAATAAACTTAAACTCAGTTTATATGTAAGCAAGCATTTCATTGGTTAATACCAAAGCAAAATTCTTAAACTCACACATAAACTCATTCATAAACTCATGCATAAACTCAGTCTAGAGTTTATAGCTGCTGAACAACACAGAGGCTTTATACTAATTACAGTAGAGGGTTTTCATGTTACATTGCAGCATCTGCACAATTTTTTTTGTAAACTTCACTTAAAATTTTACAAATACTAAAAAACCCCAAGACCATGATGTTTTTTAACATGGATTTTAGAATGACTACATTAATTTATGTTTTGGTCTTTTTATGTATGTACAAAGATTTTTGTTTGACTTTTTTTGCAAAACTGTACAAATGTTATCTTACAAGTTCAATCATGTTTCGAGTCTTATCATTATTGTTATGTTTTTTGTTTTCTCAATTAATTAAAAAACTACAATCTTCAGCTATGTATGCCATAAGGGTGTTCTCTATGAATAATCGTCACTGTGGTTTATTTTGAAGTGCACAAGAAATTAATTTTTGCATTGTTCTTAGTAGTAATTTAAGACAAATGGGTGAATCTTGACACATAACAAGTAACATCTTTGTCAATATGGCCCATAATCAAATTGCAGGAGTAAATTTCTCCAAAAGGTTACCACAGGTATTATGGTTCAGCTTTACTGTCATTAATTGATCATAAACTCATTTCTTGAGTCTACACTAGTGCAAACTCAAATTTTTAGTTGAGTTTAAGCATAATCTCAGCGTGAGAATTTTCAAAAATACCAACAAATGTGAATTTAAGCATAAACTCAGACAATGAGATTATGTCTGAGTTTATAGGTGAGTTTAAGTTTAAGAATTTTCTGTAATGTGAAAAGTTTGAGCATAAACTCATAAAGATGAGTTATAGGTGAGTTTTAACATGAATTTAAGTTTAAGAATCTTTGTAAATCCGGGCCCTGGATCATATTCTGGATACAAAAAAATCCCAAACAGTCGGAAACACCCCCCATGGTGGAGGTCTCCGCTCTACAAGTGTTTTATAGTTCTCTCTATTCGTCTAGCAGGGTTTTCACCTAAGTGTTGGATGTAATTTGTCTGGTTAGGGTATACCTTTACTCTGAGGAGTTTCACCCTTTTGACATTTGTGGCAAAGGTCTTGTCATTTGTCATACATGCTGTATTTATTTTCAGAAACTCAGGACAGTCTGCAATATATTTATTGTCAACCTAGCTATAGCAGATCTGTGTGTTACTGGGATTGTCAACCCCTTCAGTTTGATAGGTAATCATTTATGTCATAATTTATTGTACAGTATCAGTCATTCAGCTTAATTGCTAAGATTTATAACATGTTATTATGTTGCAAATCATTTTTGCATGATTGGTATTTATGTTACAGTAAATATGTGAAATCAGTAAATACGCATATTTATTGAAAATTTCAGTAAATACGTGTATTTCCTGATTTGGTCAGTAAATATGTACATGTATTCCCAAAAAACTTCAAATTTTACTGTAACATATGTACATCTTTGAGCTGGTGTCTTGCAAGCATCAGTAAACGACAACCCATGTTTAGCAAAAATAAGAAACTCACACATGTATTTCAGGTGTTTCATTGTGAATTTTTTGTATAAATGTTAAACAGTTTCAATGCTTTCAATATTTATTGCAACTAAAGTAATTTTCCAGTTAAACTTTTAGAACAGTACTTTAGAAGTTGCGTTTATTTGATGGTTAAAATTCTGAACAGGTTGCATCTTAACTTGTGCATATAAGTTCCATTGGGGAGAAGCCTCTTGTCTTTTTATTGTATACATTACACATACCAATATTTGCAAGACAATATTAACTTATTATGACATAATATTTTAATTTATTTTTATGGTGAAAGTTTTAAACAAATTGATCAATTGATTGATTAACTGACTGATTTGTTGATTGTTTTGGCTTTAGTCTGCCACTGTGGCCTAGCGGGTGAACACACTTGTCTGGGAACTCAGAGAACGTGGGTTCAAACCCAGGTACAGGCAGATATGTTGAGCACCAACTCGCGATCGGGAACATCTCGAGATTGTCCTTGCACAAACTCAAGATCTTGAGTGGGAGTCCCATCTCGAGATTGGGCTGCACAAACTTAAGATGTTTACCTAAGGCTGTGATTTGCTAATTAACTGAATCTACTAATAACTGATTGGCTAATTTTAGTTACTAGTCAATATTGTGTGTGTTCACTCAGTCAGGTAGTCCTTGTCATTTATATTTGCAATTTTTTTTTCATTATGATGAGTTCTTTGTTGATGTTTTTTCTTTCTAACTGCAAAGAATCAAATAGATATATGTATCCATGTTTACATGAAATGTGATTTATTTCTGTGAATCTGGGTTTTAGACATATCTCAGAAAAAAATGTAATGAAGAACTAAAAAGTCATCAATTTTAACCATTAAGTATTTATAGATGACTTTATCTCAATAACCGTTTTTTTTATTGCTACCTTAAACATCATTAAGTGTTAATATCCATCAGATTCAATAAACCTGTAAATAGGAGGATTCAGTGCTATAAAGTGCAATTGGTAATCATAGTCAAGGGAGATACCTGACAACACACCAACAATTATTAAAGTGAATTGAAAATAAGTTAAAAAAATATTTATGATGTTAATTTTTTAATAATGTGCCTTCTTTTAACTTCCCTGTGTTAACAATGAGGTAACTATTTTGTTCATAATGTATATTTAATGTACTGGAATATGGAATAAAAAAATTATAGAAGTAAAATTAAGAATCTGAGAAAAAGTTCAGACAACACTTTACACAAACAAATTCCTTTGATGAGATAATCAAAGAGTTTTATGTTCAATACCATTGTAATCCTTTGCCAGATTATATTTGGAAGCCACATTTGTGGGCTTTCTCTAAATACAACCATGTTTAGAGTTAATGAAAATTCAAAATACATCATCTTAAGTTTGGGCAGCACCATCTTGAGATGTTCTGCACAATCTCGAGATGTTTGCCTCAACTCATGATCTTGAGTTTGTGCAAGGACAATCTCGAGATGTTCCTGATTGCGAGTTGGGGCCTAACAGATACATAGTGGCTCGGATGACCACTTAAAGTGGCGGTCCTCTGTCATTGGGTCCTATCCCCAGTGGCAGGTTAAAGAACCTCAAGGACGTTGATAAATAGTCATCCTTGAGCCTCTATCTTCCAGCTAGGGGAATGTCAGTTACTTGTGAGTTAGGGCTGTACAGTCAGATTGCTTAAATAGCGCTTTGAGTCCTGTAGTACATGGAGATATTGTGCTGAGTATAAAGACACAATACAGTACAATTTAGTATCACTTTCAACACATGGTACAGGTCATTTCATGCCGAGTGTTAAATGCAGGAATACAGTGGAAACTTGTTGGTCAAGCTTATTCACTCAAATCCATTGGGAACCGGAGAGAAATTATTAACTTTCCCACTAGGGGTGAGAATGGAAACCACATGACAGTTGGAAGGCAAGTGTGTTACCCAATACACCAACGTGTCAAAAGTGGAGATTTATACTGTAAATTTGCTTCTGAAAAAAAATGGCTTTTATTTTGGTTCCATTCTCACCCCTAGTGGGAAGGTTAATAATTTCTCTCCGGTTCACAATGGATTTGAGTGAATAATCTTGACCAACAAGTTTCCACTATGGGGTCAGTCATAGATGTGATAAAGTCTTGATCTGGGACTAGAGTCTTACATATAATTTGAAACTCAGATGAATTTAGTCTTAAATCTGAGAGTTCATTCTCGGCTGATATTTAACTGAATATGGCAGCGTGATTAACAAAACATATCTGAACCGTATCAAAAAATAAACGTAGATTTCATTCAAAGTCTTGTATGATTTTCATGTAACCAAATGTTGCAAAGCAATAAACTTAAGTCACAGTAGCATTCTTTTATTTAAAGACAAATCTAAAGTCGAAATTCAGTAATACATTTGGTGAATGACAAGTGAGGGAAAAATGTCTTTGATTGATAATAAAACTCTGATATAAGTCTTGAGACCATTGTGAGAATCAGGAATCGGAATTTTATATGTTTTAACTTGATATGATCGGTCATATCAACTTGTATTTAAGTTTTACTTCAAAACATTGCCCTTATTGCTCCGGATTGTACGATATATGTGGGTAGTGCACTGGAAAAGTGAGCTGCCTAATATTGCCACCCTCTTTCTTCACCCTTCATGCACATTTTAGTTTAGTATGTGACAGGGAGTATCAGCTTTTGAAACATTTTTTAAAATATCCCCACAAGCTGCAAATGCCCTCCATCTTGTGACAGAGGTACCTTACCCAAATACAAATCCCAACTTGTGTACACTTATAAACCAAGTGGATACCACCAAAACATGGCATGCATCAAGCCACTAATGATCCCAGGTGAGTCAAATATTTTCAGCATGGATATAGCTCATGGAGGCCAGCCCACTATCCCATAATGGAGTGAACAGGGTGCAAGTTTTTATCATACATCACTTGCTGATATTTAAGTAAATTAAAGCTAACTGGGAAGAATTTAGCATGAGAAATAAAGTAAGAATAATTTTGTTCTTATTGTCCTTTGATATATTTTGTAACATTTCAGAAATACTACTAACCTTGTTTATAACAGAATGAGGAACATTTCGTTAACGCAAATTAGTTAAGTGTTTTTTTACACTTATAAGGGAAAGTGAGTGACAACGGAAATTTTTATTTTGAGCAAATAAGCTGAAATATTGAATTTTGCCAAATAGAGCTAAATAAGAAGGAATTAGAATCATCCACAATTTGGTAAGATGCTGCCACCTTTTGGTCTCTTCCATAGATTCTGAAAAGCATTTAATGCAATTGTATTCACTTTTCCTATATCTTATGACACTGCATTGTACACACATTTCTCAACAATATAACAATATGGAGGGTGGAACCGTCAACACAGTTGTAGGGATGCTTTTTTGTTTTGTCAATCCTCTAACAGATACAAAAACTACACAGGACAAGTCACACCACATCCACATGCAGGGCGTGTCTAGCACATTCCATTTTGTAAAAGAAACACTGGTGCATACTCTGTGTAAATTAGGAAAAACTATACCATCTTTAGAACCCCTGAGAAATGAGTCACAAGTGGAATTTTTGTTGTATATTTCTGGGTGTTGTCCACATATGCAATGTTAGGGTTATCATGATCAATATTTCTACCCTTAGAGGTTACAGTTTGTCCTGTTCAGCTCAGACCAAGCATTAGATGTTTGGTGGTGTACTTTTGTTTTGCAAAATAACTCAAAAAGTTGTTTGTGGGAAATTCCAGAAAATGTTGGCAATAGCACAAGGAGAAAAGATGATTTTAAAAGCTTGGTGATGATCCGGATCACTGTCCGGATCCAAGAATTTTTAAAGGATTTTTATCATTGCAGCCAAAAGCCACATTGGAGATATGTTGTGCCTAAGACGAGGCCTGTGCTGTCTCTTTACTTTTCTTACATACCGGTTTTAACAGTTATGTTCAAACATAACTGGGACAAGGAAACTTCTTGACAATCCACTGATATTCACGCAGAAAAAATGACTTTAACCTACCTTCCATATGTTTTGGTAAATTGGAATAAATTAGGTCCAGCAGACATGCAACTTTAAATGTTGCAGCTCCACAGCAAAACTTGCCAGTCCGTATTTTAATGTAGGTTCAATGAATATTGCTGTTTCAAAACTGACCAGATAGCTACAGAGTGCTACAGAATAAATGGTTTAATGTTATTTTCTATAACAATAAGAATATCTATTATGGTCGCCTGGTCCCAAGATTGTTTCTTATCTACAAAAAGATGGCATTTGTAAAATGTGATTAATTTTAGTGATTAAAATTATATATGAACAGTTTTTTTTAAGTCACAAGGCATCCAGACCTGTAACTCCAGAAAGATGCAGGTCCGTGATAATAGCAAGTTACCAGTCTCAGACAAGGGGGGTAGGTGTTATCAAAAACTGATAGTGTAGTGTTCAGCTGCTTATACAGGACAAAGGCAATTGTTGTGTATCTACTCGAGGCTGCTTACACGAAGGGTTGAACAATTTAATATGACTGTCCCATTATTGTGATGCGATGGTAAACTTTACTCCTGATTTGAAAAGGGAAAACATTCATGATCCATATGTGTAGTTTAAGATAGGTTCCAGATATTTTCCTGATAGGTTTCCGATTGATATTGCAATTGGTTCAAGAAGTCTTCTATTAGAATTTATGATAGGTTTCTGCATCAATCTGACTGGTTTACAAACCTTAAAGATCGACTTAAGATAGAAAAGATAGGTTAAGATTGTTGTAATGTAAAAGGATGACTTTTAAATGATAAAATAGGTTTAAGGTGGGTTTAAGATGGATTCTCGATTACAGGGTTATTGTGGTCAGTTCTGTCTGTCTTTCTGTCTGTACAACGTTTTACCCTTATAACTCAAAACTACACTATCAATCGAGCTCCACTTTGGTGGGCAGATATTTCATGGGGTACAGACGGATTCCTCCAAATTTGGTAAAATTTGAGTGTGTAAAAAATCAATATTTTGCTTTCTGATGATGTCGTTACTTAATGATGTCACAATGCAAACCTAGCTTGTGATACTTGCTGTCTTTAAGTAAAACTATTTCTTCTCACTTTATGTCTTGAAATTGACATAAAGATAATAAAGAGGGAGGTGGTGTATTCATCATTTTTATTATTTCTGTTTTTTATTTTATTTTTTGTCTTTCAATTATTTAAGAGTCCATCACAAAAATTTACCCTGAGTGATTTTCACCAAGAAGTGGCTTTAACCAATATTTTTGTGTGTGTGTTTAGATTATTCCAGAACTAACGAACAGATCTTTATGAATGTTTTTGTGGGCAGGACCTGGCCAAAGGAAGAAGTTATTAATTCTTGGGAAAGATCTGGATCATATTTTGGATACAAAAACACATGAATTTTCAGAGGTCCCATTTTCAATGTATTTTTAATGACTTTAGCTTTCTACTTGACATTTCTTCAAAAGTAATGAACAAATCTTCATGTAAAATTTTTAGTAGGACGGGGCTAGCCACGGGAAGAAGTGATTACATTTTAGGAAAGATCCAGTTAATATTCTGGATACCAACAAACCTCCAAATTTGTTGGAAACACCACCATGGTGGACGTGTGTGCTCTGGTTTCTGGTACACTCTGTGCACATTTTATCGATTCACTCACAAAATATCCACAAAATATTTATTCAGTGTCTGGATGTGTGTGATCCGGTATGCATGTATTCCTCAGTGGGGAGAAATCCATTGAAAATCCGTTTGCATGTTTGGTTTTATTTTATTGTTTTCCTGACAGTACTTTATAGCACTTGCGAGACTGATCACATCAGGTCGAGCCTTTTGCTCTCTCTGAGTGCATCTTGTTGTAGTATGCAATTGGTCGAGAAAAAAAAACAATCTCCTAAACAGCAAAAATGAGGAGTCTTATTCCAATCAGGACACAATCACAATGGAATAGTTCTCTAAAGTGTGATGACTAGCCTACAGAATTGCTGCCTGTTTTGTAGGAGTGTTTGTGGGCGATAAATGGTTTTCTGAGAGGCTGGTTCTGTGTGAAGCTGTGGCATCCTTGTGTCTCACGAGCTGTTACTGCTCAATGCAGTCCATTGGTGCAATCAGGTAATCAGTATTATTACACTTGTTTAATATGTTGCTGTATCAACGACAAACCAAAATAATACACTGTGGGGGACTTAAGTGAATAAAAAAAAACCCGCAGTCCATTGTCACGATCATGTAAAAAAGTATATTTTTATCCCTACCAAGGAGGCAATGTAATTGCAGGTAAACGTTTGGGTTTTGTTGTTGTTGTTGTTCACAAAATCACTTGAAAAGTTGCAAACAGATTTTGATGAAATGTTTAGGAAATGTCCAGATTTATCCAAATACCAAGATAAGAATTGACCCTTAATTCTCTTCTGTCTTGTGGGAAATTGGGGTCTTTACAGATTTTGGGTGAAAATATATTACTGAACTTTTTTAATGCAAGTAAAATGAAATAACTACTGCTCGGGAGTCCCTCTATGGGTGACATAGGTATACATGTGTGGTTGTGTGTTGTGGATAACACACTAGCCTCAGACCTCATTGCTCATGGTTCATATTCCAGCTATAAAAACATAAATGGAAAGGTAAGGGGTTACTTGAATATGCCCATTGTTTACCTATCAGAGGGATCCCTTGGATCCTCAAGCACCTTAATCTGGGTCACCACTTTTCCTGCTGGGGTTAAAAAAAATGCAACCAAACAGGCTCATGTGCTTTTGGTTGAAGATCGTTATAGAACAGTCTGCTTTCTGTGTTGGTAGGATGTGTTTGGTGAGATTTACATTTGGGTTAAACATACTTGGCAAAATACAGATAGTGGAGTTTGCATTGTTTTTCTACATTGAATAAATTTTTTTTGGTTTCTTTTCAGCTTTAACAGATACATCCACATTTGCCACAACAAGCTGTACTCCATCGTCTTCACCCCAGTGAAAACTACTCTGATGGTTATAGCCTTGTGGATTGTCAGTTTCCTGATGGAGATGCCATCTTTCTTTGGCTGGGGAGATCATGTCTACGATGAGAAAACCCGGAGTTGTATCTGGGATCGCACTGCCGACTTCTCCTATACGTTATTCTTCTCCACCGCAGGAGTCGTATTTCCAGTGACACTGATATCAGTGTCTTACCTCAAGATTTATCTATATGTCAGGTAAGGAGTTATCAAAAATATCAATACATATGTGTATAACCTCCTTTTACCCATTTGGCAAATGACATTGATGATAGAGGCCATATATTCAACAGAAGGTCTTAAGTCTTAGCCAGTATTATGGCTCAGCCCAGTGTAAGACTCTTTGACCTTTTAGGGGATACAGTATCCTGAATAACCATAATGCATTGAGGGAAGATTCAATTGATTAGCTCATTAGAATTGGGGGGAAAATGGAGATACAAAATATGGCAGCCCCTTTGCCATATTTCATATTCTCATACACTTTGTGGGGATACATCCGCTGGCGGCACACCCGATTTATGTAAGCATTTTTGTCTCATCTTAAGTCGAAATTCACGAAAGAAGTTAGACCAGCTAAGACAAGTTTCTTGTAACATATTGGTATGCCCCCCAAGTAAGAATGATAGAATGAAAAAGGCTCGATAGAGAATCTATTTTAAGAACACCCATATTTCTTATCAAAAGTGTGATATTACAGAGTGCCATACTACCTATAAAGATTTTTAACTTTTACATAATCAGTGCAGATTTAATTATCTATACACCAAAGCATCAAATACCCCCCAAAATAGTTAGAATAGCCGATTATTTAATTACTAACCACCTTGGCGCTGTATTCATTAAAAGGTCTTCATCGTAGTCTTAGCGAAGGACAAAACTCAGATATTTGTCTGATATCTTGGTCACACCATTCCATGTTTCCACACCATTTCCCACCTTTTGCCACATACCCAATGAAGCAGTTGGTATCTAAGATGTTTAACAACACCAAATTAGAGACATACTACATATAATTATCCTATTTTTTACTATTTTGACAAATCTCTTTAGGAAGAGGGTGTTCCAAACAGAGTCTAATAGTTTATTTTTGACTTCTTCATTGACAGGAAAAGCAAACAGCAAGTGAGCCACTACAATTCTGCAGACCAGACTGACAACAGGCCATCAGAAAACAAGGACCTTCGTGTCTCCACTCGTTTAACCTTGACCCTCTTCATCATCTTTGTAGTCTTTGTCTCCTGCTGGTCGCCATATGCCATAGCAGTGACAGCTGACATAAACAACACATTTCCTGAGAATGTCCATCTATATGTTCTGCTCTTGGCTCATATGAACTCCAGTCTAAACTGGCTGGTCTATGGTGCAACCAACAGGGAGTTCAGAAGAGGTTACATCAAGTTTCTGAGGTTACATGAGTTGCCCTGCATGCAGAGGTTTCTGTTTTCCAAAGGGGAGGTGAGGCCAACAAATGTTATCACGAAACCGGGAACACATCAGCTTGGAGTGTCTGCAGTGCAAACTTCAGAAACTCACTGTACAAAGGAATTGACCAGGCAGAGTGCAGCAGTTGGATTGTCTAAGAAGAGTTTAATTCCCAGAGTGGATCATGGGGGCCAGTCTTTACACTAAGAACTACTAGGAAACATTCATAAAAACAGCATACAGTAATATAAGATAACTGGTATTTGTACACAGTACAATATCTCATTTACTTCTACTATTTCAACCATTTCCACTGCACAGATACAGCCGGAGTTCTGGTAACTGACATTTCCCGGAATGGAAGACAGAGATTTAGATATGATCATTTATCAGTGTAACTGGTTTTCTTTAGCCTGCCACTGATGAAAAGACCAAATATCTGAGGAACGCATATTAAATGGTCATCCGAGCCACTTTATATCTGTCCATGGCAGGGATCAATACCCAGTCCTCTATGTTCCTAGGCAAGTTTGTTGCCCACTATTTCAAAGTGACAGATAAATAATAAGACACTCGTTCGAAGATCGAGGATCAAATTTAGAAATCTCTTAGCATAACCATAACACACACATTTGGAAAAGGTTCTTTTCATTGCTTGTGTAAAGAATGGCATTTTAATAAAATGGTTATTGATGCTTATTTAAGTAAGCAAACACAAACTTAATTGCATACAATTTTTTACTCAAGCTTTGTTGCTGTATAAAAGTTATGTGTTATAACATAATAGCAGGTGATCAACATCAGTGTGATGTATTAAAATTAAATTAACTGATAGAAATATATGGGTTGGTATCATGTCATGACTTCAAACAATTTGTGAAAAACTAACAAATTTAACAAAGCAACATAACAACAAGGATTCTTCTACATCATAGAATAACACGTGTAAAATCTCTGCCTCTATTTAAAGTCCATCTGTGGGGCCAAACATCCCCAATAATTAGACATAATTGGAGCATTTAAATTAATTCAAAGACTAGTATTCTATTGCAATGACACCAAACCTGCATGGTACATAAATCGAGTCAGGTAGCCCAGATAGTACAATCTACAAATCCAGCCCCTGACCCAAGGTACACAATGTACATACAATAAAATACAGTTACACTAAAACAGCAAGAATACCATGTATATTTTTATACATACATCTCTAGAGTCCTAAGCCCCTTGTCATATTTAGATATTATTAAAATCACATGACGTTAAGACAGTAAAAGACCCAGGTGTTAACAAATGGACACATACTTTATCTAGCAAGTGAACTATCCCTTCTTGGGCATCAGTGCGTTAGAGGATGTCTGCATCAAGTCAGCACTTTACAAATGCTTCATTAAAAACTTCATTTATCATGATCTACCATGACTTTGACCACTACTAACTATGGTCAACATGACCAAGTTCCCGGATTTTCCCATAAGACCATAAGCCCTTTAACGTAACCCAGGTGGAGGACAGGAGTGAAATGTTCCTGTAAACCCCCAGGTTATATGACAGCCACTGTAGGCGGAGGAATAGTAGGGGAGAATTGTAATTACTAAAAGCAAAGCTGAAATAAAGCTGATATGTCTGTGTATTATAGGCTAACCTTAGAGAGTAACACGGGTGTAATTAACACCAAACTGTCGGCTTGGTTAACGGTACCCGATATTAAGTCTAATGGCATTTAGCCTTGTTCTATAGAAGTTTCAGAAATTTGAAATTAAAACTCTAAACATGTCCATGGCTGAACTGGTTTTCTATTTCACATCTTAGCCTTCTTCCTACAACTGTAGAAATGTAAATTATGGTTTTGTTTCATGTGTCAAATTTGATGTTGTAATCTGAACAAGTTAGTCTCTCTCTTTTTGTTTTACTGTATATGTATTTCATCTGTATAACTTTGTGTATAAACAAATTGGTAAATAAATGAAATATTGGTTAATGTAGGACAACTGTTAAAACGCTCAACTGTCACTGTATTATATTTGATTTATTCAATTAGGTAAGCTCCGGACTCATACTATAAGTCTAAAATAAGTTATTACTTATATACAATTCACCTGGTTTGCATTTTGCAGGTCCCTGAATCTTGTTTTAAAAGAAACTGAAATCAATCATAAGTCTGCATGCATGATAAATTGAACAATTACCTCCATGTATAATTATTCAGACAGTGTCCAAGTCTGGTCACGCAGCTGTATAGGTTTTGTAAAAAGTCTGAAAAAATTATTGCTTTATATTTCATACAGATTTTCTCCATGTGATCTGTTTAAAATTGTCATAAAGAAAGCATGGATCTGTCATAATAAACCATAAAACTGTATACCTTTATTTTAATAATTATTCAGGGCCTTTAACACATATTCAAAAGTGCTGGAAGAATGAAAATATCTTTCATTTATTTCTTCCTTCTTCATTTATCATTTAGTTTCATTTATCAAAACTTCTTTTGGATAAGAATGTTTTTATTGATTTGTTTATAAACAAGCAATAGTCTGAAGAGTTTCTATGTTTTCTTACAGTCGATTCAATACCTTGAAACCACATCAGAAAATACCTGTCACCTAATTTAGTCCCGTTATTTAGTGTTTAAAACAAAAGACCCTTTAATGGTTGGTGACCTGGCTAGTTTTAGACAAACATGAGATGCGAGAAGCAGTCTGCAGTATTCATATTTTAACTTACCATTTGTTGGCGAATTCTACATGTAAAAATGTCTTTCTAGTAATGCATATAACACACTTATAGCTTACATGTTTTAATACTTTTTAACAAAAATTGGAACCATTAATTATCCATAGTAGTGGTACTGGGAAATATATATACAATGTACACCTGATAAGGCTGGAAATACACCTGTCCTTAATCTCATCCGTACCCATATCAGCGTCCGTGTCCGCACCTGTAAGACCCTAGATATTTTGGTATAAAACAGTGAACTTCCGTCCGCATCCGTAAAAAAAGGGCCAAGTTTGTTTTTTTGCGGGTGTATTATACCAAAACATCCAGGATATCACGGATGCGGACAATTACGGATGCAGATACAGAAACGTAAATAAGGACAGGTGTATTTTGCGAGTAACAGTCATCCGACATTAATATAAATAGTAAACAAACGACATTGAAAGCCACAGATAATTATGTTTATACCTACCTATTGTGTTTTATGTCATTATTGTATGTATTTTACTCCATTTCTGCAATAATGGCCGATAAAAAGTCTTTAATTTGATTCCTGCTTTGGGTTTTCCCCAGGCGTGCTTAGTTTCAATGAAATGGGGGTTCAGCACTGAAATGAAGAGAACAGTACCTAGCGCATTGTACAGTTATTATAGCATACTGTTATTCATTAAGTAAAGTTTACATTAAAACTGTGAACAGTACTCTCAATATGTGTTCTACAGAGCTCCTCAATGTGGAATTCAGTGGGCCTGTACCCGTCATTCACTTACATAGTGTGCACTACCTTTGTTATCTATGTTCCAACATATTTTCTGAGTAGGTTATAATTGGGATTTATAATTAATTATGAAGTATAATGTAAGAATAATACTATAAACATTTACCTTGTTGCTTTATGGTTTTCTCAGACCTTCAGACTTTCCTAATTTCTTTCAAGTCAATTTTTGATAGAAATTATAGTCAGTAGTTAAATCACTGATTCTAATTGGGATCCAATGGTCCACCAGCTAGTGGGACATCAAAGAGTTCTTATGATTATTACATTTTGAGTGTCAGAACCAACAATATGTTTCATCATAATGGTGAAAGTATCATATTGTACCCTTATTAATAGTCTCAAAACTTAAAATTGAATTTCTGCAAATTTATTACCTCTAAAAGTATAGTCAAAAGTATGTTCTGTCATCAAATATATGCATTATGTTCTACAGTGATTTTAACTGATAATAAAACTTCGATAAGGTATTCTATATAGATATCTTCTGTTATCAGTTGCTACTTATTTTGATCCTCAATTTGTCTTTGACTCCTGTAAAAAATATACGACATGTATCTTGGGATTGCTTGAAATTTTTATTGTCTTAGGAATTTCTATGTAAATTATTTTTAGAATTTCACTATTAATACAAGAAGTCAGTCAGAATTATTAAGTAGATCATATCACTTGTATCAAACTGGGTAGGGTGTTCCAGGGAAAACAGTGCAAAACATTGTGTAGGTCATATCATTTTGGGTTGGGTGTTGTGGGAAAGCACTGCAAAACAGTGTACAGGTCATACCAATGGAGGTAGATAGCAATGCAATACATTGAACAGGTCATATCACAATGACAAAATGAAGCCAAGGTACATCATGAACAGTTTAATCAGCATACCTTCACTGTTTATTTTGTGAAATAGTAATACAAACATAAAATACATACAGAAAAAATTGCTTTAAATTGCATTCAGAAGCTCTGGAAATATGTTATATATTTAGAAACTAGTAAAGTTAAAGATTCCAGTGTCTATCATGTACATCAAAAATGTCATTAATGCATGAAAACACATCAATTTTCTAGAAACAAGGAGGTAGATATATGGTTTGCCTTTGTAAAGAAGGCTGAAAAGTCTCACAGCTACAAAAATCTACAAATGAAATTTCTTCCAAGATCTTCAATTTGCCTTCGACACTTCTTAGTAATTGTATAATGTATATGAAATAACATTTAGTAATCATAAATAAAGTTTTTAAATAGATGTTCATATAATAGGAAATAATTGTGATTCTGAAAATCACTATGGAAATAGTGTCAAAAATGTCAGGGTTGCACACAAATAACTTTCATGAGGGACTGTGAATTGAGTGCAATCTGGTGTTGGGCATCAACTATTCTCAAATATTAGTGTATGGATTGAGAGAGTCAACTGCAAGGGATCATTAATATGGTGATTTTATTAGATCCTGATGGAGTTCTTTGGGGGAAGGGATCAAGAGGTTTTAGTACATAGTGTGAATGAGTTTTGAGAGACACACACAGAGCTTGAGTGGGGGATCAATGATGAATGTCTTGAGAATTATTTTACCAGATGATATTTTAATAATTATTTATCTATAATGAATTTCAATACAAGATAAAAGCAAATTTTGACATGTTCAAAGGTCAACATGTATCTCTGTTTGCTTCATTTTTAAATATTTACTGTTCACTGTATTGTTTTCTCATTTGCTTATTTCGTGGATCATACAATTGACACTTAACTGAACTTGTGGGTTTTTAACTTTATCCAATATCTGTGCCAATGCCCAAGAAACTATGTTTAAGTAAAAAGTTTCACAAACTACATTAAAATGGTATAAAACATTAATAGCAAATACATAAATGTCTCATAATTGTAACATCTGTAACAAGATGTCACATATGCAATGTCTCTTTCAAAGTTTATTAGCTCTAATGCATATGATTTGTATGATGTTCTTGATGATGTTGATTCCATCACAAATCAGTCGAATAAAATGACTTGCATTGTAAATGCTTAGTCAGTACGTGTCTGATTTTTTGTCACCAGACACTTAAAAGATAATGATTTTCATCTCAATCAGCCAACATTTGAAAAAGCTAGAAAAATAATTTTACTTTTGGTTTTAGCAGTAAAAATAACTCAAATAATATGCACATATTTCTCACCTTTATAAACAATTGCTTCAATTGGACTGGTTTCTAAATAAATATACCACAAAATTTAGTAAATAGAAATCACTGGGAGGGCACAGTGACACAGTGGGTAACACACTCCCCTCCCACCTCTCAGGTCTGAGGTTCAAACCCTGGACCCAATGTGGGGAAGTTGGCAGTTGCTTTCCTATGGTCTACAGTTTACAGTACACAACCTTGACCGACTGTATGTACTGGTTTCCTCTGCCCATAAAACTACCCATCATGATATATTGTTGAAAGTGATGATAAAATCCAAATAATTAATTAAATAAATAAATCATTGAGTTTCATCTACCACCAGTGGTGTCAAAGTGGAATTAAATCCATTCAATTCTTTGGACTTATGTCCTTGTTGTTGAGCCTTAGAGTCTGTCTTTTGATGGAGATTAAACACTATAAAAGTCATATTAGAAATTAGCAGTTCATACAAAAACCCAACAAACACATAATTTATTTCTGGTACTTTTGTCAATTAGTATTCTATAAAACTAATGATGGAGTAAATTAAGCATGAAGCGTTATAAATACTTTGATTTTAAAATGTATCTCCATATTATATTACAATGGACAAACACAATGGTATGGGTTTACTTCTGCCTCATATATACCACAACTATCTTAACTGTCCACTTATTTTAATTTATGAAATAACAAATGATCATCCAACCACTGGGGAATCCTCCCCAAGTTGTCTGTTTACAATATTTGTTGTTAGATTGCCGTTCGGTTTCACTGTCCCATTTACAGACATGAACCACTGAGTAGGTACTTGTGTTAATCAGTACTTAAGTACACAAATGATTTAACAAATCAATATAAAGTATTATATATATTTAAGTAAAATATGTATCTCCATTTTAGAGCACAAACGTTTAATAACATATTGAGTTTAATACAGACATGATGCAAAAATCAATAAAGCGTTCGGATCGACTGTTACGGGTGTATATAATAAATAATAGGCACGGATAATAAAAGGCGCTGTTATTAGGTTTGACTTGGAAATTTTATTTTAAATGTAGCTTTAATAAGCTACAATACCTACCTGTTATAACAATATGCTTTACTGGTAGTTGATCACGGGAAGCTTCCAACCAGACTAAAAGTTGAAAACTTATTACCCGTGAAATACAGATAGCCAGAGCCATCCGGAACACTGGTCACAGGGAATGCCGGTGATGTAGTACCTGTGGGGGTATACACGCACCTGCTTCCTTGGCCGCGTGACCTAGGGAACCTATCAGATGCTCGATAGAGCTCTTCCTCAATATTTTGTTGGAACCAAGCCCCCAAGCCAGTGGAAAGTCTGACAAGCAGGCAGGACCAGGGAGGGCCTGTACTATTGTTACAATAGGTAGGTATTGTAGCTTATAAAAGCTACATTTAAAATATAATTTCCAATTTTATTACGCTACAATAGTCTATATACCTATTGTAACAATATGCTGAATCCCAGCATACTAGGATGGCTGGGCAGACTGGCACTGGCATAAAAGAAAAAGTCTTTCTGGCAAAGGCAGCAACCATCTAGGCGAGCATTCGGAGACCAGGGTGGAGGAAGAAGGCCTCGATGTAGTCCAGATGATGGGAGCTCATCGAAGACCAAGGGGAGTTCTCCAGCTCTCCTGTGGTTGAGATGAGGGACCAAGGGGAAAAAGCACCGTCTTGGTCTGGCACCACCAGTGTAGGGACTCCAAGCAGCAAAGAATCTAAACCACAAAGTATGGTGAAAAAGTTGTTAAGGAACACTGATACAACACAAGAAAATTCTTAAGAAAACAAGGTTAAGAGATACAGAAAAAGTATAACTTAAGTTAAATTCTCAAGAAAAATGGAAAATAAATTAATCCTGGTAACTTAATGGTGAGCAGGAATTATGATACAGCAGGTAAGAAAAGCAAAAACATAAAGCTAAGTTAGTTACCTGAAGCAGGATAGAAGGTCCGCTCTATGGTGTCTGACACACCCCATCTACACGGTTCCCATTTTTTTGCCACCCAGACGAGATGGTGGAGCACTGAATATCGTTAGTGTGGCCCTGTTTAAAAGAGATAAACAACAATTGTCTATCCCCTCTTAAGTCTCTGGTTTAGTCCATATAACACCTGAGGGCCCTGATAGGGCAGAGGAGGATATCCGTGTCCTTAGAGCCTTGGTTGTACTTCAAGGTGGGAATTACCACTGGAGAAATCGATTGCGGTCCGTCCTTTGCTAAGTGATTTTTGGCAATGAATGAGGGAGAGGGTACTAGTTAGACCTGTTTCCTATCACACATGCATAAAAGTTCATCAAGAGTCCAGGCGTGAATGTCACTGCGTCTTTTTCCTGAAGCTAGGGCTAGGAGGAAAACTACTTTCCAAGTGAGGAAGTTTAGGTCAGCTTGCTCCTGTGGTTCAAAGGGAGGCTGAGATAATGTGTGTAGGACTACAGATAAATTCCACTTTGGAATGTTCCTGGAACTCTTAGGTTTGTCCCTATAGAAACCGGCAATGTCCACGTTGTTGCTAATGTTTTGTTTTGTATTCCCTAAGGTATCTGCAATAGCTGTCCTGTAACGTTCGATTGCGGAAGGGCAACGGTTCAGCACATTGAAAAGGTACCAGAAGTTACATATGTCACTTATAGATGGATTCCTGAAGTCCACCTGTTCCTCTGTGCACCATTTTCGAAAAACTGTCCATTTTAAGGAGTAGATGGCTCTCGTTGAGAGTCTTTGAGGAGCAGCAATTCTTTCTGCCACTTTTGCAGGGAGCCACGGTGGCAGAGTGGTAACACTCTTGCCTCCCACCTCTGAGGCTGGGGTTCGATCCCCGTCATGCCCTTAAGTGGGAAAGCTGGTAGTTGATTGCCATTGGTCGGCAGTTTACAGTACAGAACCCTAGTGAACTTTATGTACTGGTTTCCTCTGCCCTTCCAACTACCCATGGTGATATGACCTGTACAGTGTTGAAAGCGACGTAAAATCCCAAATAAATAAATAAATGCCACTTCTACAGTGAACTCGCATTCTTTGAGAGTTGAACTCCTAGATACCACACGTGGAGATTGAGGGAAGCTGGGTTTGCATCATATTGGTTGTTCAGTGGTTGCTTGAGCAGAGTGCGAATGGGTGGTAGTTGTCTTGTTATGTCCAGAGACATCTCCACTAGATCCCAAAACCATGGTTTTGTCGGCCAACCTGGGGTGATGAGAATTATCCTGCAGATCTGGGATTGAAGTACAATCTTGGGCAGCAGGGCGGTGGGAGTGAAAGCACACCCAACCAGGTTTTCCCATGGAATGTTCAGGGCATCCACAGCCCATGCCTGAGAGTCTGGAATTGGAGAGATGTAGAGAGGGAGTTGTGTGTTCAGGCTGGTTGTGAATAGGTCCACTTGGGGACTCTCACAAAGTTTGGAAATTTGTCTGAAGTAGTGTTTTCAATAAACCCTTTTTAGTAGGACCGGGTAGGTGGTGGTTTCAACGGGCGGGTACCCGGGTATCCGTGCCGATGGGCGATAATAGCTGAAACTACAAAAATGTCCATATTTACAGACTTAAAACCTACAGAAATAATGGGATCCAACCATTTGCTTTATTTCTTGTCGGCCACGTTTTTGCATGGAAGAAAATAATATTACATGGAAGAAATGTTAAATAAAAAAGACTTCTGTACATTCAAAACACGGTTGTTTATATAAAAATGGAGTCACATGACCTATCACAAAAGCATTAACTACTGCTCGAAGATAGTTTCGGAATTGAAACATTATCTTTATTTCAGGTTCATAAGTGAATTTTATTAACGTGAAATTATAAAATACTGTGTGAAAACTTTGTACTCTTATTTATTTAAGGAATGCATGTCACTATATAGCCAATATACAGCGTTTTATGGACTCGGAATTAAGTAACTGTGTTAATATACTGATGATTTTCAAAGGGTTCCGGTGTTTGATAATATATAAACAACCAAAGTAAAAGACAAGTAAAATACTTTACATGGTGTACAAGGGTGAGAAAACAATATTCTTGTGCATTTTAATTGAATAGTTTTATTTTTAAATGAAATAATTAAGTTCAGATACGTCTGTACTCGGCTAGCCAACGTGGGCGATAATGACAGAAATATTAGATTCGGGTACTCGGGTATGTCATTTCGGATTCGGGTAAGTATTCAGGGTTCGGGTACCCGGATATCCAGATACCCATTGAGATCACTAGTCTGAAGGTTTGTGGAGAGAGGAACCACTCTGTTGATTGGATCTGGTTCCTCCTGGAGAGGCCGTCCACTATTACGTTGAGTGATCCCGGGATGTGTCATGATCTGAGTGTCACATTGTTCCAATTGCACCATTTTAGGATTCTCCACATCAGGGCACAAAGTTCTGCTGATCGAGTGCCGTCCTGTTTGTTGATGTATGCCACCACTGAGGTGTTGTCTGAGGCGATAAGGACTTGATTGTTTTGACAAGTCTTTTTAAAGAATTGTAGGGCCAGAAAAACCGCCTTCATTTCTAATAGGTTGATGTGTAGATGCTTTTCTGGATAAGACCAGAGACCCCCTGTAGAGTCTTGATCTGAGTGAGCACCCCAACCTGCGTTTGAGGCGTCTGTAAAAATTAGTTTTTTTGTGTTCCCTGGGATGGAGAAATTCTCCTTGTAGCACATTTTGTGGGTCTAACCACCATTCCCCATGTCGTATCATTTTTTGATTCCAGGGGACTGGTGTGTCCAGAGACATCAAATATTTCCAGTGATTCTTGAGATGCCACTGAAAAGGTCAGATATGCATCCTGCCCAATTTTACAGTCTTCTCTGTTGATGCAAGCAATCCAATGGTGGACACAAGAGGCCTTGCACTGATAACAGACTTCTTTTAGAGGCAATGAAACATTTCCTGAAGTTTTGTCCATCTGTCTTGCGTGGGCTTCACTAGAGCCAAGTCCAGTTAAAAATGGTATCCTAGGAAGTCGAACCTCTGGGAGGGATGGAGTTCTGACTTCTTGAGGTTTACTACAAAGTCTTTCACCATACTCAGTAGTGCTTGTGTTTGTGAGTGGCACTCCTCCTTGGAGGGGGCACAGATTAACCAGTCGTCCAGGTATTGTTGTAGTCTGATTCCTTGTTGTAGTGCCAGTAGTTTTACCTCCTTGAAAAGGCTGGTAAAAACTAGAGGAGCTGTAGCCAGACCAAAGGGTAGACTGACAAACTGGTAGGTGATGCCTTTGTGGTGGAATCTGAGATATTTTTGAGAGTGGGTATGGATAGGTACATGCAGGTATGCGTCCATGAGATCTATAGAGGTAACCCATTCTCCTTTCCTGGGGGAGGCCCGTATTAATTCTGGGGTCTCCATCTTGAACTTTGGTATGGCCAGGAACTTGTTTAGTGAACTTAAGTCTATAACTGGCCTCCAGCGATTACCTGGTTTTGGGACCAGGAACAGCCGACTGTAGAATCCTAAGCTGTTTTGAGTGTGCACGACTTCGATAGCGCCTTTGTGCAGCAGGTCTTGAATAGAGGTCAACAAAACACTTTGTCTGTCGGAGCTGCATAACCGCTGGTGATGCAGGGCACCCTGGACAGGTTTGGGCGTTCTCTGAAAGACAGTTTGTAACCGTCCCTGAGTAGACTGAGTATAGACCGGTGGGCCCCTTGATGTTCCCACTGGGTAAGAAAACGCCTGAGTCTGCCTCCCACTGGCATGTCTAATTTTGTACAAGGAGTCTTTTCTCTCTCCTGAAGGGACTGTACACAAGGAGTCTTTTCCCTCTCCTGAAGGGACTGTACACAAGGAGTCTTTTCCCTCTCCTGAAGGGACTGTACAATCAGAGTCTTTTCCCCCTCTGGAGGGGTGTGGGGGTGGAAATAATCCAAGAGAGTTTCTAAAACTATTATTCCTTTATGACCAGGGTGAGATGAGGCTAACACATTTGTTTGAGTGTCATTGAGGAGGTTGCTGCTGCTTAGTGTTGAATGTGTTGCCTCCACAGCCGCAACCTCTGCGGCCACCTCGACCTCCTCTGCAGCAGGGGTAGAAGGGCTGTTGCACCATGTACTGGGGTGCTGGCATGGTTTGGTAGAACATACCCTGGGGAGCGTGATGACACTGATTTTTACCTCTGCCCTTCTTTTTCTTATAGGGGCGGAAATGTTCCTTCTTGGTGCCTGTCTTCACTCCCAGACCAATAAGGTGTTGCTCGTACTCGTGCATGAGTGATCTGTCAAAGAGGTCACCCCCTGAGATTGGAGCTGAGCGGAGATTATGTAATCTCAATGCATCCAGGTTGGGGTGTGTATGAGGGAGATAGGCGTCCCTCCTGATCAGAACTAGGTTGGTCAGGGATGAATTGAAATTGCTAACGTTCTCTCATGAGAGATATTCCAGCTTTACAAGGTCTTTTTGTTGTACTGTAGCTGGGGGTCCACTTCTGTAGCCAGGCTTTGCTATATTTGAGAAAGCCTGGAGCACCACTTGTGGGGTCTGCGAGTATTTTGCGTCCACTACGCTATACCAGCTGCCTTTGTGTGGTGGAATGCCGGGGAACTTTCCAATATCCAAAGTGCTTGAAGTGCTGGGTTTAACCAAGTCATCTTGGGCGCTTTGGAGACGCGAGAGATCTGCCACCATAGGAAGTTTTATGGACGGTGGTCTGTCCGCTTTTTCTTGTTGTAACAAGAGTGGATCGCATCCTAATGCCGAACCCAGTTTGTAATCCTCTTCTGCCGCTGGGTCGGGAATGGAAAGGAACTCCCTCACCTTCTGGACTAGTTCTCTGAAGGGAAGGTTAGGAGGGGCCGCCTGTTCCCCTGTGTCAGATGGTTCTTCTGATCTGGAGGCCACAAAAGAAGAAGCAGAGGTGTCCGTGTCCGTATTCCTTGAAGAGGTGATTGAAGCCTTGGAGGTGGAGCAACTGAAGGTTGTTGCATAGGTTGGGAGGAAGAGGCAGAAGTGGGCACCATGATGTTTGAAGCCACTACGTGGATGGATTGTGACGCAATGGCTGAAGAACCTTTTACCCTTGATAAGCCCTTCTTCACTTCAGGGGGTGGTTGAGATGGAGCAGAGTCTATTGGTTCTTCCATCTTTGTGGCTTGCAGCAAAGCAGACACCGGAGTAATAGATACAATGTGCATGTGGATGATGCCTGTGGAGGAGGAGCTGTTTGTGGAGGCGTCATGCGATTAAACATTTGCTCCATAGACTGCTTGAGGAAAGCCTCAAGTCCAGTCTGTAATTCAGCGGAAATGTCCCTCATTTGCTCTTGATTTTTCTCTTGAAGATCCTTCATGAGCTCAAAATTTTGTTGTTGCAAGTGGCTCTGGATCATTTGAGTCCTTAGGGTTTGAGGGATAATTAGAGATAAAGTCCTCGGAGGTTGTGGAAAGGATAGAGATGCCATCCTGTCCGTCTAAAAGGCTGAAGATTCACCATGGCGTGAAATAACCGGTCCGGAGCCGGAAATAACAGAGGTTGTGGGGATATCTTGTGATGATCCAGGAAGAGGAGCCGGGAGGCTCGTCAGAGGGCTAATGCCGGTCACTGGTGCACTTGTGCCGGATTGTTCCGGTTCCAGGTCAAGAATAGTGTCGTCTACCCGGGAGAGATCCTCGCCAGTAAATACCAGTTCATCTGTGTCGAACTCCACAAATGAGTTGTCTTGTGATCCGGTATAGCTTCTATAAGCAGACCTCTTTGCAAAATTCTCCCTGAGGTGAGTCCACTGTTCCTCAGATAAGGCTGCACATGGAGCGCACTGGTTTACATTAACCCCTTGTGCACAAGGGTCTTGACCTTTACACTTGGCTCTACAGCCAAAGCAAGAACCATGAGAGTCAAACTGGGGCATAAAATGTCCACACTTACCCCGTTTTTGGTAAGGGGGAGTCTTAACCATCTTACCAGAAGTGTCTATATAGTGTTATACAACAACTGACACAAAAATATACTGTATACCCACAGTAGAATAGCTGTAACAATTGACCAAAGTGAGAGCTACAAGAAAGCCAACTTGACAAAATGGCTTCCAACAAAAAATGAGGAAGAGCTCTATCGAGCATCTGATAGGTTCCCTAGGTCACGTGGCCAAGCCAGCAGGTGCGCATATACCCGCACCGGTACTATATCACCAACATTCCTTGTGACCAGCGTTCTGATGGCCCCGGCTATCTGTATTTCACGGGTAATAAGTTTTCAACTTTTACTCCAGTTGGAAGCTTCCCGTGGTCAACCACCAGTAAAGCATATTGTTACAATAGGTAGGACTATTGTAGCGTAATAAAGTGTGTCAATTCAATATTTCTGAAGTAACATGTTATAAACTAGACATAAATTTGATATAAGTGCCAATTCATCCTTTTCATTTCATCGTGAGCTATAGAAACTCTACTATAAAAATAAACTCTTACTGTACTAAATCGTGACTCCATTAAGAAAGTGAAGGTTTAAATCTACCTGTCACTATGGCTATGGCCCGGGGGTTAACACACTTTGCCAGAAGCAAAGAGGACACGGGTTCGGACCCAGATACAGACATATATAGTGGTTCAGATGACCACTTAAAATGCCAGTCCTCCATCAGTGGCACCTGTCCCCTGTGACAAGCCAGAGAACCCCAGACATATTGATAAATGGTCACCCCTGAGCCCTTGTCTTTCAGTAAGGGGAATGTCAGTCATTAAAGAGCCTGGCTGTAATTGGGCAGTCAAGTATGGTTCAAACGGGCTCTTGGACTACAAAAAGAATATATTGCCCTGAGTATTCATATACAATACAGATACAAAGGTTTTCTGACAAATATAATACTGTCAAATTAAGGGAAAAGGGGCATTATTCATAAATATTATTTATCTATTTTTACAATAAGAAATTTTTCTTTATTGCAGTGTCTGAGGTCTGTATTATGAGTTTTATGGACACGAGGACAGTCAGTATATACTACCAGTTGACCATCTGAGGACTATTTTGATTTTGCTGTGTAGTCATTAGAAAAGATTCAACATGATTCCTGTCACTTGATTGAGTAGAAACGCAAGTCTCTGGCAGGATAGAGGCTTTAGCAATGCTTTTTGCTTATCTTTATTAGACCTTTTAGTGCAAAAGACCCTGGATGGCGAGGGTGCGAACCTTCTATCGGGTGCATTAAAAGTGTTTGTCATATATATTATGATATTAGCCCAAACATTTCTCATACATTCACTGTTAGCTATATCCAATGTCATCCAACAAATACTACTACAATACATGTAACTGGCAAAAATTTCACAAATTGTTACAAATTATAATGCACTCAATATTAGGACAAAATGAAAAACTAGTTTTAGTGTAATTTCTACAACACCTCAACAATGTATTTTGCAAATTTTACACGGGATGAATTAGCTTTGTCAAGAAGTTTTGAAAATAGTATGTTGTAGTACTCAAGATTTCTTTTAACATTTATAAAAGTTTTAGCCTGTGTATAACACTGGAATAACACCAAATGTTTACACACTCTCTGCTTGACCAGGTTCCCATTTAGAATTTGGTCTGATGTTTGTATTAATTTTGAGGTACTTGCTTCTGACAGCAAATACACAGACTCCAATTTGGATTTTCACTTGACATCAAACACCATTTCTCAGACTGTCGGGAAAGTTTGCCAGGCTATTTTGGACCAGTTTTTGAAAGAATTCGAAGTCATACCCATTACAGATGCTACATAGGAAGCAATTGCCGATAATTATAAGCAAAGATCAAATTTTGGGCACATTCTATTTATTTTTTTAATTGAGTTTTAATGTCGGTTTCAACACATTGTATAGGTCATATCACGACGGATAGTTTTATGGGAAGAGGAAACCAGTACATACAGTTGTCCAAGGTTCTGTACTGTAAACTGCCGACCTACGGCAAGCAACTACCTGCTTTCCACTTTAGGTAGGGCCGGGAACTGAGCCCTTATGTGGGTGTTCCACCACACGACTAAGGCTCCTGATTAAGGGTTTTTGAGGGTCGGTTTTAAAAATTTGCTTAGTCCCAGGCATCTTGTAAGGGTCGGTTGTGGTCGGTTGGGGCCGTGTGAAAAATCAAACATGTTTGATATTTCTCCCGACCCAAACCGACTATTTTTTCCCGCCATAAACAAAATGTCCAGTCCCAGGCTTCCCCAGGCCTCCTCAGACCAAATTTACACAGTCCTATGTTGTCCCAGGCCGCCTGCGACCCTTAGTGCCTTAGTCCCAGGCCTCCTGCGACCCTTAGTCCCATTGCAAAACAAGAATCGGCCATCTTAGTCTGGGGAACACTGGGGACGCCTGAGGAGGCCTGAGGACCCCGGGACTAGAGTCGTGGGTTAGTCGGGGCTTAGTCCCAGGAGGTCTGAGGCGTCCTGGGACCCAGTCGGTATGTCTACGACCAGATCTTGGATCAAACCGACCAGAAAAATGGCTTAGTCGGTTCTTAGTCCCAGACCAGTCGGGGACTGTCTGGGGCCACCTGGGGCCTCCTCAGGCTTCCTGAGACCCATTTGACCTTAATCCCAGACTTTGACACCGATCCAGTTTTCCCGCCCATTTTATCTTTTTTTTCACCGACTGTCTACCATTAAGGGTCCCAGACAGGATCGGGGCTTAGTCCTTTGGTGGAACAGGGGCATTATCTCAGAGGTGGGAGGCAAGAGAGATACCAAACTGCCACAGTGGCCCCTTGAGCACATTCTAGAGGCTATTAATGTGAAACATGTTCCCATAAGTGCAAAAAGTTCCACTCCATCTTGTGTTGGCTTACGTCGATATAAACTATAAGTTAATATTGTTTTCTTATTAGTACAAAGGGAATAGTTAGCGATGGTCTGGTTGGGAATAACAGGTACATGTGGCTGGAAATTAGTACCGCCAGATTTAACATTCCTCTATCAGAACCACTACCTGGGTATACCTTAGACACTCCATTCTTCCCTTCTTTGGTGATGATGCCTTCCTTTGTGAAAGAATTTTTGAAGATGCCCTATCCTTTATGAATCTCTGCAGAGAAAAAAAAGACTTCAATAATACACTGTCGAGGGGCAGGGGCCAGCCAAGTTCTTGAGAATAGCTTTAGCATTATGTCTATGAGTGTTATTTTCATTATTATTTCTTTGATTAAAAAGTATCTTGAAAAGAAGTAGTTATGATGTGGCGTTTTGTAAACGTGTGTGATGCAGTAGAATAGATTAATTACATCAGACACGGGTAAGAAGAGAAATTTGCCACAGAATATGAAATTAGACACTGGAGGTGACACCTTTTAAAATAAGGCAAAATAATCTACATCTGTGTCCATTTTGCTTTAGTGGGGATCAGATTCTTTATATGATCATAAATACCACAAATGTGTAAAGACTTTCCCATAAGTCGAGGAAATAGTAGCGTGTTGACTCTCTGGCAAATTTCACAAACTGTGGCAAATCTCGTATATCTTCACAGTCTAAATGTAACCTTAATCTAAGGCCACCTTAGCTTCATCCTGTTCTTTTTACATTAAGATGGCCTTACCTAATGTGTTTTAATGTTTGAGTGTGTAAATATTATCCTAGTCAGCTAACATAGTAATAGCATATTCCAAGTCTGTGTGTTATTTAGCATATTTTGAAGTGGACATAACTCAGGGCACTGTCGTATATTTCAAGCTCTACTTAACTTATAATTATCCTAGAAGTTTAGATGTAAAGCAAATATCATTAGGAAATGTTTTGTGTGGTTAAAAAAATAGTTAAATACTAATAAGGTGTTCTCATTAGGTAATCCCACTGGGCTCATTTGAGTTTCTTCTTATGTGTCTCCAGTATTTGTAAGGACAAAAAATAGATCTGAGAATTAATTTAGGAAATTGTCTATGGTGCGATAAAAAAGAAATACTAATGTATAAATATAACCTAGCATCAAAGTTTTTATCTCACCTCACTGGCATTTGTACTGCTACTTATGATTTCAGCCTTATTAACAAAATAATCAACATGAAAGTAACCTTTGGATGTATATATAAAGAGAAAATGTGTTAATGTTACATCTACAATTTAGCTAAAAGCGAAAGGAAATCAAAATGATATATATACATACGCCTTACACAAAAGAACTGCTTGAAATTTTCTGTGATAAAGCATTGCTATAAAGGAAAAGAACGAATGAAAACTGATCATCCCATGAACTTAAACATCATTTTATTGAAACTTGTGATGAAGGATAAAGAAGAGCCATATGATTTTTGGTTAGTTTTTCACGTATCCGTTACACATAAAGTAAGTCTGTAGAACAGGGTGGGATGTGGGCAATGCTATAGGATGCTTATACAATGGGAGCTTTCATGCTTCTCTTAACAAAGGGAAAATAAACTCTAACAAAACTAGTGGCACGCAAACCCACAAACAGAAACCATTTTTTATGGATTGAGCATCATGTTTCACCACTTTACTGTTACTTATGGATAAAGAAACTATTTCCCAGTTTCATACATCACTGATTAACCATTTATTTTTTTCCATTTCTGCTCATTCTGGAGTAAAATTCTTAAAAAACTAGAATCTAAATTTCCTCTTGGCTTGTGAACTACTCTCAAAGCCTAACCAAATACTAAAGAACACAAAATTAACAGTTCGAAATGATAACAATGACAATAAGAACTGCTCCCAAATTGATCTTGTGGTGTTTGGGTTGGACTCCTGAAAATCAGGAGTAGCCTAGGGCTTGATTCAGATATCATAGCATCAGCAGAAGATGACCATGCACAGGAACTTCTCCCAACAAATATGTGGAACCGGCAAGGGAACAATCAACAATGTGGCTGAATAAACCTCGCACATCCCCGAATGCCCACTATTGTCACAGTAGTCCAGAACTCGGTTTCTAAAATCTACCCTCAGAGGCTCAGAGTGCAGCAATTCACACAGAATTATTAGATAATGTTAATAATGTAAATGGCCCTTATGCTGTAGTTCAAGGGATTGGACTTTATTACTGGTCTTGGTCAGGTGCTTGTCAACTTTCTAAAGACAATTTTGTGCATCAAAAGCAAGTATTTTATACTTACCTTTCTATTTACTTGGACTGTTACAAGTGGTACATTGACGGATTTTCAGTTTTAGATGCACTTTTTCTTTTTCAAAATCTACCAAAATTGTCTTGGTAATTTAATGTACATGAAACGCATCATGAGAGATTATATATTCCGGTAAAATTCAGGCCTGGATTCTACAAGGTAGATTCGTGCAAATAAATACACCTGGGGTTACCCCATGAATGTCATGAAATGACTTTCATGTGCATTTATTGAGTTAATACAGAATATTGTTCCATCACCTCTGTAACTACATATTAATAACATAAGAAAGATTATACGAAGTATACTTTTATGACAAAATCTTATTACGACTATGATCTTGGTTATGCTTACGTTACACTTCTCCATTTCACTAATTTGAATTTCCCACAAATTAAGACGTGACCCAAAGTATTTGTAAGTAGGTGTAAGTGCAGATACTGCTATCGCCTGTGAATGTAAACGGACAAGTTCTGTCACCAACTACCATTGTTTCAAATTGTTTGAAATAATAATGAAGGAGGTATATCCGTTTCTCTGAAATGGCTACAAACATTTATTGTCTACCTACTACGCTACACAAAGGTAACACTATGTAGCATATGGAGCAGTATTTTGCAGAACATATGCCAAAGATAGTGAAACATATCACAAATGTGTAATACATACTTAGTCTAAAGACAGGTCGTGGAAGTCAAAAGTAAATCCGATCAGTCACAGGCTGTAGGTCTGATGCTGTATATGATGGAAACATGATGTTTAAGTGCCAAGCAAACCTAAAAGTAAGACAAAGTAGTACCATCCTTCTGATATGTAAATTAATCGTTATAGAAATATCATGGTACAATCCAATCATACGACAAATGTTTGACATCACTTGCATGAGAAAGGACACAGTGTCAGGAAGATTTGCCCAACACATTAAATATGTGGAACTGCACATTCAACCATATTGTGAAGGGACCATAAGTAGCAATTATACAATGTACAAACATTGTGGTATAAAGTTAAATAAAATTTGGTCTTTCTTGGTTCAGTGTAAGTAGATTTACCTCAAAATGTAGATCAAGTAAGTGCTGGTATTAATTTTTTGTAATGTACTAAAATATTCTTTAAACAGACACTGAATTACAACATTTGTCTTAAACAGTGTCATAAGCAGAGATGTTATTACTTTAATGTTGAATATCTCACATTTATGAGAAAATAAAGCACTAGTCTAAAAATACACTCTGGTGCAGCTTTGTTACTCCTGTAAATATCTAATTAGAAAGGAACTCGGAGGGTTTTCACAAAAGGACTTAGTCAATATTTAGACTTACAGTTCTGACATTTGTCTTATGCTTAGGCTAAGTCTAAGTCTGTGGTCTAAGACTTAGCAGATTTCACAAAATGGTTGAGTCTTCGCTTTGGCTAAGCCTTCAGCTTAATGTCAGATCCACCTGGGACTTAAATATGGCTACAATGAAATTTTCTTCACTTCAAAATTTAAGTAGCTGTATATCAAGTATTAATGTATAGAAGCCCATCCCCCCACCACCACCACCACCCGCCCTCTAAATTAGCCTCTACAGGTTTTTACCTTTTTCATTACAAAACTGCATTTGCTTGAGATAAAGTGCGTAAATCAGAATATCATGTTGCCAGTAGTATATTTTGAGTAGAGATAAAGGGTCACATGACACAGAAAACCATTGGGGCTATTTGACAACTCAATTTAAGTTTGGTCTTAGCACAGTCACCTTTTTTGTGAAATCCACTTAGGTTCCAGACTTAGATAAGACATGAGGCTCAAAGTAGCCAATCCAAAGAGAAACCAGAGATCTAAATCTAAGCGCACACTCGGATTTCATTCTATCTTTTGGATCGACATTATTTCAGATGATTAAACAAATCTCTTGGAACTTCAGGGCAGACTGAGGAATTATCTTTTTTTATTAAAGTAGATTCATAAAGGTTAGAAACCTTCAGTAATTTTTTATATATTGAAAAATCTCCAACCTTTTATCGGATGGGTTGATATCATTAGCATACACAGGAGAAACTCTAGTTAAAAAATGAAAAGAATTTCCTATTTTCAATCCAATTTTGAATTATATTTGCACAATATTGTTCAATTTAAGAAGGGCTCACCTTTAAGCATATGGGATGAGATAGTCTTGGTGTGTATGGGACTTAAATGTACAAGGCTCCAACAGAGGATTTTTTGTCATTCTGCCTCTCAAGTTTAAATATGAAACCTTATACAGTTTAATCCAGTAAGTGACTACCAACCTCCGCCCTATCATCAAGACCACAATATACTTAACCCACCCCCTCTGAGTTGTAAGTTCATTGAAGTTCAGTCATAAATGCAACCTCTAAATTACTTTTATTCAAACCTAGTTTGATAATTATTTGATACTGTATATACTAAATAGAAGGCACTCATAGAGCATAAACCTCCACCAGGTAGGCATTATGCAGAATTTTGATCTTTTTTCCATATCCAGAATACGATTCCAGGACTTTCCCATGGTGTAATCACTTCTTCCTTTAGACCAGGTTCTACCATCATAAAAAATTCATGCAGATCAACTCATTACTTTAGAGTAATAATACCTAGAAAGCCAAAATCATTAAAAAATACATTGAAAATGAGCCCTATTAAGTTTCAGCATTTTTTCGTAGGCAAAATAAGATCTGGATCTTTCCCAAAATTTAATCATTTCTTCCTTTGATCAGACCCTACCCACATATAAAACTTTAGAGAGATTGGTTATTACTTTTCAGAGATATTGCAAACAGAAAACAGACAAATGCATCCACAATCGTAACCTCATAACCTGTAATTCATTTGCTATGAATTTCAGACCTTTCACTTCTGCCCAACAAGACTGAAGCAAGGTCAAGCTTGCTATTGGTCTCACAATATTGTACATTTCAGCTTATAAGGTGAAGAGTATCAACAGTGTAATCGTCATATATACTGGCATTCACCTGGGCTTGACCTCCAGGATTTACCTTTAATCTTCCTGTTAAAAGTACTAGGGCTGTATTTATTCTGTGGTTCTGTGAAGCTCCTTCAGTTGCTTCCAGGGAGTTCTTGTCTTATAATTATGTGCAATGCTTCAAAATCCCAATCTTGAATGTCAAATAAGTTCAGGTGTGGTTTCACAAGATCTTGTGACAGGTTGTGACATCATATTGGGGAATTATGGGAAGTAACCAAGAACTAAATGTATCACAATTGTAATATATATGCTTTGGTCACATATACATGTAAACAAATGTATGATTGTATGTTATAGTCAATCTGTGAAACTGGTCATTACACGTAATGACTAAAATTTTCAGTCATTTCATGTAAGGATTCAGGTTCATTTTTATTATTGGTTTTAAGTTGTTTTTCATCAAAACCTTTTTATTATTCAAAATCTTGTATATTGTTCCCCTGCATTGTGAACATTTATGTGCTAGAGAACTGTTATGGATATTAAATATTAAACTATTTTAATCAAGTTAAAAACTTTGGAATTCTCACATGCTTTCTGAATTTATATTTAGGATTTTCAATCCTAAATCCATATTTTCTATTGTCATTTTCAAAAAAATATTAAAATATTATATAGTTAGATGTATTTCATTACTTTTTAAGTGTTATGTGCATTCTACATTTATATTTGTGGCTTTTAAAACTAAGCTCATATTTTCTCATGGAATGAAAATATCTCTTTGTGGTGCATAAAATTTCTATGTCTTATGCTAAGACTAATTTTCATTGATCCATCAAAATTTATAACACAATTTTCCCTTTTATGTTATTAGTTAAAGACTCAGTTTTATTGTGGCAGGTTATCGGAAGCAGGAAACCATGAAGCCTTTGAAGTGAATCTTATCCACTCTTACTTGTCCTGTAATAATAAATAGTAATAATCCCGAGTAGGATAATTTCTGAGCTCTAACTCACACCTGAGTACCATGGTAACTATAAATAACCCTCAAGATACATGTTTTACCCTATATTCTTCAGTTGGGCATACACGTTACACAGAAGTGATAATTTCATTACCCCTCATTAGTAATCACATGAGAATGCAATTTACTATGTGAGACCAGACAATTTCATCATTTAGTATTAGCAACTATTAGACAACACAGATAAACAACTAATCAAATTAAAAGGCTAATTGAATCATACCTGCAGATCTTGCAATTTACTAAGGCTAGCCACAATAACAATTTCATCAATTAGTACCAACTAATTAACCAATCAAATAAGGAACCAATGAAATTAAAGGGCTAGTTAAAGCAGGCTTACAAACAGATCTGTACATTTGAATATAATGGGACCCGCTCATTAGTAACACCTTCTAATGATTGGATCCCTGTTCATTAGCTACTTCAAAAATTTTATGATAGATGAGTCTCATGAGGATCTATTTAAAGCTATTTATCACAATTCAGCCATTACACGTAATGACTGGACCTTTTTTGAGTCATTACACAAAATGACCGAAAATTTTAGTCATTACGTGTAGTGACTGGTTTCACAGACTGACTGTAACATACATATCTATTATAAATTATAGTTAAGGAAACTAGGATGCAAAAATACATGCAAATTAAGAATATAAAATGATGCATAGTATCAAATTGCACAATGGATCATAAACACTATGCTTTCTGAGATAGTTTTCAATTGAAATAATATCTTGTGAGCAAATGATTGGAGGGTTCACAGAAGTTGAATTTACAATCATTCCACTCCAAATGTTATCTATGGAAGTAGACTGGAAAACTCAAGTCTTTCAACATATGTACAGTATGTAACCAAGTAGCTTTTAGAGCCAAACAGCAATTCCTCTCACCAGATATGTCCTATGAAGTTGGCCAAAGGTCAAATATGGTATAATAATACTGTAAGGTCAAACTGTTAATAAACACCAATGTGTATTCTACACATAACTTAACATGGCTTGTCCATTCCATTATCCATTTTTAGCAAATTCCTTCATAAACCAGTGCCGGTCATAAATAATAAGAACATATATTAGTTTCGACCATTTATTGCAAAGCACTTCCACACAAAAAGGTAGTCTTTTCAATGGAATCAGTCTATTACAAATGTACTACAATTGAAATGTACAAGGTAGATGATAAAATGGCTGACCCCTTCACTAAAAGTCACTACTTTGAACTGATTAGCTTAGCCATTTAATCCCATTGATTATGCACCGTATAAAAATGCAAACACATAATTCAAACGAATTTATATAACGATTTTGATAAATCACTTGAAGATAGAATGATTTTATTTGATACTAAAGAAATCGAATGCATTTACATACCACCAACTAACAGCATGTGCACACTTTCCCTGTACTAGTGAAAACATCAGTTTGCTGTGGTGCTCGCATTTCAATAGTGTAACAAGGTAATTTATTATCCACCACATGAGTTATTTGCCATAAATACAGGGAAATACAGACCAGGATGTATTTTTTTTAAAACACCGGCGCCCCGGTAGTATGAATAATGAGTGTGAATAACTTCCGTTGTTTCAACAATAGTATGTAACTTAGAAATATGTATATCATTAGAAAGGTGTCCTTACAGCACTTCTTCTCACATGTGAATTACATAAAAATCCATGTAGAAATGACTGAGATGTTGCAAGTTAAAGATTAAATATTCATGTTATTTAACCCATAAATCGTACAAAATGGTGGATAATAAAAGTAAAACATCCCTCATCAGTCATCGCACCTAACAGCCTAAATTCACTTGGATATCAGGCACCTTAATTCTTATTTATTTACCGTTAAGTTTCATACACAGAGTACACACCTTTATAAAAATACAAAAATAGATTTCCAGGTTAAAAAATACATTACATAGAATTATAAAAGTATTGTACTAAACATAAATATTCAGTCATGTTACTCGATTTGTCATTTGCGAATGATGAGCGATTATAATTTCTGTAAGATAAAGTAATTCACATATATTACCAGGTTTGTACAAAACATATTCAGGAATTTGATGACCAGAGTTAATTGTATTTGACCTTATTTTGCCTCAAACAATATTTACCTTCTTTCAATGAACAAGACACCTGGGTTAAGGTGTTATTGAGCTTAGACACTTACCTGTTAAAGGTAAACACAAAGCACTGGAGAGTTAGTGACCATCAGTGGGAATATTATGTTACATCTACAAAGGTCAAACTTATGGGTTCATGTCCGATTCAACAGACAGGATCATATTGGGACAGGTTCTCAACATTGTCACTTGTCACACCTAGTGTAATCTAATCTACTGCTTTGCAGGCACAATATCTTCCCCACAAGGGGAACTCATTGCGCTAAACTAACAAAATAAGTGTCAAAACACGATAGTCAAGGGACCTTCTGGGTCATATATAACTTAACAGATTACAATATGTAGTGCATGGGAAGTTGAAGAGTTTGTGTATACTTTCCCTATATTACAAAGTAATCCACACATCTGTGGCACAAATCCAATATGACTGAACCATAAAGTGGCATACAACATATTTTTAATAACCTGAATTTCAACTTAAACAGTAATGTTTTAAAACAAACTGACATAAGATAATTAAAGGCTACACAAAAAAGGTTACTAGCAACATACTAATTCTAACAACATCTTTATTGCCGAGTCAGGGAACAACATAGTTTCCAAACCTATTCTCCCATCTCAGACTCATTAGGACCTTAATTATTATCACTAGTTTGAAAGTAATTGTTTGTTTGTTATATATATCTTAGTACAATACGTCAATACCACGAAGTAAAATTAACTTAAGACATCAGAGAGAAAGTAAAGAGAGCGAGAGGTTATTGAATACATAAAAGGACTAAATAGGTCATCTAGATTTTTTTCCAACAGAATAAATTGTTAGTGATACTAGACATTAGAGTTACAAACTTAGAAATTTTCTTTATATTTGGCACATAATGCATTCTCATCCTGCCAGTACAGTAAATACATAAGATAGATAATGTTTTTATTATTGTGGCATTGTGTTATACAAAATATTATACAAAAAATAGACCATCATGTACCACCCAGTCTAAAAAGGCTTACAAGTCCGTTTAAAATAATTTTGAAAAGTTAAATGAGCTTTAATCATTTGTAGGGACGTCATAGGTCCTTTGCAGCTGTGGGATTGAAAATAGTATAATCTAGAATGAAATATTTAATGAGAGCACACACCTAAAGTTTGTAAACATAAATACTTAAAAGTCTAGTGCTATTTTTTAAACATAATATTTGCATGTAATGTATTGTAAAATGAGGTATGCTCATTGCTAAGTATGTTCTAATAGTCAATATAATAGTCAATATAATAGTACAATAATGTTATTTTATAGGGCAATATAGGGCAAGCCTCGGGCACTAATGGATATGTCAGGCTGATAATCATTGATGGCGGTCCATTTCTACAGCATATTGCACATAAAAATTACATTATTACTATTATTACTCGCTGAATTTAGCTGAATTTCATATAACTGGACATTGTGCTAATCAAATATAATGTTGTGACATCATATAAGTACAGGCTCCTAAAAAATGCGTCATCATGACGTTTTTGAAGTGGTTTTTGTATGTTCTTTTTGCCGTAAACAAGTGCCATTTTGTCACAATAATCAGTTAACCCACTAACAAATTCTTTATATCATTGTAAAGATATCATTACACTGCTTTTTTCGTTTTTGTTTGGTTTAAATCCGTGGAGTAATAAGTGTGATATTGCAAGTTAAAAAATTCAAGTGAGAGTACAATATTTGTAAACAAATACGTGGCGACGTCAGAACCCAGTCAATAATACTCATTATTGGACCACGGACCGGCTAGCAGTAAAATACTGTGTTTTCAAAGACTCAATTCTGCACTGATAATCTACTGGTAACGCATGCTCAGCTAGTAATAATATTATATATTTACAACCAGTTAACATCAAAGTTTCATTTCACATATTTACTGAAAGTCAAACCAGTAAACTAGTGAAATAACATAGGTCATAAATCAGTAAATATACGTATTTACTGAAAATTTTAGGGAATACGCGTATATACTGATTTCACATATTTACTGTAACATATATAAACATTGCATGGATTGAGTCAGGACAAAATAATCAAATCTTGTCACCATACAAAAACAAACAAAAAGTAAATTTTGTCCTAAAATCTCAAATTGTGAATAGAATTTTTTTAAATGAGAGTTCTTAAATGTCATTAAGTTCAAACTCTTTGCTTCAAAATAAAGCACAGAGAAATCTTGAAAATGTTCTTTGATATATGTCTAAAATATCCAGTTCTTTTAGACCAATAACCATTGCAACATTCAACAAAATGTATTTCATATTGGCTTTGACACACAGAGCAAATTCATTCTTGTGGTAACCTTTTCTATTTTTTTTTTCTATTAAATCTATCTTTTTCGTTACTTTAACAAGTTCCAGATTGTAACCATAGCATCAAGGTATACTTTCACCACGGCTGGAACCTATTAGGTCTCACCATTTGGAGTGGTTTCGAGTTAATTGTTTCCCTGATACTTCAAGCAGGTGAGTTGGTCTGAGGACTAACCTAACCCTACATCCAGGGGTCAAGTGGAGATGCTTGTAATTATAGAGCTTTTACTTCCTCCAACTACCTCAATCTCATTTCATCATTAAATCCCACACTCAAATTGAGGGCTTCCATGTATGTTTATGAATGTAACAATGATGGCTTAGATGATAAAAGAACAAATTTGTGTTGCGAAGATATACTATAAAATGAATGTTTTTTTTTGGAAATTTTTCTTTCTAGCTTTTCACAAATTTTGACCAAAATAACTGGTGGAAACCTGAAGGCGGGGAGGGCGGGGGGGGGGGGGCAAACCACTCATTAGGGTTTGACAAAAAATAGTTACATTCAGTATGACATAAATTCAGTGCACTGTACACCTTACATTTAATAACACATTAACAGTTACATAATTTTTTACCACTATAATTACAACCTTAGAGTTAGACAAAATGAATGTTTATATTTTGTAAGTATCAATGGATTTAAATATTCTGTCAACTTAAATTTTTTACATACAGCTCTATGGCAGACACAAATATCAGGACATTTAGTTCATGTACAAATTACATTACATAGCATCAAAATGAACTGTGAAAGGATAATTATAAGTAGTATTTTACTGAGTAAAGCAGATTTATAACTTGCACTTGTGTCAGTGCATGTTTCAAAGATATCAACAATACAAATGAGCATAAATAAGGATTTTGTGTTCATTATTGGTAATTAGAATTTGTAGCAAATTGCAAGTTTTTCATTTAACCAGCTAAAATATGGCCTTGGGGTAGAGGAGGACTTTCTTTCTTTTTGTAAATATCTGTTGAGCATATTTTACAAAAGAGTGTCAAAGATGCAAGTACCCCACAGCCTGGGGAAATAATTTTCAACACCATGAGATCTAGAAGTAGTGAAACAGTACAAAGATCTGGATACTTTCATAGCAGTGTCAGTTATATAAAGGTCCAAATAATGTTTAAGTAGAGAAAATAACATCTAAGAAAGAAAATGTGTGTCAAGATAAAGTATTTAAACAAGACAAATCAATAGCAAGATGACAGCATTAATCAGAAAACTAAAATTATGAAGCTGTAAAATTTATTAATTGGAGAATAGCTGTCAATAGAAATTTAATAGCACAATTATGTAAAAGTACATATAATAATAAGTTGCAGCAATCCATTTCTCTTTGTTATAGGAGAAACATGTCTCAACTATGGCAGGTGAACACACTTTGGAAGAGCCAAAGTTAAAGGTCACACCATGAAGCCCACCTACACCCCCTAACCAATGTCCCTACCAAGCATCAACCTTTCACACCTTACAGAATCAAAGAAATAGACCGGACAAGATTTTAAATCTCATGGTCACTATGACAATGTCAAAGATTAAATCAAGATCACATAATGATGTTGCACACCTACAACCCCAACCAATGTCCCTACCAAGTAACAGCTTCCTACACCTCACCTTTTCTGAGATATAGATTTATATAGGTATGATTTGATAGGTCGAGGTCACTTAGGCAAGGTCAAAGATAAAATCAAGGTCACACCATGACGCCATACACCTACAACCCCAAACCATTTCCTACACCTAAAGGTTACCAAGATATAGCCGGGACAATACATTATAGGTCAAGGTCACTACGGCAAGGTCAAATCAAGGTCAAAGGATGATGTTGCACACCCTTATCATTTCTGAGATATAGTCTGGATACGATTGTATAGGTCAAGGTCACTTCGGCAAGGTCAAAGTTCAAATCAAGGTCACACCATGACATTGTACACCTACAACCCCAAACTAATGTCACTATACAGTATCAATGTTACATATACAGGCACTGTGTCTGTGCAGTATTTAATCTAAGCTTTATATAGATGTATTAACATTTAAAGTAAGGGAGTTATTGATTTTTTTTGTTATGTGATACTGATGTTTATTGATCTATTTATAGACTGGGGGGAATCCCTCTAGGCTAACCCCAGTGATGCTATTGATAGATTGGGGAAACCCTATAAGCTACCTGTAGGTTCTAGAACTTCCTCACTGCCTCTGGTGACAGCTGTTATGTTCTGTAAGATTCTAGAATTTCTGTAAGTATATATAAGGACTGTACATCTGACATCTGTACAACCTTGTCACTATGGCAAGGTCAAAGGTCAAATAAAGGTCACACCATGACGTTGCACACCTACTCTCCCTAACCAATGTTCCTACCAAGTATCAACTTGCTACACCTTATGATTTCTGAGATACATCCAGGACAAACTGGCCCATTCAGACACAGCGTTCATTTTACTACGCGTTTCCGCGTCTTTTGTCGTTATACTGGGGCGAAAAGACGCGTACACGTTATGATCCCGAGTCACGGTGACGCATATATCTTGCATTATCGCCCGCATTTTCGCTGTAAATATTGGGAAAGTTAGACGAATTTTGTTTCAAAATCAAAGAAAAGGACACATATATTGTCTTTTTAACCCAATTCCTCCATGTTTCCTTGCTTCTAAATGCCTTAATGTGATTGGTCGAGTGGAAACGGCACTGTCCAATCATACTTCGTTGAACAAAAATTCAGTATTCATCAATAGAAAACACGTTTATAGTAAGTGATGTAAACTCACCAGTGGCTGTAAATTTCCACTTTTTTTCATAGTTTTGTTAAATATATATAGAAATAAATATCTATTGCACAACAAGATTTTATTATCCAGTTTTTAATATTTTCACTTTTTAAAGTATAGTTTTGCATAATGCACTCTTACAAGTGACTTCAAAGACAATTGTTAACAAGTAACAACAAACATTTTAAACTACTGTGGGACAAACTTTTAAAAAATGGCATCTATGTTAATAACAAATTTTCAACTGGAAAAAAGTTAAATAATAATTTAACTTAAACTTTATATGGTATGTTATTGCTTTAAAACCAGTTGTTTTTTTTTTCAAAAAGTGGCAAATTTATATCCATTTACATAAATAAATGTCCGGAGTTTTTTTGTATGAAATAAAAACAACTCCCTGAGTGAACCTATGTCAAGGCGAGTTAATTTTTTTTTCTAGTTTTAGATAGTGCAGGGTTGGACCATATTTATTGAAACAAAAAAAAACTGAAAAAAAATCAGTAAAAAATACTTTAATTATTGCAAATCATGTACATCATAGGAAATCTTGTACATCATGCTGACTAAAAATATGTCTTGAATTGAAATAAAGTTTTTTTCACAGTGAGTAGAGTTGAATTTGATTTAGTATTGCAAATTCATTTTGAAGATAGACTAATAGTACTTTTTTCTCCTATTTAAGTCAATTTACTCAACTGTAAGGTTAATTTTGGTCATTTGACTCATTGCATTTAGTAAATGTCTCACCAAAATTTAGTAAAGGAGTCATTTGACTCAAGTAGCTCCAACTCTAGAATGAACACTGCAGACACCATGGGTGAAAACAATACCCTGACAACCCTTAAGGGTTGTGGGATAATAATGAATCAATTAGCAATTTACTATTGTTCACATCATGACTTGGCAAGTTGCATAACTGGAAACACAACTTTAGTCTCTGTAAAGATTCACATCCAACATTGCCATATCTGCTGCACGGGTTCAGTCTTCATGGATCTTGTCGACAAACCTGACATTCACAAATTGTCCCAGAGGAAAGCGAGCCTTCATAGGAAGAAGCCTGAAAAAAATGATCACAGGATCAATGACTATTCATGACTGCTAACCTAGATGGTTCACTAACTATCTGTTTTGTCACTTCTTTTGTTGAGTAAGTGAGCTGAGTTCCCCACTGTGAGAAAGATATTGCACCTGCAAAGCAGTAGGTCAGATTACAATATTGAGCCCTGGTGAATGTCCAGATAGTAAAACATACTTCTAATCAATCAGGAGATAACATGGTACATATACATGACTAGAGATTTTGGGGGACCCAATATTTTGTTCTAGTTAAAAGGAATCCACTTATCCCAGTTCTTTTCCTTAACACTTTTAAGACATTATCTGTTGGCTAGGAATAAACAAGTGTATTTATTAGGACCACGTATAATAGTTGACAGGCATTTAGTGTTATTTCACTTTTGCTTTACACTTTGTATTTGTTTATTGTAGAAATAATGTCCGAGAGTGAGTACTTTATAACCTCTATAAAAGGACGGTACTTCCAGCGGATAATGGACGATTGCGGTGACGCTCATCCATTATGCCAGAAGTTCAATCTTTTTATAGAGGTCACAAAGCACAAAACTGAGGACTATATTTTTCTATTACAAAGACCGGTTTCATTAATTTATCCATAAATATTATTATAAATATGATCACTTTTTTGGCCTATTTGTTACACCATATTTTGTCTGTATCATTTGGTTCTCTATTATCAACGATTGGCCACTTATTGAGAATGTGTTACCACTGCACAATTGTGTGGCCCTCCGCACTGTGTTATTAAAGATCTTGGTATAATAGAAACTACTGTGTAAAATAGTCTATATGAGAAATTTGTGGGTGATGAGGTACACTGGTGGGGCGGGATTAAGCAACCCTTTAATCTCCTGACATACAGTTAAATCCTGCTCCATTGGTGACAAATAGGTTATTTTGTGTATTTGGATTCCACCCCACTTTGAATACTATTGCATCGGTCATACAATAGGAAAACTTCCTGAATGACACATACAGAAACCAGCAATCAGAACCCGTGAACAGGTTCTGCGTCAGCTGACTTTGTGTTTTGAGCTTCAGAGTGCAAATGAATATCGAAAAGGAGGTACATTGTATCTCAAAATAGCTACTGTTCAGCTACTAGTATTCAATGAGGTACTGGTCTGCAAGATTTTCTCACTTTGGATGGGGGTACCTCGCTTCTTATGGCTCTGGGGAACAGAAATACAGTCAGATCTACAAACAATATTTCATCATCAATAGATAAGGTGTCTTTTAAAAATAACAGCATGTCTCTGGGCCTTGTACTTTTGGGGGAGATGTTGTTGACATATATGTAGATGCATACATATATGCGTATGCGAACACCACAGCGTAATCCCATAATGTCAGTTGATTGACAAGTCAGCTGACATAAAAATATATCACAAATGAAGATAATATAATTATACAAGTGTGTAGCATAAGTATTACACTGTTAATTAGTATTAGGAATCGGTCTAAAAAATCAGAATCGATTAATCGGTAGTTCTAAGCGATCGATTATCGATTATAATCGTTTTTCTGCTTGCTTTGTAAGAAAGACAGAATATTCTTTTTTACCAAATATATAATAACAGTAGTCTTCCAGTAGGTCAGTGGTGAAAAAGTCCAGGTTATTCTATTTTTAACTCAGGACACTTTTCAAAGACATGCTATTTTCATTAATCAAATGGAAGAGTGATTTTTGTTGTTTCTGGTCAATATTGATGTTTTGTAATATATACTAGATTATATGAAACAGTTTGGCACAAGTGAACATGTATTTCAGCATTGTCACTCAGGTATATGGGGTCTGGAAAAAGTGACTCTTATCTCAGGAAAAATAAGATAAAAAATTTTCAAAGCCGCATATATATGACATAAATAGTTGAATATCATTGATACATGGATGGTGCAGTTATTTTATCAAGTGTATTTAGCACTTGTATATGTTTCAGTACATGGGTGTCCTGAGATAAAACCTTTTTTAGTAAGCAACACAAGTGTACTGTTTTTATAACTCATATCTTTTCTTTCCTAATTTTACTTCAAACTAAGAATATCTCCTAGCCTGGCCTTCCAGGCTGTCTGAACCATAATGCAAATGTGAAATTTTTTTGTCAAAATACACACTGTGTCAAAGGCCTTTCTCATCTGGGAGTCTCCTTAGAAAGCTAGCCTAAGTAAGCGTAGGAGAATATTATGAAAAATACTTATAATGCAGTCAAACAGTTGTACCTTCTTTATACATATAAATGCCTGTGGCAAGGCTAAGTATCTCCCACTAGCTTCAATGAAGTCAGATACCCCTCACTCTTTCTGTGTGTTTGTGTTATTGTAAAGCATTTGTCTATTATTCTGTTAAATTTCTCTCATCCTGAAAACAATATTCCATGAATTTCCCTTTCTGAGCAGATCTTCATGATCTATTCACTTCATATAATTATAATTTCTTAGATACTGTAAAATTCTAAGCATGGCAATGTAGTAAACATTTCAGTTTTCTTGTTCAACAAAATTTGTCAAAAATATTCATGGTGGACTGCTGAAGTCTTACAGTAATGTGATCTCTCTCCACTTCATTTATGGCCAAGGTCGTTACTCCCCATTTATAGGGAGTATGCATGTTGTGTATGAAGCAGTGAAAGTTAAATTTAATTTAGGTTGAACTTAGTTTATTGTATTAAAAGATCTTCTAAATACATACAGAAATTTTGAGTTTTAGTTGTAACCAACAGGAAGTAGATAACAGTGAAAGAAACATGGCAGATAATGTAAACAAATATTACGAAAATAAAATGTTAAATATCTGTAGAAAAAGGGAAAATTAGGTGGTTTATAAATCTTACTTTCGATTCACAATCGATTCTTAAAATGAGAATTGATTTTCTACATCGAAACTTTTAAATAGACGTCGAATCGATTTTCCGTGGAATCATAGGACCACTACTGTTAATCTTCATGAGTGATATAGTTTTCTGCATGTGTCTAATGAGGGATGTTTTACACCACCATTTTGCATGTTTTATCACCTAAATAAATCCGTATATAAAGGAAAAATGTGAAAAGGATGTCATATATACAGGGGAACCAGTCAATATAAAACCTCAGTCTTTAACCTGCGATTTCTCAGCCTTTCTGCATGGATCTTTATGCAACAAAAAGATGCAAAAGCGCTATAAAAAGTCATTTCTAATGGTATATAATACATATATGTAGGTTACATAGTTTCCAAGATATTAGTGAAAAACCGGAAGTTATTGACACTAATTATCTATGGTATCGGGGCGCCATTGTATACAAAAACATATATCCCACTCTGTATATTCCCCTATAAGGGTCAAATACGGCTTGCCGTGGATAATAAAATAGAAAACCCATGAACCAAAGCATTACATTGTAACCAGTCCACATTATGCACTGCAAACCATAAATAATAGGTAAGCAAATATTCCTGCAGCTGCATTAGCATCTGACTGGAATAGTTTGTCATTTGTAGTCAAGTCACAAAACCATGACTTATTTTACATACAATGTGAACCTTAAAAACTCCTATTTTCATATATTTTTGCTGAGGTAAAGCTGAATGGCCATATTTTAGAATTTTGTATGTAATCAGTGATCTCTGAACTTGACTCTGTATTAACTAGGAGCAATTGGAGTGTTCTTCAGTTGTGGGGTGATGTGTAAAAAGACCTGAATGATCATGTGCCAATGCCGCCGAGTGAGTTTTGGACACACTGTAGTCTTCTGAACTCAAAACCTTTGAGTGTTTATACTTATACCAACTTCAAACTGGCAAGAGAGAGACTTACTCTGTCAAGAGGGCCACATTTGCCTTGTCTGCCGGAATGTAGATGTAGTATTTCTTCCTGAGCACCCCGTCTGTGATTTTCTCTGCCACTTCATCAGGTTGAAAGAGCCTGCCAAATCTAGAGACCAAAGACACACAACACTTGTATTATATCCTTGTGTATATCCAGTCTATAAACACTTGAACTTCAGTGAGATATATATAAATAAATACCCTGGGCTGGTATTCATAAACGATCTCAAAGTCAATCTCAAAGTCAAATTCATTCACAGCCTCAAACTCAGCCTTACATAAGTATGCACTCAAAACTGGCATTCTCAAGTGAAATCCTACCTGAGTAGTATATACTGAAACTCATATAAAAACACAGTCAAACAAAATTGATGCAACCATAATCTAAAACTCATTTATAACTCCTTTCATGCAAACTTAAATATGACCCTTTAATATAGGCTGCATCAATGATTTTGACTTTAGGTATACTGTATACAGTAGTTATTTGAGGATGGCTATTGTATTTGAGTTGGAGTTTAAAATCAAACTTGAGTTTCACTTTGAGTTCAAACTCAAACTTAGGGCTAAAAGCCTGAATTATAGGAATTATACTTGAGTTTTACTTTGAGATTTAGTTTGAGATATATCAGCTCTATATAAACACTAGCCCTACTGCAAGGTCTATACTTAGTGCACTATGATTCTCTGAGAACATTCACTCTGGAACTTCCAGTGAAGAGTGTAAAATCCTGCCTGTTATAAAATACACTCATTCATTGTCCCAAAAACCCCAAGGTAAAGACTTCTATGCAAATCTACATACAGACACTGAATACCTCTGGGCATTCAATTTACAATTAACCTATCTAAGATCTGTACTTTGGTGTATTTCTGTACTTATCTTTTATAATTTTTACATAAAAGAATGAAAACAAGACCTATACAGTCTTGGCTTTGGTTGAACTGGTGTTTATCTGAGAAAAAGTGATTATGATCTGGCTGAATCATTTTAGTTCATCTAATATGGGTCACACAAGTGATAATGCCATGTGACATTACATCAGGTAGTGTAGGCACTAATATACCTTCATAACAATGCTCAATGAAATTATGACTTTTAACAACACAAAGAGACAACTTCAAAATTCCAAGTAATTAAGTAGTATAAAGTTACAAAGGGATTGAAATAAATAATGAAATTTATGAGAAGGAAAACAAATATTATCTAATGATAATTTAAAACAAAGAAAGGAAAATTTGAAGGCCTACACCCAGAAGATTTTAAATAAGTTGCAGTTGATAAGCGAAATCTGGTTTCAGGCAAAACATTTACCTACATCAAAAAAGCAAATTTTATATTATTATAACAGTAACTTAAGTATTTATAATGTGTTAAATACTGTGTTAATGAAACATTCTCTCTTGAATGAGTGTCCAATGAGGGCCACGGTGGCGCAGCAGTAGCACACTCGATTCCCACCTCAGAGGTTGGCTGTTCAAACCCTAGACCCCATGTGAGAAAGTTGACAGTTGCTTACTGATGGTGGGCAGTTTACAGAGCCTTGACTAACTGTATGTACTGGTTTCCTCTGCCCACAAAACTACCCTTTTTGATATGACCTGTATAGTGTTGAAAGCAAAGTAAAACCCCAAATAATAATTGAACTAGAAATAGGACGCCCTGTTGATAGTAGCTGCAACATATGAATAGAAACAGGATAGCATAGAAGAACACACATTATCATGTGTAATGTCCACCCCATGAACCTTTTGCAAAAATTGTACAGTAGTCTTACAAGACCCTGTTTCATTTGTAAAATATATCAATGATGCTTAAATATTTATTAGTTTACATGTAAATTATTTCAGGTTCATGCCTTTTTGCATTGGTTCAAAATTTGCTCAAAATCACTCTGTCTCTAAAGGTTTTTGAGATAACCAACATTTTCGATTTCCGATAAAATTGAAGATGGAGGGCGAAATTTGAGAAATTTGACATTTTTCAGTTTTATGGAATAACAGGGCCCAAACCCAACGGTTAAGAAGATAGAAGCAAATTTGTGTTTTTCCATTTTTGGCAAAAGTTCGAAAATTCAAATGGCTGCCTTTTTGGGGAGAGTAAAATTTTTGGAAAATTGCCAAAAATACATTGCTTAGATACCCTGTGGTTTGAAAATTTCAACGAAATCGCTCTATCTCGCGTGGTTCAGGAGATAGAAGGAAATTTCTGTTTTTCAATTTTTGGCAAAAATTTGAAAATTCAAAATGGCCACCATTTTTGGGGAGAGGAAATTATTTTTAAAAATTGCAAAGAGTACACTGCTCAGATACCCTGTGGGTGAAAAATTTCGACGCAATTGCTCTATCTCACATGGTTAAGAAGATAGAAGCAAATTTGTGTTTTTCCATTTTTGGCAAAAGTTCGAAAGTTCAAAATGGCCGCCATTTTTTGGGAGAGTGAAATATATTTTGAAAATTGCCAATAGTACTTTTTTCAGATACCCTGTGGGTCGAAAATTTCAACGAAATTGCTCTATCTCACACGGTTAAGGAGATAGAAGCAAATTTGTGTTTTCCATTTTGGGCCAAAATTCGAACATTCAAAATGGCCGCCATTTTTGGAGAGGGGAATATTTTTTGAAAATTGCCAAGAGTACATTGGTCAGATACCCTGTGGGTTGAAAATTTTGACGAAATCGCTCTATCTCACATGGTTAAGGAGATAGAAGCAAATTTTGTTTTTCCATTTTTGGCAAAGTAGCTAAGTAGCTATTACTCAGTCAGTTAGATAGCTATTATCACTAAAAGCAATCCCAAGCAAGCTATCGACCTAACTATTGCTCATACCAAATTTGGTAAAGATATGTCATATATTTTTCCTTAAAATGTCCAGAAACAAAAGAAGTACACAAAAGTAGCTAAGTAGCTATTACTCAGTTAGCTATACAGCTATCTTTACCAAAAGTAATCCCATGCAAGCTATTAATCCAATAAATACCCATACCAAATTTGGTAAAGATAGGATAAATACTTTTCCTTCAAATGAGCGGAAACCTAGCGTCCGGACGGCGGACGACGGAAAAAGCAAAACTAATATGTCCACCCCCCCAGTGGGGTGGACATAATGAGTGTCCAAAGTGGGACATTCATATGCTAGAAAAAAGAGTCATAACCAAAACAGCATCTAAGCAGCCGAGTGACAAGGAAGAGTGTTACATATATGGGCACTGTGCCAGTGCATTATTTAATCTAAGCTTTATGTCTATATATTACCATATAAGGTAATTGAGTTACAGATTCTTTTTATGTGTTACGTAGTATTGATCTATTTATAGACTGGGGGAATCCCTCTGGGCTAACCTCAGTGGTTCTATTAATAGATTTGGGGAATCCTATAGGTTCTAAAACTTCCTAGAAGTTAATTCTATAACTGTCTGGAAGTTTCCATGCTTGTATATAAGCACTGTACACCTGGCCACAGATGAACATAGTATTTGGTGGCTATAAGGATGGCTATTTGTGTTTTAAAAGTACTTTTTGCTGGAGTGAATTTTCTACCATGTCTGGATAGATTTGCTGTACTTTGGATACTTTTTATCACTGCATGCAGTATGTGGTTCTACCAGAGAGTGGACTTACTGCATTTTGGACATTGTTCATATCTTGAAGCAGAGAGTACAGCTGTGCAGACTTTCTGAATACTTCTATACAAACATTTTATGTGATTGGATATCGAAAGGATCACAGGATAAGGACATTTTGTGTTATCGCATATTGAACAGATCACAGGATACAGATATCTGTGTATTAGTGGACATCGGACGGATCACAGGAACATCACAGGACAGAGTGCTGGATACAGTGGACAAACTTAACTGTCTGTTACAGGGTTTCAGATTCGCGTCGGCCATCGGTCATTGACCGAATTTTGCAACAAAACCCCGAATTTTAAGTAGAATATTAGGACATATTGTCCGAGTCGTATCCGTGGGCGATAATAGAAGATCTAGACGTCTTTTTAGTTACAAAATATGAAGTCACGTTACAACCCTAAAATCTCGCGAGATCTACGTGATTTTAAATTTTTTTATTGTAGCAAGGTCTAGACGTCTTTTATGAAATCGCGTGACAAGCCACGTGATCTGCAAGGAAATCCCAGGGGAAATCTGTGTCCTCATATCTTCTCATAAATATTAATGACTTGGCTGCTGTGGCCGTGAGTTCTCGAGTTTAAAGTATTTGATCTTCGCCTATGCTTCCATTTTATAAAATATTGCAAGGAAATCCCAGGGGAAATCTGTGTCCTCATATCTTCTCATGAATATTAATGACTTGGGTGCTATGGCCGTGAGTTCTCGAGTTTAAATTATTTGCTTTTCGTCTATGCTTCCATTTTAAAAAATATTGCAAGGAAATCAAATGGAAAATCTGTGTCCTCATATCTTCTCATGAATATTAATGACTTGGGTGCTATGGCCGTGAGTTCTCAAGTTTAAATTATTTGATTTCCGTCTATGCTTCCATTTTAAAAAATATTGCAAGGAAATCAAATGGAAAATCTGTGTCCTCATATCTTCTCATGAATATTAATGACTTGGGTGCTATGGCCGTGAGTTCTCGAGTTTAAATTATTTGATTTTCGTCTATGCTTCCATTTTATAAACCTTTTATAAAATATTGCAAGGAAATCCCAGGGAAAATCTGTGTCCTCATAGCTGTAATGTTTACTGCCAGTGGACATTTTAATAGCATGAAAATCTCATGGATCACCGATTCACCATACTTAGGTTCTGTGGCCGTGAGTTCTCGTTTTAGTAATACATGATCATTGAACATCATAAAGACTTTTTGACATTTTAACTAAAATGAGATTTTTATTATGATTCAGTAAATTTTACTTTATATGCCATTCATATAGGGTCATTGACTTTAATGACTTAATTTTAGCAACCTGTAGAATGAAAATTTGATTGACAAGAATTCTGTCCTAAATTCTCCGAAAATGTCCTAAACGTTTTCCTAGTCTTAGGACAGAATGTCCGGCCGGACTTTTCATGTAGCAGAACCACTGTGTTACAGTGGCCAGATCAGATTGGTTTCATTAGTGTATCACTGTGTGTATTATTGAGAGCTTAGCAGTTGACTGTAATCATTATTTTTAATTGTTAAATAAATTTGTTAAGTTAAAGTTATTATCTTTTCCTGTTGCAACTTAAAGACAACTGGTAACTGCTACCGCGCTTGCCCGTGACCGTAACAAAGAGGCACAGGGCTTTCTAAAAAGGTAGATTTTTAGATGATTTTTAAACAAGAAACAGAGTCCTGGGGATTTATATTCAATTCAATGGATACTACATAAGCGAAGTAGCATGACATGATGACTTGACATGTTTCTGACAACATTGTGAGAAGTAAAGTGTTGGGTAAAACATTGAACATAATCAACTAAAGAGCATGGTAAGTGATTTATTTCACTTCATGCATCACTTGTTTGATATGGAAAGGTGTCAGGTCACTTTTAAAACTCTGATTAAATATTTTCATCACTGTAATTCAACAGCTGGAACAAACAAAATTTCAGACACAGCAAACTCCAGTTCAGTAGCATGGACCTGTAAACAAGTCTTCGGCAGCCTAGACATCAGTAAGTTTGCCAAATAATCATAGGCTATCACCTGATTTACTTTCACAAGTGTCAATGCTGAGGGCCTGTCCTAATATGATGCTGACCGATGAACACGTAATAAAAAAATACCACATTTTGACCTTTGCCCTACCTGTCAACAAACCCCATTCTGTCAGAAAGACCCGTCAATAGGTTGGTGTTGACAAACATGGGACACACAGTGGTGAGGTTGATTCCTCGCTTCTTACGGATGGCCAGCTCATATCTCAGGGCCTCCGTGAGACCAAACACTGCATATTTGGAGGCACTGCAAGAATAGGTAAATGTGAAATTTACAAATAACAGAAAACTGCAGAGTTAAGCTCTTTGGTATCTGTAGTGCTGCCATCAAAATGCAGAATAAAGTTATGTTCAAAATGCAAAAAAAAATTGGCATTTTTAGGGCATTTTTCTCCTGTGATCAAACTGGAAATAAATGTAAAGGTCTGTTCACAACAATATATGGAAGAACATTTAGTGTAAGCCAGTGAATATAATATACAAAACAAGATTAGAAATTTATTTCAGCTGATGCATTATCTTGGATAGCCAGCCCAATCCTCAGGGTTTCAAGTGAATTAGATTAAACACAGCATATTTACAGTTGCTGGAAGAACAGAGATATCGAAAAGAAAAATATTTATACATAAAGCCACTGTCGGTAAAGGAAACTGCAGGATCTGAAACACAAATTATGAACTGTATTTGCCAAGCATAAATCCTCTTTATTTGATCACGTTTATGTATATAAATTTTATACAAACAGGTGTATTAAAAACTTTCTTATCTTGATATCTTGGCTATTGTGATTTTTACAATCAATCTCGATTTTTAATTTGTTCACAAATGCACAGAATAAGTCAGAAAAGTTAGTTTTTTTAACAAAACTGACCAGCTCCCCCCCAAAAAACACAAGGACAGTTTATAATTATTAAATAAAGTGAAGCATGTGAGATGAATTCTTTGTTTTCTTTTGTGTTTTCTACCTGGTGATGTTTGAGGACTCAATAGAGATTAAGTGCTATCATCGAAATATTGATTAAGTTATATCGATCAAATAGCACCTACCAATAATCAGTGAGGTATGGAGTCCCAGTACGTCCGGCCATTGAAGAAATTGTGACAATGTGACCTGAGTTTCTCTCCATCATGGATGGCAAAAAGGCTTTCAGGGTCTGAGAAGAAAAAAACATTCGTAAAGTAGGGTAGGGGTTAATTTGAAGTAAAAGGAAAGAAAATTATTGATTCTGATAAAATCACACAGGAAGATCACTTGTGTTTTCTACAATCATAAGAAAGGTCTCATCATCCGGCATATGGACTTAATGCAGTTGTATTTGTATGATTGTTGCTCAATTGCTAATGAGAGTATTGTTTCATAAGAGAAAAAGAACTTGTTTTTGCATAGCAAGAACAATGCATCCCAAGGAGCATTAATCATTTTGCCAAAATTACTATCTTGCTCTGTTTAATATATGTTTTTTTTTCATTTATGCCAAATTTCAAAGAAATTTTCTATCTTGCACAGTTTCCCAGATACCTGCGTTTTGCATTTTCCGCAGAATTTCAAGATGGCTGCCACAAATGGGGGAAAACAATTTTTGGCAAAAAATGGCAGATGACTCTCTGGGGTCAAACATTTAATCTAAATCACTCTATCTTGCACCATTTCTGAGAAAAATATGTATTTGCGGTTTATGCAGAAACTCAACATGGCCGACAAAAAGGAAAGAAAACAATTTTTGGCAAAAATTGCCAAAAGACTCTGCGGGTAAAAAAATTTCATCAAAATCCTTCTGTGTCACACCATTTCTGAGATAAATGTGTTTTTTGCTAATTATGCAGAATGTAGAGATGGTCACGAAAAATGGCGGGAAAACGATTTTTGGCAAAAAGTGGAAGATGACTCTCTGAAATCCTGGGAGCCAAAACTTTCGTCAAAATTGTCCTATCTCACGCCATTTCCAAGATAAATGCACTTTTGCTATTTATGCAGAATTTCATGATGGCCACCATATTAAATGGCTGGAAAATGATATTGGTAAAAAGTGCCAGATGAATCTGTGTATACCTTTCAACTCAGAAATTTTGTCAAAATCGCTCTATCTCACACTGTTTCTGAGATAAACCCAATTTTATGCAGAATTTCAAGATGGCTGCCAAAATTTGTGGGAAACCTACTTTTGGTAAAAAGTGTCATGTGCCTGTGTGTATGCTCTGTGGGTAAATAATCGCTCTATCTTGCACTGTTTCCGAGATAAAGTATCAGATGATTTGCGTACAACCGGCGGTTCAAAAATTTCATTGAAATTGCTCTATTTCACTCTGTTTCTGAGATAAATATATTTTTGCCTTTACGCAGAATTTCGAAATGGCCGCCGAAACTGGCGGGAAAACAATTTTTGACAAAAAGTACCAGATGACTGTGTGCATACCCTGTGGGTCAAAAATTTTATCGAAATCACTCTATCTCGCACCGTTTCTGAGATATTAAAGATTTTTCATCGTTAAGAAATATTGTGGTGTTTAGTTGATCAATAATAAGTGGGCCATTTTTTATGAGATCACTTCCTAAAGTTAATCATTTCCTGACATCTATATAACAAACATATTGCCAAATTTCATATGAATAGGTGAAGCGCATTTTAAATTAACATCTAGACAACCACAACTCTTTTAAAAATACGTTTTTGTTCAGATGACTTCTCTGATGGGCAAAATATCATGACACAATATTCAGAAAACTTCCCTAGGGCTACTGCATATAATTTGAAGAGAATTCACCAAGTGCTTAATAAAATATGTTTAAATAAAGAAAATTCATACATACAATGATTAAATATTATATACTAAATCAAATAGCTTTCTCTGAAATACAAAAACGAAAACATTTTGATTTCAAAGTCGCATGTATTTAAGATAAGCAGGAGATTAACATTAAGCAGAAGTTTTTTTGGCTAAACTTAAAGTGAGGTAACACAAAAGAGGTTCATAGAAACTGTCCTTAAAACTGGACACAAAACTCTCAACTTTCAAATTGACAAGAATACCATTATTATGATAAATAATTTTATCTCATGTTAACAGAAAAATTTAAACTATTCTAATTAAAATAAGATTTCCAGAAACCAGGAAAATAATAATAATATAAACATTTGTACAGCACAAAATTGATGAGGATCCCCTAATGTGCTAGAATCAAAAACAGACAGTCCTACAACCAAAATATTACTGTGAAAAGACCTTTTAGACCTTTTATTATCTCAAGGTTAAAGTTCGGATTTTACATACCTGTTCAACAGATTCTATCGCATCTGGAGAACCCCCCCCCCCCCCCCCAAGGAACAGAAAAGAGCAACACTTAAATACATACCATATACATACTTATTTCCTGAAGTATTCGTAACCATAACAACAGAGACTAGGACCAGATGATTATTTACCATTATTTACTAGTTGCTTACGAGTGCAAAAATAAAATTCTTTTCTTTTTGATCCAGACAGTGATCCAGATCAACACAAGAAAATTGAATCTTCTGTTCCTTGAGCCATTGTGGACAGTTCTTGAAAATTTCATCAAAACTCGTCCATAACATTTTGAGTCATTTTGCAGACAGACAAACAGACCACAGACATGAACCTCCTCTGTGAAGTAATGAAGGAATTAGTCAAATTTAACTTACCCAGAAATGAGAGGTTGTGTTGACGTCCATTGTCTTTCGGATCTCTCTCTCTGTTAGACTGAGGATATCTTTACAAATCATAATTCCTGAAGACAAAGATTGCCAATGTTTATTTTGTTGTGTCATTAGTCCGTCAGTTAAAGATATCGTTTTTCAAGGAGAGATGAACTACCAATTGAAACATTAAAATCAATAAAACCATTGATTTCTTCTACTGAGCATGCAGAGAATCATGTTTAAACTGGGCACCGTGAGGTCTTTTTATTTGCACATACATATTGTAAATGATTTAATATAAACATATGGCTGTACCATGATAAGTTCTAGGAGAATGTAAAGCAGGCGAAGCTACTATTTTCTACTTACTTATGCATAGTTGATTAGCAGCCTATGAAATTTTTTTCTTCTAACTAAAGTTACATTTACCTGCACTACTGATGCTGACCATCATTATAAGTACTGGAAGCTGCACTGTTGATATTTAATGACAAGTACTACAAGTAGTTAACTGCACTGTTAATGAGTACTGACACATCAAATATAGTTACCTACACTGTTCATAAGTACCAATACAACTATCAATATTGCTATCTGTATCATTGATAGGTACTGGTATTACAAGTACTGCTGCCTGCATTGTTTTGAAGTACTAGCAATGCAACTATTGATAATTATCTGCACTGTTTATAGGTACTACAATACATGCAGTTACCTGTACTGCAGGTCGGATGAAGTTAAAAAATATGACATAATAATGATAGTCATTACAATGAGATATGCTATGTCATTATAACAAGATGTGATATGTCACTATAATGATATGTTAGTCATTATAATGAAAATGTTCTATGTCGATATAACAAGATATAAGTCAACATAACAAGATGTCTTATGTCATTATAAAAAAATTTTACTCACACTTATCAGGTGTATGAGGTTATCATAACAAGATATAAGTTACTAATGATGTGTGCTATGTCATCATAATAAGATGCAAGTGATTATTATGACACATGTGTGATGTATCTGTACGGGCTAAACAGAAATACCATAATTAGCTATTAGTAAGACCGCACTTCTGCCTACCATGATATTAACAAAACAGGGTAATTCTTTGTACATAGAATAAAAGTGTCGTCAGTCATTACAACAGTCATTTATAAGTCATATGTGAGACTGAGAATGACTAGTTCCAGTTGATATGTCTATTCAATACAAATAGTTTGCTCAACATTTCCTAGCTCTCCCCAAGTAAATATTACAATTTGCTATTTACATACCTTTATTTTTAGTTTTTAAATTCATACAACTAGCGGATCCAGGGGGGGTTCAGCGGGTTCGAACCCCCCCCTTGAAAAATAATGTAAAGGGGTTCAACCCAAAGTACAAAATTATTTCTTGACAGTGCTGTTAAATTTACAGGAAATGCACTCTATTTTTACCAAAAATTAATTTTTTTCCAGGGGGGCATGCCCCCCGACCCCCTTAGTTATAATATGTCTGATGTGAACCCCCACCTCACTCCATGTGAACCCCCACCTGACTCGATGTGAACCCCCACCTTACATAAAAGCATACATATTGCAAACATATTGCAAACTTTAGTGTTTCCTAATTATTATTGCGTGTTGCCACTTACATTTCCCACAGCATAACAAAGACACTAACCCGCATTGTTGATGAGTATGTCCACCTCTCCTAAGTCTTTATTCACTTGTGCAGCCACTCTATCCACTGATGACTTGTCTGTCACATCACACACATAGAAATAGGCACATACACCTAATTCTTTAGCCATCAAAGCCGTCTCTTCCACTGTTGCCTGAAGAGTTTATTTGATACATATTTTGGGGTTTACCCATGGTTACCAGATGGAACGCTATAAGGGGTGACGTACCAAACAGATTATCGCTTTTACTTCTATGAATGAAATGTTTTACCCATAATAGCATACATATCCCTACAAGAAATTGTGTATGAACATCTTACACAAGGAGGCCAATTCCAAGAGTCGAACCAGAGACCTTTTGATTGTCAATGGAGCATAGAATTACATACAAGGGGTTTGAGACCACAGACTGCATTCCTCTGGACACCAGCAGACAACTAAGTGTGAAAGGAAAGTGTCAAAAGCTTTTAAATGCCCATAAAATGGCTTATATATGTTACAGTAAATATGCGAAAACAGTAAATACGCGTATTTACTGAAATTTTCAGTAAATACACGTATTTACTGATTTGGTCAGTAAATACGCGTATTTTTGGTCCAGTAAATACGCGTATTTACTAAAGTCGTTATGAAGACTTTATATCTTAAATTGTTGGGTGTTATCTGCTATGTCTTTATATTAATAGGTATTTCAAACTTTAAATGGCTCTGTTATATTCAAAGTTTGATACTTGTTTACAATCCTTCACTGGGATAACTATTTAACATCACTTTATAATTTCAAAAGCATTTGCATGTGATATGTTATAAAAACTTGTAATATTTTTTCATTTCAAATAAATTGTAATGTAAATAGACAAGTTTATAAATTTAAATATCCAAGTATTTATCAAATTATGATGCTTTATGTATAAGGAACAACAAGCAAGGTAATACTATTGAGATATGTTTCTTGTTCAAGAACTGAATTTCACTGTAGTTTTAACAATGTATTTCTTTTCCAAAGGTCACCAATACAATTTAGATCAAATAGAGGAAGCCACAACCATAGCTGCCTTAAAAGAGATCAAGTCCATCTGAAAGATTATGATGAAATCCAATTAGGGGCTAGCTGGCCTTTTCATTGTTTCTACTAACAATTCTTTGATCAAGTAGCCAGTACCTACATTAAAGTCATAAATCTACCAGAAAATGACAAAATATTAAGCCTTGATTGAAATAAAACAAGGCCACTGCTGCAGCGGTTATCTCCCACCTTAGAATCAGTAAAACTGGAGAACTAAAGGAGATTTAAGGCCTTTGAAGTAAGATGACCCCACTTGACATTGAAGAAGGGGTCAAAGGTAAAAGTCAGCAATTTCAAAATAGTCTCAGGCCTTGACTTGGTATAAGTTGTTTTCACATTTGGAACCCGTAGTAGCATTGATAAGGGAGATATAAGGCCTTTTAATAGGATAATCCCATCTAACATGTGATATGACGGCCATTTTCTTTTTGAAACGAGGCTAAATTACTATCAGGCTAACTTTCCTAGCCATATGTATTTTGCGCATATTTAATGAAGCTAGCTGCAATATTTCACGTTTTAGAGCAGCTTTATGATTTTTAAATAATTGGCTATGGCGGCCATTTTGCTTTTCAAAATAAGCCAAAAATTTGTCTCAGGCATAACATTTGAAGGCCAGGAGTGTTGATGGTCTGTCTTTATATTCTGAAGCCATAGCACCAATAATAAGGGAGAAATAAGGATGTTTTAGTGCGACGACCTCATTTAATCTTGATGCAGGGGTCAAAGGTCAAATTCAACACCTGGAAAAGATTCCCTGTCCATGTCTTCCTACAAGTTGTTTTCAAATTCCAAACCTCTTGGAGCAATATTTGGGGAGATATATGGCCTTTTTAATAGGATAACCTGTCATTAAACATGTGATATGGCGATCATTTTGTTTTTTGAACTAGGCCAAAATTACTATCTGGCTAGTTTTTCCAGCCATATAGCTTTTGTGCAAATTTGAAGATGCTAGCTGGAATATTTCAAGATTTAGAGCACCTTTATGATTTTCAAACAATTAGCTATGGCGGCCATTTTGTTTTTCAAAATGAGGCTAAAATTTTGCAGAGACAGGTTTTCATAGCCATAAACATCCCCTGCAAATTTGGTGAAGATTTCTTTATAAATGAATGAGATATTAAGGTTTATGCAAAAACATGAGAAACTTTAAACATGTGATATGGCGGCCATTTTGTTTTTTGAACTAGTGCCAAAATTACTCTCAGGGTAGCTTTTCTAGCCATATAGCTTTTGTGCAAATTTGAAGAAGCTAGCTGGAATATTTCAAGATTTAGAGCACCTTTATGATTTTCAAAGAATAAGCTATGGCGGCCATTTTGTTTTTCAAAATGTGGCTAAAATTTTGCAGAGACAAGTTTTCATAGCCCATATAGTTTTTGTAAAAATTTGATGAAGCTAGCTGGAATATTTCAAGATTTAGAGCACCTTTATGATTTTCCAACAATTAGCTATGGCGGCCATTTTGTTTTTCAAAATGAGGCTAAAATTTTGCAGAGACAGGTTTTCATAGCCATAAACATCCCCTGCAAATTTGGTAAAGATATCTTTATAAATGAATGAGATATTAAGGTTTATGCAAAAACGTGACGAACTTTAAACATGTGATATGGCGGCCATTTTGTTTTTTGAACTAGTGCCAAAATTACTATCAGGCTAGTTTTTCTAGCCATATAGCTTTTGTGCAAATTTGATGAAGCTAGCTGGAATATTTCAAGATTTAGAGCACCTTTATGATTTTAAAACAATTGGCTATGGCGGCCATTTTGTTTTTGAAAATGAGGCTAAAATTTTGCAGAGACAGGTTTTCATAGCCATAAACATTCCCTGCAAATTTGGTAAAGATATCTTTATAAATGAATGAGATATTAAGGTTTATGCAAAAACGTGACGGACGGACGGACAGACGGACGGACGGACGGAAGGCGTTTTATAATCTCCCAACCTCGGCCTTCGGCCGAAGGCGGGAGATAATAAAGAAACTACTTACTAATAATCTCTGTTTCACAATAGATTCTTCAAGAATACATGCAGACTTGTTTGAGTGTAAATCATGTTGTCTTAAATGATAAGGTAAAATTTCTGCTGAATGAAAGTACAGTTAAAATATGTTAAAATTTAGAAATTTAAGTTAATTTCTTAATCTATTATTTATTTCCAATAAAAATGCTTTTTGTGTATCAGTCACATAAAAATAGTGAAAAGTTAAATGATCTTTAATCATTTGTAGGGGTGACATAGTTCCTTAGTAGCTGTGATATTGAAAATATCATAAGCTTAAATGAAAGATCTTCAGAAACACCTAGCTAAAGTATTTTAAAATAAATATTTAAAAGCCCAGTGCTATTTTTTCAACATATAGCATGTAATGTACTCTAAAATGAAGTATGCTTAGTATGTTCTAATAGTCATCATGACAGAGTAAAATGTTCCAATATAATTCACAGTTTGGTTTACCATTTAATATAATATAGAGTAAAATGTTCCAATATAATGTACAGTTTGGTTTACCATTTGATATTGTAGAGTTACAACCAGTGAACATCAAATTTAAGTTTCATTTCACATATTTACTGAAAGTCAAACCAGTAAACTTGTGAAATAACACAGGTCATAAATCAGTAAATATGCGTATTTACTGAAAATCTTAGGGAATACGCATATTTACTGACCAAATCAGTGAATATGTGTATTACTGATTGCACATGCATATTTACTGTAACATACATATATATACTCAGCTACAAGTGTCTTTTAAGTGGACATATATCAATATTTTTCAGCCCTCATTGGATGATATTCTCCAGGTTCCTGGTACCAAGAACCTATGGGTCTCATATGGTAGCAGGCACATACATGCTGTTTTCTTGCGTGTCTAGTGTGACAGATTGCAGGTGATGTACCCAAGCACTTGGTGTGCTTCAGAGTTCCCCAAGTAAAACAATGTTATACCAAGCCAGTTACAGATATGCCCGAGATTAAATAAGTAAGACACACAGCAGAAAGAGATTAAAACAAAACAATAGCTATTATATTGGATCAACTCAAGATAATTGATTTTAATTTCAACGTAATTTTATAGTAGACCTTGTGCAAGGTCCTAACCTAGTGCACTATGATTCTCTGAGAGCATTTCCCTCTGGAAGGAAGTTTACTTCTAGTGAGAGTGTAAAATCCAGACTGTGCACTCATTCAATGTCTCCAAAACAAAAGACTTGTGAGCAAGTCTTGGTGCACAGATGTACTTCAGAAACGTGCAAGATAACTATACAATTGATTCTAGAGATTGGATGACAAACCTGGCTAGATCTTACCTCGTTGATATCCCATAATGCCAAGTTTGCCCCCTCTCTTGCAAACTTTAGGGCCAGCTGACGTCCAATACCCTGCCCAGCTCCAGTGATCAAAACAACTTGACCTCTGATTTGGCGCCTCCGGTTTGGAACAAAGAGCTTGTAAAATGCTAGCAAGTAATGGTAGCCAACCAACAGTAATACTTGCATTAATTCAAATGGAAACCAAAGATTTGCCATCTTTTCACGTATGGTTGTATATTTATTATCCTTTTTGAAGATGTTGATTCTTTGTACAGTGAGACTTTCTTCTGTGTCACTGCGATGCTCTTATAATTATTTTACAATCGCAGGTTTTCTATATGTTAAATGTACTTTGTTTACAGTCCCATTTACTGAACTTGAAGATTATTTATAAATGCAATTTCACTCCACATTAAGAAAATGAGCACAGTAATATAGAAATGAAAACACCATGTGTATATACACATGTACTGCCACTAAACTTGTTTTAAAATCATAAATAACACAAATGTCAAGACTTGTATGTCATTTACAAATCTACGTTGGTGTTTAAAGGTCAACGGGTGTTTTGTTTTGTGACTTGTGTGTGAATTTGTCTTGACAAGGGATATCGACACTACAGGATCACAGCACTTGTGTACACACGGGGTACTTCTGTGAAATGCTGGTATCAAGACTACGGAAGCCCAATTATGGAAGCCCAGTAGTAACATAGCATGAAAAATACATATTTCGTTATAACAATCAGGGGCGGATTTCATAAAAGGTTTCAGACTTTAGCCCTGTCTCAGGCTGAGTCCCTGGCTCAAATCTGAGTCTTTTGAGTCAGCTAAGTCTTTGTCTCAAACAGTATTCACAGAAGAGGTCTCACTTGAGACCAAACTTATCAAAATAAAAAATATTCTACAATGACATGTATGCTCCTTGTTTGACAAATAATATCTCTGGTCAAAAGCTTTTTTGAAATGGGAAACCTAGTGGACATGTGAAAACACCCAAAGACTACTTCAAGAGGTTGTTTTATATACTTGTGTCTTATTTTCAGCCATTTCATATTTTGAAGTGGAGAATGAATTATGGCAGCCATATTTTAGCCTCTGTTTACAACATTTAAGCCCACTACCTACCTGTCTCAGGATTTGAGCGAGTAGCACAGCCATACCTGAGACCTTTTGTGAAGTCCATAAAGGTTGAGATCATGGGCACAAGAAAAATGTTTGAATATAACAGTTAACTAACTTGTATATACGAGTTAGCTAACTTGAATGTACGAGTTACTAACTGGAATATACGAGTTAGTAACTGGAATATACAAGTTACTAACTTGAAAATACCAGTTAACTAACTTGAAAATAAGAGTTAGCTACCTTGAATATACGAGTTAACTAACTGGAATATACGAGTTAGCTAACTGGAATATACGAGTTAACTAACTTGAATATACGAGTTAGCTAACTGGAATATATGAGTTAATAACTGGAATATACGAGTTAGCTAACTGGAATATACAAGTTAATGACTGGAATATATGAGTTAGTAACTGGAATATTCCAGTTAGTTAACTCGAATATACCAGTTAGCTAACAGTTCTCATCCTGGCCAAGAGAATTGTGGTCGACAGCCTTCCAGCTTTGTTTAAAAGGTGCAGCTAGAACATGGTTTGAGAGATTGTCACCCATAATACTACAAGATCCAGACCACATTTTCACTGAATTTCTGAGAAAATACAGACCAAGTGGTATAGATTGGGCAGCAGAGTCACTATTCTCAAACAGTATCCAAGTACCTTATGAAACTGTCAAACAATTTGCCAACAGAACCACTGAACTGGGAGGACGCGCCGGTAAATCAGAGAGAGACATTTTACATCAGTTCATCAAGGGACTCTCACCACCGTGTAGAACTCACACCGTAACACAGGGACCCACTACATTAGAGGAAGCCATCAACAAAGCCACCTTGTATGAAAGTGCAATGAAGTTTTCCCACCCATCTTCACTTCAACCCATGACAGAAGGACAAGGAGCCAGACCAAAACCAGTGCAGGGACACAACAGACTTTGGTGCAGTTTTTGTGGGAAACAAGGACACAAGGTCGAACAAAAAACAGAAAATCAAGCAACACAACCAGTGAAGATAGGCGCAACAGACAGCAACAGCAAACATACCAGGGACAATACAGGAACAATAGGTCAGTCCGTTCTGATATTGTTTGTTTTAAATGTGGTAAAACAGGTCATATTCAGAGGAACTGTGCTCTCAGTACAGAAACAGTAAATAATTCTCTTCAGACAAAAACAAAATAAACCCTTTTCAATTCCCCTCGAAATTCCACTACTACTCAAAATTTAAACTAGAAAAACCCAGGACAGTAAGAGGAAACTGGCCTGGGAGACACAATTCCTCAAATTATATGACCAGGTTACAGTTTAAAAAATGTGATCATGATACAAACACATTAATTGAATAAAAACAAGTTCATTCAAAGTACAAGGAAAGGACAACCAAACTTGCAAACATGTTTTTGTTGAAAAATCTCACAAAAAGTATAAGCCTTTTTCTGAAAGTGAATTAGCTAAAATGTTTTGTAGAGTGGTTCAAGGTAAATTTGTTGTAAATATTGTTGATAAGTGTCATAATTCAAAGTGTGACTCCAGTAACAGGCCCTCAATAAACCAGATCGACCTACCCTTTACAGGGTATAAACAAAACAGTGAAGTGAGTGAAATGCAAATTGAGAATCAACAAAATTGTTATACACAAAACAGTGATTTGTCTGAAAACCCCACCAGCACTGACAGTAAGCTTAACATCTGTCTCAGATCAAAACCTCACCCTAGAGTTTTCAAAAGGAGTAACACTCAAATTGAAAAGACAGTTTACTGACAAAACCCCATTAATCGTCCAAACTGAAGAAGGGAGCATTGACATACAGATAGGTCAGGACTGAACTACTCTGCCCTAATTGACACAGGTGCACACATCTCTGTCATTAGTGAAAATGTAGTTAAACAAAACCCCTATCTAAACAAGTTGAAGAAGTACAGTCCAAAAGTATTTCAAGCTTATACTGCCTCAATGACAAATCCCATTTCCTTTGAATATTCCATATTCCCAAAGCTTAGAATAGGGACATACACATTTATGACACAATTACATGTGACTTTGGCCATAAAACCTGAAATTATTTTAGGTGTTCCCTTTCTCAAGGAAACGTATGCACATATTGATTTCACAGATTCAGAAATGGTAATGACATTGAACAATGGCCTGTACACACCAAACAGAGTTGTTATTCCACCAATGAAAAGAGTTTATCTCAAATGCAAACCACATTCTCACAAAATTCAGACAGGTTTTATTATGGCATGTCCTCTGATAAAAACTAGAAAAGAAATACTTGTACTAGGACATCAAACCATGTTTCCAGTCACCCAAACATCTCAGACTTGTTTCTCAATTCCAGTCACAAATTTGTCAGACAAACAGGTAGTTGTTCCCAGAAATTCCTGTGTAGGCTATTTTCAGTCAGTTGAGTTAGTACAAAAACAGACACAGGAACAGAGTTCAAAACAAACCCGAACAGACAATGACCTGACAGATCAAAACACTGCAACCAATGTACAGGTTATGTCAAAACAACAAAAACAATTTCTAAAAAGGGCCCCACCTCACTGCGCCCCAAAGCAGGACAAATCAGATTACCCACCAATTGAACATGACCTGTCTGCTTCTACAAATTTGACCGAAGATCAGAAAAAACAGTTAAGAACCCTTTTACTCAAGTATGATTCTGTGTTCTTACATGAAAATGAACCTTTAGGTGTAACACATGTGACAGAGCAAAGATTAAGAATTGGACAAAACCAACCACCGGTATGGCGATGCAGACCATTGAGGTTGAACAACACAAGACTAGAGATCATGAATGAGTGCATCAGAGACCTATTAGCTCAAGATATAATAGCCCCTAGTGATTCACTCTATTTGTCCAGTGTGGTTTTAGTCAAGAAACCAAATGGAACACACAGAATATGTCTTGACAGTAGGACTTTAAACAAGCATATACCAGATATACCACTAGCTCCAAGACCATTAAATGATATCCTAGGATCCATTGCCCCTAACTCAAGTTACCATACAAGTTTAGACCTCACAAAGGCATACTGGCAAATCCCCTTGGCTAAAGACGATCGAAAATACACAGCATTCCAGGGCCCAATAGGCATTTATGAGTTCACACGCATGTCCATGGGTGTCAAATCTTCAGGTGCAAGTCTCATTCACCTCATAAACCAAGTCTTTCATGACATGATTAACACTGAGGTTCAATTTTACTTAGATGATGCGGCAGTAAGCACTGTAACTTTGAAAAACATCTAGAAATCCTGGAAAAAACATTCACCAGACTACAAAAGGCCAATCTCAAATTGAACCCCCACAAGTGCTCATTCTGTGTTCCCGAAATACAATACTTAGGACTTAGAACACCGCCTCAATAATTGGGAATAGTTCTTGAATAAAGACATCAACTCTATTTTTGACTTGTTTGAAACAAGAGTAGTTTGGTGACTCCCCTTGGTTTGGTCCCGGCTAACTCACCCTCACCAAGGCCAAAAAAGGAGGACAGAATTATTAACTTGAATATACAAGTTAGTAACTGGAATATACCAGTTAGCTAACTTGAATATACAAGTTAGCTAACTCATATATTCCAGTTAACTAAAAGGTATATTCCATTTACTAACTCATATATTCCAGTTATTAACTTGTATATTCCAGTTAGCTAACTCGTATATTCAGGTTAGCTAACTCGTATATACAAGTTAGTTAACTGGTATATTCAAGTTAGGTAACTGGTATTTTCAAGTTAGTAACTTGTATATTCCAGTTACTAACTCGTATATTCCAGTTAGTAACTCGTATATTCCAGTTAGCTAACTCGTATATTCAAGTTAGCTAACTCGTATATACAAGTTAGTTAACTGGTATATTCAAGTTAAGTAACTGGTATTTTCAAGTTAGTAACTTGTACATTCAAATTACTAACTCGAATATTCCAGTTATTAACTTGAATATTCAAGTTAACTAACTCGTATATTCAAGTTAGTAAAATAAAAAAAACTTTGGCAGTCCAGTACAGAGCCCTGGAAGGGACATAGAACTGTTTTCCTTGCATTTTTTTATCTCGTTACCACAAGTTAGTAAGTCGTTCCCACAAGTTAGCAAGTTGTTACCACAAAATAGAAATTTGTTCCCACAAGTTAGCAAAGTCGTTCCCACAAGTTAGAAAGTCGTTCCCACAAGTTAGAAAGTCGTTCCCACAAGACAGAAAGTTGTTACCACAAGTTAGTAAGTCGTTCCCACAAGTTAGCAAGTTGTTACCACAACATAGAAAGTCGTTCCCACAAGTTAGCAAAGTCGTTCCCACAAGTTAGCAAAGTCGTTCCCACAAGTTAGAAAAGTTTGTTTTGATATGTTTGATATTTCTCACGACTCAAACAGATTCGTATTTCCCGCTGTCAACAAAATGTCCAGTCCCAGACTTCCTCAGGCCTCCTCAGACCCAAATTTACACAGTTGTCCCAGGCGCCCTGCGACCCTTAGTCCCAGGCCTCCATAGCTTAGTCCCAAGAGACCTGTTTGCCAGTCCCCGACTCATTACTGTAACAGATCTTTGAAGTTTCATGTGTGTGAAAGGGAATTGGTTTCATTAGTTCCAGGAAGCCTCAGACCGTCCCAGGTGTCCTGCGACCCAAAAATCAAGGTCTGGTACTAAGCCCCGACTAAAAGAAACCGACCCTAACCGATCCAAGCCAGCGTCCTCAGGCCACCTGGGACAACACAAATTTAGTCTGCGACGGTCTGAGGATGCTCCAAGGGGCCTGGGACTAAGAACCGATTAAGAGCCGACTATTTTCCGTGCATCAGAAATTAAAGCGAGGCAATGAGGGGGTCTGAGACTATATAAGAGACCGCGCACAGATTCTCGTTGTTACTGACTGGTTGGCTACTGAGAGACGTGTGTCACTGTTTTGTAGGGGTTTTCAGTTTTTTTAAATATCATATAATACTTGAGCTTAAGGCCAATTTTACAGTTAGGAGACACATTTTAGTTTTTTACTTTTTTTTTTTGCTATTGACTGGAGTAATGACGAAAGAGAAAGGAGGGAAGAGAGGAAAGAAGAAGATGGATGAGAGAAGGAAGGTGGAGAAGGAAGGTGGGGAGGTGGAGGAAAGAAGGGAGGAAAGGATGGAGGAGGGTACAGAGGAGGGTACACAAGAGACTGAGGAGCGTCCGGAGTTTACTGAGGAAGCTTGCGAGGAAGAAGAGAGGTGTGAGGAGGAAGAGAGTCACTCGGCAGCCAAGAGAGCCAGGGTCTGTGCTACATTCACTGACAGCCAAGAACTGCAATTGTGGAGTTTGTGAAGGAGCATCCAGAGCTATACAAGGAGCATGCACGTTTCCACGACAGACAGAAGAAGGAGGCTCTCTGGGCAGAAATCTCTGCAGAACTGAAGCTCCAGCCCTTTGGTGTCAGAAGATGGTTCGAATCCCAGAGAACACGTTATGGCAAGCTCTCAAAGCTACAATCTGGCCAAGCACCAAGGAAGATGACCAAGAGACAGTCCTGGGTCTACCAGCAGATGGGTTTCCTTAAAACCCACATCAGACGAAAGGGGGCCAGCAGAAGTTCAGGGTTCGAGGCCAGTCGAAATACCAGCAAGCAGGACGAATCTTGTGGATCTACTACTGATACAGAACACCTTGAGTCCAGTGTCCTGAGGGAGAGTAGGAGTCAACCTATGTTCACATCTACACCAGTTTCAACAGACTCCAAGATACTTGAGCACTTTGACCAGATGAGGACATTGATCTCAGGTTTCCTGCAGTAGAAGTCAGACAGGCAGCCCTTCTTCGACTACGTGGCATCAGAGGCTGAAAAGATGACCCAAGAGGAGTTTCAGGACCTCAAGGGCAGAATTTTTAGAGACATTGAAAGCATTAAGAGCAACCGTAGACGTCAACCACTAACTAGAAGATCAGCCACTATTACCACAGAGTCCCAGAGGGTCGGGATACTGCCAACAACCACTCAACAGGCGTCTACTTCCACCCAAGCTGCAGCTAGCAGCAGTTACGTCTACTACACACCTAGCCCACTTGGCTTTGGAAACCCTATATCAGTTCTAACAGTTACAGGACAAGGGCAGCAGACACAACCTAAGTGGAATACTAAGCCAGCTACCAGATCTGACATCAACACAGATCATTGAGCAGCCTCAGCAGCAGCCGCAACTCTTCACTATCACCACTACAGCACCGCCTCAACAGCAGCAGCCACTTACACCACCCCTAGAGTTAAAAGGCATTATCACATAACTACCAACAAACACACAAACCCAATAACAAAGATAACCACCAACCAAGACACAGACAAACCCAATAGCAAACAGAAACCAAACCAAAGAACTGACAAACTATTTTGCAAACATAACCCCCCAATAATTGTAAGAAAAATCAGGTGGTTATATTTCCCAAATATTTGTGAAGTGGAGTAAAAGAATTTCATTTAAAATTTCCAGGAAAACATTCGTGTTTAAAATATTTTTCAAACATAAAAACCCAATGTAGTTATAAATAGGATGTAGCTTTCAAAATATATGCTATATTCAGTCCATTTAGCATATAATGTTTGGGTTTGTGTGTTGTTTTTGAGAATTATATTTAGCACTGGGTTTGTCTGTTTGTGAGTTGCGTGACTTCTGTTGGGCATTGTGTTTGTCTGTTTGTTGGGTGGGTGACTTCTGTCGGGCATTGTGTTTGTCTGTTTGTCAGTTGGGTTACTTCTGTCGGGTATTGTGTTTGTCTGTTTGTCAGTTGGGTGACTTCTGTCGGGCATTGTGTTTGTCGGTGTGTTGGGTGACTTATGTTTGGCAATGGTTGTGATATTTTGAACAAGCACAGCTGATTAATTGTTTTTGGAATATTTGGTAGTCCTGAAAAGGACTGGTTACTGCAGCAGGAGTTATATTCTGCCACCTTGCCAGGCCACTGCTCCCTCATTATTGAAGTAGTCCTTGAGGTAATCCCTCTGTCTTTTGGCTTCTCTAGCAGGGTTTCTGTCTGGACCACCACCAGCAGCACCACCAATCAATCGACAATCACCAGGCACATCATCATCATCATCATCATCATCACCAGGCTCTTGACCACCATGTTGACCTTGATACTGGCTTCTCAGTATGTTGTGCAGAACCACACAGGTAAAGACCACTTCCCTGACTGTTTTTTTTTGGGGGGCGGGAATTCAATAGTGGTCATCATCACTCTGAATCTTGAGACCAGGATGCCAAAAGCATTTTCAACAACTCTCCTGCCCCTTGATATTCTGTAATTAGCAATCCTTTCCTCTCTGGTTAACATCCTTCTGCCATAGGGTTTCATGAGCCAGGTATTCAGGGCAAAGGCATCATCTGCCAGAATGAAGTAGGGGACATCTCGACCACCCTGGGTTATAGGTGCTGGGTCAGGGAAGCCTATCCTGCCATCCTCAATCCTCCTCTTCAGCTGAGAGGCATTAAATATCTGGGCATCTAAGCAAGATCCAGCTGTACCAGCATCCACTCATCTGAACTTTTACTGTCCATCTACCAGGGCCAACATTACAATGGAAAAGAACCCCTTGTAGTTGTGGAACAGGGCTCCAGTGTTCTTTGGTTTCTTTGCGGCCACATGCTTTCCATCAAGGGCTCCCAGGGCATGTGGAACATTCCACCTGATCCTGAATTCCCTCTCCAGTTCTTTCCACTCATCTGGAGTAGTAGGACATCTGAGGTACTCTCTGCTGAACTCATCCTGGATGGCCCTACAGACCTCTGGTAGAAACTTGGAGATGGTGGATCTGCCAACCCTAAACTGACAGGATAATGATGTGTATGACTCGCCAGTGGCCAGATATCTGATGGTGAGGGCTAACCTATCCCCAACACTGATTGGAGCTCTGTAGTTGGTGGCCTGCCTGGCTAGACATGGTTCCAGTCTGGTCTTTATCATTTCAAAGAATTCTGGGGTCATCCTCATGTAGTTGGTGAATCCTGGAATGTCTGTGGCATACAGTTCAGCCATAATGTTGTGGTCCCCCATCTCCTCTCTCTGTAGTAGCCATGGCCTGACCCACATGTTGTGCCTTCTTCTACGTCTCTGTATGGGTGCTGGTGGTGGTTAAGGTGGTGCTGGTGGTGGTTGCTGTGGTCGACGTAGAAATAGCAAATACATCATTATATGTAACTGAATAAAAACTAAAAAAGCCCTAACTTGTTGTTGAAGCTGTCTGCTATTAAAAGGTGGCATCCTGCTGTGTTCCTAGAAAAGCAATGATAATTAGATCACGAATTTATATATATATACCCAGAAAATAAAGCTATTCTGCAAAACAAGAATGGGCAATCGTGGTCTGGGGAAGACTGAGGAGGCCCGAGGACGCCGGGACTTAATCGGGGGTTTGTCACCCGTAATTGTATGGCAGATGCTGAGGACCTGCCCCCAAATATGACACTGTTTTTTAACTTGACATAAAACCCAAACCTTAACTTTGTTCCATTTGTTTAAATATAACCATTGCATATCCTCGACAGTTTTAATGACAGGTGACGAACTTCACTTGGTCATGAACTTCTCCAGAAGTGTAGCACAATTTGTCATAACTCGTATTTACATTAAGTTGATATTATTGCATATGTGTAAGTTAACCATTTTGTTGGGGTTCATTTATTTATAACTGGCCGTAAGTTCTATATTTAAGTTATATATAACTATGTATATAATCAAAGTTGTCTGCATTAAAAGTTATTAACTTGTGGAAACAAATTGTAAACACGAATGTTTCAAACATAATAAATTATATCTTCATTATTATTAATTGTAAGCTATTACAGTTCAAGTAGTTATTGATTATTTAGATAGTATCACCAAGTTAACTAGAGGATCGCTCGCAAAAAAAAGATAATGTTTTTGCTATGCAAAAACAAAGCGTCCCGAAAAGGATATTATATAATAAAGGTGAGTGCTAAAGTATTAAGAAAATACTTCGTTTCTAGCCTTATACTGTTGTGGCAACCAAAGTCAGCGCAGTCTGCTCTATCTAGCACGGTTTTCAAGATATAAGCATTTTTGTGTTTTGCAAAAAATTCGAAAATTCAAAATGTCCACTATATTTGGCGAGACAAAAATATTTTGAAAATTGGCATGGCTACTCTGCAGAGATACCCAGCAGGTCAAAAATTTTGTTGAGTTCGCTCCATCTAGCACGGTTTTCGAGATATAAGCATTTTTGTGTTTTGCAAAAACTTTGAAAATTGAAAATGGCCACCATTTTTGGGGAGACAAAAAGTTTTGACAAGACCACTGCCGCGGTGTGTATCTCCCGCCGAGCATTAAAGGAGAAGAAATAGCTTTTCCCGAGATATTCACAATTTTTCATTTTCGTGTGTGAAAGCTCTTCCAAAAGTAGGTGAATGAGTTATTTGAAAAAAATTCGCTATCTGCAATACTTTTAAGAGATAATTCACATTTACTCCTTTTGAGTAGGTAATTACCTACGGGTCTGGAACTTCACCAAGTGAAAGTTCTCCCAAAAGTAGATGAATGAGTTATTTGATAAAAATTGGGTATCCGCAATACTTTAAGAGATAATTCGCATTTACTCATTTTGAGTAGGTGAATAATTAGCTATGGGTCTGAAACTTCACCAAGTGAAAGCTCTCCCAAAAGTAGGTGAATGAGTTATTTGAGAAAAATTTTTGATTTATGATGGTGATAATGAGAGGAAAGCATAATTATCAGGGAAAGGGCTGTACAGAAATACAGTAAATGGTAACTGATCAGCATGTTCGAAAGATATTCCGAAGCTGACAGAAGAAAAGGACAAAAAAGTTGTGCCCTGCAAATGGTATTATGAAATAAAGTAACAAGGTAATTGTTTAAGTGTAAAAAGTAGGTTAAAAATATTTAAAGAAATACTATAAATGAAATATCCTCGTTCGACCATGAAGAAGGGGTCCAAAGGTCAAATCTGACCATACCAAAAGATTCCCAGCCAAAGAATTTAGGATGGTTTACCATCCCAAACCTCTCGGACCAATAATAAGTGAGTCATAGGCACTTTTTAAGTTTGGCTATCCTTGTTTGACCTTGAAGGAGGGGGGTCCAAGGTCAAATCCGACCACACTAAAAAATTCCCAGCCCATGATTTCCTGTAGCTTGTTTACCATCCCAAACTTGTAGGACCAATAATAAGCGAGTTCTAAGCAATTGTAAGTTTGGCTATCCTCAATTGACCTTGAAGGAGGGGTCCCAGGTCAAATCTGACCACAGCACAAGAATCCCAGCCCATGATTTCCTATATGTTGGTTTACCATCCCAAACCTCCAAGACCAATAATACGTGAGTTATAAGCACTTTAAGTTTGGCTATCTTCGTTTGACCTGGAAGGAGGGGTCTAAGGTCAAATCCGACCACACCAAAAGATTCCCAGCCCATGATTTTCTATAGGTTGGTTTTCCATTCGAAACCGCTAGGACCAATAATAAGTGAGTTATAAGCACTTTTAAGTTTGGCTATCCTCATTTGACCTTGAAGGAGGGGTCCAAGGTGAAATCCGACCACACCAAAAAATTCCCAGCTCATGATTTTCTACAGGTTGGTTTTCATTCCAACCTCTAGGACCAATAATAAGCGAGTTATAAGCACTTTTATGTTTGGCTATCCTCATTTGACCTTGAAGGAGGGTTCCAAGGTCAAATCGGACCATATTAACAGATTCCCAGCCCATGATTTCCTACAGGTTGGATACAATGATTTACTCAACAGTGAGAACCTGAAAGAAGCTAATGCTCAGCTATGCCATGACATAGAGGTCTGCAATTTCACTATGTTATAGCTGACCAAAACGTCTGTGAATAACATATTTAACAAAATACTCTAAATGTAATAATTTTCAAGTTACAACTGATTTACTCAAGAGTGAGAACCTCAAAGTAACTATTACTCAGCTATGCAATGAGCTACATGTCTGAATTTTTGCTCTGTTATAGCTGACCTAAAAGTAGGTGAACAACATATTTAAGCAAAATACTGTAAATGCAATAGTTTTCAAGTTACAACTGATTTACTCAATAGTGAGAACCTGAAAATAGCTATTGCTCCGTTATGCCATGAGCTATAGGTCTGTAATTTCACTATGTTAAGCGCATTAGAGGATGTTGCATCAATTTTGCGCTATATAAATGTTTCTATTCTATTCTATTCTATTCTAACCCAAAAGTAGGTGAACAATATATTTTAACAAAATACTCCAAATGCAATATTTTTCAAGTTATAGCTGATTTACTCAACAGTCAGTGCCTGAGAATAGCTATTGCTCAGTTGTGCCATGAGCTACAGGTCTGTAATTTCACTATGTTATAGCTGACCCAAAAGTAGCTGAATAACATATTTGCACAAATTTCTGTAAAGGCAATAGTTTTCCAATTACAACTGATTTACTCAACAGTGAGAACTTCAAAGTAGCTATTACTCAGCTATGCAATGAGCCACAGGTCTGGAACTTCACTATGTTATAGCTGACCCCAAAATAGGTGAATAACATATTGCAACAAAATACTCTAAATGCAATAGTTTTCAAGTTATAAGTGATTTCCTCAACAGTGATAACCTAAAAGTAGCTATTACTCAGCTATGCCATGAGCTACAGGTCTGAAATTTTACTATGTTATAGCTGACCCAAAAGTAGCTGAATAACATATTTCTACGAAATTCTCTAAATGCAATAGTTTTCAAATTACAAGTGATTTACTCAACATTGAGAACTTCAAAGTAGCTATTACTCAGCTATGCAATGAGTCACAGGTCTGGAACTTCACTATGTTATAGCTGACCCCAAAATAGGTGAATAACATATTGAAACAAAATACTCTAAATGCAATAATTTCCAAGTTATAAGCGATTTACTCAACAGTGATAACCTAAAAGTAGCTATTACTCAGCTATGCCATGAGCTACAGGTCTGAAATTTTACTATGTTATAGCTGACCCAAAAGTAGGTGAACAACATATTTAAGCAAAATACTGTAAATGCAATAGTTTTCAAGTTCCAACTGATTTACTCAATAGTGATGACCTAAAAGTAGCTATTACTCAGCTATGCCATGAGCTACAGGTCTGAAATTTTACTATGTTATAGCTGACCCAAAAGTAGCTGAATAACATATTTATACGAAATTCTCTAAATGCAATAGTTTTGCAATTACAACTGATTTACTCAATAGTGAGAACCTCAAAGTAGTTATTACTCAGCTATCCAATGAGCTACAGGTCTGAAATTTTACTATGTTATAGCTGACCCAAAAGTAGGTGAACAACATATTTAAGCAAAATACTGTAAATGCAATAGTTTTCAAGTTACAACTGATTTACTCAATAGTGATGACCTAAAAGTAGCTATTACTCAGCTATGCCATGAGCTACAGGTCTGAAATTTTACTATGTTATAGCTGACCCAAAAGTAGCTGAATAACATATTTATACGAAATTCTCTAAATGCAATAGTTTTCCAATTACAACTGATTTACTCAATAGTGAGAACTTCAAAGTAGCTATTACTCAGCTATGCAATGAGCCACAGACCTGAAACTTCACTATGTTATAGCTGATCCCAAAATAGGTGAACAACATATGAAACAAAACACTCTAAATGCAATAGTTTCCAAGTTATAAGCGATTTACTCAACAGTGATAACCTAAAAGTAGCTATTACTCAGCTATGCCATAAGCTACAGGTCTGAAATTTTACTATATTATAGCTGACCCAAAAGTAGCTGAATAACATATTTATACGAAATTCTCTAAATGCAATAGTTTTGAAGTTATAAGCGATTTACTCAACAGTGATAACCTAAAAGTAGCTATTACTCAGCTATGCCATGAGCTACAGGTCTAAAATTTTACTATGTTATAGCTGACCCAAAAGTAGCTGAATAACATATTTATACGAAATTCTCTAAATGCAATAGTTTTTAAGTTACAAGTGATTCTACTCATGATGGAAGTTACTGAAAAGCCCAAAAGTAGCTATTACTCACTTAGCTATTGAGACAGGCACCCAACTTACTCACCATATTGTAGCTATGAAAAAAGTAGCTGATAACATATTTTAACAAAATGCTCTAGATGCAACAGTTTTGCATGATTTCATGAATTTTAATGCATTAAAAATTATTAAAAAAATTTATTAAAAAAAAAGCAAGACAGATCCAGGTCTCATACTCACACAAGAGAATCTACCTCTGGCCTAGTACATATATGCAAGATATGAGAGAAATCCCTGCAATAGTCACTGAGAAAATTGTGATTAAGTGTTGAAATTTTCACACTTTTGGTGGGGGTACCCCCCTTGTAATGTCTCTAGCAAACAGACGAACAGACAGATTTGCATGCCTTGAACAATTTTTCATCCTCGATAGATAAGGTATCTTTTAAAAAAACAGCACGTCTCTAGGCCTTGTAGTTTTGGAGGAGAAGTTGTTCACGCGTACGCGTACGCCCACGCCCACGCCGCAGAGTGACGACATAATGTCAGCTGACATAAAAATTGGGTATCCGCAATACTTTTACAGATAATTAGCATTTACTCATTTTGAGTAGGTGAATAATTACCTATGGGTCTGAAACTTCACGGAGTGAAAGCTCTCCCAAAAGTAGGTGAATGAGTTATTTGAGAAAAATTGGCTATCTGCAATACTTTTAGAGATAATTCGCATTTACTCATTTTGAGTAGGTGAGTAATTATCTATGGGTCTGAAACTTCACCATGTGAAAGCTCTGTCACAAGTAGATGAATGAGTTATTTGATAAAAATTGGGTATCCGCAATACTTTTACAGATAATTCGCATTTACTCATTTTGAGGTGAATAATTAGCTATGGGTCTGAAACTTCACCATGTGAAAGCTCTCCCAAAAGTAGATGAACGAGTTATTTGATAAAAATTGGGTATCCGCAATAGTTTTTGAGATAATTAGCATTTACTCATTTTGAGTAGGTGAGTAATTAGCTACGGGTCTGAAACTTCACCGAGTGAAAGCTCTCCCAAAAGTAGCTGAATGATGTTATTTGAGAAAAATTGGCTATCTGCAATACTTTTAGAGGTAATTCGCATTTACTCATTTTGAGTAGGTGAGTAATTAGCTATGGGTCTAAAACTTCACAATGTGAAAGCTCTTCCAAAAGTAGATGAATGAGTTATTTGAGAAAAATTGGCTATCTGCAATACTTTTAAGAGATAATTCGCATTTACTCATTTTGAGTAGGTGAGTAATTATCTACGGGTCTGAAACTTCACAATGTGAAAGCTCTTCCAAAAGTAGATGAATGAGTTATTGGAGAAAAATTGGCTATCTGCAATACTTTTAAGAGATAATTCGCATTTACTCATTTTGAGTAGGTGAGTAATTATCTACGGGTCTGAAACTTCACCATGTGAAAGCTCTCCCAAAAGTAGATGAATGAGTTATTTGATAAAAACTGGGTATCCCCAATAGTTTTAGAGATAATTAGCATTTACTCATTTTGAGTAGGTGAATAATTAGCTACGGGTCTGAAACTTCACCGAGTGAAAGCTCTTTGGGATAGCTGCTCTGCAGAGATACCCTGAAGATCAAAAATTTCGTCGAAATCGCTCTGTGTAGCACGGTTTTCGAGAAATTAGCATTTTTGTGTTTTGCAATTTTTGCGCAAAAATTCTAAAATTCAAAATGGCCGCCATTTTTCGCAAGACAAATTTTTTTTGTAAATTGGCATGGCTACTCTGTAGAGATACCCTGTGGGTCAAAAATTTCATCGAAATCGCTCTATCTAGCACGGTTTTCGAGATATAAGCATTTTTATGTTTTGCAATTTTTGCGAAAAATTCGAAAATTCAAAATGGCCGCCATTTTTTGCGAGATAAAATTTTTTTGAAAATTGGCATGGCTACTCTGCAGAGATACCCTGTAGGTCAAAAATTTCGTCGAAATCGCTCTATCTAGCAGGGTTTTCGAGATATTAGTATTTTTATGTTTTGCAATATTTGCGAAAAATTCAAAAATTCAGAATGGCCGCCATTTTTGGTGAGACAAACTTTTTTGGAAATAGGCATGGCTACTCTGCAGAGATACCCTGTGGGTCACAAATTTCGTCGAAATTGCTCTATCTAGTATGGTTTTCGAGATATAAGCATTTTTATGTTTTGCAATTTTTGCGAAAAATTCGAAAATTCAAAATGGCCGCCATTTTTGGCGAGACAAAATTTTTTTGAAAATTGGGATAACTACTCTGCAGAGATGCCCTGTGGGTCAAAAATTTCGCCGAAATCGCTCTATCTAGCATGGTTTTCGAGATATAAGCATTTTTGTGTTTTCCTTATTTGGAAAATTCATAATGATTAATTAATCATTAATTACTCGGCCATTTCTAAACCAATCAATGCCAAAATCTAATGATTTCCAGATTTTAATAGAATGAATGTATTTGCCAAGTTTCAGGTTAATTGATAAAATTCCTTTCAAGTTATCATCCGGACAAGCTTCCCCATTGAAAAAAGACATTTTTGGTCATGTGACCTCTCTCATTGGTTGAAATGTCACTGCAGCATATTAAAAAAAATTCCCCAAGGCTACTGCCTAAACCTGCCAAATTTGAAAAGAATCCGCCTAACGGTTACAGAGTTATAAGGAAAACAAAATGCGGAGCCGTCGGAGCCTGAAGGTCTCCCATACACAAACAAGCATCCCTTGCGGGACGCTTAATAACTAGTAGATATGAGTTAGTAACTAGAACATACAATGAAGTTAATGACTAGTTATAATTATTACTGCATATGCTAGCTTATTTGTGACCCCTGTTAAACTTTGCCGATCCCATTCACCCTCCCCAATAGCTTTCAATTGTGAAAACTGTCAGTTTGGAAAGGCAGTCTTTTTGTTCAGAACATTCGTAAACAATAATCTTAACATTTGTAAATCTTAGCTCAGACTTGAAACTATCTCAAAATTCATAAACAAATTGGTGCAATTTCACGATTGGCAAATCACAACCAGTATGTTCACACCCCAGCAAATCAGACATAACAATTAAGGATGCTGTAACATTGAACTCATGTTTCTTTAACTAACTATGGTAACCTTACAATAAACTTTTTCTTTAATCCTAGATTTTTGTACATGTTTAATGTTTAAACACCAAATAAACTTGCCCTATGCTTAAACTCATGTTTAGTTTGCAACTGTGAGATTTTCAGGTCATATCTTGCAATACAGATTTTGTTCGAGAATTCGCAAGAATCCACAATATTAATATGCTTAGGATCAGTTGTAGAGTATGCAAGAGTATGTCCATAATTTGTCGACCTTAAAGTGAATATGTTACCATCTTGACATAGGGGACTTCTCCGAGGCAAATAACATATACACTCAAAGTTTGAAGGTTATCTGTAAAGTTATTTTGGTATAATCTGCAGAAACATATAGACAAACCTAAATTCAGTATAATTATTTTACATATGAGACTTTATGGTCACCTTAATATAGGGCACACCATTAGGACCAGTTACATCCACATGCCAAATTAGTATTGAATCCTGTAATATCCTCATGTATATCAGTTCTGTTAATACCTGCATGTTCTCGTGGGAATTCCCCTTTAGCTCAGCTGGTTAAAGAACTACACTTGTGTTTATTTCTCTGTGTTATCAGATTAGGCTGTGGAATCGAGTCTCGGCAGAACCAAGCAATAATTTCTCATACAGCACAATTCATCAAACTGCCAGAATATGAAAAAAACAATTTCATTTATTGTAGAAGTATGTCATTACTGGGAGTTGAAGGTCACTTTAAACTAGGGCATATCTCCATAAGTAGTTAGATCAAATTTAAAATTTGAAGTTAATCTGTCGAGCCATTTCTGAGATACTATCCAGAAACAAAGTGTTACAATGCTGACAATGGAGTGTTATATATCCTTCAGCTTAGATGCTAACACACCAACAAGTAGATAGTAAAGCAACTGTTTTCAGATACACTTCACTCCACCCCAACACAAATATTGTGAAAAGGGGGTCAAATCCAACACACAGTGGGGTTTGAGCAAAGTACTGTCACCTTTCAAGAGCAATGGATTATTGCCACAGCAACCCGGGCGTCACACCTCTCAGTTTCAAGCACTGCTATTTGGGGAGGGAGGGAGGTAGGGAGCAATATTTTCTGTTTATGGTGTGGGATACTGTGGCAAGAACCTTGCATTTAAATGTTGAGAGTAGTGGGTTCAAACATATTTGCATACTCTTTTGGGTTCTAGACTTTGTTGTGCCTTATGTTTCTTAGGGTTTGTTCTCTCTTTTTCTTTCTTCACATTTTTACCCCACAGTCCTTGAAGGCTTTTGGGGTATTTTTTTCAGCCATGGTGTCCGGATGGGCATTCGGGCAGCGAGAGGAAAAAGTTTGTCCGGGTAAATCAAGACTGCACCATGTTGATGCACACCTACAACCCCCAACCAATGTCCCTACCAAGTATCAACTTCCTACACCTTATGGTTTCCGAGATATAGTCCAGACAAGATTTTATAGGTCAAGGTCACTACAGAAAGGTCAAATCAAGGTCACACCATGCTTACGGTTGCCGAGATATAGCCTGGACACGATTTTATAGGTCAAGGTCACTATGGCAAGGTCAAAGGTCAAATCAAGGTCCGACCATGACATTGCTCACCTACACCCCCTAACCAATGTCCCTACCAAGTATCAACTTCCTACACCTTACGCTTTCCAAGATATAGCCAAGACAAGATTTTGTAGGTCAAGGTCACTACAGCAAAGTCAAAGGTCAAATCAAGGTCAGACCATGACGTTGCACACCTACACCCCCTAACCAATGTCCCTACCAAGTATCAACTTCCTACACCTTACAGTTTCCGAGATATAGCCCAGACAAGATTTTATAGGTCACGGTCACTACAGCAAGGTCAAATCAAGGTCAGACCATGACATTGCACACCTACACTCCCTAACCAATGCCCCTACCAAGTATCAACTTCATACACCTTACGGTTTCCGAGATATAGCCGGAGCAATGAGAATGATTCTCTTGCATGGGGAGTCCTGCAACTTCTCCACGACTTTGCCCAATATGGCCGCCGGTGGGAAGGCATAGGCATCCAGATCCTCCCATGGCCGACTGAGGGAGTCCACTGCAGTGGCCATGGGATCCGGTACTGGTGACACAAACTGAGGTAGTTTATTGTTGAACCTGGTGGCAAATAGGTCTATCTGGGGCCGGTGACACCTGTAGCAAATTGTCTGAAATACCTCTGGAAGGAGGGACCACTCCGTTTGAATGGTCTGGCCTAGTCTGGATAGCTTGTCTGCTACCACATTCAGCCAGCCTGGGATGTGTCGGGCTTTGAGGATGACTTGATTTCTGGTACACCAGGTCAAGATCCTCCACAGAAGGGCACAGAGTGTGCCCGACCTCATGCCTCCTTCCTTGTTTATGTATGACACCACTGTAGTGTTGTCTGTGGCTATTAGAACTATATTGCTGGAGCAGAGACTTTGGAACTCTTTTAAGGCTAGAAAAACTGCCTTGAGTTCTAGGTAGTTTATATGCAGGTTGCTTTCTGGTAAGGACCAGGTTCCTCTTGCAGTGTGCTCGTTTAAATGAGCGCCCCACCCTTCTTTTGATGCATCTAAAGATTTGCAGAGCATGTTTTAGAGGGTGTAGTGGTTGGCCTGTGAGGACATTCTTTTCTTCCAACCACCATTGTAAATGTGGGTGCAAGGACCAGGGAATTGGAATGACCTTCTCCAGGGATTCTGGTGTTCTCCAATTGTTTTTCAAATGCCATTGAATTGGTCTCATGTGGAGACGACCTAGATGAACCTGTTTTTCTGTGGCTGTTAGCAAACCTATCAAAGACATGAACTCCCGGACAGGACAGGTCGGTAGGGATAAAAGTCCCAGTATTTTCTGTTGAAGGTTTTGCCAACGTTCTGGTGTAGGTCGGACCCGACCCGACTGGAGGTCGAATTGATAACCCACAAAGTCGAAAACTTGCTTGGGTTCTAACTCTGATTTCTCTAAATTTACCAGCCAACCTAGATCCTGACATATCTGGACTAGAAGCTTGGTATGTTGGAGACAAGCCTGGTGGGATGTTGCTCTCACCAACCAGTCGTCTAGGTACTGGTGGATTCTTATACCCTTGTGTAGGGCAATCAGTTTCACTTCCTTTGCTACTACCATGAACTACAAGGGTGCTGTAGACAAACCGAAAGGCAGAGCCCTGAACTGGTAGGTCTGACCCTGGACATGAAATCTCAGGTATTTCCTGGATTGTTCTTGTATTCGTATGTGGAAGTAAGCGTCTTTGAAGTCTATTGAGGTGACCCACTCCCCCCATCTGGAGGGAGGTCCTGATGGTTTCCGGTGTCTCCATTTTGAATTTCTCCACCTTGAGGAAGAGGTTCAATTTGCTGCACCTTCAGAAGGCATCTATTGAAGCCGGCAGCTTGGTTGCAATAAGTTGAAGCCTCCCGTCCTGCAAAGGGATTGTCATCCCCAGTTGAAGCTGTAGATTCTAAGTCTGGAATCTGATTCCAACCCATATAGGAACGAATACTTCTTAAGGTCTCTCTATAGGTTTGTTCCTCAGATAATGTCTGGTCGGGTCGGTAGCAGGATCCTGGTCCGGATCAGAAAGTTCAACCTCTTCAACAAAGAGGTCGACCGGTGGTCGGTCTGAAGTATCACTATCCGAGTCGGTATCCATAGATGAGGGACTCTGGTCCCTGGCCACTACTGAAGTCGATTTGCTGGTAACCTGAACAGTAGCAGGGGGGTCGGTGCCAGACAAATCTGAAGGTCGGTCGGTAGATGACTGGTGATGAGATGACTTGCTAGTAAACTGTTTCTTAGATTGTTGTGAACTAGGCAAGTCTGTATCTGAAGAGCGCTTATGTTTAACATCTTGGGGCTATTTGCTGGTAGCCTGTTTCAGTGGGGTTGAATGGCCGGTACCAGACAAATCTGTACTGCTTGGTTGGTTGGTTGCAGGTCGGACGAATGGAGCAGAGGACTTGACAGCACCAACTGGAGGAGGGTGGGTCGGTCCAACCTTAGGAGCCTGAAAGGTCGGCTCTGGGAGGTCAACAGATTTCGCGAGAAGTAAAGCTTCCAGCCTGTTAAAGCGATCAGCCCATTTCTTATCCAACTCATCGATCCTGGCATCTGCTGAGGATCTGGAGGGTTTATCGACCGACTTACTGGGCTTATCTGAAGATTTACCAGGCTTAGACTTCTCTGAACTAGTTTTCTTGTCCTTCTTTTTCTTGTCAGATCCGGAACTCGAACCAGGGGATTGTAAATTGCCCTGGTCGTCCACAGCCCCCACTACCGTCACAGAGGACGGGTCAATGAGGGAGGAACTGTCGGAGTTCTTTTGTAGAGTGTCACTTTGTTTCTTTTGTTCTCGTTTTTCTTTCTTAATTTTGTAGCTTGGGGTGGATAACTGAAGACGTTGATCCTCCGTTAAAATACTACAAGCTTGGCAATCACTCTTAGAAACACAGGGATCAGGTCCCTTACTTTTCTCCCTGCATCTAGCACAAAAACTGTGTGTATCGAAACTGGCCATTAAGTGGCCACAACCACCATGTTTTTGTCCCGGGGAAGACATAACTGAATCTAAGAGTTCTACGTAGAATAATACAGTGACACGCAATGAAAATAGAGTTAAATATACTTTAAAACTTGAAGAAATATCTCGCCAAATAAAATTCGTCTGAACTGTGCACGCGCCAAATGAAAAAGATGCTATGACATCACATTGCCTAGACAGCAAGGAAGTACTACACGCCACCTGGCGAGTGCACACTGGGACTGGCCAGCTTGTGAGGGCTTTATGCGCTCATATAAGATGACTTTTTCTGTCGTTTGGTGGGCCGGTCTGCGCCGACCGGATTAGCAATTGTCCATTGGATAGGATGTATTAACGCAATAAAAACATCATTTTCTTCATAAAATTAACTAAGGTTTTAGAGGCGGCGAATTTTAGATTCCTGGCGAATTTTAGATTTCTTACTCTACAAGGTACTACACATTCAATATTGCTTATAATGCAATGATAAGTCCTCTAAAAAATTCCTGGATCCAGACAGTGATCCAGTTCACAACTAAAATGTGGTTTCTTAGGTTATTAGCAACATTTCCTGAAAAACGTCCTCAAAATCTGTCCAAAGTTATTTTCCAAACAAACACACACCACCCAAAAACATAACCTCCTTGGTGAAGGTAATAACAGAGGCCCTTCTAATGGTTATGTATACATGGCTATATATTCAGAGGCTACACTTAACGCTGGGCCTGTATCATGTGTGTTACCTACAAAATAACCTTCCTGTTCTTTGTAAGATAACATGATTTCTGACTAATTTCTGGCCACTGTAAATGTTTCCCTATTAAAAATTTCAAGATGCCAGTTGGTGGTGCTTTAGATTATGGAGTCAAAATTGGAGTTTCTTGATCATTTTAATAGTGAAAGTTGTGTCAGGACAGGCCCTCCCTCCGTCATGTTACATAGAGCTGGATTCAAACACACAACCACTGAAGTGGGAGTAGAGTGGTACATCCATCAACACTGCTTTGCTCTATGCATACTCCAGACTTTTGTGTTAATATATGAATTATAAGTAAAAAAACCATCATATTTGAATTTTCAAACAACGGCAAAATTGTGCACAGTTTTCAGACAAGGTCAACAAATGGAACCATTAATGCTGATGTTTAATTGAGACTTTTGCACAGGTCTGCTTGTACTCCCAACACTCACACGTGCACTTCAACCTTCAATATTCTCTAAGGACATCTTTAGATTTTTGTATCAGCTGATTATCAGATGGGTAATAATTTCTTGCACTACAAATGTTTATCAAGAAGAGTTATCAGAGTGCAAAGCTCTTAACAAGACAAACACAAACCCGAGAACTCTTTAGGTGAAGAGCTAAGAACCAGAAGCTATCAGTGGTATTTCTTTTGCATCAAAAAGGGTTTACATTGAATTTTTTCCATGAACATAATCAAATAAAATAAGAGTGTTGTTGCTTTAAGAGTGTGCACAATTTTTTAAACCTGAAAAAGGTAGACGGATGGTTTCGGTTCATCCTTTGTCATAAAAAGTGTTTGCGGAGTAGCTAACAAAGTACCAACGTCATCATCAATCACAGTATCATATCAAGAGGTACTTGAAATAAAAAAAAGTACTGTAGATATTTAACCAGATAACATCGTGGACTATTAAAATCTTTGCAACATGTGCCAAACCTTATTGAAAACTGTGTAATCTTACCAAGTCAACACTAACTCAGTCTCCAGTCAATTTGTATTCAATAAATAATATGCTGTCAAAAAGACTAAAATAACATCAGTTTTAATGTTGATGACACAGTGAAATTTTGGTGATTACGTCACGCCACTTTTATATCGCAGTGACATCTGCAGAGTAATGCAACCTTTATGAGCATAGGCTGCAAGTAAGTTGCATTAACAGAAATGATAAAATGGAGAGCTGTCCGTCAACAAAACTGCATCTATACATTTTGTGGGAGTATATAATTGAGAAACATTGTCCACTGATACATTCAACAAACTTGATTTTCCAATCTAATCTCAACTACAAACTTTAAAACAAACAATAAACTGAAAACATTGAACAAAACACTTGTTTTATAACAGAAATAACCTACTCATGTTTTGACTCTCAGTGGACCAAGGAACAAATAGACCCAATCTTGCATGAAAAATACAACTCTAACCTGATGCATGGTTTTTGAAATATGCAATAAAAAGGCAGAAATATCACAAAAACAACTCTGGATCCAAACAATCTTTGAAGAGTACTGAGCAATGGGTAGACTCCACCTTGTGTGAAAATATGATACAAATCTGATATACGCACAGTACCTCTGCCCTCCCCCTTTATGTCCGAAGCATTTTTGACCTATAAATACTAGTAGTGTGAATGGTAAACCAGCATACCGCATTTCATTTCATATAGGTAGAAATGACAAAATCTGCAAAGAATATTTAAGTACCAGTTATTGACAACATCATTATGTTAGGTTTTCTACTTGTCAATACTTTGTCTAAACAATAAAAGAACATATAAATTTGAGGAAACATCTTACATTTTCACTTTATATTCATGGTAAATGAAGTTTATAAAATTCAAAATTTCACTGAATACATATTTCCTCCTGACAATATAGCTCATGTACACTCGCGTTAAATTTTATCCATATCAGTACAAACTTTCAAAATCCCGGATTTCGTTCGATTTCAAAGCCCCAGAAACTGGTTTTTATTTTCAGAACCAGTCTGACCACTGATAAATACTCAGTCTTTATAATTACATCATGAATTAAAGTATTCTTTAGTGCACGATATAAACATACCTTAAGAGAACATTATATAAGTTTATAGAAATGTCCCACAAGTGGGATGGGACGGGGTCGGGGGTGGGGTTTAGTAACTCAAACACAGCCTCCAGTGATTATAACTTTTTTATTGCACTTTTGTACATACCATTGGGCATTTTAATTATATATACATAAACGTAAAGCTGTTTAACCATTTATGTTGTCAAACTCTTATAATGCTGCATTTAATTCAAGTGAAGGTGTATCGTTATATGAATTTCAGGAATTTGACAATAATTATCAGTTACACCTTTACTGTAATATAAATGCCTATCTACCTTTACATATTCTGTGTTCTGTGTTAATGACAGTTAGCTATGACTTCTACATTTATATATTAACTACATAACAATATAAAAATATGTAAAAATTATCAAAAATATGTCTTACCCTTATACAAAGTCAATCACTTAGCAATCAATAAAGAACAAAAAAACCCAGTACTAGAATACTATGAACGTTTCAACTATTATCACAGTTTAAATTAATGCCTGTTCAAAATATTTTAGAATTTCTTGTGATCATACATTTGACAATGTGCAAGTGACAAAAGATCAAGGAAAACAGGAAAATAAAGCAGTTCATATTTGTCCCCTTTGCAAAATATGAGCAGTAATCAAGTCAATTTCAAAGAAAATTCTGTAGTGAAGAGTCAATGGAGTGTTTAAGGTGCTAAAACACACACCCTAAGCATTCTTCAATCACAGAGAAGTTACAATATATATTACATATCAGCTGATTATAACATTTTATCACATTTGTGGAACAGAGTCACTGACTCACTGGTAATCTGAAATGTCTCTGCTTCAATTTTACTCGGTTACAGCTTGCTCTTCATCTCTTGTCTCAAAGGTTTGATGTACTTCTCGAAAGACTTGTGTACCTGAAAGCGGTCGTAACAATCATTCAATTTTAAATCTGTCTTCTTTAATAGAAATAGTATCAGTAACATACAGCACACTCTGTACAACAAGTGTTACTCTCCACTACTGTCCATATCAATTAAAAGCCCAGGGTGAAGATGGGGCATATGTATAGGTTAATGGCCAAGTAAGTGTCCAATATTGGAAATAATGGCCTGTTTACGAGGTCCCAAGTCAACAGTTCATTATTTTCCAATATTGGACACTTATGAGGCTATTAACCTATTTAAATTACACCACTTCCTCAATTTATATCAGATTTTATTCTTTTAAGATGCTGTTTAATATCATTACTTTAAATTCCTTTCTATATTCCTGGTGTGTATTTTTTCAGTTTTTATGATCACTTTAGTTGAAATACATGTAAAAGGGTTTCTTTGGAAATGTGATAAAAAGACTTCTATATATGGTCAAAATCACAAAGTAGCCAATAGTGAAAGATATTGGGCACTTCTAACAAAAGCAAAACTCTCAAGTGTAATTTAAATATGTGTTAAGTGCTTGTACAGGGGTACAATCTTGATGGCTTGATCAAGGATTGAACCCAGACCTTCCACTCTGAAGTCCAACACTCTGTGCACAGGGACTGGGACCCAGAGAAGATGCATATCAATTATCACCTCTACACTGCATTTTTCAATGGAGATATTAAGATATTATAATTGAGAGAAAACTACTTAACATTATTACATCATTAAAACCACTTCTTATGTGACTCATTAGCATTTATTATATTAATACCTCAGTTTCATTCAATGGAGCACTCCGGGCCCACTTGTAGAGGTTTTCGTATATATCTCCGTCGTATCTTCCAAGCACACTTTGTAAGTGTCGATCACGGTAATCAAATGCATCTACATATGCAATTGCATCCGGACGGATCCGGTCATAGAGCTGAAACAGCTTCTCCTTGAGAAAGTCCAGCTGACTAGAGGTCATCCAGCCATCCTGAAGGCAAATGGGTCAAGGCCACACAAAAATGTCATTATGATATTGGTGCCATACTAAACATGGTGAAAAAATAGGGATTTAGCAATTTCAATATATTTATATTAAAATTATATTCAGTTTTCCATATTGATCAAATATACTACCTTACACCCTGTAGTACACTAAGTCACAGTTCACACTTCCTTCATTATCCAAAAGTTCTGTTGATATTAATAATTTACAATGTTAAAATTGATCATAAATTAAAGACAAGAACTACCTTAAAAGCAATTACAAAATGATAAATTGAATTAAAATATCTTGAAAGATTTTATCCAAAGCATACTTATATTTATACTAGTTTTAGATTGCAACAATTGTATATTTTGTATGATACTGCTCAGTTACTGGAAAGGTTATTGAAACTGACAAACACAGTGATATAGAGTGGTTGATATATATATAACTACACAACAAATGGGTCAACACCAGGTTATATATTGGAGCTAAATTTTTCTAGTAAACTAGAGACATTGAAAGCAAAACTGTAGTCAATGTTCTAAACACCTTTCCAAACCAAAAGGTTGCTGGATTGAAAATGAACTCAAAAATCTTCCCTTTTTCCTAGCTTTTGAACTGATCATATCAGATTTACACTAATTTTTGGACAAACCTGGAGGAGCAGGAACTTGACTGAACCGGTCACATACAGAGTTGGTACAGATCTTGATGACTGATAAGAACTTGCTACACCTTACAATTTCTGACATATAGCCCAGATAAGATTTCAAAGGTCTAGGTCACTACAGCAAGGTCAAAGGTCAAATGAAGGTCACACAATGACCGTACACATACACCCCCAACCAATATATCTATCAAGTATCAACTTCCTGCACCTTACAGTTTCTGAGATACAGCCCGGAAAAGATTTTAAAGTTCAAGCTCATTGGAAATATAATGCAGAAATGAGGCAGCTTCCCTTGAAAAGGTTCTATTGACTAGAGGCTACACAAGTCAACTTCATATGGACTGATCACATCGGATTTTCAATAATATATTTTTTAATTAGTGTTGTACAAACCTGGATGAACTGTCCTGGATTGACCAGTATCCGGCTGATGCCATACACAGTAAGTAGCGGCGTAAGTACAGGAAGTAAGGACTTTGGAAGAGCCGAGGAGGTCACCTGTTTAACAAATGCATCCATCACCAGAACCTCCGCATGAGCCTGAAATAAGTACACTAGAAACTAGAAAGCACTCCTAGAGCACAAACCTCTGCCAAGACAGCCGAGTATCCCCATATTGTAATTTGTAATTTCACCCAAATACCACATTTTTATTTTCCTTCCTAGTGATCGGATAGAATGACTATGAAAATAGACAGTAATGCTGAACACAAAGGCAAAAGCATTAAAAATTAAGTATAAATGGGACTTTTGTACAATAACGATTTGTTTGTATGCAGAATATGATCCAGATCTTTCCACAAATGTAATGAATTCTTCCTTTGGTCGGGCCATATGCCCACAAGATTTTTATGTTTTGCGGATGTTATCTATACAACAGCTTAGTTTGAGTACATGAATAGAGTAAGAAATCTAAAATTCGCCACAAATCTGAAATTCGCCACATGTGAAAACACTAATAAAATAAATGAATTGTGGTGAGATTTGTTGAATGTATAGTAAATTAAAGCTTTTTCAACTGAAAAATACCAATTGTGAGACAAAGACATCATTTTCTTCATAAAATTAACTAAGGTTTTAGAGGTGGCGAATTGTAGATTCTTGGCGAATTTTAGATTTGTTACTCTAGCAATTAACAAATACTGGTTTTTGAAAATAACCTTATAACATTACTCTGTTTAGTATGTCTTTGTATAAAATTGAAAAAATGGTTTGTATGCTTTTCACAAATGTAGATACTACAATTTTACTGCCTATTTGGTAACAATTTCAAAATCATATACTTTCTTTTCAATTATGATCATTTTTGGGTTATCTAGTTATTCTTTAAAATTATTAAACTTCAATTAAAAGGTTAATAAGAATTAAGAATAAGGTTAGCAACTGCTGTAATTAAATTTAGAAAACAAGGAAAGAAATGTTAGGTCACCCAGTTAAGGTAAATATGTTAGAGGTGCTAAAAAATGTAAAACTTGTAATCTAGGTTACATTATTGTATCTATGCTATTCCAAATAAAGGAGTGAAACTAAGTAAGTGTAATTCGATTGGACAAAGCGTTTTCATGGTAGAGTCCGGAAACAGAAATGTTTATGAACAGACAAAAATGGACAAACGAACAGACGGAATTACACAAATTTTGAAAGCAACTTAGCTTTAATGGTGATCTATCTCCCTGTCCAGTTTGAATTTGATTGGACAAAAAAGTGTTTTCGACAGACAGACAGACGTTGGACACATCAATCTAATAGGCAGGTTGGTTACATGCAACCCGGCTAAAAACAATTACTTCTTTGAGCAATCCTATTCATTTGCCAAAACAGTTAAAGTTGGTGCCGCAATGGCTGTAACTCTGTGGGTGATATTTGGAGATCAGATTGATTTATGCAATTTAAACTCCAGTTTTTAAGATACATAATGATATACTAACCTTGTTACAAACTCGCACTCTTGCAATTTATCTAACCATAAAAACCAAAAAAAATCAATAAGTAATGGTCATTTTGATTTACTTTGCTTACATGGCTGTCCCATGAAATTCCCATACATACCTGCACAATTTAAGCAGCAATAAAATATATTTCCTTGCAATAAAATGGTGCTAAACACAACTAATGACAATATTTGGACATTATGTTATTTTACAGTTTTTGTCATTTACTCGAATTCAACTTGCTTCTTACAGGCGATCCTCGATCTTCGGAAATCGCTGATGATAAGAGAACGAGTTAAAGGTATTAATACAACCTTAACCAGATCAATAACCATCTGCAGTCAGTCTTCACGCCTCTTAGGTCAAGTGCGAACCTACAATATACCTTTGCAGCATCCACTAATAGTACAGCCGCTTTGTTCCAGGCATCATGCATGTCCAGTCCAGTCTCCATCAACTTCTGCAGCTTGCTGGCTGCTTTCTGCACCACTCTACAGAGGTCAATATATGTGACAATTATGTTCACATAAAGAGATGTACTAGAGAGTTTTCTAGGGTGCCTTTCCCATGAAATATTTAAAATAGTAGAGTGGAGAGGATTATCTCAATCTTTTATATTACTGTTCATTTAAATATTGCAAGAGGAGTGTGAATGATAATCTAGTATATTTCACTTTTTGTTTTCAGTCTTTTCTGAATTAAGAGTATTATGTAGAAATGACAAAATTCTCAGAGAAATATTTCAGAACTGGCTATCAAAAACAACATTATTTTAAGCTTTTCAATGACTGATACTTTCTCGCAAACCTGTTTCCTGCTTTTAATTTTGGCTCATGTATGATCATGGTTAACTTTCACCCTATCAGTAAGCAGCATGCAAATATCAGACTCCGTTAGGTTTCAAAGCCCCGGTTATCAATTTTTGATTTTCGGTCCAACTAGAAGAATGTTTTTGCTGACAAAAACGAAGTGGCCCTGATGAAAAAGAAGTCACCCATAAAAGATGTCAACATATGCATCATAAGCAATAGAAACTGTGAACTTTATTGCATTGTGTATGTTACTTGTCCCTATTTTCATCTTTAATATGTGTGCACAATTAAAGTGAGGTCAGATGAACAATACAATAGCTGGAGATTAAAAACTCCATAATTTCACTGCAAGTTGGCCATAACTTCACTCATATTGGGACTTTAAGGTGACCATAAAATAAGAATGTCCCTTTTCTCATCCTTTATAAGTGCATAAAGTTTAGCTCATGTCAGTTGAACAATAAGATAGCTGAAGGCTGAAACTTCTTTTTTCACTGTAAGGTGACCATAACTTCATTCATATTGTGACTTTAAGGTGACCATAATATGAGAATGTCCCTTCAATATCAATATATGTTAGATATGGAAAAAGAAAAGAGCCAGACGGCTTTATTCAAATGTTATGACTTTAGGGGGGCCAAAATTATATTAACAGTTTAAGGTCACCTTAAAGTCAGGATAACCCTTTCGTTTGCCATCCTTTATAGGTGTGCAAAGTTTAACTGAGGTCAGTTGAACAATAAGATACTTGGAGGCTGAAAACTTCCTTATTTCACTTTAAGTTGGCTACAACTCCATTCATACTGAGAGTTTAAGGTGACCATAAGTATTATTTTTATCTACTTTAATACCAGTGATAATTTCAAAATAAAAAAATGGAAAAAGAAAGGTGCCAGAGGATTTTATTCCAATTTGATGACTTTAAGCAGGCCATATGTCCATTAACATTTTGAGTTTAAGGTCACCATAAAGTCAGGATATTCCTTTGGCAAATCTTAATATATGTGCCAAGTTTGGTTGAAAAAAGTGAAAAACTAAGTGAACTGGAGGGCTAAACCCCCTTTTTTGACATTAAGGTGACCTTAAGATTGCAGATACAGGGCTAAAACTTCGGCATGTGAAAGATTATCAAAAAGTTGCTGAATAAGTTATTCCAACAAAACGCCGAAATCCTAACCGTTTTTGAGATATAGACCAAGTACTCATTTTTAAAAAAAATTACAAAAATAAAACGCCTCCCATTCAGGTATCTATGGTGCGATTGATGAGAAAATCCTTTCCGACCTTGGAAATTTGGTCTAGAATGTACCAGATAAATGTACAGGTGTGTGTGGTTTTTTCAGAAACGCGATGACGGGGTGTTTTGGAGTTATGCTTAGGTTACCTTAAGTAAAGCTTAAGGTCTGCGCAAAGTATCCCAAAAATTTTTCCCGCCCCCATAGTTTTAAAGAAACATAAGAAGGAAAGAAAAATTTGAAAGGCTAAGAAGTTATTCAACGGAGACCATAATCCGGCGGCGGCGACGATCAGTCGAACTTCGGTGAAAACAAATAAGCGTCCCTGACGGGCCGCTTAATTACTATTAGGGGTGAGTCAGTAGTGGCAGTATACCATATCGAGACAAAGTAAATAAAATACCATGACCACTTTTAAAACCAGAATCTCAAGTGTCAGCTTATATAATTATTGGGAAATGTGAAATATTAAATGCCAAACCTGAATCTGAAGAAGTTATCAACTATTATCTCATATTTCACTAGATTTTAATGCATTTATAGTGATTTTTTTGAGAAAAACTGCCATGTTTTGGATTATGGAAAATCACTTCCTGTTTGTAGGTCTATTCATTTGGGGAATTGCTTTTTCAGTATCCCGAAATCGTGACGGTTTTGAATTGGTACATTCCCGAACTAGAAAATCTGGAACTGTTGTACCTCTAATCACTATACTGTTATAGCTATGCTTCGGTACAATTCTATTGCATTAACATATTAATCTATTTAACAGGAAACTGATATATGAGCTTACTACTCATAGAGATGACAGTTTACATTCCATTATTTTAAGCCCATCTCAACCCTAGTGTGACTGAAGTTTATCTAACTCACACTTTGGCTCTGTGCTGGAAAGCTAACAGTAGGGCCACATTGTCTGTATCACCAGTGAACTTGAACCTCTCCCCCTGTGTTTGTGCAAGATAAGCCACAGTGGCCTCCAGTTCTTTACCTTGCTGTACATTCAGAGCTGCTTTCATTAGGTACCTGAAATACATATAATAAGTACAACTAGATGAATGCTTTTGCTAACAAAAGCGAAGCATCCCTGAGAGTTTAAAATGCCTTGTGGTTTTAATAAGCATGCTGTAAAGCTAAGAATGCACAAAGCTGTACTGTACTATTACATAAAGCAACCCCCTTAGTGATATCATGACAGGGAAAATCCTACAAAGGTCTTCTTCAATTAACATAAACAAGTGTTGTAGACATAGACAAGCTGGAGAAAGTGTTGTACATTGGATGTACAACATTGGATGTAACTTTAGTAAATTTTGTGTAAATGCTACAAAGCATTTCAGTAACAAGTATTGATAATCATATAATCATGTGTGCAAGTATGTATTGCTATTTAGATTGTCCACAGGGTTTTGCAATAGGTTTTAATACATTGTGAAAGCATAAAAGCAACAATAAAGACAAAAGCTATTTCATGACCCCAGTTTGACTCATACATGGGGGTCAGGAGGTAAAAAAAACCGGCTATTTAGACTGTCCACATATGGTTTCCCAATACCTCTTAATACATTCCAAAGCTATAATAGCAACAATGAAGGAGATATCAGGTTAAAAACTCCAAAACAGCTATTTTTTACCCCAGTTTGACCCATAAGGGGGGGGGGGGGTGGTAAAACTTAGACTCTCCACATATGCTTTCCCAATACTTCTTAATACATTCTCAATCTATAAAAGCAACATTAAAGGAGATATAAGACAAAAACTCGAAATCAGCTATTTTATGACCCCAGTTTGACCCATGGGGGGGGGGGGGGGGGGGGGGGGGGGGAGGGATCAGGGGATGATAAAAGTGACCAGCTATTTAGATTCTCCACATATGCTTTCCCAATACCTCTTAATACATTCTGAAGCTTTTAAAGGAGATATAAGGCAAAAACTCCAAAGCATCTATTTATGACCCCAGTTTAGCCTATAAGGGGGGGTTGGGGAGTAAAACTGACTGGCTATTTAGACTCTCCACATATGCTTTCCCAATACCTCTTAATACATTCTGAAGCTATAAAAGCAACAATAAAGGAGATATAAGGCAAAAACTCAAAATCAGCTATTTTATGACCCCAGTTTGACCCATAAGGGGGGGTCGGGGGGTAAAACTGACCGGCTATTAAGACTCTCCACATATGCTTTCCCAATACCTCTTAATCCATTCTGAAGCTATAAAAGCAACGATAAAGGAGATATAAGGCAAAAACTCCAAAACAGCTATTTATGACCCCAGTTTGGCCCATAAGGGGGGGGGGGGGTCGGGGGATAAAACTGACCGACTATTTAGACTCTCCACATATGCTTTCCCAATACCACTTAATACATTCTGAAGCTATAAAAGCAACAATAAAGGAGATATAAGGCAAAAACTCAAAATCAGCTATTTTATGACCCCAGTTTGACCCATAAGGGGGGGTCGGGGGGTAAAACTGACCGGCTATTTAGACTCTCCACATATGCTTTCCCAATACCTCTTAATACATTCTGAAGCTATAAAAGCAACAATAAAGGAGATATAAGGCAAAAACTCAAAATCAACTATTTTATGACCCCAGTTTGACCCATAAGGGGCGGTGGGGGGGTAAAACTGACCGGCTATTTAGACTCTCCACATATGCTTTCCCAATACCTCTTAATACATTCTGAAGCTATAAAAGCAACAATAAAGGAGATATAAGGCAAAAACTCAAAATTGCAAATTTAACATTCAAACAAAAGACACGGATAAAAATACCTTGTAAGTAGTATATCCATTATATTTAAATATTGTCGATCTGCCCCTAACAACACAATTGTTGAATGGGAAGCAACTAGAAAATGGCTGCCTTCATATTTCTCGTCGATTACTGCCCTATCATCAACACTAAATTGAGTCAACTAGGGAGCGTTTCCAGCACATTTAATAATGTATATCCGTGCTTGACATGTAGATAACACTTCTAAAGTAAAATATCTGAAAATAAGGTTGAAAATCCGTCATAATGCACACTTTTCCTTAAAATATCTGGAGATTGTTGAAAACACGTCTGCACAGTACACGCGCCAAACGAAAAAGATGCTATGACGTCATGTTGTCTAGACAGGAAGTAAATACCATGCGCCACCTAGCGAATGCACAGTACTGGGACCGGCCAGCCGGTGGAAACACAGGACGTCTTTTTCTGGCGTTTGGCGGGCCGGTCTGCGCCGGCCGGATTAGCAATTGTCCATTGGATAGGATGTATTAACGCAATAAAATCAGTTATTTTATGACCCCAGTTTGACCCATAAGGGGGGCCGTGGGGTAAAACTGACTGGCTATTTAGACTCTCCACATATGCTTTCCCAATACCTCTTAATACATTCTGAAGCTATAAAAGCAACAATAAAGGAGATATAAGGCAAAAACTCAAAATCAGCTATTTTATGACCCCAGTTTGACCCATAAGGGGGGGCCGTGGGGTAAAACTGACCGGCTATTTAGACTCTCCACATATGGTTTCCTATTACCTCCCAATACATTTTATGGCTCTAAACCCAATACTTAAGAAGATAATAGGGGGGTTGACCTAAATTTAAGGCTCTCAGATTGGAAGGTGTGAGGAAATCACTCATAAATGAGACATTTTTCAAGGGAATGCTCCCAAAATCTAATCAGCTCACGTTTTCGATAGTATGAACAGGTGTGTCAAAGCATAAGGCTGTGTAGCAAGTAGTTTTTCCTGAACTGTGATGACGGGGGGGGGGGGGGGGGGGGGGGGGTGTACTTAAAAAACTGTTTTTGATCGTGTGACCTTCATAAAGGTCAAAGGTCACATTTAAGCATGCAGAAAAATTTTCCCACGCCTAAGGTATATAAGTGCCAAATATGGTTTGAATCCTTCTAATAATAAGGGAGATATTCAAGGGAGACCATAATCTAATCTAATGTGGACTTTTATAGCGCTTAATCTCCATCACTGATGGACTCTAAGGCGCATAATGCGGCGGCGGCGAGGAAACTGAGGTGAAAACAAATAAGCGCCCTTTCAGGGACGCTTAATTATGAAATCTCGGACATCTGACCAAGTCTGGAGAGTAAAACACTGTGACTGGATAACAGAATGGTTGCAAAACAGAGAGGCTATTTTTAGTATGGTAATACAAGAATTAAGGATTATACATTCAGTTTTAATGTGATATAAATATTATCACACATGAGATCACAGAATTGAATATATTGATAATAGGAGATCAAATTATGGAGGTTCCAATGAACAACAAATGCAGTCAAACCAGTTTGATTCCTAATAAAAAATTTATGTAAAAAGTGTTAATGACTGTGTTCAGTGTTATTCAAGTATAAATGTTATTGTAGTAGGTACCAGAATAGGGAAAAACAGATTCCAAAGAGTGAAAATGAGTTTACAGAATTAAATAGTGGGCAGACAGAAGGCTGAAAAATGGAGAATCTACTATATATAAAAAGACATCTGTTAGTAAAAAACTGTGTAACATTACAAGACTAGCAACTATAATATCCTTGTGTATATCAACTTTACCCTTAGGAGGATGAGTTCTCCGGAGCATCCTTGTATAATGCTTCCTGCGCAGAGGTTTGGATAAGATACTAGGTTTATCATTGGTGTTGGCTATTGATCTTCTAGGAATACACTATTTGCTCAAACTGTACAAGAGACAGGCTAGTACTTCTTTCTGTTTATTTGCAAAACAGCAATGATATCCCCGTAGATATGAACTAAAATGAATTAAGGCTGTGACTTTGTTAGAAAAACGACACCAGGTATTCGCCTCAAAAGAACCGATCCGAATTCGGGTAACCGTATTTTAGTTGTCACCCAGTGGAAGTAGCAGAGAAGCAAACATTTTTTTTTTTTTTTTTTAATTTTTTTTATTTTATTTTACTGCATATTACATGTTTCAAAATTCTTTTACATAAAAGCAAAAATTGTTATATAACAAAAATTAGGAAACCAAAAGATAAAAAAAATACATAAATAAACATCAAGACCTGACCAGAAGGGGGTCTGTGGCTACTTTAGTAAGTAACTGATAGATCAATTACTTGCCATTTCTTCCAGGGCTGTACCCCATTTATCCCAGATTCTATTGAAATTATCTTGTTTACCTGAGAGAACAGCAAGGTATTTTTCATCGGCATATGTTTGGTGATATCTACATTTCAATACATTTAAGTTGAGAATGCCATTTGTAGCGTTTGTGTCTAAGATATATTTTTTTGTAACAAGTAATATCAAATTTAAAGGAATTTTGTTTCGGTCTCTATTCTGATAGCCAAACATTTTATCGAAAGCTGAAAGTTTAATCTGAAAACCAATGATTTGACATATCAGTTCTTCTATTTCATTCCAAAACTCTACAATTCTATTACATTCAACAAACATATGCAAAATAGTGTCACTTTCTTGACAATAACAACAGTAATTTATAAAAGGCTCCTACTCCCTTATTATTTTTCCAAAGAGGTAATATGTAAAATGGAATAAAGGGCCTCTGCACATTAAAATCAACTACTGGCTTATATTTTTTAAGAAATTTCTTCACATTTTGCTGGACTCTCAAATAGTGCAAAGGGTTAATAGAGTTAATAGAATATTCTTGTTTAACTTCGTCTAAGGTTTTAATTGAACCATCTAAGTTAAGAACATCGGATACTGCAGTTATGCCCTTTTCAAACCAATTTGGAATGAACATTTCATGACAAGACATGTTAGTATTGTACCATAATGGACTTGTTATTACAGCTAAGTTTGTATGCGGTTGGTATTCATTTGTAAAAAGGTGCCAAGCACTGAATACATCTATCCAGAATTTATTCTTAGTCCTGTTTTTTAACAGTAGATAATATCCTGGCCCGCTATGTGTTAATTTATGAAGTGTTACATTGAAGGATTGTTCAAAAAGTGTTATCCACAATGACTGTGTTGTGGTTAGCAAAAGTCTTCTAATCCATGATACTTTTCAGAGATGTTATAAAGTACTTTAAGTTAAACATTTTTAGTCCCCCTAATTTTTTATCAAGTACAATTGTTTGTCTATTTATTTTGTCAGGCTTTGAGGACCATATAAATTAAAAAAATATATCATTAATTTCCTTTATGTATCCTTCATGTGGGTCTGGTAAAACTAAGAAAAGGTGATTTAATTTGGACAGCAGAAATGTTTTAATGATTGCTATTTTTCCCAAAGGTGTTAGGTACCTTTTATTCCATCTGTTGATTATTTCTTTAATTTCTGCTATCTTTTCAGAATAGTTAAGTTTTAGACAACTGTCCAAATCTAATGAAATATAAATGCCCAGTAACTTGAAACTAGGTACAATACTAAATGTACAGTCCTTAATAATAATTTTATCTTTACTGGCCTTTTTTTTACCTATCCAGGCTATCTGTGTTTTATCTTTATTAACCTTTAATCCCGAAAAAGTGCCAAATATTTCTAAAGTATTAAGTGCTGCCTGTAATGATTCCATGGTACCATCAAGTATCAGTGTTGTGTCATCGGCGAACTGTACTAACTTAAACTCTGCATTACCGATTTTGACTCCTTTTATAGATTTATTATTCTTAATGAGGATTGTTAGAATTTGTGCAACAATAATAAATAAATATGGGGCAATGGGGTCTCCTTGTCTGCATCCCTTTTGTATGTTTATGAAATCAGATAATATACCACACTGGATAATGGTCGCCATAATATTGTGATTAAAAAGTTTAATCCATTTTATAAATTTTTCAGAAAAACCCAAATGAGCCAGCGTTTGGTAGATGAACGACCATGAAACACAATCAAATGCCTTTTCAAAATCAATTAATACTAGCATTCCAGGTATATGGCGGTCTTCTGTAATTTTCATTATATCTAATATCAATCGAGTGCATTCACCAATATATCTTCCTGGGACGAAACCACATTGAGTTTTATCAATAATTTGATCTAAACAAGGCTTCATTCTGTTTGCAATCGCTGCAGATGCCAACTTATACAAGACTGACAGCATTGACAAAGGACGCCAGTTCTTAATTCTGTCCCTTGACTTTCCTTTCTTGGGAATACATGTTACAATGCACTGTCTCAGTGTTAAAGGCAGGCACCCCTTGTCAAAACTGAAATTTATTGCATTAGTAATGCAGAACTTTAAATCTTTCCAAAAAAATTTTAAAAACTCAGAAGGAAATCCGTCCAAGCCCGGGGTTTTATTATTTTTAGTATTTTTAAGTGCTATACCTATTTCCTGTATTGTAAGGTAACCTTCAATTAATTTAGCTTGTTCTACACTCAGGGTTTTAACTTGACAATTCTTTAGCTGTTCATTCCAATCGAACAATTCTATACTTTCGGTGGACTCATAAAGTTTTGCATAATAAGTTTTTATTTCATTCAATATTTTCTTCTGGTCCCTAATATAAATTTCACCTTGTTTATGTAGGCACTTTATAGTTTTATCAACATAATTATTGTGTTCTAGTGCACAAAAAAAACTTGAAGGTTTCTCACCTTCAGCTAACCATTGTATTCTAGACCTTATCATGTGTCCCTTCAGTTCTTTTTTTCTAAACTCAACAAGTTCTTGTTTTTTTAATTCTAATATATCAGGATCAAGAGTATTTTCACCAGCCTCTAATTTTTCTATTTCTGAGATTAGGGTTTTCTCAAGTTTTAACTCGAGTTTCTTTATCAATGCTGCATATTTAATTGTCTCACCCCGAATTCTTAACAACAGGACCTCTAAAAATGTATCCGGTTCAATGGTTAAACATAGATCTTGGACGCAACAGTTTTCCAAAAAAACATAGCTGTATATAGGAGCTGTATATTTCAGATATTCTTCTCGTATACAATTTCTGATTAAGGATATATATTCTTTGTCCTTTAATAAGCTTGTGTTGAGTTTCCATGTTCCTCTTCCCCTTTTAAAGTGACTAATTAAAAAGGTTAGTTCTACCATTGAGTGGTCGCTCCTATAGCCTGGCCTTATATTTACACTTGTGGTTAAGTCTGTAAAACATGAAGATGTTATGATATAATCAAGACGGGCTTGTTTTAATGGGGTTTTTTTGCGCCATGTGTATCTCTTTGTTTCAGGGTTATAATTTCTGAATGTATCTATGAGGTTGTTCTCTGAGATAAAGTTATTTACGTATCTTCTGGCTTGGGGGTTGTTAATAGTTATATAATTGAAACTGTCTAATGCTGGATTAAGTGTCATGTTAAAGTCCCCACACCAGATTAAGTAGTCATATTCACTACTCTGAAATTGTTCTGTAAGAAGCAAACATGGCGGATGATGTAAACAAACCATTACAAAAAATAATGTTAAATATCAGTATAAATTTGAAAATTTTAATTACTTAAATGTAGCTTTTATAAGCTACAAGCTTACCATGTGGGACTTAATGCTGTTCTTGGGTGGCCACACCCGGGGCCAACGTCTTAGAAAAAAAGACAGTTCTTGTTAGCCACCGGATACACTGGTAGTTGTCTACTTTCTCGTTGAAATTTTCTAAAACCTACCCCTCAGTTGTAAACAGCGGGGAGGCAGGGTGGGACTCTTCTAAGTCCCACATGGTAAGCTTGTAGCTTATAAAAGCTACATTTAAGTAATTAAAATTTTCAATTTTATTACGCTACAATAGCTTACCATGTGGGACTTAATGCTGAATTCAACCGCCCGGTGGCGGGATTACAGCTGAGACTGGAAGATATGTCATTTTTTCTAAGATTTTTGAATTAATATGTATAGAATAGTGCCAGAAATACCAGTCTGAGTCCCATTTACAGTGCCCCGATCCCGAAGACCGGGCCTGTAACGAGCCAAAAACCTAAGTAAAATGAGGGACAGTGCTGAAACTGTCTAGATGTTTGATTGTAGGATGGAAGTGCAGCAGTGCTCACTTCGAGCTCTAAGGGTCCCTGAGGGCCCTTCACGTGTGACTGACCAACCCAGTGGTTGGACATCTCATAAATTTTTTGCCACCTGAATATGAGATTAATGACAACTTAATAAGTCCTTAATACAAATCACTTGATAACGAAAAAACAAAATGACCTTACCCATAACATCTTGAAGGTAAAGGAATACCTAGATCCTGGGAGGGACTCCTGAAGACTTGGTTGTAGCGGATGTGCCCCCCTTTTTTTCTTTCCGAGGACAACTGGTCTGCGGGGAAGGATCTAGGACTTGTTGTGCCGCCACTACGGGTCCCAGATACATATTGTTGTCGGTGTCCGACCAAGTAAGGTCTTCTAGGTAAAAATTTGTAAATGTGTTGAGCTTTCCAGTGACAGGCTTGCATGATTTGGTCCACCGATACCCCACCGTAAAAGGCCTTAGAGGCCGCAAAAGCCCGGATGTCATGCGCTTTAACTTGGACCAAGTCCAAGGCTTGTTGATCTGCTTGTTTGTGACAAAGTAGAATGGTTTGTTTCAACCAGGAAGAGAGTGTAGCGGGTCTGATGTCTGAGGTATGTCCTTTCTTAAAGGAGATGAAAAGGAGAGAACGAGACCCTCTCAGGTCCAGATAAAACCTCAGGGCCCGCACGGGACACAGGGTCCTGTCTTCTTTAAATTGTCTATCTACAATGGTAGTCAAAGCAGGAATAGTCACCGGAGACACACTTTGAGAACCTTCTCTTGCTAGTTGGTTTTTGGCTATGAAATCAGAAGAAGGGAACAAGGCAACCTTTTCCCATTGGCCTAGATTAGATACTTTGTTTGCGACCCAGGCATGGATTTCGCTGCGGTGCTCGCCGGAGGCCAAAGCTAGTAAGAAAGCAGTTTTGAGAGTAAGATGTTTGAGGTCTGTGTCTTTCATGGGCTCAAATGGTGCTTTTGTGAGCTCGTTGAGGACAACAGAATGGTTCCACTTGGGTAAATTTCTGGAACTTTTGGGATGATCCCTGTGAAAACTGGAGAGTAACCTGTGAAGGTCTGCGTTATGTGCAATATGGAGGGCCGTTGGGCCCAAAGTGTCAATGATTGCAGTCCTGTAACCATCAATGGTCGAGGAGTGCCTGTTTAGGTCTTGAAAAAATCTGAGATTTGTTTCACAGATGGAGTGGAGAAATCCACCGAATTTTCTCTGCACCATTTTTCAAATAGGGCCCACTTTGACTTGTAGATGGTCCTTGTTGATGACCGCTGAGGGGCAGCAATTCTCTCTGCCACCTCCACAGAGAAGCCTTGTTCTTGGAGTTGTCCGCTCCTAGACACCAGGCATGGAGGTTCAGCTGCTGGGGGTTGTTGTGGAACACATACTGGTGGGACTGTTTGAGTAGGGACATTGACACTAGGAGTTGTAGTGGGATCTCTGTTGAGAGCTGCACTAGGTCCCAAAACAAGGGCATCCCTGGCCAGCCTGGGGCTATTGCGATGATCAGGCAATGGCATTGCTGGATCTTTTGGATCACCTTGTGAAGGAGAGCCGTAGGAGGGTAAGCATAGGCCGAGAGGTTCGTCCAGTTTAGTTTAGAGCATCTATGTCCCAAGCCTTTGGGTCTGGGACAGGAGATACGTAGAGTGGAAGTTTGTGGTTCAGGTGAGTAACGAATAAGTCTACATGAGGTGTGAACCACTTCTAGCAGATCTTTGAACCCCTGTGGATGCACAGACCATTCTGTTGACTGCACTTGGTTGGACCTGGACAGTAGGTCGGCCATCACATTCAGGCACCCTGGAATGTGCCTGGCTTTCAATGTTATGTGGTAGTGATGGCACCAGGTCATGATCTTCCACAGTAGAGCACACATTTCTGCTGATGAGTTCCTCCTTGTTGTTGATGTAGGCTACCACTGTTGAGTTGTCCGTTGCAACTAACACTGTTTGGTTCTGGCACTGGTCCTTGAAGTCTCGAAGGGCCAGGGAGACCGCCTTCAATTCTAGGACATTTATGTGTAGCCTTTTTTCCCGATCTGATCACAGACCCTTTGTAAAATTTGGTCTAAGTGAGCGCCCCAGGCTTCGTTTGAGGCGTCGGAAAAGAGTTGGATATTGTGGTCTTTGGGATAAAGGTCTGTGCCTTGCATCACGTTTGAGGAATTTTGCCACCAATCTAGGTGGGCTGCGATGGCTTCTGTCCAAGGAAGGAGGTTGTCCAGCGACTGAGGATATCTCCAGTGCTCCATGAGATGAAACTGAAACGGCCTCATGTGAAGGCGTCCCTCCGGGACCATTTCCTCCATGAGGCTAGCAAGCCAATTGGAGACATCAAACACATTTTGACTTGAGATGTAGGATCAAATCCTGGAGTTTGAGCCATCTCTCTTGAGTGGGTTTTACAAGGGCTGAATCTAGATGGTACTCGTAGCCCACGAACGAAAACACCTGAGTAGGTTTCAGTTCTGATTTTTCCTGATTTATTATCCACCCCAAAGACTGGGTTAGGTCTACCACCGCCTGAGTGTTCACTTGGGCTTCCTCCTGAGACTGGGACCTGATCAGCCAGTCGTCCAGGTATTGGTGAATTCTGAGTCCTCTTGAGAGGGCCAGTAGTTTCATCTACTTTACAATCATTGTAAAGACCTGGGGGCTGTGGCTATCCGAATGGGAGGGAGGTGAACTGGAACACCTGAGCCTTGTAGCAAAACCTTAGGTATTCAGTGTTGATTCTAGGAATTTCAAAAAGTGGGGGCGATCCCCCATCACTGCACAAAATGTGGGGGAGAGGCTAAAAATTCTGGGAGACGACTTTATGATAAAGTTTAAACTAATGAAAAATACTTTTTCAGTTTATTTAGACATGTGGACTTCTATTAATTAGTGATCAAGGCCACTTGGCTACCCAATAAGTAGTGGTTATCTACCGTTAACACCCACCTTTTAGATAATATTTTCAAATTACGTAAGTAAATAATATTTTAAACTTTTTAACAGGCTTTGATTATAAAGTAACTGTACCAGAATACTAATGGGTAGATATGGTATAATTAGCAGTTGTACATCTGATAATATTTGCTTTAAAGCTATGTATTTTGACAAATTACATCGATTATTGGTCATTTTAGGCAACTGAACAGTCATTTAGTTTACATACAGAAGCATTTGTCCTTGACCTCTATTGTATTGAAGAAATATAAGGTGGGCGTTCACTGGTAGGCTGACGTTCACTCGTAGAATGCCACTATATACAGCTATGTACAAAAGTAAATCACCCCATGGAATCGTCAAATATTTTCTACGCATATATATTCATGAGCTCCATAGTCCATCTAGTATTTGATCTTGAAGCAGAAAATATTAAGAAACCATTATGAAAATCTGTGACCTCATTAATATTAATGAGTTGTCCATGAATTTTGAACTTCAAGTAAAATATTTTCTACACATACATTGTTGGGAAATCCGACAGATACGTACGCCCGTTTTCACTGCCATATGGCCTGTTGTGGTAACAATCCAGTCTACTGTCAGTTTCGTTTTTCTTGCAGCCATTTTTTATATAACCATCCACTTTCAGCTTAATTTTATGTTTTGGGGTATAATATGTCTAAATACTGTGTGTAGCACATAATATATTTGAGTTTGTGAACGATCACGAAACCACATCGTCAACGGGCATTATTCAAAGAACGTTTAGATGGAAAAATCAAAACCTCGACAACCTCTCGATCCGTGCAGTGTTTCGATTTTCTAGATCTCTTGTCTTTTCACTTCATATATTTCCCGCATCGCCTTGTGTACTACGCGTTCTTATATAATTTGGTCACCGCAGACTCAAGAAAATCCGCGTTTGTAGGCGAATTAATGCGCAATCCCGCGGAAAACGCGTCCTAGAAGCAACTCTGGGTATTTCCTTGAGTTTGGATGGGTAAGCGTCCGACAAGTCTATCGACGATACCCATTGCCCTGAATGAGGGAGGTCCTGATGGACTCTGGGGTTTCCATTTTGAACTTTTCTACATAGAGAAAAGTGTTGAGCCTGTGTAGGTCTATGACTGGCCTCCCCTTAGGTGAGCTTGGAACTAGGAACAGGCGACTGTAAAACCCGAGAGATTTTACGAGCGTCGTGATATGACCTATAGAGTGTTGAAAGCTTTTGAAAACAATAAGTGCAAAATACTTGCAAAAAATAAGGGAAACTATTGTGGAGACTCGATCTGGATCCGGATCATCTTTGAGGGGGACCGAGCCACTGATAGAACCTACCTTGTGTGAAAGTATAACTGATACATAGTTTTCAAATTATTCACATGAACAGACAGACAAACAGACCTGACTACAATACTTCTGATGGAGTCAGAGGGAAGACATCCTGAAAGAGCAGGGTTGGTGTGCATGCAAGAAAAATATGGATGTTGGGGCAATCTTACTTTACCGATACGGGATCTATCATATTTGATAATTGCAGGAAATTGTCACGGAAATATGAAATTAAATTAACTGAGTTATAAATGGGGGCAAGCCCCCAACCCCCATAAATAGTATTCCTGTGTATTACAATAAAAACTAGACCTATCGCATCGGAGAACCGATGCAAATTGTATCCACCAGAAAGAAAACTCGCCAAAGCCATTGAAACATCGCTTAACCTTGAAGGAGAAGCCCAAGGTGAAATCTGACCATATCAAAAGATTCTTAGCCCATGATTTCCGATAGGTTGGTGTGACACTGCAAACCTCTAGGAACACGAATAAGCGAGATATAAACACTGTTAATTTTGGCTATCCTCATTTGACCTTGAAAGAGGGCCAAAGGTCAAATCTGATAACATCAAAAGATTCCCAGCCCATGATTTCCTATAGGTTGATTTGACATTACAAACCTCTAGAACCAATAATACGCGAATTATAAGCACTTTTAACTTTTAAGTTTGGGTATCCTCGTTTGACCTTGAAGGAGGGGTCCAAGGTCAAATCTGACCACACCAAAAGATTCCCAGCCCATGATTTCCTATAAGTTGGTTTACCATCCCAAACCTCTAGGACCAATAATAAGCGAGTTATAAGCACTTTTAAGTTTGGCTATCCTTGTTTGACCTTGAAGGAGGGGTCCAAGGTCAAATCCGACCACACCAAAACATTCCCAGCCCATGATTTCCTTTTGGTTGGTTTACCATTCCAAACCTCTAGGACCAATAATAAGTGAGTTATAAGCACTTTTAAGTTTGGCTATTCTCGTTTGACCTTGAAGGAGGGGTCCAAGGTCAAATCCAACCACACCAAAATTTTCCCAGCCCATAATTTCCTATAGGTTGGTTTACCATTCCAAACCTCTAGGACCAATAATAAGCGATTTATAAGCACTTTTAAGCTTGGCTATCCCCGTTTGACCTTGAAGGAGGGGTCCAAGGTCAAATCAGACCACACCAAAAGATTCCCAGCCCATGATTTCCTATAGGTTGGTTTACCATCCCAAACCTCTAGGACCAATAATAAGCGAGTTATAAGCACTTTTAAGTTTGGCTATCCTCGTCTGACCTTGAAGGAGGGTCCAAGGTTAAATCCGACCACACCAAAAGATTCCCAGCCCATGATTTCCTATAGGTTGGTTTACCATCCCAAACCTCTAGGACCAATAATAAGGGAGATACAAGCACCTTTCATGACAGACAAAGAAACGCCTGTGGCGGCCATCTTGTTTTTCAAAATGAGGCCAAAAATATTCCCAGTCAATATTTTATAATGAGGAATATATCCTGCGAATTTGAGATCTCTATCTATAATACCCTTGGCTCTAGAGGGCCAACAAAAGTCCTTGTTTAAAGTTGAATAAACGTCCCTGGCGGCCATCTTGTTTTTCAAAATGAGGCCAAAAATATTCCCAGGCAAGATTTTATGGTTACGAATATATCCTGCAAATTTGAGAATGCTAGCTATAATATTTTTTTTGTTAGAGCGGTAACGGTGAAATCTCTCTACACACTGCGGCGGCGGCGTAGGCGTAACAAAGTCAAATCCATAGTATCCACCGGATGCTATCTGGTGGATACAACTAGACCTATGCATCAGAGAACCGATGCAAATTTGTATCCACCAGAAAGACAACTCACCAAAGCCAGTGAATTATCGTTTGACCTTGAAGGAGGAGCCAAAGATCAAATCTAACAACATCAGAAGATTCCCAGCCCATGATTTCCTGTGAGTTGGTTTCACATTGCAAACCTCTAGGATCAATAATAAGTGAGTTATATAAGCACTTTTATGTTTGGCCGTCCTCATTTGACCTTGAAAGAGGGGCCCAAGGTGACCACATCAAAAGATTCCCAGCCCATGATTTCTATGCCTCCGGTGGATACAATAAAAGGATGGAATCACTAAAAACATTAATTATATTATCGCCCAAATCTCATACCAGTAAAGTAAAAACTAGCCTGGATGTTTTTGTCAGTGGTGAGTTTTTAAATTTCTATCCCTGCATTGTACAGCATGAAGTAGGTTGACTTTTCAGAAATAACAAAACTAACAAAATTCTACCTACCTGTACAATTAAAGTTTGATAAATGATTTACAATATGAAGCTATTTCTTTGTTCGACCTGTCTATCAATATCAAGCTTCCGCATAATTTATGTTTACACAACATTTTAAAACATGAAAAATTGACCGGCTTCATGCTAACCCATGTACTATTATATATACCTGCCACACTGTAAATAGAGTACTGTATGTTCACCCTCTGCTGTGACCATGCCAGCGGCACCATTAAACAGTTTGGGAAGGCCACTGGCCATTGAGTAACCATGGCCACCACAAGCAAGACGACAAATTTCTATAGCATAGGAGGTTTCAGAAGTGGTGAAAGATTTCAGGCAGCTGGATGCGGCATGTAACTATAGGACAAAAGAGACAATTAAGAGAGATAAATAAAGCACATTCAACTGATTAATAACTAATTCAACAGATATATAACCAAATACACTAAATTGAATTTGGACACTAAATTTAAAACTATTTTACCTACCACTAATACTGTCTTCATAACAAAAATCTTAATCAGGATATCATTGTCTAATACTATCCTTAATAAACATCCACGTTGTTCTGGCATTTGTCTCTTGCATTTTTCTACAAAACAACAGAAAATTAAATGGACCATAGGCTTAATACGCTATCTCACTCATTATCGATGAAAATAAAAACACCAATATGTGTTTTAATTTAATTTAAAACAAGTGTTTTGTACCGGCAATGCACTTTTGAAGTTGTTTGCCTTAATTTCATCCTGGAACATGAGGGACCTCTGGTAAATCCAGCGACTAGCAAACTGAAATGCATATGCCATGGCGATAATAGGGAACAGCTTGTGCTGCTGAGTTTGGTAATCCAACACCTGTGGTTCTCGGCCTCTGAAAATACATAATTTGACAAAATAAGGTAATAAAATATTCACCTTCATTGACTATTAAGTTGGACAGTTCCAACAATTAGCATGGAGAAAAATTGTATGTAGATTTATCGCAATAAAGATTCTAAGGATGGCACCATTTATATATTTTTGTAACCAGCTGTCAGTGCACAAAACAGAATGAAAAAAAAAATGGAATTGTCCAGTTATATTAAATCACTTCTTTGTAGCTTGTTCATCAGAAGAAAAGACTGACTTGAATTACATTTTGTTAGAATTTGTTATCTTCACTTAATAAAATCTCAGAACTAGCCAAAAGGTTTCAGGTATTTTGGTTATATTTGTGTAAGTTTGTGTCCATTTGCTTTGTGTTAATTTAATATTAGACTTGAACCTGTTTGAAATTGAACTTCACTTCCTGTTAGCCTATTCAATTAGGGATATGCCAGAACACAATTTTTTTTCAGTATCCTAGAACTAGAACAGTTTTGCACTTGCAGGATACCACAATGAAAAATCTGTTACCAACACTGCCCCTTGGAAACACCACGTTAAAATCTGATAACAATGTGAATTGTACATACCCTGGTTGTAGCTCTGATTGCCTTCTAACCAAGCTGTACCTTGTTGCTATGGTTACTGCCATGGATATAAGTGTGGCTGCCCCGGATGGAATTCCTGCCCGTATGGTCATCATTCCTGCATACACGGCTCGTTCACTGGGTGGCTTCACAAATGTTCCATCTGATTCCACCTACAAAGGAGTTGGAACATCTTAACTGAAGTTCCAAGGTAACTAGATTGTTGTAAACTAATAAAGGGATTAACCTCAATATTGATAAGCAGGAATTGGTCGGTATAGAAAATATGTACATCGGGAGGTCTCCAATGCAAAACCGTATGGATTATGGGACTCCGCGTTTTAGTACATCCCCAAAAAACATGGACGTTTCCTATTCACGACATAGCAATAAAAGTGGTCAAATGCACAAAATATGAGATAAAATCTTATAATTTCTTCAGATTTCTTGTTTATTCCCAATATTTTAAACTTTCCGCCAGTTATATTATCTGACAAGCAAGGTTGAGGCAATAAATTCTCATAACCAAAACATGGCGGTTTGCTCAATGTATTTGCTAGTCCTGTATAAAGTCTGCAAATGCATGAAAATTGGGGATAAAAGCTTCTAATTTCTTCAGATTTTGGGTATGTTTCTAATACTTAACTCTTCCTTCCATAATATGTGCTGACAAGCGAAGTGGAGGTTGTAAAATCTCATCACGGTATTTTAGTAAAATGCTCTCTATACCAGGATACCAGGCCTACTGACCCATCCCCTATTGATAAGTATGCCAGCTCATATTTCCATATCAACATGGATTGTCATTTCAACATAGTTTTCAATAATTCAACAAGCGGTATTTTCAATTATTTTTTTCCTGATTTATAACTGTTTTAAATTTAAATCATCAATATACAAATACAGTGTGCCACAACGTTCATTGACATTCACTCAAGGCCTGCACATTCCCATGATAATACAATATGTAAAGAATAAAATACCTATTGGCCGTTGAACAATATCACTAGCCCTTGGGCTTCATATATCACAAAATTGCCAAGAGAGAAGTGTTTCATTCTGTTTATTAAACTAATTCCATTTACATCATTCACTACACAGTTCTTTAAGAAAGAGACTAAAGAAAATCAATATCTCGTCCCCCTTAACTCTGTTAATATATGCATGTCCTTGCATTAAACTTCAGTGTAGGATGCTTGTTGATCACATATTGACTTTTTTCATGTATGTCAAAATGTGACATGACAATGACATATCCAGTAAATACCATCTAGTTTGATTATATCCAAGAGCATGCGTATTGACGATTCAGAGACGAAAAGGGCATCGGAGTGACATTTTTTTTCCAAAAAGGAAAATATCACGTCACACTGCATGCAAATACTGCAATCTGATTGGATGAAACTCATGTGAGGTATAAAAATAGCATCAGAGATGCCCGTACCCCACAGCCTTGGGAAATATTTTCAACACCATGAGATATAGAAGTACTGTACCAGTACAAACTTCAGGATACTTTCAGAGCACTGTCAGTTATATAAAGGTCCAAACAATGTTTGAATGGAGAAATAATGTTTAAAAGAAAGATAATGCGTATAAACATGAATTATTAAAACAAGATAATTCAATGACAAGATGACAGCATTAATCAGTAAACTAAAATTCAACACTCTTTATATACATCTGCATTTCCGAATTATGGTTTAGATGGTTTCAATATTACCATGCATACAGAAGTGGTAATACATTTTAATGAATGCTTATGTGTGGTGTTGGAGTAAAATCTGCGGCTCACTTGATGAAATTCTATCTCTTACAATGGGAAGTTATGAAAGTAAAATTCTTAATAAATTCTAATATGACTTTTGCTTAATCTGCATCAAAAGACAGACCCAAAGGTGCAACAAGATTTTAAAGGTCAAGGTCACTACGGCAAGGTAAAAGGTCAAATTAAGGTCACACCATGATAATACACACCTATAGCCAATAACCAATGTCCCTACCAAGTATCAACTTCCTACACCTTACGGTTTCCGAGATACAGCCCTGACGATTTTATAGGTCAAGGTCACTATGGCAAGGTCAAAGGTCAAATCAAGGTCACACCATGATGCTGCACACCTACACCCCCTAGCTAATGTCTCTACCAAATATCAACTTCCTGCACCTAACAGTTTTCGAGATAAAGCCCGGACAATATTTTATAGGTCAAGGTCACTACGGCAAGGTTAAAGGTCAAATCAAGGTCAGACCATAACGTTGCACACCTACACCCCCTAATCAATATCCCTACCAAGTATCAACTTCCTACACCTTACGGTTTCTTAGATATAGCCCAGACAACATTTTATAGGTCAACGTCACTACGGCAAGGTCAAAGGTCAAATCAAGGTCAGACCATGACGCTGCACACCTACACCCCCTAAGCAATATCCCTACCAAGTATCAACTTCCTACACCTTACGGTTTCTGAGATATAGCCTGGACAAGATTTTATAGGTCAAGGCCACTACGGCAAGGTCAAAGGTCAAATCAAGGTCACACCATGACGTTGCACACCTACACCCCCTAACCAATATCCGTACCACGTATCAACTTCCTACACCTTACAGTTTCTGAGATATAGCCCGGACAACATTTTATAGGTCAAGGTCACTACAGCAAGGTCAAAGGTCAAATCAAGGTCACACCATGACGTTGCACACCTACACCCCCTAACCAATGTCCCTACCAAATATCAACTTCCCAAGCCTTACAGTTTCCGAGATATAGCCCGGACAACATTTTATAGATCAAGGTCACTACGGCAAGGTCAAAGGTCAAATCAAGGTCAGACCATGACGCTGCACACCTACACCCCCTAAGCAATATCCCTACCAAGTATCAACTTCCTACACCTTACGGTTTCTGAGATATAGCCTGGACAAGATTTTATAGGTCAAGGCCACTACGGCAAGGTCAAAGGTCAAATCAAGGTCACACCATGACGTTGCACACCTACACCCCCTAACCAATATCCGTACCACGTATCAACTTCCTACACCTTACAGTTTCTGAGATATAGCCCGGACAACATTTTATAGGTCAAGGTCACTACAGCAAGGTCAAAGGTCAAATCAAGGTCACACCATGACGTTGCACACCTACACCCCCTAACCAATGTCCCTACCAAATATCAACTTCCCAAGCCTTACAGTTTCCGAGATATAGCCCGGACAACATTTTATAGGTCAAGGTCACTACGGCAAGGTCAAAGGTCAAATCAAGGTCACACCATGACGTTGCACACCTACACCCCCTAACCAATATCCCTACCAAGTATCAACTTCCTACACCTTACGGTTTCTGAGATATAGCCCGGACAAGATTTTATAGGTCAAGGTCACTACGGCAAGGTCAAAGGTCAAATCAAGGTCAGACCATGACGTTGCACAGCTACACCCCCTAACCAATGTCCCTACCAAATATCAACTTCCTACACCTTATGGTTTCTGAGATACAGCCCGGACAAGCTATTTCCCGCCGCCCGCCCACCCGCCTGGACGCCCGCCCGCCCGTCCATCCGGACACCATGGGTGAAAACAAAACAAATATAATATAAGCTGATTATAAACATTGGTACTGCTGTGACATAATTTTTTCTATGCATACTGAAGATGATACAAAACTCATTTTGCTTTGAAATATTCTCCAACTTCTATCAGATTGATGGGTATCATCAGCATATGCTATAAACTGCCACTTAAAATGACAAGAATTCCCTTATTTCTCTGCAGATTTTAATCATTGGTTTTCATTTCATCACTTTTTCAGTTTAAAGGGTATTGCCCCTGTTCCACCAAAAGATTAAGCCCCGATCCTGTCGGCGACCCTTAATCGTGGACAGTCGGTGGGAAAATAACAAAAATGGGCGGGAATACTTGGTCGGTACTGAAGTCTGGGATTAAGAACAGATCGTCCCCAGGACGCCTCAGGACGCCTCAGGCGGCCGCAGACAGTCCCCGACTGGTCTGGGACTAAGAACCGACTAAGCCAGTTTTCAGGTCGGTTTCAACCACGATCCTGTCGTACACATACCGACTAAGCCCCGACTAACCCACGATTAACTACCGGCGTCCTCAGGCGTCCTCAGGCCTCCTCAGTCTTCCCCAGACCAGGATCCCCGATTATTGTTTTCCAAAGTTGCTGGATTTTCTGGGTATATATATATAAAATTCGCGATCTAATCATCATTGCTTTTCTGGGAACACAGCAGGATGCCACCTTTTAATGGAAGACAGATTCAACAGCAACTTAGGGCTTTTTTGGTTTTTATTCAGTTACAAATAATCATGTATTTCCATTTTTTACGTCAACCACAGCAACCACCACCAGCACCACCAGCACCCATACAGAGACCTAGAAGAAGGCACAACATGTGGGTCAGGCCATGGCTACTGCAGAGAGAGGAGAGGGGGGCCTACCACAACATTATGGCTGATCTGTATGCCACAGACATTCCAGGATTCACCAACTACATGAGGATGACCCCAGAATTTTTTGAAATGATTAAGACCAGACTGGAACCACACCTAGCCAGGCAGGCCACCAACTACAGAGCACCAATCAGTGTTGGGGAGAAGTTAGCCCTCACCATCAGATATCTGGCCACTGGAGAGTCCTACACATCATTGTCCTGTCAGTTCAGGGTTGGAAGATCCACCATCTCCAAGTTTATACCAGAGGTCTGCAGGGCCATCCAGGATGAGTTCAACAGGGAGTACTTGAAATGTCCTACAACCCCAGATGAGTGGAAAGAACTGGAGAGGGAATTCAGGATCAGGTGGAATGTTCCACATGCCCTGGGAGCTCTGGATGGGAAGCATGTGGCCCTGAAGAAGCCCAAGAACACTGGAGCCCTCTACCACAACTACAAGGGATTCTTTTCCATTGTGATGTTGGCCCTGGTAGATGGACAGTACAAGTTTAGATGGGTGGATGTGGGTACTGAAGGATCCTGCTCGGATGGCCAGATATTTAATGCCTCTCAGCTGAAGAGGATTGAGGATGGCAGGATAGGCTTCCCTGACCCAGCTCCTATAACCCAGGGTGGGATAGATGTCCCCTACTTCATCCTGGCAGATGATGCTTTTGCCCTGAAGACCTGGCTCATGAAACCCTATGGCAGAAGGATGTTAACAAGAGAGGAAAGGATTGCCAATTATAGGATTTCAAGGGGCAGAAGAGTGGTGGAGAACGCTTTTGGCATCCTTGTGTCAAGATTCAGGGTGATGAGGACAACCATTGAACTACCCCCAGCAACAGTCAGGGAAGTGGTCTTGACCTGTGTTGTTCTACACAACTTACTGAGAAGCCAGTATCAAGGTCAACCTGGTGGTCAGCAGCCTGGGGAGGACGATGATGATGATGTACCTGATGATTGTGGATTGATTGGTGGTGCTGCTGGTGGTGGCCAAGACAGAAACCCTGCCAGAGAAGCCAAGAGACAGAGGGATTACCTGAAGGACTACTTCAACAATGAGGGAGCAGTGGCCTGGCAAGATGGCAGAATATAAGTCCTGCTGCAGTAACCAGTCCTTTTCAGGACTAACTATAACAGTCCTTTTCAGGACTACCAATTATTCCAAAAACAATTAATCAGCTATGTTTGCTACAGACGGACAAACCCCATGCCAAACATAACTTGTTGAGACGGACAAACAGACAAACCCCATGCCAAACATAACTTGTTGAGACGGACAAACAGACAAACCCCATGCCAAACATAACTTATTGAGACAGACAAACAGACAAACCCCATGCCAAACATAACTTGTACAGACGGACAAACAGACAAACACAACTTACTCACCCAACAAACAGACAAACCCACTGTTAAACAAAAGCCAAACACAAAGTCACACATAATATCCGAAATTGAATTTTTTTTTTATATATTTTGAAATCCACATCATAATTTCACCAATTTTTTTTGTTAATGGCTTGCAAATTTATTTGTAACAGAAAGGTTTTCATGGAAATCTTCAATTTTAAATCTTCACTTCTAATCACAAAAATGGGGAAAACATAACCATGGAACTAGTTTTGCTTTCAATAATGGGGGATTGTGTTTGCAAAATAGTTTGTCAGTTTGTTGGCATGGGTTCTACTTAATTTTGGGTTTTTGTGTTTCTTGGTTGGTGGTTACTGGGGTTGGGTTTATTATTGGTAGTTGGATGTTGGGTTTCTTATTGGGTTTCTTATTTGGGGGTTATGTTTGGTATTGGGTTTGTCTGTTTGTGGGTTGACAAGTATGTAATAATGCCTTTTAACTCTAGGGAAGGTGTAAGTGTTGGACTTTTGAATTAAGCATTTTAAACTATCCCATGGATTTTACTCTAAAAATGGGCTGATTAATGGCCATATTGGGAGTTATTTTTATTTTTTTTTATGTGGCCTTTTTTGTTATGTGTGGTACCATGGGTTATTTGTTTCATGTTTGGGGTGGTGTAGGTGTTGGACTTTAACTTTTTTTTGTCTTGTGATAAGTATTTGTACTGAACTTTTTTGTTTTGGGAGGGGAATTGGAATAACATGTAGCTGAATAATTGTTTTTGGAAGATTTGGTGGCCCTGAAAAGGGCCTGGCAGGTCAAAGACCCGCCCTGACTTGATGGCTACTGAGGAGGCTGCTGCTGCTGTTGAGGCGGTGCTGAAGTGGTGATAGTAAAGACCTGCTGCTGCGGTTGTTGCTGCTGCTGCTGAGGCTGCTCGACGATCTGTGTTGATGTCAGATCTGGTAGCTGGCTTAAGATTCCACTCAGATTGTGTCTGCTCCCTTCGTCCTGTACAGTTAGGACAGATGTCGTGTTGCTGAAGCCAATGGGGCTTGGTGTATAGTACACAAAACTGCTGCTAGCTGCTGCTTGAGTGGAACTAGACGCCTGTGGAGTGGTTGTTGGCAGTAGTCATCTTTTCGGCCTCTGATGCCACGTAGTCAAAGAAGGGCTGCCTGTCTGACTTCTGATGCAGAAAACCAGAGATAAGTGTCCTCATCTGCTCAAAGTGTTCGAGAATCTTGGAGTCTGTAGTTGAAACGGGCGTTGATGTAATGATGGACTGACTCCTCTCCCTCAGGACACTGGACTCGAGGTGTTCTGTATCAGTAGTTGAGCCACGTGATTCGTCCTGCCTGCTGGTATTTGGACTGGCCTCAAAACCTGAACTTCTATTGGCCCCCTTTCTTCTGATGTGGGTTTTAAGAAAACCCATCTGTTGGTACACCCAGGACTGTCTCTTGGTCATCTCCCTCGGGGCTTGGCCAGATTGGAGCTTAGACAGCTTCCCATAACAGGTTCGCTGGGACTCGAACCAACGTCTCACATCAAAGGGCTGGAGCTTGAGTTCTGCAGATATTTCTGCCCAGAGAGCCTCTCGTCTGGTCCTGTCGTGGAAACGTGAATGTTCCTTGTCATACAGTTCAGGGTGCAGCTTTACAAATTCCACAATGGAAACTTCCTGGCTGTCTGTAAAAGTGGCACACACCCTGGCTCTCTTGGCTGAAGAATGGCACTCCGGATCTTCCTCACACCTCTCTTCTTCTTCTGCCACAGCTTCCCCAATAGCTGGATCTTCCTGAATCTCCTCCTCCTCTCTCCTCTCACTTCCTTCTTCTGTAATAACCTCACTCCTCTCCTCTACTTGACTTTCCTTCTCCCTCTCATCCATCTTTTTCCTTCCTCTCTTCCCTCCTTTCTCTTTCCTCATAATCCAGTCGACAAAATAATAAAAAATAGCAAAATGTGTCTCCTAACTGTGAAATTTGCCCTAAGCTCAAGTATATAAAATATAAAATAAAAACTGAAAACCCCTACAAATCAGTGACACACGTCTCTCAGTAGCCAAACAGTCAGTAACAACGACAATGTGTGCGCGGTCGCTTATATAGTCCCAGACCCCCTCATTGCCTCGTTTTAATTTCCGACGCGCGGAAAACAGTCGGTTCTTAATCGGTTGTTAGTCCCAGCCCGCCTGGGGCGTCCTCAGGCCGCCGCAGACTGAAAATGTGTGGTCCCAGGCGTCCTGGGGAGGCCGGTTTGGATCGGTTAGGGTCGGTTACCCTTAGTCGGTTCTTAGTCCCAGACCTTGATTTTTGGGTCCCAGGACACCGCAGACGGTCTGAGGCTTCCGGGGACTAATGCAACCGACCCACTTTCACACGCATGAAATTCATACGCATCACATTTGAGTCTGGGATTAACAACCGGCCTCCTGGGACTAAGCTAGGGAGGTCTGGGACTAAGGGTCGCAGGCGGCCTGGGACAACACACGACTGTGTAAATTTGGGTCTGAGGAGGCCTGAGGACGCCTGGGACTGGACATTTTGTTGACGGCGGAAAATATGAATCGGTTGTAGTCGTGTGAAATATCAAACATGTTTGATTTTTCACACGGCCCCAACCGACCACAACCGACCCTTACAGGAAGCCTGGGACTAAGCAAATATTTCAAACCGACCCCCCAAAACCCTTAATCGGGAGCCTTAGTCGTGTGGTGGAACACCCACATAAGTAAGCATATCACTTAAAATGGTGGTCCTCTTGTCAGAGTCTTATCCCCAGTGGCAGGCTAAAGAACCTCTAGGACGTTGATAAATGGTCATCCTTGAGCCTCTGTCTTTCAGTTAGGGGAATGTTAGTAACTTGAGAGTAGGGCTGTACTTGTACAGTCAGATGGGTCAAATAGTGCTTTTAGTCCTGTAGCACATGGAGATATTGTGCTGAGTATAAATACAACAAAAAAAAATCATAGCAGATCACATTGGCTTGTAGTCTTTACAATTTTACCAAAAAAGTTTAACTTAGTGCATAATAATTGGTATAACACAGAATGTTACAGTAGGTTAAGTACAGCATTTAGCTTACCCTTGCAAATTTCATCAGCATATTTTCCCTCGGGATTCTGACATTGTTCAGTCTTAAGAAGCCGTTATCAGTGCTACTTCCTCCTAGGGTAGGACCTATATTTCCCACAGTTACTCCTACATTATAAAATACACAGTAGACGGTGGATCTCAAAGTGCTAGAAAAGTAGAAAATTGGTGCAAGTTGTTGGGTAATTTACTCAAAAACATAACATATTTTATTTGAAATATAACAAACCCATAAAATGATTTAAACTGATGCTTTTTGACTGAAGTTTTATTTTGAAAATCCGGAATTATTATTATCAACCACTGGGCAGACTTTATGCAGAATTGTAGTTACACTCACACCTGCTCTGTAACAGCAGTGACAAGAGTATATTATTTTCACTACAGGTTTTTGGTTTTCACTAATGTGTAACATTGAGAGTTGTTTTTTCCTCTTAGTAATTAATTTATGACTAACAGCTATGGCCCTGCTTTGGTAAAGGCTAGTTAACACTTGCAAATTTTGGGTGAGATTATATAAATTGTATAGCTGATACTAATCACTGATACCACTACTTGGAAACTTGGAGGGAAACAGTATTTGCAGAGTTGTAGACAATTAGCCAATGAATAGAATGTATATCTTTTCTTGTACCAGTCAAAATACAACAGTTTTCTACATTTCAAAAAATAAAAATCTTCATTAACTTTTTAAATCAATGCGGCGTGACAATACAATATCATTAAAATTTTGATAACAAGGCTCTCTAGCTTGTTTTGCAGTACCATGAAGGAGAAACTAGAATGGTTCTAAACTGCTAATCGGACTATATAATAGCTGATTTTTATAAATATTTACAGTACCATCTATTTTCGCTGCTTAGCCAATGAGAATCACTGGCACAATGTAATTTAAACCTCAAGTCAAGTATTAAGATATAAAAAATAGATAATTTTACATAACCAGGAAGTACAGACAACAAGGTAAATTTTATTGGAAAAAGACCTTCAAACGACCCAATGTTTTCATCAATTTAAAAGGGATGTTCTCCTTAACAGGTTGAAAGGGGTTTGATAAAATATATTCACCTGACAATGGTTCGTGGGTATCAATGTCTCTCAACGGGACTAAAAATGCTTGCAGACCAACGTGTTTTCCTTTGGTATAGCACTGGGCTAACAAGACGGTGTGGTTAGAAGTCTTTCCCACTGGAAACAACAGATAAATTACAAACATGCATAATGTCACTGCATTTCAATTAATACTTATGTATGCTTTTAGGCTATACAGAGTAGAGTTCCTTGTAGAACCTGCAGAATTTGCTAGTATTTTACCCGAAGAAAAACCCACATGCAAATCTCCTTGTGAAGGCTCACTGTTGAGCAAAAATTTCATCCACAAGCAATCAACCCTAACTATGCGTATCTGTCACAAACCTACTTACAAGATCCAGGCCACCACTTTGTAGAAGTGAGTGTAGGAGTGTTGAGCACAAACTCCTGTGTTGTGGGGTCATACTCCGCCTTGGTCTCCAAACCTCGAATATGGGAACCTGAAAATATGAAAGTAAATACACTGTTTGCAAGGTCTTTTATAAGGTTGGTAACATTTTTAATCTTTAGATGTTGTAAATGTTGTTGTATAAAAGATTGCTAATAACAGAATATGTTGTTGTATAAAAGATTGCTAATAACAGAATATTCTGGTTGTGATCAGTTGTAATAGTGATATGCTAAATAACTGATATCAAGTAAGTTTTCCTTGATAAGACATGGATTAAAATAATATTTTGATTTCATACACCAGCCATCTAGATCATAATTCCAGCAACAAAATGCAAAAATTAAAGTACACAGGCAAACCCTCTGTTTTTTTACAAATGTTACTAGGTAGATTATGAAACCAGCCAATCACAGGTGAAATACGATAAAATACAGTATAAAGTGAGGAAAATGCTGTGAAAAGCTTTTATAAGTGATTAAGTTGTATTCATTATGTTTTGTGTAGATTTGTGTCTGTTTTTCTTGTTTAACATCTGCTCACTGTGCTGTGTGGCTATGTTTGTTAAAAGTCTGTATCGAGATGAAGCTCTTAAAAATGGTGAGGAACCAATAAAATGACTTCATTTACCCAAGATTTTGAAATTATAACACTTGCAAATGTGTACACAACACTTGAAAAAATATGTACCATGTCCTAGTTCTGTCTGGCAATAACTGCCGATCATTTTGAAGCTGTCCATCATTGGTTTCCACTTCTTCAGCTGTTCTTCAGTAGACTGGGACAGAACAAATGGAACAAATGCAAGTCGATGCAAACCCAAAGGTATCCCATCAGAGTCAATAGCTGTCCTGCAAAAGTCAAAAATAGCATCAGAGATGCCCATACCCCACAGTCTGGGGATATAGTTTTCAACACCATGACATATAGAAGTAGTGAAACAGTACAAAGACAGGGATACATTCAGCGCAGTGTCACTTATATAAAGGTCCAAATAATGTTTCAGTAGAGAAAATAACATCTAAGAGAAAGAAAATAGCATCAGAGATGCCTGTACCCCACAGTCTGGGGAAATATTTTTAACACCATGAGATATAGAAGTACTGTATCAGTACAAAGTTACTTTCAGAGCACTGTCAGTCATATACAGGTCCAAACAATGTTTAAATAGAGAAAATAATGTATAAGAGAAAGATAATGCATGTTAAGATGAAGTATTAAAACAAGACAATTCAATAACAACATGACAGCATTAATTACTAATTTAAAACTTAACATTACAACACTCTTTATCTACATCCAGCATGGCCGAATTACAGTTTGGATGTTTTGAATATTACCATGCATAAAGAAGTGGTAATACATATAATGAATGCTTGTGTGGTGTTGGAGCAAAATTTGTGGCTCACTTGACTTGATGAAATTCCATCTGTTACAATGGGAAGTTGTAAAAGTAAAATTCTAAATGAATTCTAATGACTTTAACAGTGTTTAATCTGCATCAAAAGACAGACCCAAAGATGTAACAAGATTTTAAAGGTAAAGGTTACTACAACAAGGTCAAAGGTCAAATCAAGGTCACACCATGATACTGCACACCCACAACCCCTAACCAATGTCTCTACCAAACATCAACTTCCTACACCTTACGGTTTCCGAGATATAGCCCAGACAAGATTTTATAGGTCAAGGTCACTAGGGCAAGGTCAAAAGTCAAATCAAGGTCAGACCATGACGTTGCACACCTACACCCCCTAACCAATGTCTCTAGTAAGTATCAACTTCCTACACCTCACGGTTCCGAGATATAGCCCGGACAAGATTTTATAGGTCAAGGTCACTACAGCAAGGTCAAAGGTCAAATCAGGGTCAGGCCATGACATTGCACACTTACACCCCCTAACCAATGTCCCTACCAAGTATCAACTTCCTGCACCTTACAGTTTCCGAGATATAGCCCGGACAAGATTTTATAGGTCAAGGTCACTACGGCAAGGTTAAAGGTCAAATCAAGGTCAGACTATGATGTCGCACACCTACACCCCCTAACAAGTGTCCTTGCCACGTATCAACTTCCTACATCTTACGGTTTCCGAGATATAGCCCGGAGAAGATTTTTAAACTCAAGGTCACTATGGCAAGGTCAAAGGCTAAATCAAGGCCAGATCATGACGTTCCACAACTTCACCCCCTAACTAATGTCCCTACCAAGTATCAACTTCCTGCACCTTACAGTTTCCAAGATATAGCCCGGACAAGATTTTATAGGTCAAGGTCACTACGGCACAGTCAAAGGTCAAATCAAGGTCAGACCATGACGCTGCACACCTAAACATCCTAACCAATGTCCCTACCAAGTATCAACCTCCCACACCTTACGGTTTCTGAGATACAGCCAAGACAATCTTTTTCCCGCTGCTCGCCCACCCGCCTATCCGGACACCATAGGTGAAAACAATGCCCCGACAGCCCTTAAAGGCTGTGGGGTAAAAATGTATCTAAAGATAAAGTACTAAACAGATCAATAGCAAGATGACAGCATTATTCAGTCAACTAAAAAATATGAAGCTGAAACATTTATATTAATTGGAGAATAGCTGTCAATAGAAATAGCATATTTATGTAAAAGTGCATAAAATAATCAGTTCCAGCAATCCATATATCTTTGTCTTTAGAGAAAGATGTCTAAAGTGTGGCAGATGAATACACTTTGGTAGAGTAAAAAGGGGACACAATGATGCACACATACATTTACATGCACCTCCTAACCAGTGTCCCTACTCCTTACAGTTTCCACGATATAGGCCAGACAAGATTTTATAGGTCAAGGTCACTTCGGCAAGGTCAAATCAAGGTCAGAGCATGATGCTGCACACCTACATCCCCTAACCAATCCCCTACCAAGTATCAACTTCCTACACCTTACAGTTTCCGAGATATAGGCCACACAAGATTTTATAGATCAAGCTCACTAAGACAAGGTCAAAGTTCAAATCAAGGTCACATCATGATCTTGGACACCTACACTCCTAATCTATGTTCGTACCAAGCATCAACTTCCTACACCTTACGGTTTTCGAGATACAGCCTGGAAAAGATGCTCAAACTCAAGGTAATTGGGCAAGGTGAAAGATCAAAGCAAAGTAACACCATGACGTTGCATACCTACACCCCCTAACCAATGTCCCTAGAAAGTATCAAATCCCTACACCTTACAGTTTCGGAGGTACAGCCAAGACAAACTTTTTCCTGCTGCCCACCCGCCCATCCAGACACCGTGGGTGAAAACAATACCCCGACAGCTCTTAAGGGCTGTGGGTGAGTAAGGCTCAATGTTTAATTTCTATTAAAAAGTCTGTTCTGGTGACCCTGGTCCCAACCTAATTTCGTCAATTGAAGAAAATTGCAAATTTTAATTGGTAAATTAAATTTTTATTAGTTAATACCTTACCTACCAGACGATAGCTATAGTCCGGCGCCAGCCGGTCCCGCCAAACGAAAGAAAAAGACGTCCTGGGTTTCACCCCCGGCAGGACCGGTACACTACACTCCACTCGCCAGGTGGCCTAGTTCCTGCCTCACTCGCCAGAGGGACGTGACGTCATAGCATCTTTTTCGTCCCTAAGGTTGAATTATAAGGCTGAAAGCGGGGAAGGCCGGGTGGGAATCTCCCGTCTGGTAGGTAAGGTATTAACTAATAAAAATTGAATTTACCAATTAAAATTTGCAATTTCATTGCGTTAATACATCTTACCTACCAGACGATAGCTAGAATAACTACCCAGTGGAAGGAGGGCAGCCTTTTGAGGATTGGAGAGGACTCTTATATTATACCCAGGTGTGAGGTTCTAGTCCTTTAAGGAGACATGTTAGTCTCAAGGATATAGACCTACTTGCCCCCCCCCCCCCCCCCCCCCCCCCCCCCCCCCTTTTCTGCTCTGAGGGGAGGAAGAGAGACGATTTCAAGTCCATGATTCCCACGGTTAACCTGGAAGAGTAGGGAAAGTCCCATACTCAGATAATTACTCTGAAGTAAAAGACTTTGAGAAGCCAAGGCATAGGCTAAACGTGAGCCTGCACCTAGACTAACTAGAATGTACACTATATACAATTATATACAAAGAAGCTTAGGGAACTAGTGGTGGATCTGCTGGGCAGCAACCACAGGACCCAAGTGAAAGAGCTCCTTATCTGCCCAGACAACATCCTTCAGGTAAAATTGTGTAAAGGTGTTGTGGGACTTCCAGTGGCATGCTGCTAGAATCTGGTCCAGGGATATGCCACCTTGAAAAGCTTTGGAGGCCGCAAAGGCCCTAACATCATGGGCCTTAACCTGGTGTAAGGTCAATGAATCTTGGTCAGACAGATCATAACACAACACTACTGTTTGTTTGATCCAGGAAGAGATAGTGGCAGGCGAGATGTCCTTGTTAAAACCTTGTTTGAATGATACAAAGACCAACTCCTTTCCCGTTCTTAGGTCCTGCGTTTTGTCCAGGTAGTAACGAAGAGCCCGAACCGGACACAGGGATCTGTCTTCCTTTAAAGACTTGTCCAGAGCGGGGGCTAAGGCCGGGATGACTACAGGGGCCACACACTCTGGTCCCTCTTTTGCCAAGTGGTTTTTCGCCAAGAAGCTTGGTGATGGGTAGAGGGAAACTTTGGACCAATCAGCTTGGTGTCTGATATTTTTGTTTAACCAAGCGTGTATCTCACTCCTGCGTTTTCCTGAAGCCAGGGCTAGGAGAAAAACAGTTTTGAAAGTAAGGTGTTTTAGAGAAGCCTTTCTAAGGGGTTCAAAAGGCGCTTTTGTAAGCTGGTGTAAAACTAGGGAGAGGTTCCAAGCAGGAACCCCCCGGCGCCCTTTGGGTCTATCTCTGTGAAAACTGTCTAACAGTCTAGTCAAATTGTCATCCTTGCCGACATTAACCGAGGTATTTCCCAGTTTGTCTGCAATGGCTGACCTATAACCATCAATAGTGCTGGGCTGGAGATTTTTCTCCTGGAAAAGGTGCAGGAGGAAATCTGCTATTTGTTTTATAGATGGGTTCCTGAAGTCCACCTGACTTGCTTCGCACCATCTAACAAAAACGGACCACTTCGCTTCGTAGACTGTTCTGGTTGAACGTCTTTGAGGCGCCTCAATTCTTGACGCCACTGGGCTAGAGAACCCTTGCTCCTTGATTGTCTGGGCTCTAGGAGCCAGGCATGGAGATTTAGGTTTGCCAGATCCCTGTGACGTGCCTTGTTGAAAGGTTGGGTCACTAGATCTGGGTGGTGTGGAAGACAAAGAGGAACTCTCGCAGACAGCTCCACTAGGTCCCAAAACCAAGGCATGTTGGGCCATCCCGGAGCAATCAGGATTGCTCTGTGATACCAGTGATCTGACAGCTTGCTGACCACCTTCCCCATCAGAGACACTGGAGGGAAGAGGTACATGTCCAGGCCTTCCCAGGACACTGTCAGAGCGTCCACTGACCAGGCCTTTGGGTCTGGAATTGGGGACACAAATTGGACTAGCTTGCAGTTGTACCTTGTTGCAAACATGTCCACTTGGGGATAATGCCAACTTTGACAAAGGAGGTCGAAGATCTCTTGATGGAGGGACCACTCCGTCTGAATGACCTGTCCCTGGCGAGACAACTTGTCTGCAATTACATTCAGACGGCCTGGAATGTGTCTGGCCTTCAGCACTATCTGTCTGAGGTTGCACCAACATAGGAGCCGCCAAAGAAGGGCACAGAGTGAGCCTGACCTCATACCTCCCTCCTTGTTGATGTATGCCACAACTGTAGTGTTGTCTGTGGCAATGAGGACGATTTTTCCTTGTACTAAATGTTGGAATCTTTTTAGAGCTAACAACACGGCTTTTAGTTCTAAGAAGTTTATGTGCAACTTGCTTTCGGGCACTGACCAAGTACCGCTTGCTGTGAAGTCGCCTAAGTGAGCACCCCAGCCTTCTTTTGAGGCGTCTGTAAAGATTTGAACTGCGTGTCGTAGGGGGCGTAAGGGTTGACCCTTTAGGACATTTTCTTCTTGGGTCCACCACTGCAGGTACTGATGGAGAGACCTTGGAATTGGGATCTCCTTTTCCAGAGATTCTGGGACTCTCCAGTGTTTCTTGAGGTGCCACTGAATAGGTCTCATGTGCAGCCTGCCTAGGGGCACCTGTTTTTCTGTCGCAGTGAGTAGACCTATAAGAGACATGAAAGTTCTCACTCGGCAAGATCTGTTCTGTAACAGTGCTGTTACTTTTTGTTGAAGGACCTCCCAACGGTTTTGAGTAGGCTTGACTAATCCGTTGAGTAGGTCGTACTGGTAGCCTACGAAGTCGAAGACTTGTTGGGGTTCCAGTTCTGATTTTTGGATATTTACAATCCAGCCCAACTCCTGGCAAAGGGCTAGGAGGGACTGGGTTCCCTGGTGGCAAGATTCTCTGGTAGGGGCTCAAATCAACCAGTCGTCTAGGTACTGGTGGATCCTTATACCTTGAGACTGAGCCATTAGTTTTACCTCTTTGACTACACAAGTGAACTCCATTGGAGCTGTTGACAGGCCAAAGGGAAGAGCCCGAAATTGGTAAGACTGGTTCTGGAAGTGGAACCTGAGGTATTTTCGGGAGTTGACATGGATTGGAATGTGGAAGTAAGCGTCGCTGAAGTCCAGCGATGTCACCCACTCTCCCTGTTGTAAGGAGGTTCGAATTGTCTCCGGGGTTTCCATTTTGAATGTTTTTACGCATAAAAACTGATTTAGAGTACTGAGGTCCAAGATTGGCCGCCACTTTTGGTTCGGTTTGGGGACAATGAATAGTCTGTTGAAGAAGGCTAGAGAGGTTCGAACCCTGACCCTCTCTACTGCCTTCTTCTTGATTAAGGCTTGTAGAGCCCCTTGCAAGTGGGAGTCTCTGATGGGATTGGCATAGCCGCTTACTATCAGGGGATCCCTCACTAGGCAAGGTCTGAGATTGAATGGGAGAACATAACCCTCTTTTAGTATGGACACTACTCTTGGGTTTGCACCTAGTCGTGCCCATACTTCCCAAAACATTTGTAGTCGCCCCCCCACTGGCTGGACATTTGCAACACTGAGGGCATTTGGCACATTTGGGGCAAAAACACAGTGATTTACAAAAGAAGCACTTTTCACAGACTTTATTGTATTTTTCATGTTTGATATTGGTCTTACGCCTTTCTTTTGCGGCTGCCCACTTTTTGATTTTGTTACAGAATGTACAAGACAAGCAACACTTTGACATTTTACAGAGTTCTTGACAAGCACATGAAAATCTGTCTGTTTTACATCTGACACATAATACTCCAGTTTTGTTTGTAACTCCGGAGGAATTCTGCAGTAATTGTCATTTATAATTTTTGGGATCCTTGGAGCCTCGCGAACCGCGACCGGGTTGACCACCCCTGCCTCTGCCGCGTGCTCTGCCCCGGCTACCAAATGATTTCCATGCGGGGAGATCTTTCCCGGAAGCACCGGTGGTACTTGAGTCGTCTTGCTTCCAACTAGTGGAGTAAGGCTGGTAGCGATGCTGCTTTTTCTGTACACCCGCGAACCCACCACGGCCCGGACCGGGCTGGTTGGTACGCTTGTGTGTTTCAAAGTTGTTTATCTCATCTTCCGCTTTTCTTATGATGTCATCTGGGAATAAAGCCCGGGTTTGAAGAGGGCAATTCCTGAGAGCGGAAAAGGTATCTGGTTTCACTCCTGCCCTCAGGTGATCCAGATAGGAATCTCTGCGGACTAGAGTCAAGTTAGCCATTTGGACGAAAGTAAAGTCCGAAAGGTGCTGAAGAGATTTCCCGACCGCAAAACTGATATTCTGATTAAATGCTGTTAAAAAGTGAAGTTCGTCCAGAGCCCCCTGGGCTTTTGCAGAGGATTTACCTTTGCCAAGTTCTGCTTGTAGGATTTTTAACTGTTCCTGAACAGCATCCTGCACTTTAGTTATACATCTATTGAAACCAGCTGACTGGTTACAAATATAGCTTGTTTCTTTGGCAGCCTTTTCCCATTTGCGGAGAGTTTCCTGAGACAGTGGTCGGGAAGTAGGTTGAGATGAAGCAATAGTAGATTTAGCAATCCGGGCAAAGGAACTGTTGAGTTTTGCGGCATCGTTGGGCCAGGAAGTTACGTATTTACCAGGCCTAGTTATGTCTTTGTTTTCTGCCGGGTGTATCCCGTACCATCTTGTCTGAGATTTTGGTGGTCGGAGATATTGATCAACATGTAAACCGCCCGGTTCTGTTGATTTTGACGGGTAGCCTTCAATTAGTACTAGATTGAGGTTTTCCAATTTTTTGCATAACCAGTCCTCTGGTGGTAAGTCAATGGAAACTTTTCCAACCGGTTGAGCCCGGTGGCCAACCCAGGGGTTGTCAGATCTGGAGGTGGGAGTGTACTCAAGGTCCGGAATGTGATTCCAGCCCATAAAGGCACGGACACCCCTTACCGTCTCCCTGTAGTTTTGATCTTCACTTATTGTTTTGTCAATGTCTGGAGAGTCTTGTTCAGATGGGTCTAGTACTTCTTCTTGATCAGAAACTTCACCCTCTTCTGAATGCTCCGGGGGTGGTTGAGTGATAGATGAGGCCACCGGGCCGGAAGAGCTCTGAGAAGAGAATACCGGTTCCGGGTCTGGTTGCGGATAAACATTCTCCAGAGGAGAGGTCATATCCATAGAGCTGGTGATAGTAGCTGTTGCCTTTGTTCTATCCGGGCCATAAGCCGGACCGGCTTGGCCGGAAGGAACGGCGGATAGCAGAAAAGGTGCTTGTGACAAAGATCCAGCTGGAGCCTGATGCGCGACCGGTGCTTGGACCGGAGTGAAAGTAGGCTGTGGAGAGGGACGATGGCCCATGGTGATGAGTGCCTCCAAACGCGCCATGCGAGTAGACCATTTATCATCTAGATCTTTTAAATCTTGACGGAAGTTTGGTTGAGGCAAGGTGAACTCCGTTTCAGTGTCATGAGGAGGGGAAGATGGAGCAACGTCCTGTTTTTCGACCTGTGACACTACAGTAACGGTAGAGGGATCCACAAGTGATTCCTTACTCTTCAACTTTTCTTTACGGAGTTTGTAAGTCGGAGTTGAGAGCTGAAGCAATTGTTCGGGAGAAAGATTGTCACAAAACTCACAACTTAATTTGAGAACGCAAGGGTCGTCCCCCAAACCTTTGTCCCTACATCTGGCACATCGAGAGTGTGGATCAAAATTAGCCATGATATGCCCGCAGGCTCCTTTTCTCTGTCCTGGAGATGCCATAGTGGTTTATCCAACTAATAGACAAATCTGAGAACGTAACACCCAATATCACTTAAGATATCTTTAAAAATAAAAGTGTTTCCACAAAATTCAAACTTGAATGTCGTGCCAAACGAAAAAGATGCTATGACGTCACGTCCCTCTGGCGAGTGAGGCAGGAACTAGGCCACCTGGCGAGTGGAGTGTAGTGTACCGGTCCTGCCGGGGGTGAAACCCAGGACGTCTTTTTCTTTCGTTTGGCGGGACCGGCTGGCGCCGGACTATAGCTATCGTCTGGTAGGTAAGATGTATTAACGCAATGAAAATATATATATTATTATATAAATATATAACAATTTTCTCAAGTTCCATCATATCTGAACCTATTAACTCTAGAAAGATACAGGTCTGTTCAGAATTACCAGTCTAGGGCAGTGGGTTAGGTGTTAATTTCACATACTGTAACAACCTGTTCAATGATTCTTTCAAGAACACTATATTAGAGCCAATAATCATTTTTCACACTGCACTTAAATTACAAAACAACTTGAAACCCTTTTCCTAAATAACCTACTCCATGAATGTAGAGACATCTTTACTGTCTGTTAAATCCAATTCTTTCAGTCTTTTGGCCAGGTTTTTCTCTCGCCTCATCCCTTCACTAAATCTCTCATCTATTGATTGGAAATAATATTCACGAGACATCAGCTCTTTATCTGTCAAGGCCAAGGTTTCTGAAAACAAAAGAACAACTGACATGTAAAATATTGATGGGTTGGCAGTTGTACCTATAATATAAAATAGCATCAGAGATGCCCGTACCCCACAGCCTGGGGAAATATTTTTAACACCATGAGATATAAAAGTAGTATAACAGTACAAAGTTCAAGATACTTTCAGAGCAGTGTCAGTTATATTAAGGTCCAAATAACGCTTAAGTAGAGAAAATAATATCTAAGGAAAAGAAATGTATGTAAAGATGAATTATTAAAACAAAACAATTCAATAATAAAATGACATCACTTATCAGTAAACCAAAAATGGCTGAATTATGGTTTGGATGTTTTGAATATTACCCATGCATACAGAAGTGGCAATACATTCAATTAGTGTTCTCAACAGGTATCCGGATATCCGGGTACCCGAATCTGAAATCTCATACCCGAGTACCCGAAATCTAAGCCTTAAATACTGTCAATATCGCCCACGTTGGATGACCGAGTACAGACATATCTCGACTTCATTAATTCACCTAAAAATGAAACTACTCAATTAAAATGGACAAGAATATTGTTTTCTTACCCTTGTACACCATTTATAGTATTTTATTTGTCTTTTTGGGGGGTTGTTTATACATTGTTAAAAGCCGGAACCCTCTGAAAATCGTCAGTATATTAACACAGTTACCTATTTCCGAGTACACAAAACATTTTATATTGGCTATATGGTGACAAATAAATAAATAAAAGCTGAATGTTTTCACACAGGAGTTGATCATTTTGCATCAATAAAATTCACTTCCCTAACAGAAAAAAAAAAAAGTTTAAATTCCGAAAGTACATTCGAACAATAGTGAAATGCTATCCTGTTAGGTCATGTGACTCCATTTTTATGGATACTGCAATAAACAACCGTGTTTTGAATGTACAGTATGTACAAAAGTCGTTTTTTATTTAATATTTTTTCCGTGCCCTACTGTTTTGAATGCAAAAAAGGTGGCCGACAAGAAATAAAGCAAATGGTTGGAATCCAAAATTTGTGTAAGTTTTAAGTTTGTAAATGTTGAGATTTTTATAGAAATAGCTATTATCGCCCATCAGCAGGAGTACCCGGGTACCCGCCCGTTAAAATCACTACCTACCCGGTCCCACTAAAAAGGGTATTTGAGAACACTACATTCAATGGATGCTTATGTGTGGTGTTGGAGAAAAGCCTGTGGCTCACTTGATGAAATTCCATCTGTTACAATGGGAACTTGCAAGAGGAAATTCTTAATGAATTCTAATATGACTTTAACAGTGCTTAATCTGTATCAACAGAAAGACCCAAAGGTGCAACATGATTTAAATGTCAATACAGCAAGGTCAAAGGTCAATCAGTGTCACACCATGACGTGGCACACCTAAAACCCTCAACCAATGTCCCTACCAAGTATAAACTTCCTACACCTTACAGTCTCTGAGATATAGCCCGGACAATGTTTTATAGGATAAGGTCACTACAGCAAGGTCAAAGGTCAAATCAAGGTCAGACCATAATGTTGCATACCTACAACTCCTAACCAGTGTTCCTACCAAGTATAAACTTCCTACACCTTACGGTTTCTGAGATATAGCCTGGACAAGATTTTATAGGTCAAGGTCACTACAACAAGGTCAAAGGTTAAATCAAGGACAGACCATGATGTTGCACACCTACACCCCCCTAACCAATGTTCCCACCAAGTATCAACTTCCTACACCTTACGGTTTCCAAGATATAACCCGGACCAGGTTTTATAGGTCAAGTTCACTACGGCAAGGTCAAAGGTCAAATCAAGGTCACACCATGATGTTGCACACCTACTACCCCCAACCAATGTCCTTACCAAGTATCAACTACTTACACCTTACAGTTTCTGAGATATAGCCCGGAAAAGGTTTTATAGGTCAAGGTCACTATGGCAAGGTCAAAGGTCAAATCAAGGTCAGACCATGATGTTGCACACCTACAACTCCTAACCAATGTTCCTACAACGTATCAACTTCCTACACCTTACGGTTTCTGAGATATTGCCTGGACAAGATTTTATAGGTCAAGGTCACTACAGCAAGGTCAAAGGTCAAATCAAGGTCAGGCCATGACGTTGCACACCTACACCCCCCTAACCAATGTCCCTACCAAGTATCAACTTCCTACACCTTACGGTTTCTGAGATATAGCCCGGACAAGATTTTAAAGGTCAAGGTCACTACGGCAAGGTCAAAGGTCAAATCAAGGTCAGACCATGACGTTGCACACCTACAACCCCTAACTAATGTCCCAGCCAAGTATAAACTTCCTACACCTTATGGTTGCCGAGATATAGCCCGGACAAGATTTTCAAACGCAAGGTCACTACGGCAAGGTCAAAGGTCAAATCAAGGTCAGACCATGACGTTGCACACCTACACCCCCAAATCAATGTCTCTGCCAAGTATGAACTTCCTAAACCTTACGGTTTCTGAGATACAGCCCGGACAAACTATTTCCCGCCGCCCACCCGTCCATCCGGACACCATGGGTGAAAACAATACCCCAAGGGCTGTGGGGTAAAAACCAGTCCAAATTCTGTTTGGACAAAGAAAACGATTTTGTGGTATTTTCCAAATCAAAAAGCCCAAAAACAGGAGGTACAGTTATGAAAATACAAAATATGCTCATAAAAATCAGTATAAAAGAGGCTAAAAAATAATTTAAAACAAAAACTTTTTTTTGACCATTTTGTAAGCCAGAAATGAAGAAGCCAGTTAATATATAATATTAATATATATTAATATATTATGTTTTGTTGCATTATTTAAGTAAAATGGCCCCAATGCCAGTGCTGCTTATATATTCCAAATTAAGAATAAATTTTATTGAAGAAAGAAAATGGTTCAAATACACAGGCAGTTATCTGGGGCCATATTCACAAAAGGAATCAAGCTCAAGTTTAGACAAAAAATCAGCTCAATTTTAGTGTACACAGCTGTGAATCTGAGCTGATTTTGGCTCACCTGGGCTTGATCCCTTTTATGAATACAGCCCAGTATTGTCCCATGATCACAAAATACCGCAGCTGAGAAGCCTTGTCGTATAATTTCTGTGCCATCCTCACACAAAAACAAAAGTCTCAGAGAAACTGCAAGGAACTAGAAATAGGCCGCCCTGTTGATAGTAGATGCGAATAGAAACAGGATAGCATAGAAGAACACACATTATCATGTGTAATGTCCACCCATGAACCTTTTGCCCAAATTGTACAGTAGTCTTACAAGACCCTGTTTCATTTGTAAAATATATCAATGATGCTTAAATATTTGATAGTGTAGATGTAATTTATTTCAGCTTCATGCCTTTTTGCATTGGTTGGGTTGAAAATTTTGACGAAATCACTCTATCTTGCACGGTTAAGAAGATAGAAGCCAATTCCTGTTTTTCTATTTTTGGCAAAAATTTGAAAATTCAAAATGGCCGCCATTATTGGGAAAAGGAAATTTTTTTGAAAATTGCCAAGAGTACATTTCTTAGATACCCTATGGGTCGAAAATTTCAACAAAATAACTCTATTTTGCACGGTTAAGGCCAGTTTGTGTTTTTCCATTTTGGGCAAAAATTCGAAAATTCAAAATGGCTGCCATTTTTGGGGAGGGGAAAATTTTTTGAAAATTGCAAAGATTACATTCCTTAGATACCCTGTGGGTTGAAAATTTCGACGAAATCGCTCTATCTCGCATGGTTAAGGAGATAGAAGCAAATTTGTGTTTTGCCATTTTTGGCAAAAATTTGAAAATTCAAAATGGCCGCCATTTTAGGGGAGGGGAAAATTTTTTAGAAATTACCAAGAGTACAATGCTCAGATACCCTGTGGGTCGAAAATTTTGACGAAATCACTCTATCTGGCACGGTTAAGGAGATAGAAGCAAATTTGTGTTTTGCCATTTTTGGCAAAAATTCGAAAATTCAAAATGGCCGCCATTTTTGGGGAGGGGAAAATTTTTGGAAAATTGCAAAGATTGCATTCCTTAGATACCCTGTGGGTCGAAAATTTCGACGAAATCGCTCTATCTCGCACGGTTAAGGAGATAGAAGCAAATTTGTGTTTTGCCATTTTTGGCAAAAATTCGAAAATTCAAAATGGCCGCCATTTTTGGGGAGGGGAAAATTTTTTGAAAATTGCAAAGATTGCATTCCTTAGATACCCTGTGGGTCGAAAATTTCGACGAAATCGCTCTATCTCGCACGGTTAAGGAGATAGAAGCAAATTTGTGTTTTGCAATTTTTGGCAAAAATTCGAAAATTCAAAATGGCCGCCATTTTTGGGGAGGGGAAAATTTTTTGAAAATTGCAAAGATTACATTCCTTAGATACCCTGTGGGTCGAAAATTTCGACGAAATCGCTCTATCTCGCACGGTTAAGGAGATAGAAGCAAATTTGTGTTTTGCCATTTTTGGCAAAAATTCGAAAATTCAAAATGGCCGCCATTTTTGGGGAGGGGAAAATATTTTGAAAATTGCAAAGATTGCATTGCTTAGATACCCTGTGCGTCGAAAATTTTGCCGAAATCGCTCTATCTCGCACGGTTAAGGAGATAGAAGCAAATTAGTGTTTTACCATTTTTGGCAAAAATTCGAAAATTCAAAATGGCCGCCATTTTTGGGGAGGGGAAAATTTTTGGAAAATTGCAAAGATTGCATTCCTTAGATCCCCTGTGGGTCGAAAATTTTGCCGAAATCGCTCTATCTCGCACGGTTAAGGAGATAGAAGCAAATTTGTGTTTTGCCATTTTTGGCAAAAATTCGAAAATTCAAAATGGCCGCCATTTTTGGGGAGGGGAAATTTTTTTGAAAATTGCAAATATTACATTCCTTAGATACCCTGTGGGTCGAAAATTTCGACGAAATCGCTCTATCTCGCACGGTTAAGGAGATAGAAGCAAATTTGTGTTTTGCCATTTTTGGCAAAAATTCGAAAATTCAAAATGGCCGCCATTTTTGGGGAGGGGAAAATTTTTGGAAAATTGCAAAGATTGCATTCCTTAGATACCCTGTGGGTCGAAAATTTCGACGAAATCGCTCTATCTCGCACGGTTAAGGAGATAGAAGCAAATTTGTGTTTTGCCATTTTTGGCAAAAATTCGAAAATTCAAAATGGCCGCCATTTTTGGGGAGGGGAAAATTTTTGGAAAATTGCAAATATTACATTCCTTAGATACCCTGTGTGTCGAAAATTTCGACGAAATCGCTCTATCTCGCACGGTTAAGGAGATAGAAGCAAATTTGTGTTTTGCCATTTTTGGCAAAAATTCGAAAATTCAAAATGGCCGCCATTTTTGGGGAGGGGAAAGTTTTTTGAAAATTGCAAATATTACATTCCTTAGATACCCTGTGGGTCGAAAATTTCGATGAAATCGCTCTATCTCGCACGGTTAAGGAGATAGAAGCAAATTTGTGTTTTGCCATTTTTGGCAAAAATTCGAAAATTCAAAATGGCCGCCATTTTTGGGGAGGGGAAAATTTTTGGAAAATTGCAAAGATTGCATTCCTTAGATACCCTGTGGGTCGAAAATTTCGACGAAATCGCTCTATCTCGCACGGTTAAGGAGATAGAAGCAAATTTGTGTTTTGCCATTTTTGGCAAAAATTCGAAAATTCAAAATGGCCGCCATTTTTGGGGAGGGGAAAATTTTTTGAAAATTGCAAAGATTGCATTCCTTAGATACCCTGTGGGTCGAAAATTTCGACGAAATCACTCTATCTCGCACGGTTAAGGAGATAGAAGCAAATTTGTGTTTTGCCATTTTTGGCAAAAATTCGAAAATTCAAAATGGCCGCCATTTTTGGGGAGGGGAAAATATTTTGAAAATTGCAAAGATTGCATTGCTTAGATACCCTGTGCGTCTAAAATTTTGCCGAAATCGCTCTATCTCGCACGGTTAAGGAGATAGAAGCAAATTAGTGTTTTGCCATTTTTGGCAAAAATTCGAAAATTCAAAATGGCCGCCATTTTTGGGGAGGGGAAAATTTTTGGAAAATTGCAAAGATTGCATTCCTTAGATCCCCTGTGGGTCGAAAATTTTGCCGAAATCGCTCTATCTCGCACGGTTAAGGAGATAGAAGCAAATTTGTGTTTTGCCATTTTTGGCAAAAATTCGAAAATTCAAAATGGCCGCCATTTTTGGGGAGGGGAAATTTTTTGGAAAATTGCAAATATTACATTCCTTAGATACCCTGTGGGTCGAAAATTTCGACGAAATCGCTCTATCTCGCACGGTTAAGGAGATAGAAGCAAATTTGTGTTTTGCCATTTTTGGCAAAAATTCGAAAATTCAAAATGGCCGCCATTTTTGGGGAGGGGAAAATTTTTGGAAAATTGCAAAGATTGCATTCCTTAGATACCCTGTGGGTCGAAAATTTCGACGAAATCGCTCTATCTCGCACGGTTAAGGAGATAGAAGCAAATTTGTGTTTTGCCATTTTTGGCAAAAATTCGAAAATTCAAAATGGCCGCCATTTTTGGGGAGGGGAAAATTTTTTGAAAATTGCAAATATTACATTCCTTAGATACCCTGTGGGTCGAAAATTTCGACGAAATCGCTCTATCTCGCACGGTTAAGGAGATAGAAGCAAATTTGTGTTTTGCCATTTTTGGCAAAAATTCAAAATGGCCGCCATTTTTGGGGAGGGGAAAATATTTTGAAAATTGCAAAGATTGCATTGCTTAGATACCCTGTGTGTCGAAAATTTTGCCGAAATCGCTCTATCTCGCACGGTTAAGGAGATAGAAGCAAATTAGTGTTTTGCCATTTTTGGCAAAAATTCGAAAATTCAAAATGGCCGCCATTTTTGGGGAGGGGAAAATTTTTGGAAAATTGCAAAGATTGCATTCCTTAGATCCCCTGTGGGTCGAAAATTTTGCCGAAATCGCTCTATCTCGCACGGTTAAGGAGATAGAAGCAAATTTGTGTTTTGCCATTTTTGGCAAAAATTCGAAAATTCAAAATGGCCGCCATTTTTGGGGAGGGGAAATTTTTTTGAAAATTGCAAATATTACATTCCTTAGATACCCTGTGGGTCGAAAATTTCGACGAAATCGCTCTATCTCGCACGGTTAAGGAGATAGAAGCAAATTTGTGTTTTGCCATTTTTGGCAAAAATTCGAAAATTCAAAATGGCCGCCATTTTTGGGGAGGGGAAAATTTTTGGAAAATTGCAAATATTACATTCCTTAGATACCCTGTGGGTCGAAAATTTCGACGAAATCGCTCTATCTCGCACGGTTAAGGAGATAGAAGCAAATTTGTGTTTTGCCATTTTTGGCAAAAATTCGAAAATTCAAAATGGCCGCCATTTTTGGGGAGGGGAAAATTTTTTGAAAATTGCAAAGAGTACACTCCTCAGATACCCTGCGGGTCGAAAATTTTGCCGAAATCGCTCTATCTCGCATGGTTAAGGAGATAGAAGCAAATTACTCAAAAGTAGTACTGAAAATACACAATGAAGTACCTAAATGGCTATTACTCATGTACTGACAAAGCTATCAGTCCCAAATGCAATACCAAGCGAGCTATGGACATAACAATCTTGTATTCAAAATTGTAGTAAAATATCTTTAATTATTTTGGCTTAAATGCACGGAAACCAATGGGTACTGAAAATAGCTGTACTTAAGTATTACTCAGTAAGCAAAAGAGGTACAACAGCCAAAAGCAATCCCAAGCAAGCTACTGACCCAATAAGCCTGCATACCAAATTTGGTGACAATAGCTCTAATACTTTTCCTTTAAATGAGCGGAAACCATGCGTGACGCCGGACATCGGACGCCGGACGCCGGACATCGGACATCGGACATCGGACATCGGACGGCGAAAAAAGCAAAAATAATATATCCACCCCCCAGGGGGGTGGACATAATTCTGTACTAGAGTAAGAAATGTAAAATTCGCCACATACCTGAAATAAAATAAATGGAGTGAGGTGAGATTTGTTAAATGTATTATAAATTTGGGCTTTTTGAACTGACAAATACCAAGTTTAAGACAAAACATCTTTTTTCACAGAATTAAGTAAGGTTTTTAAGAGGTGGAGAAATTTAGATCTCTGGCGAATTTTAGTTTCCTTACTCTACATATCCCAATAGGTATTGTGAAATTGAAAGAATGTCTCACAAGAGAATGATTTCCTGGATCAGCACTTTAAAGTAAATTCACACCTACTGGTATTTGGTAGTACAGATTAATATTATCTATTGTCACTCAGTTATTTTAGACCATTATGATATGAACATTTGTCTGTAGCATATACTCATCTATGTTGCTGCAACATGCAATATGACATTATAAACATAATACACAAGTAACCAAACATTTATAATGATAAAATAACAACACTTTTTATCATTGCACAGTAAATGTGGTTGCTTTAAGCTGGAAAATCCTGTTTTTCCTTGAGCTTTATTAATACACTTGTCATTCACATGAGCTGATGTTTGAATAAAATTTGGAATGTTATTTATAAACACTCAAAATACAATAACTCAATAATGAACCAGGTTTCTCATCTGTAAAGTAACAAAGAGGTTTATAGCAAAATTAACAATACCCATATAATGCTTCCTGTTCACTTTATCTCGTCCTCCATAAAGGAAGTATGTCATCTCAACTGGATCAAAGCTTGTCTTTTCTCTTTCTCTTTTCAAATCAGGGTTTCTAGTCACTCTTTCTTCCATCTAAAAAATGAATATATTTAAATTTATATTCAGGCTACACATACTACAGCATTTACTGGATCCATTATATAAATTGGGCCTCTGTTGGCATTTTAGAGACCTTATTACGACCTAAAAATTAAATGTACAGGGTTCAAATTTACACAGACAACATAACATGGAGAAGGTGAGAAGGTATATCTACTACATTTTGAGACTTGTCAGACCTGCCATTTCTAACTGGGGCCGACATGTCGGTAACTAGGGATTTTTCGAGGGTTGGGAGCAGTGTTTACATAGTTGGTTAGGGTCGGTTGTATTTTCCTGGCTTATCGCAGTGAGTCGGCAAATAATAGAACATGTTTGATATTTCACAGACCCTCCATGACTCTTGTTCCCAACCATGGCTCCGCCCACCTGGAAACCGGTTTGTCCTAATCACTTCCAATCTTGTTTTATCATTTCAAGTCTTGTCCTTATCACTTCCAGTCTTGTCCTAACATGAACCTGGCTTGTCTTTTGTCACTTCAGTAGTGCTCATTTGCAGTCCATTTCCAGCATGATGTGAGGTGAAAATATGACAAAACAATTATGTCGGGAATGACAAAAAACAGTGCAAGTGATCATAATTTTGAAGTAAACAGATAGAAAAGGTCCACATGTATGCTGTAAGTAGTTAAGAAACGTGAAAGGGTGTTTTATTTGGTCACATAATAATCAAATTCTCAGCCTATTTCAATAGAGCAATCTCTGGGCAAAAAGAGAATCAAGTGTTGACCAATCAACAAATCTAAAACTAGGTCGATAGTAAATATTTGGATCCCATCACATGACTAGAACTACAGCAGGTTTACTTTTACGTCCAGAATAGGGTCGTTCCCAGAGGATCAGAATTATTTGGTATAGACATGAAGAGAAATTGCTCATAGGGATAGAATTTTGAAATGAAAATTTTCTATTTAAAGTGGGTTTTTGGTTATAACCTGAAGAAGAAATAACATTGATTAATTTCTTATATATCATCAAAGCAAAAACCTGAAAACAATAATTAAAATAACAAAATGTTAATTTGGCAGTTTTGGTCACGTAATGTGATCCGAATATTCAGCTTTGACCCTTTTCCTCAGAAATTTTTTCAAAAACTGTAATGGTAATTCCGACTGCAAGTCTGGTTGTAGTGATTCTGTACATTTCTCCAGTCCTGTGTGTTTGTCAGTACTGCTTGTCGTGACTTGATACAGCTTGTCTGTTAGGGGTTTATGGCTTGTCCTGGTAGTTTCCTGTCTGGTCGTGGAGAAAATATCCCGACACCAAGTCAGGTCGGCCTCTAGCTCCAGATAAGCCTGGATGTATTATGTCCTGTCAGGGAGGTGACAGTGACCCAGAATTTTTCCGCCCTTTTTTTTGGATTTATGTCCCCAACCCCTAACTGGCTCTTGAGTTGTAGAGTCAGTTCTAGGGTCGGCTCAGGGAAACTCAACATGAAAACAAATAAGCGCCCTAAGGGATGCTTAATTACTGTATTCCAGTTAGGAATGGCATATTGAGCACTATGTTTAGTGGTTTTACAGTGTAAATTATTACATTTCTAAAAGTTTGGAAATATTTTCAAATCTCCTTACAGTGTTTCAGTCTCCTTACTGTCTCCTTAGCTCTACCAGAGAAAAATGGTTATTAATAGTGGCTACCAAAATATATGGCTTAAAAATAAATATTAGCAATCTCTGTACAGTTATTAAAAAAAACAAAGATCATTTGACAGTTAACAAAATTAACAAAAACTAGATCAAAATTAATACCAGGCTAGCTTTTCTGACCATATATCTTTTGTGCAAATTTGATGAAGCTAGCTGGAATATTTCGACATTTAGAACAACTTTATGATTTTTAAACAATTGGCTATGGCAGCCATTTTGTTTTTCAAAATAAGGCCAAAATTTTGCAGAGACAGGTTTTTGTAGCCATCAACATTCCCTGCAAATTTGATGAAGATGTCTTTATAAATGAGTGAGATATTAAGGTTTATGTTAAAACCTGACAAATGGACGCACGGACGGCTGCACAAACAGATGCACACACATATGGAAGATGTTTACAATCTTTAGACCACAGCCTTTGCTTTTCATGGTCTGTCTTTACAATCTGAAGCCACAGCAGCAATAATAAGGAAGAAATAAGGACGTTTTAGTGTGACGACCTTGAAGCAGGGGTCAAATTCAACACATGGAAAAGATTCCCAGGCCATGACTTCCTACAAGTTGTTTTCACATTCCGAACATCTAGGAGCAATATTTGGGGAGATATAAGGCCTTTTTAATAGGATAACAACGTTTGACATTAAACATGTGATATGGCGGCCATTTTGTTTTTGAACTACGTCAAAATTACTATCAGGCTAGCTTTTCTAGCTATATAGCTTTTGTGCAAATTTGATGAAGCTAGCTGGAATATTTCAAGATTTAGAGCACCTTTACGATTTTCAAACAATTAGGTATGGCGGCCATTTTGTTTTTCAAAATGAGGCTAAAATTTTTCAGAGACAGGTTTTCATAGCCATAAACATTCCCTGCAAATTTGGTGAAGATATGTTCATAAAGGGAATAAAGGTACACCTGGGTAAGGGGTGCAATAAGAGGGCATAGCCTCATACAAACATGTTGATGCCTGCAGGGTGGAGTGTAGGGAATGCCCAAATAAAATATAGTTCTTGGCGCCTGCGCCTGGTGATGGCATTTGGACTTGTTGGATCCCCCATCCATTGTACAATGCTAAATTCCATGCTTTTCACAGAATGATTTTTCTGTGTGAAGTGCCTTGGTGGCTGCTTCAGTGAGTAGTGCAAGTGTTTCACTGCTCAATGTGGTGGTTGGAATAGGAATGCCACTGATGGGTGTATTGAAAGCACTTGTACTTTTAACTTCCAAGTTATTCATATTAGCAGACAGAGCTGTTTCACTGGCACTCATTTTACCCAAAGATAAAATATCAGTAAATAAGTGTCTATGTGTCAGTGGAAAAATGCATCCCTTGATCACCTGCCTTAAACTGACCACTATGTATGGCAATATTTCGAAATTATTATGATATTTCTCATCAGAGGCTGAAGTCCTCTCCTTCATTTTTCCTTAAGGTGCAAAATGCCAATCCGCCTTGATCCTCTTTTTGAGGAGGATAATCCACCGGATTGAACCTCTTTTTGGAGGATCATAAGGATTTCTGCAGTATTTATTATTTAGGTGAAAAAATAAATAATGATAATAATATTATATAAGAGATGTCATATAATACATTGTAGTGAGATTTGTGGTGAGATTTGTTGACTGTAGAGTAAATTAAGGCTTTCTGAACTGCAAAATACCAATTTCTAGACAAAAACATCATTTTCTTCATAAAATTAACTAAGGTTTTAGAGGTGGCGAATTTTAGATTCCTGGCGAATTTTAGATTTCTTACTCTACCATACCAATGGATTGCAATGTCGAGGGGCAGAGTTCCCATGATACGTCTTGTTTGCTGTGTAAATCTTGAAGGCAGGTAGACCGATTTTCTGTCCCATCACCAATTGCTATTGATATACTGATGGACGCAATGGCGAGGGACAGAGTTCACATGTACCTGTTTTCTGCGTAAATCTCGAACTGTGGGGAATTATTATATTCACTTTTAAAACTCCTTGTTATGTCTATTATAGCTGTTATTAAATTAAACTGCTTTTAGAAGCCAAGGCCCAGTTTCACAAAGGCCTACTATGTCCTTAGCAGGCTGCTAAGTCCTAGTAGTCTACTAAGCCTATACCATCTGTTTTCCTGAGATGGTTTTTTACTGCGGTAATTGGTAGACTGTCCTCACTAGAAGCCCTGCTGTCTCAGGAACTTGATAGGTCCCAAGTATCAGCTAAGTGGAACACTTTTTAGTGGCTACTAAGGGCCTACTAAGATCTAGATTTAATAGCATAGTATCTTCTATATTTAGTAGGCCTTTGTGAAACTGGGCCCAGGAATTTCTTTTATAGATAAATATGTATTGTTGAAGGTTTGTTTACATTTTTAAAATCGGTTGAAATACATATATGCCAGTTTGATTGGCATAAAATATAAGTGAACGGCACATATACATACCTTACAGAAACCAAATAACACTTTAAACTTGTGGTAATATGTGTATAAGATAAGATTTTAGATAAGATTTTATTTATTATAGTGACATGTAACAAACAAGAGGAAGTGGCTGGCTTTCACCCAACCACAGAGTCGAATCTTAGGACAGCACAGGTCGGACAGCACTCGGTGTTGAAATCTGTAAACTCGCCCATATTATCGCCCACATTTGGAAATCGCATTCGAGATGGGTATTTGTAGTGACGTGATGTGAAAGGTTTAAAAATATAAAGTGTCTGTACTGCTCAGCCAGTTAATTTCGTCATCCCAGTGAAGTTCGTCACTTGCATTTTATGACAGTATCAAAGAGTTTTTGCTATGAACTTTTGGCACACATGTATACCTTGTTGCTGAAAGCAGCTATTCCATTTATTTAAATATGAATATTGCCTATCCTTGAGCGTTTTTACGGCAGGTGACGAACTTCACTGGGGTGACGAAATTCACTGGCTGAGCAGTACAGTACCGTAGATGCGCAGTTTGAAATTTGATTTTGAAGTGATAAGACATATTTCTTTTTTTACCGTGGATATACGTGTAATAAAATAAGATTAGCGAACTGGTTTATTTTGTAAATATAAAACAATTTGGAAGACATAATTAAAGTGTTAGTATATGGATGTTTTACAAAAGCAAATTGTAAGTATTTTAAGAAAATATTCGTGTTATTTCTACATTATTACGATAGGTATAATGAGCGATAATAGGGAGTCAGAGGTTATGCTGTATTTTACCGATGAAGTATTTCGTCGTTTAGCCAATCAGAATCGAGGACATGGAATATTTTACAAGGCTGGTTTAAGATGAAAACTACCAGCATATTTCCTGTTCACGGACTTCCAAGTGTAGTATATGGATATTTTACAAAAGCAAATTGTAAGTATTCGAATTGAAGACACAGAATGTAGTTTAAAGTATTTGATCTTTGTCGAAACGTCCATTTTATAGAATATTGTCAGGAAATACCAGGGGAAATCCGTGACCTCATATCTTCTCATGGAAGGACATGCAAAAGCGCCTTCGAGTGGTTGAATGTAAAACTACTGAGTTTGAATATTTTCATTGTCTCTGCCAGAGGTGTTCTCGATTCTGATTGGCTGAACAACAAATGTGTAGTACTACCGTGACGTCACTTCATTCATTAATTTTTTTGCGGTTTATTTGTTTGACAAATGGGTAGATGCGCAGACAACAATGTTACATTAACAGTGACTGCGTGATAAACTAGCAGACAAATAAATTAATTGGGGTTTCACGTCTAGAAACCAGCAGACGAAACGGTTAAAAAAGACTCGTTCGAGTAGGCCATCACAATGGGTAACACAATAGTTTCTAGGACATACGGGTTCTTTGAGAAAGCCAGACGTAGTGCCAGACATGCTTTTTACTTTATAAAATATAACTGAATAAAAGCATTAAAAATCTTCAAAATGGCAGAGTGTATACTATACACCTTAATGTACAGATATGTGAAGAAAATATTATGCAGAATTGATATTTAAGAGCTTAAACGGCCAATTTAAAATCGTGACTGCAACTCAGTACATAACTCGAATCAAAGATTCGACTAATAAAAAAGCAAAGAATAATACAACACAAAATGAGTTACCCAGCCCCCATGGGCTTATAAGTCACATAATAATAACACAATAAATATTTAAAAGAAATAGAAGAATACTATTAATTAATTAAAAGAATTAAAGAATACTATCAATTAATTTAAATCCATACTTATGTGAAGTGCAGACACTGGCTTTTCACTGATACAACTTTTCTTTTCTTACTTTCCAGGAACACTTTAAATATTTAAGGAGTTGTCTGGTTGGATTATTTAAAATTGAAATAAATGCAACTCCCTCTGTTAGACTATTAAAATCATTCAATAACTGTGAATATTTTAAGTACAAATCTTTGCGAAGGTCAGAGTAAACAGGACAGATACATAAAAAATGAAACTCATCTTCAACGCAATTCAAGTCACATAATTGACAAATTCTTTCCTCAAGTTTTAAATTAATTGTAATATTCCACACATAAACTGGGCAAGTAGTGATCTATCAGATTTTTCTAAATTCCATTTAATATACTTAGATGTCTCAAATGATGTTTTAAAGGTTTTGTATGTATAAATATGCCGTTTAAAATTTACACAGAAAACAAGTACATGTGAGCTCTGTCCGTCGCCATTGCATACCGTCAGAAAAATCAACAGCAATGCGTAACGGGACAGCAACTCAGTCTAGAAGGCAGGTAACTATTATTTTTTTTGGCTTAAATTTCTTTACGACTGCATAAATGTATCCTGTTTGTAAAGTATGTATGTTATTACACCAAAATCTTTTCACAAGCAAACAATTTCAGTACTTTATGGTGACAGGAAAGGAAGATGAAGTTTTGTTTACATGTCATCAAAAGTGTTAAAATATGAGCATATCAACTGGATAGGCACTAAATATTAGTGAAAGCACATAACACGGCTGAATGAATCGAAGCAACACTTCAGAATGTTGTAATATGTGTGGAAATATGCATTCAAAATTTACACAGAAAACAAGTACTGCCTTGCTACGAATTATCGCTGGTGTAGCGTCAGATTTTACACCCCACATAAAATGCACGGAGGTGTAATATATGGCAAGTTCACTTGCTATATTTTACACCCCTTGCCATATTCTACTCCCCCTGCCATATTTTACACCCCTTGGTGAATTTCTTTACAGTTGTTATATTTATGAAATAAGTGAAGTTCAACACCTATAAACATCCACAAATTAAGCATTAAAATTGAAAGACAATAATTCCTTTGCTTACAAATTGTTAAATATTTTAAAATATTTGATAGCCCATCTAAGTAATAATAGTTAATTATTTTTCAGTGACTTTTCAGTTAATTCACAAATAAATGTCTACAAACAATAAACACAGGGGGATCGGTGGTGTAGCGGTTAGAGTTCTCGCCTCCAACCTCTGAGGCCGCCAGTTCAAATCTCGGGCCGGGCACTTCATGTTGGAAAGTTGGTAGCTACTTGCCGATGCCCGGTGGTTTACAGTGCAGTATGCACTGGTTTCCTCCACCTGTAAACTACCCGTGGCTGTTGAACGTGACGTAAAAAAACAACAATTAAACAAACAATAAACAGAATGAAATAAATTATATTTAGTGTTATTATAGTGGGACTAAATCCTTTCTATATATTTTCCTTTGAAGTTAGAGACCAAAGCATTGTTGTTGATTTGTACTCACTAGGCTAGTCCCTAATTGGAATTATCCCCATTGTTGTCCGAAGTCATCACAGCCCTTTGATTAGGATCTTGCCAATAGACCTGCAACTATGTGCAAGGTTTTAAGCTAACTGTGGCTTCTCACCTTGAGTTCTTGTTTTGTGTACTGTTAGTGTTTTCATTTTAGACTTCGAAGAGGCTTACATTACAAGGTAATACATAGGTTATTGTTCTATGATTAATGAGTCATTAGTTAATTAGGTAATCTATGCATTGTCTCTTTTGGTTGGATTTATATCTCATAATGAACAAAATGGGTCCATTAACCAACTTAGCTGTGGCTTCCCATATAGAATTGCAAAAATTAGAAATATGAAATTATTGAGGAGATAGGCAAAGGGTAGCACTACATATGTATCGATACAGAGCCTGAATCTCAAACCCTCAAGACAGGATCACAATTCTACATGATGAGCTAAATGATCAATGCATTAATATGGTATCAATCCTTCTTAAAAACAGTTCCCAAATATGAAAGGCCTCAACTCTACACTTGTTCTTCAGAACAGAGAACACTGTGAACATACAGGTTTATACTGTGACAGTGTTCAGGTGATTCATCAGTCATCTAGAAATCATTGGATTGCCTGTGTAATGAAAAAACAAAAAGTGTCCATCTATGACGGTATGCATGTGTAAATGAAATGAATTTATGTAACATTATCATGGAGGAGATGTATCTCCCAAAAACATCTTTAAATGATTTTCTCAAAATTACCAATTAATCCTGTTAGCTTAGCTAGTCACTTATCCACAAGTGAAACAAATCAAGTTGAAAAGAATTTCAAAAGAATGCTAAAACAAAAGGCAGATCTAAGATTAATCCATTTACCAAGTCACATACATAGCCAAACAAATCAACGTAAGGAGTCAATAGACAATAGACAAAAAATCTACAAGCAAAACAAATCAACTTCTAAGCAGTGGTTAGACAACAGACAATTTCCACCTTCAATTGATATCTAAACAATAAGGGGTTTGCTCTTAATCCCCCAATGATTTGCTTGTATGGACTAGTTGGGGGTGTAACTTTTGGTGGGGGGTGTAAAATATGGCAGTCATATTTTACACCCCCTTAATCCCCCACTGTTAGGGGTGTAAAATATGATTGTCATATAATACACCCTTAAAAGATCAAAGGGTGTAAAATATGGCAGGGGTGTAAAATATGGCATTACACCAGGTACCAATTATCACCAGAGAGAATTCAAATAGACATAACTTGATTAAAAATAGCATTCCAAGTCTATTTAATAAGGTTAAACTGTTTCAACAGTAACTACAATAAATACACAACAGAAAGCTTTCCAAATATGTGGGCGTTACTAAAATATGAACATTTTATTTATTGCTGGCGATAATTGGTCCCTGGCGATGATTGGTAGCAAGGCAGTACTGTACAGTACGTACTATCAGTACACGGGTGGTCACAGAGATAAACGGTCATAGAGATATAAACAGTCTTCAGAAATGATCACACTAAAAATGGTGAAAGGCTTTAACAATAATATAAAACAACCAAATGTCACGATAAGCATTGTTAACGTTTATTTTGCTATTTAGTTTGTGTGATTTTGTTATATACATTGTTTAAATTTTATAGATTTGAAGACCGTTTATCTCTGTGAATACATGCACCATCTTTGTGACCACCCGTGTACATGGGGAAACTCGGTCTATTGTAAAAATCAGTTCTAGCCCATTACTACAGGGTTTTACTGTCAATTATTGAAAGACAACAGTGGGTAAGGTCAAAAACTTGACTGAAGACTGCTTGTCTGGTCAATATATAGGACTCGACCGTTGAATGCAATCAACCGATGGGTTGTGCTTAGTTGAAGTCACTATATTTCTGTGGTATTTCAACAAAATCTAAGAATGACAATTCTAATGTGAATATTACTGAGAAAGTAAACCTCATTTTAAATAGTTGTATACCTTTTATATACGCTAGGTATAATCCTTTGGGACTATATTTGAATTTTAACTAAATATCGTGAGTAAAAAGAAAAACCACAACAGGAAAGTGCAAGGTGACCTTGACCTTAAAATTGGTTAAAAGTGCACATTTCCGGTGCTTGTACTAAATGTCGGTGAAAACATACAAGTCTTCTATTGAAGTTCAGAATGGTTTTATTTATTATAGAGTAGAATGGCTTTAGTTGGAGAAATGATTTAAAGCTGAATTTTTTTCTACATGTAAAACGTTTACTGAGTTAAATAAATGTTACAGCTTTTGCATGCACATGCGGCTTAACTTTGACATTTCAATTCTTACACTGCATTAGACATATGTAGTTGCAGAAATTCCCAACTGATGCAAAATATACTAAATGCATTGCAATTCCAAACAACCATGAAACTATATAATTACAATTCTTTATAACTTGAAAAGTCAAAGTACACCATATTTATAAATCCTCATTTGGCTCAAAGAAAATCTGCAAATGATTGTGACCCAGTAAACATAGCAAATGTTTATAAACGTTTAGTAAACCTATAAACGTTTTTTAAACCAAATATAAACCTAAATATTGACAATTATTCAATATTATGGGTTTATAAACATTTCAGCAACATTAGTTTGGTTTATAAACGTTAAAAACGTTTTTAAACATTTACAAAGGGTTAAAAATATAACCTACCCTCACTTTCATTTGGGATGATGACATTTGAGAGAAACTGGAGAAATATTTTTGTTACTATATATAATATTTTATGCTTCTATATATCTACTTAGAATGTAATAATGGCTTCAAACAACAGTGATACAGCAAGATATACTTACAGAAATATTTCTCCAGATTTTAAACACATGTATAAATGTTTATAAACGTTTATGCTTAAACATTTATAAATGTTTATAGGCAAACGTTTAGGGACCCATCATTTTAAGCCTAATCTAAACCGTTGATAGTTAGGTTTATAAACGTTTATAAACATTTGTAATGTTTACTGGGAACTAAAATGATATCATTTGACAACTATAATATCTCAGCAAACAAGGCCAAATGGGGTTTTGGTCTACTAGTACAAGCCACTGCAAAGCCATCAGAGACATGAGTAGTGCTCTGAGGTGGTCACCCACCCAAATACTGATGTAGCCCATTGCTACTTAACTTCAGTGGTGAGGTATGCCCAGCAGGCACGCAAATTTAAAATCAGGTTGAATCCAACGGTGAAATCTGGTTGAAATATGTGTAGATTTTGCAAACCGTTTCAGTTGGATCCAACCGGTGAAATCATGTTCAAACCAAATCTTGAAAGCTGGTTGAATTCAATGGGTGAAATCAGGTTGAAATACGTGTAGATTTTGCAAACCGTTTTTAGTTGGATCCAACCGGTGAAATCATGTTCAAACCAACTGTTGAAAGCTGGTTGAATTCAATGGGTGAAATCAGGTTGAAATACGTGTAGATTTTGCAAACTGTTTTTGCTTGGATCCAACTGGTGAAATCATGTTGAAACCAACTGTTGAAATCTGGTTGTATTTATGTGTGAAATCTGGTTGAAATACGTGTAGAGTTTGCAAACAGGTTTTCGTTGGATCCAATGTAAAGGTTGAATTCAATGGGTAAAATCAGGTTATTTACATTGTCTTCTTTATTTGAATCATTGTAGCTTGTGTGCCATAATTATAGCTTCTTAATAATATTATACAATAACTATCCATATGCATATTTTACACTTTGGATACAGTGAAAAGCTCTGACAAATATTAATTCGTCAACAATTTGTCAAAATGGTGCCTAAAACAACAAACTTTCCAATTGACAAATTTTAACTTGTCATTTTCTTGTTGGACAAGTTAACTTACAAACTTATGACAAGAAAATACCCTTGATAGTCCAATTAATTGGTCATTTTGGGCACCTGTTATTGACCAAATTCTTATGAAATTAAGTTTAATTGCAATGTTTTTCTTATCATCAGTTTTCAGTTAATCTGAACAATAAGTTATCAACATTTGGCTATCACCCAACAAGAAAATGGCATTTGAATTTGCCAATTTGGAAACATGTTGTTTTAGGCACCATTTCGACAAATTAATAATTTTCAGTGTACAACTCAAAGTAATTAATTCTTTCCAAGATGACATATATTCATGAATCATTGTATAAGCAATATTCTATTTCTGATGACATTGTAATGATACATAATTTTGCATCAAATATAATTATAATTGCTCAAGATATGTAAATCCATATTATCCTACTAGATATCCATTTTTATGTTTTTAATAGGACCAGTATTATTCAATGTCTTCAATTGAAATTCTTTTTGTGAAATTTAAAATTTTTTTTCTTTGTAAAAAAATAAACAATTGTGACATTATTTATATCTTCAGCATTTTATCCAATCAGTTTCTGTTAAATGTTTTATTAAGTTGGCTATAATTATATTGTAATTATAAAGAAGCTGTAATCATGTAACAAAGTCACAATGCTCAGTTCAGATGCTTGTGTCTCGTACAACTTTGGCATATAAACTGAGAAAAAAACACGAGAATAGCCACATTATTAGAACTCCACCCATTACTCCCCACCTTAATTAGTTGTCAGTGCTGACCACAAAAACAAACGTAAAGAAGTAAACACCATGCATGCAATTGAGCAAGGGTAAACCCCCACCTCCACTCCTGCTGTGTTATCTAATTACTTTAGTCACAGGTCCTGTTTTCTGTGTAGCAGGGTACAGTTAAGAAAAGCCAGGAACCCCCTAACCTCACTCACTGATGTTGTACATTTGTTGCACATATGTAATATCAATACTGTTTTAATTGTTGTTAGTTGTAGCCTTATAGGGTTTATTCAGTGATATACAGTTGATTGTTAACCCATTTCCTTTGCTAACCCGTTTCCACTTAAATATCATAAAAATTAGATAATTAACACCAATGAAAAATCAAGTGATAAAGATCACCTCTGAGAAATATTCATAATAACCAAATATCACTTCCAAACTTATTCTCAGAAATAAGATTTATTTTGATGAAATTTTTGATGAGTTCATTTTATTATCATGTGTAGTGCCAGCTAGGTCACCTTATCCTGCAATTCTTCTTCAGTATTTTTCACATCCACAATATAAAAATGTGGATAATCCATTACATAGTATTGGATATATTGTCCATAAAATCCGAAAACTCAATAGATATTAATACTTAAAATTTTAGGTCAGTTTAAGGTAGAGCACACCTACATGTTAATGAAATCCATTTTGCTGTTTTTAAAATAGCTTCTCAAAAAGTTGAAAAAGCTCGAAAAATCACAACAAATCTATCATTAATGGAACGTGTTAGGTCATCTTAAAGAGGGTACATCTGTATTACCTGTTCAATCCCATGCCAAATATGATTTTAAGCTGAGCCCTAGTTGAGATACTGTCCAAAAATTAGACAAAGTTAAACTCAATCTAATCCTTTGTGACATGTCAGTTTACAGCCACGATAAAATTGAACACTGCTATGGGAAGTAAATCCATGGATACATTTTTTTAGATACTGTCCATGCAGAAATGAAAGTCCTTTGAGTCTTTGTAATTGTGTCATTATTAGGAGCTCAAGATAACTTAAACTAGAGCAAACAATTAATACCAGTTGCAGGCTAATGCCAAAGTTGAATTTCATCCACAGAGATTTTTGGGGGAAATACAATCCAAAAAGTCAATATAAGTCTGTTATCACAGACAGTTTGGGGGGGTCATGTTAGCATAGTGACATTCACATAACAATTTGGAATAAAATCTATCAATAGGGGTTTGACTGGTTATATCCACGTGCCAAATTTAAATTAAATCTACAACAAAATTTAAAATACTGTTGTCAAAGGATCAGGTTTCCAGGAGACTCGAACCCACACCGCCTCACTGAAGAGGCCAACACTCTACCAGGTGAGCTATAAGAGAAATCCCTACTAGCCAAGCCAGTAGCAGTGATTTTATCACTTTTTGGGTTCTGTCACACTGTGCAAACATGAAAAACCTCTAAGTTGTAGTAAATCTGTTTATAACTGTGCAATTAGGGCCAACTTGATGCAAGTACACTTTTAGGTGTAAGTTACATCCATATGTTTAATTTGTATGATCAGTTACATACACACCAAACCTAAATTAATTTTCCATGACATCGCCCAAAAGCTTATCATTTGTTACATCTGTTGATAAAACAAAACCCCTTCCAGTCCCATAGGTTTCAAAGAAATTTGGTGCAGAAGTTATTTTATGAATGTAAAGCACCCACGGAATTGCAAGTAAAAACGGGGAAGGTGTTGCCATGGCAACAGTTTTAAGCAAATATTGCCCAAAACCTAATCAGTTTAAGTTATTCTTGTTATATATATTATAAAACTTTGGATAAAATCCATGCGTGGCTTTGGAATGTAAAGTACCCACAAAATTACAAGATCAAGAAAAAGCAACAGTTGTTATAGATATTGCTGAAAAACAATCACATGCAAACAATTACCCAATAAGCATAAGACAAAAACGAAATCTTACTGCAATCTACTGATAACTTGCTGCATTACAAGATTCCATCTGCCCGTCTTTTGCATTGGGTCCAAATTTGGGCAACTCAGAATAGCTAATACTCAGCTATGGAGGTTTGTAATTTTACTATGTTATAGCTTTCCCAAAAGTAGGTGAATAATGTATTTCAACAAAATACTCTAAATGCCATAGTTTCCATGTTACAAGCGATTTACTCAACAGGAAGAACTTCATAGTAGCTAATGCTGAGCTATGCAATGATCTACAGGTCTATCATTTTACAATGTTGCAGCTAACCTAACAGTAGGTGAATCACACATTTTCAACAAAATGCCGTTGTTTTCAAGTTACAAGTGATTTACTCAACAGTGAGAATCTCTAAGTAGCAATTCCTCAGCTACGGAATGAGCTACAGGTCTGCAATTTTATTATGTTAAAGCTGATCCAAAAGTTGGTGATTAACATATTTCAACAAAATACTCTGAAAGCAATAGTTTTCAAGTTACAAGCAATTTACTAAACAGTGAGAATGTTGAAGTAGTTATTGCTCAGCTATGGAATGAGCTACAGGTTTGAAACTTCATTATGTCAAACTTACCCCAACATAGGTAAATAATGTATTCAAAAAAGTCACTATGCACAATAATTTCAAAACAAAATTGACATGTTTTAATATTAAAATTTTCCTAGAAATCAGAAAGTAGCTATTACTGGATCAGCTAATGCATTAGAGCTCCAAACTATGTATCATCTTACAGGTAAAGATAAAGTACCTGAAAAACCTATTAACAGAAAAACTCTAAACATAATAGTTTCATAGTTATAAGTAATTTACTCAGAGGAGCTTAAGTAGTCATAGTTATGTGAAAACGTAACCCATTTTATCAAAATTTGGTCCTTCTCTAGTCTGACCAATGACCTTGTTATAGGACAAAATGAGACTTCTAGGCCCAAAATTGTGGCCTAGTACATGATAACAAACAAAAAAAAATTGACTGACCAACATACTTTAAAATCGAATGATTTCGAAGTTATGAGCTACAGGTCTGTAATATTACAATGTTATAGCTTTCCCAAAAGTAGGTGAATTATGTTTCAACAAAATACTCTTAATGCCATAGTATGCAAGTTATAAGTGATTTACTCAACAGTGAGAACCTCATAGTAGCTAATGATCAGCTATGTAATGATCTATAGATCTATAATTTGAAAATATTACAGCTGACCCAAAAGTAGGTAAATAACATTTTTTCACCAATAGACTCTAAATACAATAGTTTTAAAGTTACAAGTGATTTACTAAACAGTGAGAATTTCAAAGTAGCTATTGCTCAGCTATGGAATGAGCTTCAGGTCTGTAACTTCATTATGTCATAACTTACCCCAACAAAGGTAAATGATGTATTCAAAGAACGTCACTATGTGCAATACTTTCAAAGAAATTTGACATGTTCTAATTTTAAATTTTTGCTACAAATGCGAAAATAGCTATTACTCACTTAGCTAATGCAGAAGAGTTCCAATCTATGCACCATCTTATAGGTAACGTAGAGGATCTGAACGACATATTTAACAGGAACACTCTTAATGCATTAGTTTCAGAGTTATAAGTCATTTACTCAAAGTAGCAAAAATGGTCAAAGCTATGTAAAATATTACCGATTTTGTTGAAATTTGGTCCTTCTCTATTCTGTTCAATAACAATTTTATAGGAAAAAAAATGAAAATTCTAGTTCCACGATTGTGCCCTAGAATGTGCTAAAACATACAAACAAACAAACTGACTGACCAACATACTTTGAAATCAAAAGATTTCGAAGTAATGAGCTGTAATGAAGGCTGACGCATAGGAAAAATGCGAGTAATATGATAAACCTGCAACAGAGTGTCCTTATGATTGAAAATGTTGTGACTTTAAATATGTAGGTTTCATTAACTATTACCACATAATGGCAACCTTACAATAGAGGATTTCCTCTACGTTTAGATTTGTAATTATTTAAGTTTTACCCAGAAGAAAAATATAATTAGGTTCTTTTGCAAAGTTCTAGAAATATTGTCCAAAAGTTGCAAACCTTTAAAGTGAGTATAATTGTATTATTACTGGGAATTTAATGTCAACTCGTTGTTGTGTACTTCCCTAACGCCTGTTACATATAGTATTTAAACTTAATATATCAAGCTATTTTTTATAATGTGCAGAAACAAAGAGACGCTTAAACTTAATACAATTCTTTTATAGGTGGAAGTTTATGGTCACTTTAATATAGGGCACACCTTTATACACTGATACATCCACATGCGAAATTTGAATTGAATTTATTAATCCATTTTTGAAATACTGCAAGGAAGCAAAAAATAAATCTAACATAATCTTATTATTACTACCAGCTTAAGGTTACCTTCAAAATATGGCACATTTAATAAGCAATTACATCCACAAGCAAAATTTGAATTGAATCTGTTGAGTGATTTTAAATACTCTCTAGAAACAAAGTGCGGTGACGCCTCTGCTGCCACTGAAGAATAACAACGACACCAATCACTCTGACAGCAGAGGACACAGCAATATTCAAGTAATCTACCCTGGGCATGGATGCGGATGGCACTGAAATGTTTTAACACAAGGTTAGACTCTGGAGTCCTTTTTTGAAATAATTGTTTGTGTCCTAATAACTCTTTATGTTTACAGAAGAAAATGTCTGTTTAATTACAGAACAGTGAAACAGAAATTGTTTTAAAATAACACCAAAAATAAATTGAAGCCAACATGAAGTAAACATAAAGAAGTCTCTGTAGTAAAAAAAATAGGAACTGATAAGTTCACTACAAATTTTTTTAAACTTTTAACTTAAGGTCGTTGTCTGCAAAATGGTACTTAATTATTAAATATACAGCTATTAGGGTACATTAACATAAGGTTCTTTACTTGACAGCTTTGCATGAATAATAAAAAGACAATTGTGAAACCTCTCATACTCACCCCCACCCCCCCACCCCCACCCACCCCAAAAAAGGAATATTTACATAAAATTGAAATTTCAAAGAAACGATTTTATTCTTTTGCAAATATCAACAGGTAAAACACATCCACTCTTATGTTTAAAGTTCATAAAACGTCCAAGATTATTATGCATTTTGAAAACATTTAAAACTTTGTTGAAAAAACGAAAAATAACTGTTTACAATGATACTGTTGGAAAGTCAAATGAGGGTTGTATCGTTTACAACAAATCAAGGGTTGGCTAATGTGATTTTTTGTTGGTAGGAAGTAATCATGCATTTAAAATGGATTTGATTTGTCATTTCCCTGAATGATACTGCTACATGACTTTCAGAATGGAAAAAAGGGTTCCAAAACTTTTGTGCAGCATATCAGAACGCCATAATGTAATGTGTTCTGTTTTTATTAGCTTTGAATTATTTGTGGAAAGGTGTTACATATACATATATTTTTTTAAATATATGGAATGGTTTGAGTGCAAAAAGATTTGTGATACATGACCTAATGTTTCTCAAAGCGACTGAATAATTGATGTTCTAATGGCACATATTTTAAACTTTTACTTCATACTTGAAATCTCAGCTTTGAACGTTAAATAATTCAGTGCGATTTGAGAGCTGCTTTTTCAAAACCAGACTCTGCTTAAAACGTTCACTTAATCACACATAACCCTTTCACAGAGATAGTCAAGTCTAACCCCAGTGCTACGGTAAGCACAAATCTGTGCCACAACAATAATGGGTGTAATGCTCACAGTACCTTTGAAAGCGGACTCTCCATTTCTGGATATATGATTGGCTAATCTATCCATTGACTGATTTAAACATCACATTTCCATCAATCTGTCTACAGGTGCTTTCTCAGCAGGAACATCTCTTAGTGTGATTTTACAGAGGTTCTTTTAAGTAATATGTTGTTGTTGTTCCACATGTTGTTATTGTTGCTTTTGTTAAAAAATGACCAAAAAAGTGACCAAATTTAATCAGGTTTTTACCTGTTCAAGACAAACTACCTTTATTATGTCCAAGTGATCTGGCTTAGGTTTTCACTGAGATCAGCTGTAAAAATTTAGTCTGTTCTTAACCCATGGAGTACTTTGAAAGTACCTAGTAGAAAATTAAAATCAATACTCTGTTCTGTTCTTTTAACACTACATGCTGCTACATGTGTATGGATTCTTGAGTAGCAAATAACTGAATAAAATCCAGCCTAGAGGCAGTGAAAACGATGATTTATGCTTCAATTTCAACATTTCCTTTACTCACTTTTTACCTTTTGTATTTGGCTCGGCTATCATTCTGCAATGCAAGACAAATTCCCCCACCTTTCTATACCAGATACACAACTAAATTTTCAATACAGGTAGTGCAGTTATTATGTATCTGCAGAACAGAACAACTTCAGTTGTTCCTTGCGTCGACTGGCGGGGACAGGTTGTCGCAAAGATATCAAGAGGTGCATGACATTCTCGTTCTGGTTGCACCAACATAATTGAATTATTCCTTAATGTTCACTGATGGTCCAGTGAACACATGGCTTGTAGTAGATTAATTATTGACCACATTAATGGTTTCTATCGTAAAATGTGGCTATTATTTTATTCATTTATTTATTATATTAACATGTATTTATAAAACGTACATAATCAAATATTTCTCACAATATACCCAGCCCTCTGTTGGGCTTATATGTCACTTTACACATTATAAAGAAACAAGTGTGAGTGGTTTAATAACACAAACAAGAGTCAAAATTATAAGAGTATAAAATAGATTTTAAACCTTAATTTATTTTTGTTTTACTGATACATCTAAATAATTTACTTTTGATTTAATGTTACATGTAGGTAATAAGATTACTCAGCAATGATTATAATGTTTTACTACTACATACTTTTTAAAATCCAGAATAATATTCAAATTCGTTTTCTCTTATTCTAGCATTTCAGCCAGAAATTTTATTTCGTATGTCATTAATTTGATAAATTGCTCGCTTGGAAATTAGGTATGTAGTTACATAAAGTATGTCTTTCAACTTGATTAGGGACACTGACACAAAAAAGTGTTATTTAATCAAATTTTAATCACGCAGTTATTATATTGGCTAATTATAAACACATACGTTTGGTTGGAAGCAGTTAAGTAAACAAGGCAAGCTTGCAATTTTTAATTAAGTTACTGTCATGCATCCTACTGTATTTCCAACAGTAATCTATATTCTGAAGAATGTAACTTTGTTTAATTGTGATTTTTAACTTTTTTACACTTTAAGATAGGATTTACTTTAATGCAACACAAGTCATGTTGTAGGTTAAAATCTCTGAAGGTGTCTCTTTCATACTACGGTGATGAATGAAAAACTAAACCCACAAGTCATAATTAATGGCATCTGCCAAGTTTTTAATCAACATGTCTTTAATGTAACATGATTTTCCATAACAGGCAAATGACTTTTAAGTGTTTCATGTATTGTAATGACACGTTAATAATTAAACGCGCCTCTCAAATTTCTCCATAGCATATATTTATTCCATCACTTTAGCAAAATGTTAAATAAATCTGTGCTTTGTGCAGATGACTCCAGAAGACATCATATGTTCAAAGCATATATCTTGATTATAATGTTTGAATAGTTTTCTACTACTGGGAATCCTTTGTGGAAAATTGAAAAATGGCTATTGTGAAGGTAAGAAACGTTTATTTAAATTATAAATGCTTCTTGAGTATTCATCCCCTTACCCCCACAGGAAAAGGTCAAGCTAAAGGTCAGTAGTGTGTAACCAAAATAACAAAGTTTGGGGATATATAGAAGGAAAATTTCCAGAGCGGGACATATTTCAAAATTTTATTTCAAAAGAAGACAAATAGGCAAAATCCGAGTTCAAAATCTTTTGAACTCAATTTCAATGCAATTACCAATCCAGCATATAAGTTCTGTGAAAATCCCTTTCTAATAATGTTAACATATTTCCAATTTATATTATAAGTGAAATATTAACCATACCTCACCACTAGTTGACCAAAAGAACTAGCTTATTATAATGCTTGAAGTTTTACATAACTTCTACAGCTTGACACTAGTGACAGATAATAACACTGAGGTAGGTGGAACGTGTTCCACACAGTGGTACTGAATTCTGGATTTTCAAATCAGACCAGGATCATCATGATTAAACCATATGAACTGTAAGGACGATCAAGTCATGAGTAGACCCCATGTTGAGTGAAGTTATAACTCCAATCTGCTGAATAGTTTTAGAGGTGTGCATTTGGATATCATCCAAAAATCTCCCCAAACATTTTGGATTTTGCGATCCAGATCCAACTCCAGATCAACTCTGAAGAGGACTGAGAGCCACAGTTAGGGAAGAATAGCTTTGGGGTTATGTGCACGGACAAACAGATCCTAGTACAATACAGGGAATGAAACTGGAAAGGTGGCTGTCTTTTAGAATTTAAGAGGTTATATGGCACCAAATGTGGGAATTTATACATAGGGTGAAAGAGGCAAATAATTTAGAAATACTGACATTCATGTTGGCATGAAAAATAACATTATCACGCCAGTTTCTATACATTTCAGCAAATATGGTCAGTGGGAGAAACACATGAAAGTTAGTACAATACAATGGTTAGAGAATAAATTACACTGTCCAGACTACCGAACACAATCAGATAAGAGAACAGGAAAACTCAGATAACAAAATTGGATGCAGTTCCAAGGAATCACAAGTTATTTGGGATGTCCCAACTATTTATCTGCCACTGTAGCCTAGTCAACATTCAATAAGCAGTGTTTTAACCAACTCCAATGTAATTTGCATATCTCCCAACCAATGCAAACCTGGTGCATCTACAAGAGTTTCTGCCAAAATACTTCTTCATTAGTATGTTCATTGGTCATGTATCACAAAGGGGAAAGATGACAGTTTCTTAAAGTTGCTTGGTTGACAATGAAAACATAATCATTATTTGGCGTATTAATTACACACAACTACCATTGTTACTACACATGTATCTTAGGAGACCCTAACTCAATGACGACTTTTAGGCTACAGTTTAAGTTAAGGGTGCCCTTAGGGGCACCTGCTATGTTTTTCAGCATTACCATACACACCATCAAGAGGATTAGCTACTGTGCATCTTAGGTTGACCCTAACCACAGATAACTTAACAACTGGCATTCAAGTTAAGGCCACCTTAAGGCACACTTTCTATGTTACTCTACAGAACTACTCACATTTAAAACAACTGAGGGGTAACTGAAGCCCCAAACTCAAACATAGTGAGGAACAGATAATTACGGTAACTGACAGTACTTAGGGTAACAAGATCTGAAGAGTATGGACCACTTCCCTGGCTGCAGCAGGGGTTTTTACGAGGTAATTCCAGATGGCATTAGATCTCCAGCAGCCATGTACTTTAATTTATTCCATGTTGACATTGTCACTGAACATCCAGCAACCCCCTGAACATCTCAGCGCATGAAACCAAACTCACCAGGAATGTGACCAATGGCCGTCACTAGACACCTGAGGACAATTCTCACCCTACTAGCTGTCAGGATTGATGCTTTCCCGTCTTTCATAGCTGCAAACAAGGGGCTGTCTTGATGTTCAGGTGTGCTGGAGACGATAGCTTTGAAGGCGACCCCTAGGTATAAGATCTTGCACAAATTTCTGTGGCTCAAGTTGAGAGTCTGTATCCTGGTGATCCTGTTATAGGTGTCTCCATAAACCTGCAAAACAGGCCAATATCCCCGTTCAACATCCAGAGCAATGTTTCTCCTGTAGACAGGAAAGTTTCTTAGTACTTGCAGTATTCTGTTGACAAAAAGCTGTGCAGGCTGCACGCATTTATACAGGCAGATTTGACTCAGGAGACCTAAGTCGAGGGAGTCGAGTGGCGTGCTGTGGCCTGCATTCAGAGGCGAAAAAACGTGTGAGAGACAAAGTCCCATTCTTTGCGTAGACCACTGGCTATTGTTTTTCCTCCCGCCATTGACTGTTGACTTGACGGCTCAAGAAACACTGAAGCCACATGACTGAATTAAAATAACACTGATGTTGGTAAAGAGTGACTATATAATGTGATGAGATGAAAAGTTGAGGGTCATTTACATCCGTCTCCTATCCTGAAGTCTCCATGAGGTCCAATGCAAACCGCAGGGACAAGGTCCCAAATGCTTGTTAGAAATAAACTAACAATTTATTATACACCATTGGCAAGTGCATGGTCCGACACGTGGGGGCAGTCAGGTGAAGGGCAAATTACCGACTGGTTAAACCTGTGCCTTGTCTAGCAAACTACTGGCTTGGTTTTGCCCTGTTACACTTGGCCGTTGGGTGGGGACAATGCCGTTTGATTGCCTTAAAGCAGGTAAAGCATGCGTGCGTGTGTGATGTCATCTTGTGTGAGGTCATCTTCTTTATTACCCGGGGTTCCTGAACCCCAACATGACTCACGTTTTACAAGCCTTGCACTATAAATAATTATGTTTGTTGTAGGCCAAATAAGTTTGCCGAAATAAAAATATTTAAGCTGCTCAATTCCATAATCTTGCATAAACAATATATTTAACAGTTAATATACGAATGCTTGTTCCCTTTTCATTCATCATTTCTTGTTTAAATTACCAAACTATATTTGAAGTTGAATACTGATCATTACATACATCACCCATTTTGTAATAAATGTGACCTCTATAAGAAAAGCTCCTTTACATTTTATGACAGACACATAAGGTAAGTAAAACATAAGTTCTAACTTGATGTTCTATATTCGTTCAACAGCCAGGGTTATACTGGGATAGAGTATCAGCATTTGCTACTTGTGGGAATCGAACTGCTACAGAGGTGACAGCTTTTGATTAGCTGCCAAACTTGCTAAACAGCAACTAGTACCTGCCCTAATATTACTCTTGCTGTTGAATTAGACATAAAACCATAACTTTGACCTTTGCCAGCCAATAGACCACTAAGGACCTGTGATTAAAACATACTAGACTGTAAGATAGTGTGGATGCTTTAACTGTTTCAATAGGAAGCTAATTTTCAGGAGCAATGTGAAATAACTTGTTACTGATATATATTGATGAACATGAAACAAATGGATTTGGTCCCACAAGTGGCAATGCTGAGGGCCTGTCCCACTATGCCCCGGTTGTTGGATGGGACATGAAACCCCAAAATTTGATCTTTGAAATTTGCTATTTTTATGTATTAGTGGGCTTGGGTTCAGTGACAAACTAGGTGTTTATCACATAAAATATGCAAAATTAATAGTCCCCAAGTTTAATGTACACATATTATATGGGTGGATTAGATTAAGACAATCTACTTACAGAAATGGAAGATATGCTTCCAAAAATGTCTTTTGAATTGAATATTGAATAAAACAAATGTTTCTATTTCTGGAAACAAATAGAAATACCAGTTCAATGAAGAGGAATACTTAAAATCAAACTTTGGACATATTTCAGCACAGGAGATATTGAAATAAAATTCCACTTTTGAAGAAATATACAAAGTCTCAGGATTCATGTATTTACAAAAGTCAGATAACGCGGTATGATTCTTGAAAAAGTCCTAGGATTAGGAGTTCATTTGATTTTTACAGAAGCTCTTTTGTTGATAATAGTTAAAGTTATTCACTTTTTCGAAATCCATATCTTATGTTTTTTAATTCAATTTTTAAGAAAATGGATGGTGTGTGCAAATGCCCATGTCTTTCATATATATGAAAAAAATAAACATAGCCATGGGTTTATAATATATGTAGCATTTTAACACTGCTTCTGTTCACTTCCATTGCACTGAAGCCATCTATATATAGTAAAATAAAATATTTAAAAGTTAAGTTTTGTTTTACAATTACATACTCATCTCTGGTGTAAAAACATTTTATCTAATATCTTAGCAAGCACACAATTATAGCCCCTAAACTAAATGGAAAAATGTATCTACAAAAAATGCTTTCGAAAATCGTAAAATACTGGAAGTTTAATGAGTAATTAACTATGAATATATGTATGCTATTTTATTATAAAAATGATTTCTAACACCTTATGTCTTGTTTCTTAACATTATGTCACATTTACAAGCCAAAATCGTTCAGATTTTCTCAAAGAAAAAGTATCTAAAATCACAATAATTTCCTTTTTAATGGAATACTTGATTTAAATATGTGATCAAAAATAGTCTACTAATAACTCTATAGGTTTATAAACCCCATTTTTTATCCTTCTTAAAGACAACAAAAAACAACTCTAATTTAAAATATCTTTTCAGCTGAAAAATTTTAGTTCTCTGCAGGTCCATGCATGTTTTTTTTATATAAAAATGAAATTCATATTTACTGCGCACATGTGTTATGTGAGAAAAGACATAGTATGCTCATTTTTCACTTCCAGGTTATCTTTCCTCCATATTACTTTGATTACATGACTTAAATTTCCAAAACTTTCCTTCAGTAACTTGGAGTACGGAGCCCAGGAAGGGATGTAAAACTGTTTTCCTGTTATTTTTTAATCTCGTTACCACAAGATATAAGTCATTATCACAAGTTAGAAAATCGTTCCCACAAGTCAGCAAGTCATTACCACTTGATGTTCACAAGATGTTTGCTGTGCTGCAAATTACATAGACATTTCATACATAGTCTTATCATTCTCAACCCCTTCTTTATATCTATTACACTATAACTTAAATCTTCTTTCTTCATAGACCATTTCGTTTTCTTACAAAAATGTCATTTTTTGCCCTGGTCTTAACCCCCTGTCTTAATTTCTAGATTCTTCTAGTATCTCTGGCTTTGCCAGTAGTTTGAGTAACCTTGGTCCCCCGTAGGTACCACATACAGACACTATAACCCAATTAGTAGTAAACCTCTAAAAGACAGCATTGCAGTATACCTGTAACAATAAGTAGATGACCTCTGAACATCATTAATTAGGTAACCTAGAAGAATAACCATTAAAATTGATAAAATGATAACCATAAGTCCATAATGGTATAAAAAGCACTAAAAGCCAACAGGGATATGTAAACTTGAATGGTATGCTAGTAGATGGGTGACCTCTATACAAGTCATTCCCACAAGTTAGAAAGTCGTTCCCACAAGTTAACAAATTGTTCCCAGAAGTTACCAAGTCTTTCCCACAAGTTAATAAATTGTTCCCAGAAGTTACCAAGTCGTTCCCACAAGTTAGCAAGTTGTTCACACTAGTTACCAAGTCATTCCCACATTCCCAAGTGGTTTCCACAAGTTAGCACGTCGTTACTACAAGTTAGCAAGTCGCTCCCACAAGTTAGCAAGTTGTTCACACTAGTTACCAAGTCATTCCCACAAGATAGCAAGTGGTTTCCACAAGTTAGCACATCGTTACTATAAGTAAGCAAGTCCTTACCACAAGATATGAAGTCATTCCCAAAAGTTACTAAGTCATGCTTTGATGAAGGAAGGGTATGCTTTGTCCCCAAGAAGGGACATAGAACTGTTTTCCTTTCAATTTTTTAACTCGTTACCACAAGATAGTAAGTCATTATCACAAGTTAGAAAATCGTTCCCACAAGTCAGCAAGTAACAACAAGATAGTAAGTCGTTTCCACAAGTTAGAAAGTCGTTACCACAAAATATTAACTTGTTATCACAAGCTAGAAAGTCGTTACCACAAGATACTAACTCGTTCCTACAAGTTAGCAAAGTCGTTACCACAAGATACTAACTCGTTCCCACAAGTTAGCAAAGTCGTTACCACAAGATACTAAGTCATTCCCACAAGTTAGCAAAGGTGTTACCACAAGATACTAAGCCTTTCCCAATTAACAAGTCATTCCCACAAGATAACAAGTCATTTCCACAAGATATGAAACCATTCCCACAAGTTTTACTAAGTCATGCTTTGATGCCAATGTACAGGCAATTTCTTTGTCTATGATACCTAACTTATATAGAGGTCACCCATCTAGCATACCATTCAAGGTTACATATCCCTGTAGGCCTCCAGAACTTGCATGTTTCCTGTTATTTTACATGTCAAACTTTCACACCATTATGGTTATCATTTTATCAATTTTAATGGTTAATCTTCTAAGTTACCTAATTAGTGACCTTCAGGGGTCATCTACTTATTGTTACAGGTATACTTCAATGCTGTCATTTAGAGGTTTAATACTAATTGTGTTACAGTGTCTATATGTGGCACCTGAGGGGGAAACCAAGATAATGGGTATAAAGAAGGGGTTGAGAGTGATAAGACTATGCAATTTACTGTATGAAAAGTCTATGCAATTTGCAGCAACAGCAAAAACGAGTTTTGCTGCATCCAGGTACATAGCTTATATGAGAATTGAGTGGAGATACTGCAAGGTATGCTGTGCCAAAAAGCACCAAGTCCAATGTAAAATATTGAAATATCTTAGAAGGATCAAAGGGGGCTCAGTGGTGTAGCGGTTAGAGTTCTCGCCTCCAACCTCTGAGGCCGCCGGTTCGAATCTAGGGCCGGGCGCTTCATGTTGGAACGTTGGTAGTTACTTGCCGATGCAAGTGGTTTGCAGTGCAGTATGCACTGGTTTCCTCCACCTGTAAACTACCCGTCGCAATATGGCGGGGAAAGACTTTCTAACTTGTGGTAATGGCTTGCTATCTTGTGGGAATGACTTTCTAACCTGTGGGAATGACTTCCTAACTTGTGAGAATGAATTGCTATCTTAAGGGAACAACTTGCTAACTTGTGGGCACGACTTTCTAACTTGTGGTAATGAGTTGTAAACTTGTGGTAATGAGTTGTAAACTTGTGGTAATGAGTTGCTAACTCCTGGCCACAATTTCTTATCTTCGTGGGAACAAGATAAAAATGCCAAGAAAACAGTTCTATGTCCCTTCCTGGGCTCCGTAGATATACAATGGCTTGGATTACCAACTAAAATGGTAATTGTCTGTTACTGGGTACAATATCAAAATGCAAGCTACAGAACCATTTGGGCGTTGATAAATAGTCATCCCTAAGACTTTCTTTTTTTTTCAAGTTGCTGGAATGTCCCTAACAACAAAACTTGGGTTGTGCAGTTAGAATGGGTTAAATAGCACTTTGAGTCATGAAGTAAAGTAGATATTACACTGCGTATAAATTTATAATACAATTTCCGTTATTGGTATCAATAAATGAAATAACATTCCACCAAATGCTTAGTGGGGCCCTATACCACATTACTTGTACTTATCCATTTTACTTGTGCTATGTACTTATACAATTGTATCTTCTTTATTTGTGATTTTTCTTCGTTCATGTTACTTTGGAAATTTTACTATAAAAATAATTATACTTCAATTCATAATATCTCTGAATGTTTTCAGGTACCTTATATTGTGGTGGCTCTGTGCTGTTACACTGTTATTGAAGGTAGGTTATTGTGTTTGCATATATAAACGCTTCCAAATTTCTTATACAATACTCATACATTTCTGATAAGTTGCCTGATGTACTTCAAAAAGAAAATGAATATAATTGAGCTGTGGCACCAAGTCGTATTATTTCATATAAGTGAGTTTATCATTAAGTGTGATTATCATATAAGTGTGGGGGCCACGGTGGCAGAATGGTAATTAACACTCTCGCCTCCCACCTATGAGGTCGGGGTTCGGTTCCCAGCACGGCCTCAAGTGGGAAAGCTAGTAGTTGCTTGCCCGCTGGTCGGCAGTTTACAGTACAGAACCCTGGCGAACTGAATGTATTGGTTTCCTCTGCCCTTCCAACTAGCATCATGATATGACCTATACAGTGTTGAAAGCGACGTAAAACCCCAAATAAATAAATAAATACCAATGTCCCACAAAATTTCCAACAAATTTCCAAAAAAATTTTAATAACTTGAAAACATTTATTTATTTATTATAGTGACATGCAATTGACAAAAACATATTTTAAACAAATTATACCAATTGCCCAGCCCCCAATGGGCTTATAAGTCACTTCAAATACACAGCATTTCATTTGTTGGTTGATCATAATACAATTCCATAATTAGTAATGTAACACAAATATTTTTGATTTAAGTCTGAAAACATGGTAGTGACAATAATAATAAAAAAACACACACACACACAATGAATATTAAATTCGGCATAAAAGAGAATAGCAAATTGTATAAATTTATCTATTGGCTATAGTTTGTCTAATATTCCAGGATGTCTTTAAATAATCAATTAACAAGTTCTCAAAATCTCTTAACACTATTTGAATTTTTTCTTCATCAGTCAAACTTGCAAAATTTTTTACCTTAAGACATATCTCATTGAACATTTTTTCCCTTGGCTCCTTATATATACAACATTTACAAAGAAAGTGAATTTCATCTTCCACTGATTCTGTATTACATATGAGGCATGTTCTTTCTTCAGTGTTAAGTTTTCTATATTTTTTAGTTTGTGAATCTTTAATGAGGTGATATCTTCCAGTTTCTATGCATAAGGGTAATACCCCAGCTCTAAACTGTGAAAGAAGGGAACGTTTATATCGTGGAATGTAAGATTGAAGATGATTTGCTGGTTTCAAATTCGTTTTAAAAGTTTTATAAAGTCTTAACTTTGGTTTTGATTCAACATCTTGCTTCTATTCATGTTCTGCAAGTTTAAACAAATTAGTCTTTGCCTTTTCAATATCAACAATTTGCTTTAAATTATATTCATTATCAAAATCTAGTTTACCAAAAATTTCCTTTACATTCTGGCACCAGCTGGATTGAGTTTCTTCATAGTCCCACAGGAATATTGTTTTTGTGAGACGATTATTATCCATTTTTATTAATCTATTCCATAGTCGTATTGTATTTAGGTATCTTCTGAATCTACTGGGCAACCATCCCATTTCTCCATTTAGAGCTGGAACTGGTGTAAACCCATGCACACCTAAAAAATATTGCATTGCCTTATTCTGAATAACATCACACTCTGGAGCTTTTTTATGTGACCAAATAGATGAAGAATAATCTAAGATGGTTGCAATTTGTGAGTTAAATATAGTAGTAAATGTTTTATATCTAACATCTTTAAGATGTTTTAATTTGGCTATCACAGCACCGAATGCCCGGCCTCCTGAATCAGCAAGTGTCGTAATACCATTATTAAAGTTAAGGTTAGGATCAAGGTATAATCCCAAGTATTTGTAATATGGGCAGTATTCAAGTGTAGTACTTCCATACTTAAATTGGAAATTCGATTGTTGTTTCCTATGTTGTCTAAAGTGCATTATTTTACTTTTTTCTACATTTATATTTAGTTTCCATTTGGAGCACCATTCATGGGTTGTATTTAGCAAGGTTTGGAGATCTTTTTCATTTTCAGCTAATAATACAATATCATCTGCATATAAAAACACACATATATTTTTACCATTCACTTTAATACCAATGTTTAATCTTTTTAATGTCTCTGCAAGGTCATTAATATAAATGCAAAGAAGTGTTGGGGAAAGATTGTCTCCCTGTTTTACTCCTGATGTCACTGAAAACCAATCAGTTACATTTTGATTCAGAAGCACACATGAAACAGTTTTGTTATAAAGAGAATGAATGGCTTTGTAAATTTTACCATTTATTCCATAGCTCAACAACCGATACATTAATAGATCTCTATCAACCCAATCAAATGCTTTTTGTAAGTCAATAAAAGATGCAAATACTGGCTTTGATTTTGTAAACTGATTTCTTATTAGGGTTGTTAGAGAAAAAATATGTTCCTCGCAAGACCGAGCTGAACGAAAACCATTTTGCTCATCCACTAAGATATTTGACATATTACAGTACAGTAAGATTCGAATATTTAATAAAGAAGAGTAAACTTTAGATAAACATGACAGAAGACTAATACCACGATAATTTAATGGTGTATGTGGGTCTTTTGTTCCACTCTTTGGAATCGGGCTAACAATTGATTTATAGCGCTTAATCTCCACTGAGTTGTGGACTCTAAGGCACAACAAGACAATAGCAATATGCAAAATTCAAAATCCAGGGACAGAAATAGGTCGGCACCACGGAGAAGCCAAAAGAGAAAATGAGCTAAGGAGGATAAGCCTTTGTGTAGAGATAGGTTTTGAGCTTCTTTCTAAATGAGGCAATAATAGGTGATGCACAAATGTCTTCAGGGAGTGAATTCCAAACAGTAGTAGTGGACTTGTGAATTTTAGGTTTAAAACTTTGGAACATTAAGGAAATTTGCAACACTCTGAATGTGTCTAGTATTGTAAGTATTGTGGCATGTGGAAAGATATGGAGCCAAGTATTTAGGGAAGCCAGTATGAATAACCAAGGTAGCCAGTTTGAACTCTGAGCGAAACTGAACAGGGAGCCAATGGAGTTTCCTAAGGACGGGAGTTATCCGAGTAAACTTGCTCGAATTTGTAACAATTCTAGCTGCATTATTTTGGATAGACTGTAATCTGTGAAGATTGAATTTGGAGAGACTTCTGAAAAGTGAGTTACAGTAGTCCAACCGACTACTTTATTTAGTTACTGAAATTTCAGCGTCTTATGATTCTGAAATGTTCTTTAAGTTTTTTTTGCTTATCTTTTCTAAATAAGTGCTTACATATATTAACCCAACTTGTAATTTGCACAGGTAGTTTTAATTCTGAAATTGAAATAATATTATTTACTTACTGTTTTACCAATATTTTATTGTTTTACTTACCTCAGTATCTGTTGATAGGATTAATCTTATGTATTTTATCGTCCAAGACTCTGATTCTGTTTATCTCTTTCACAATGGGAAGGTCATTAGCTCACAAGGTGTCCATTGTTCAACCACTCCTTAGAACTTGATTTGTTTTACTTCTATGGAGTGATTAGGCAACTGGATTAGATTGTGATATATCTATTGTTTCAAGATTCTTTTGAAGATGATTTGTTTAACTGAGTGGGTGACTGGATTAGTTTTAACATTTACCTTTTGTTCTGGCATCCTTTTGAACTTGATTTGTTTCAGTTGTGGTTGAGTGACTAGATGAAGTATTAAATAGGTATTGTTGTAAGATTCTTTTGAGGTGTTTTTCTCCAATGCACATGTTAAAAGTAAAATGAATAATATAATGATAATTTCTAAAAGCTAGGTTCTTAAATTGACAATTACTGTTGTTGCTTAACCAAATTCGTCAGATTAACTTATTTGAGTTACTTAATTTTTGTGTTAACTAATGTAATTTTTTATAAAGATAATTTGCGAAAATACAGTGCTTTTAATATTTTTTTCTAACATTTTATAATATGACCCAACTATAAAATCAATACTCAGGTGTGGGTTGTCACATTTAAAAATTTGATAGGATTAAACCTCAATGTATTTGAGATTACTTTGATGATAAGCTATTTCACTTTATGACTTGGGGTTTTCCTATTGTGCATTTACCCACCCAAATTGAAACAAATCAGCATCAATAGAATGCTGAAACAATAGACACGAATCCAATAAAGAAAACATCCCAATATAGACAAATACATCAACATCATAAGAATATTGTAATGCTTCTCAGGACCAGGAAACACAAATCATTTTGGATTGTGCAATTAAAAACTGTTTGTTGAGGTTTGATAAATTTAACATATTTTTACAAAAGAAAAAACAGTTAGTAGACAAAGTAATACTTCTACAATGACAGAGTCATCTTTTTCATGATAAATATTTGTAAGTTTTTTTTATTTGCACATACTTATAGAGATTTTGTATAATTATCAGAGTAAAAATCATTCTTGACTTGATATGTTCTAACCCATCTTAAGATAGGCTACCCAACTTAGGATCCTAAGTTGGGCTATAGCCCATCTTAAGATGGGCTGACTCCTAAGTTGGGCTCCAACACATATACACTCCAGGAACATAAACATACGCCACATGAATATAATCATACATTAAAGGAACATAAACACACACTAAATGAATATACAATCTCAAAGTTGAGGTCTTCCATCCATATCAACAGCCTTACACTAAAGGGACATTAACATACACAAGATGGATATTAATGGACGTGAAACATGCTTAATCATAAAATAGAGGGACATGCACATATATACTAAAATAACATAGAAGTGCACAAAATATCAAAGTGGGATCTTACTTCCATTTCAACAGACACTAGAGTTGTTGGACCATAAAACGTAAAGTAATGCAAAATGTAAAGTGGGGTTGCAAAATGTTAAGTTGCAAAGTGTAAAGTGCTGCAAAACATAAGGTGTTCACAATATATTCAGACCTCAGGATATGGGTTGGGGTACTGGTCCTTAGGCTGAAAGTGACTTCTGTAATAGGTACAATATGGTGTTGGACATGACATCCGTTCTGACATTGAGTGTACAGAAATCCTCCCCTGACAGGGACTTGGATGATAGGGAAGCGTTGGTGTTCCTTGTGCAGAAACTGGGGAAATGGGCTCTTGGAATCCCCCTTTGAAGTAACTGTACTGATTATAATGTATGCTGCACCGGTTGATATCAGTTGCCAACAGTGGCTGTAATGTATTAGACTTGCTACAAGTCTCAACTTCTGCATGTTTTAAGCACTGAATAAAAAATCACAGGTGGAACAGAAATCATGCATGTGTACATAACCACAATTTTTCCTTACAATCCACAGATGGCAGCACTAGTTTTATTTAATCACTTTTATCTCTGATCTCCTCTAGAAGTTCATACAGCCAGACAATTCCCCCCGCCCCCCCCCCCCCCCCCCCCCCCGCCCCCCCCGCTTCAAAGAAGTCATGATGTACTGATACAGAAATGTTGAATGAAAGGACGTTACACAAGGTCTAGTAATGTATATGCAAGAATGCTGCATCTTGTGAGAACTCTTCCTTCCCCAAGTTTTTTATCTTTTATCAGATATCTTAGCCAGTATTCGCATTCCTGATGATTTTGATACTGCTTCAGTATCAGTTTCAAAAATCTTAAGTGATGCTGGTACACACAGCGCACTGGCTGTGAGATTGAAATCATTCCTGAAAACCACAACCTGGAACAAAGCTTGGCTTGCAGTTGTCAAGAGTATGTTATCTGGGTGGTACCCTATCATTCATGTGTAATGGAGAATGAAACAAAAGAAGTTAGGTGCTAGAATGGATATATCCTTTGGACATTTTTAACAAGAAAACATCATCGCTTTAAGCTATGAGTTGAAAAAAACTTTTTCTAATTTTTTGGAGGTGACTCAGTTTTACAATTTAAGCACCCCAAATTTGCAATTTGATGACATTTTGAACTTCAGAGTTTAACTCCTCTTTTTACAGTTTTTAAACACACCTTACAATTTGGCAAATAGTGATCAGCGCACACAGAGTGGAGGAAGTGTTTAAACATGATTTCAACAAATAAACTGCAAGTCGTCCCTTATGGTGAATAACCAACTTTCAAAAGATTGACTAAAACATAGAAAATTGTCTATTCTGTTTAAAACAAAAAGATAAATAAAAACGATAAACTTTAACTCATAATCAAAAACTGTAGTAATACATCAATATCAAAAGCTTGTAGAATTTCATGAGGGAAAAAATAAAACACTTATTCTTATTTCTATTGGATACAGGGGCACAAATGGTGGGATACTCACATAACATTCTTTTGGCTGCTGTCAATGAATCACTGGATATAGTAAGTGGAGGGGACGGTAACACCGTAACAGTATTTCGCACAGGAGATGGAAATGCTGTGATCACTTGTGGCGGTAAGTAGTGGAAATATTGCAAATATAGATATTTGTCAAACAAACGTAGTAACAGTGTTCCCGACCATTTCGAAACCCTGGCCGTTTTAAAACGGCCATTTGAAGTTCAAAACGGTCAAATTATTTACTTGGCCATTTTGAAACCATCCTTGGTTCTGAAATGGCCTGGCCAGTTCAAATCCTGGTTTCAAAATGGTGAAATCAATAACCTGGCCTTTTTGAAACCTCACCTGATTTCTAAGTTTTTCTATAGCATGTGTTTTATATGCATAAAATGTAATTTATTTTAATGTGGATTCTTTGAATTTTAATCATTTACATTAAAGTTAATTCTTTCTTTTTTCTTGGACTGTGGGATTTTAACTTAACCTGTGAATTTCAAATCTGTTCTTTGATTATAAAAAAATTTTCCTGAGCAGGGACTACACAGTAACTCTCTACAATAATAAATTGTAGAGTAGGTACTCAGGTGTAGGGGTAGCTACAGTTACCCTGTGATCTTTAATTGTGTCCATTAATTAAAAAAGCTAAAAAAAATAATTTATCATGTGTTAAATGGGTAGACAGTTGGTGTATGTATGTAAAAGTTTTTGTATACACTAATAAAGGTTGTTATATGTTCTGTTTGATATATGTTTCACAATAAACCCAGTGCAGTTCTTTATATAAGTTTTTATTGTATTACAACTGTTACACTTAAAAGCAACAGAACAAACCTGTCCACCAATGTCAAACTGGTGAGGTATCAAAATGACCAAGAGGAATAGTTGGCCGTTTCGAAATGGCTAAATCTATCATTTGGCCGTTTCGAAATGGTCAAGCCATTTCTAAACCTTGCAAAGGTGTCAAAACGGCCAAAGGTTTATTGAAACGGCAAGTAACAACATAACTCGGAACGATCAAACTTCCAGAGCCTGAACATTTGTTAAAGTACTCACTATTGGATAATCTAAATAGCCAATCAAAGGAACCTTGTTCCACAGAAACTCTGGGGGGAGGTTCACTAAAGGTAAGTCTAAATGTTGTCTTAAGTATAAGATAGCAATCTGATATGTTGAAATTTTTACCATAAAGTTAACACAAATTTTATGCTATGACTAAACATAGGCGTAGGAACTGGGAGGGGGGGGCGGCAGCCGCCCCCCCCCCCCCCCCCCCCCCCCAACCAGAAATTTTCTGGGGCGGAGATATCTTTGCGCCCCCCAACTTTTTGCAATAGAACTAAATTCCAATTTTGAAATATATGTCAATTTTTACGAGTAACTGAATAATATGTGGTCAAATTACACTTTTACCTTGTTCCCTGCTCACATGTACCATTGTGTAAGTTACCATTGAACTATAAAATATTTATTTTTATGATTTGTAAAAGGAACATTTTCAGTTAACCTGTCATGGGATTTGTAAAATTCTGAAAAACATTTCACTTATACAGACCAAAATCATAAATATAGTGATCTTCCACATTTAATTTACCATGTTGCAAATTATTTAAAACTTAGAAATGTTGTTTCAAATTCACACAGAGCAATGGTTTCGCACAGTAATTTGTCAGCTGATAAGATTTTCCCAAAAAACTCTTCTTTCTTCACTGTGTGTTTATTGGACCTATAGCCAGTCCAATGATTATACATCCCCCTCAATAGGGGGATTAACCTTGCTAATAATAGATCTTGTATCAGCTCGGCACTTGGAGGAAAGGTCACAGGTTCTGGAAACATGTCGTCAAGATATTAGAAATACCTTTCAAATGCAGAGGTGACTATATCAATTTCTATACCCATACAAGGTTGAGGAAACTTAGGATGATGTTGTCACAAAGATTTCCTTTGGTAAACACTTTAAAATATTTTAATTGGACAATTTGAATTTGTATATTACCTACATGCAATACTACTGTAAAATTAACCAAAATTGTAGGTATCGCGTCACGTCTTTTCATTTGGTGTTTATGTACACAACAAAAAATTATGTGTAGTACAGTAATCGCATCAAAGCTTTTTTCAATATTTTATGTTCTGGAAAATATCACAAAATACATATCTTTAAAAATAGTTGTGAAAACAATGTGGATATATAGGCAGTCAATGTTTATATAGGCCTACAAGAGAATTATGAATCTATACAGTTGTCAAAACAATGTGGATATTCATTCAATGATTTAAATAGATATGTCACAATGTCCTCTTGTACAAGAATTTGTGCCATGGCTTTCGGCCAATCAGATTCATTGACACAACAGTTGTTGATGTACGTGGTTATATGACTTGCCATGAAAAATCACAGACAAAAGTCTCACATACGTTTTTCCTAAGCATATTTTGTGAATCCCAACTAAGGATAAAATCTTAAGATGAAAGCCTTAAAAACTTCAGACTGATCTTAGCAAAACTTTTGTCTAAGATTTAAGAACTTTCATGAATCCAGCCCTGAGGCACGCTGCCTTGAGACTTTTAATTACTGTTGGCTTTCCAAAATTCTAAATTATGTAGAACTAGGGGTAAGATATTGGATTTGCTGTTTACTGTTACTTAAGCAAATAAAGTTGGACAACTTGACATCTGTCTCTCACTCTTCCAAGCATCCTCTAACTCCCTGGGTAATATTCCCCCTAGTCCCTGGGAGCAAAGCAACACCATTTAGTCACGTATTTTCTGTGTATTTTGCAGTTTGGATCTTGTCTTTGCATTTGTTTCAGAAGACGCAAGTACATCATTCACATACAGCAGTCTAGGACAACGCACCACAAGCTTCCTGCTTTACAATGACTCCTTATTCACCTTGTCACACTTTACAATGTATGTGCTCCCATCATTGACAGAAGATCTGATTTACATGGCTTTTCCTGACGTGGTAAGTCAACACCTATATCTGACAGAAGAGTGTCTTCAATTATCTACATGAATATCATATATTATAATAAAGAATGATAATGATTATGTTATAAGATGCCTTTCAGTTGCAGGAATGTCAGTGACTAGTGCTTTAATTGGCTGCACTTGTGCAGTCATATGGGTCAAATGGCACCTTGATTTCTGTACTAAAAAGAGATATTGCACTGATTGTACATGGTATTACAAGCTGGCATACAGCTGCCAAGTGTTTGTGAAAACAGGATTCTAGTTGTTAATTTTTTTTTCAAAATTTTTGGAAGTAGGCAAAATATGTATGGATATTGAAGATAAAGAAATAAGGATTACACAGACATTACTTTGAAATCGTTTTGTTGGCTTAGTTTTTTAATATAACACTTGAATGTTTTGAATGTTTATAAACTTAATACAGAATTGTGAATAAAGTGTCACATTTATTAATTGGATTTCAAACACAATCAATCAAGTTGTATCCTCTAAAAGAACCCACATATACCAAATATGGTATGCAAGTCAATTGTTTAGAGTTAAATCACTAATTAGAAAAGAATGCCAACCTGCACTGGTTTACCTACTGGGGCTCCATGTCCAAGGAAAGCAAAGGGAGCAGAATGTGCACTTGGCTTTGGTGATGACTTCTTCTGCATTTCATGTATGTCAGCACAGAGGGAATATTAGATTGGGCTCCAGTAGTAGTGAAAACAGGGTGTCAATTGACCAACAAAGTGCAGAACAAACATTTAGAACAGAAAAATAATATACTAATCAGGATAATCAATCTAGCCTGGACATGGGCTTCAGTACCACTGATAAACTGCTGGGGCGGATTTCATGAAAGGTCTCAGACTTAGCCCAGTCTCAGGCTGAGCCACTGGCTCAAATCTGAGCCTTTGGGCTCAGCTAAGTCTTTGTCTCAAATGGTTTTCACAGAAGGGGTCTCAGTTGAGACCAAGCTTATCAAATAACCACAGTGGTTTTCTGTGTCATGTGACCATTTTTTGTAGTCAAAATATTCTACTGATGGCATACATGTTCCTTGTTTGACACATAATATCTCTGATCAAATGCTATTTTGCAGTGGGAAACCTTGTAAACATGTAAAAACACCCAAAGACTATTTCAGTGGGTTATTTTATATACTTGTACCCTATTTTCAGCCATTTCAAATTTTGAAGTGAAGAAAGAATTATGGCGGCCATATTTGAGCCTTTGTTTACAAAACTTAAGCCCACTTTCTACCAGTCTCAACATTTGAGCCAGTGGCTCAGCCAAAGCTGAGACTGAAACCTTTTGTGAAATCCATTAAGGCTGAGCCCATGGGCTCAAGTAAAATATTCCAATAATTTGAGACAAAAGTCTCAAGTTTGAGTCTGAGACCGGGCTAAGACCTTTCGTGAAATCCGCCCCTGATTCAGCCAATCTTGGGTTATATTTTGTTTTCCATGTAAAGTGCACCAGCTGATATCATCAAACAGGCGGTGGTGGGACATTTCACAGTAATACAAATCTAAGAAGCCAAAGATATGTTGTGGACTTTTTGGGGGACATGAATAATTGGTGATAAAAAGAGTAGAAGAGATAGTAACTTTAGCTCAGTAAAGGAAGTGCAAGTTGATGTTATTAATACTCTTCACAAACTCGACAATGCAAACAAGCTTCCTCGCATTGTCGTTGACGCCCTTTCATTAGCAACTATACCCAGGTCACACCCTGAAGAGTTGAATAACATATCACCTTCTGTTTTCCTGCTCAAACACCAAGCTTCAAAGTTTTTTATAAAGAGATTCGGCACATCAGTGTGGCTGTCAAAAGGCCTCAATGGCACATTTGTGACTACAGCCTGGGCCATGGCGCTGGGAATGTTGTGTTCTGTCAGTAACTCCTCATCTGTGTCACTGGCAGCCTCAGATGGAGTAGCTGGCAAATGATAATCCGTGCCAGATCTTAAGTTATTATAGACATTACTGGGTTCTGTCATAAGTATCCAGATCGAAACTGCATCTCCGCCAAAATGTCACCGAGGTGTTGGGTGACACAAGCATATTATTATTAAATCAGCATATTAAAACACATAAAGTTCCAAAAGATGTTTATTAATTTTAAAGGCCTAAACATAAAAACTCTGGTTATTCTGGTACAATGATCTTGCTTCACTCTCAACCTAAAAACTGTGCCCAATCCTTCCAAACCTGCCTTGAGCTAGCTACTAGGAAATCTGGGAAATAGGTAAGTTCCATTAACACAATGGGTAAGTGGGCTTTCCTAGCAATATGTTTGGTGTATTAAACTTTGTAAGAGAAAGTGGAATAAATATATCTAAAATCAACTGAGTAGAACTTGTGACATAAGGAAACACTAATTACATAGAGGGCTAGCCAAAATTGATAATCTGAATGAGAATAGGTGTTATAAGAAGTCAATGTATAAAGCTATCTTTCTGTACAATTAATAGACTTTATTAAGTAGCTAGACAAAGAACTAGTCAGCTACTGCCTGTGTGCTTTGCACATGCTCATATCTCAAGACAAAGCATAACCTTGACCCTAAAGGTATGAGTAGCCAGCCAAATCCAGATAAGAGTAGGTGTAAATTAAGAAGTGGTTACAAATGACTAAAATGCAGGAACAAGTTGACAGAAATACAGTTGAGAACATGGTGGTATGAGAAGAAATAAACAAGAGTAGTCATGCTGCTTTTGTGAGAGGGGACTCAACAGAACAGCAGACGACCAGTACAACATTCAAAAATGCAGCTTTGAGAAGAAACAGTTACAATGACACAGCCAAGATTCTCAATTTCCATGGAATTGGAGCCCGCAATGTTAGTGAGAGTGGAGAGAAGTGACCAGCACTCATACCAGCACATGACAACATGGACTCAAGAGATTGTGTGATGGGTTACCAGAAAGATAGTGAAGGGTTATTTAAGATTCCATCCTATGTACTTAAGCAGAGATGAAGAAATGAAATGAAATGAAGAAGAAGAGAATAGTTGCTGGAAGTTCTACTCAAACTGACATTAGAGTTAGGGGAGATCCAGAACCAGATAGACACTTGTTTAACTTTCTCGTGGACACAAGCACACAACTAGATGATCTCAGGACTTACATCTCAGACCGTGGTGTAACAATGAGGTCACTAAACTGTGTTTCGAATGTCAGTGCCCAGTTTAAGTCATATAAGCTGACTGTGCCAGTTTCGCAATACAAACAGTTATTTAATGGTGACCTTTGGCCAGAAGGTGTTAGAGTGAGACCATATTACCCCAAATCAGCCAATAGTGACAGAGATAACACTGGATCAGAAGGCTAAAAACAATATTGGTATATATCATAGTTTTATATTTTATTTTAATTTTTAAATTGTGGCTTCAAACCTTTCTTTATGTAGTAGTCCTACGTATAATAGTTGTGGACATGGTATTGACAGCCTTAAATACATGCAATACCTTGTTGATAAAAATGATTTTGTTTTTATACAGGAACATTGGTTACACAGTAAACAAATCAGTTTCTTTGATAGTAATTGGAGTTATGTAAAGGCTTACACCATATCAAGGGTGAGCTCCAATGAACTTCTATCAGGACGTCCTTATGGAGGGTATGCTATTATGTTGAAACGTAACATAGAAGCTCAGGTTATACCTGTTTGTGTTGACTCCTCGTGCATCTGTGCTGTAAAAGCTGTATTCACTAAACACAACTGTGCTCTTAGTTAATGTGTATATGCCTTCAATTCTGATTTAAAGAAGTCTTCTCAGAAAAGTACAAAAATTATAAATGAATTCATGCAGACTGAATCTTTAGAATGTTGCATCAATTGTTATGTAAGTTGCATTGACTTCACTTATAAGAGTACAAGTAATAAGTCTTTGTCAGTGATCGATCATTTTTTTGTTTCTAGTAATTTATTCATGAGATACAGACATACAATGTTCTTCATGATGGTGACAATTTGAATGTAAACTTTATTAAAATTCCATGGGATGCTCTAGAGTGCAATGATTACAGCTGTGATAAGCACATATATGATATCAATAGTTTCCATTATGATATTATAAATGCCCACATGAATGCAGCCACTAAGTGCATTCCTACTACACAGTCAGCAATGCCAAAAAGGATTATTCCAGGTTTGAATGAATTTGTAGACTCTAAAAAACAAACAGCAGTATTTTGGCATGGTCTCTGGAGGAGTAATGATTCTCCATACAATGGAATTATTGCTGACATCTGACGGAGAACAAGAGCACAATTTCATTATGCCATTTGTTTTATTAACAATAATCAGAATGATATTTGTGCAAAATCAATGGCAAATGCAATATTAGACAATAACTCTAGAAAATTTTGGAAAGAGATGAAAAAAGAGTTTAGCGATAACAACATCAGTACTCTTAATGTTGATAATATTATTGGAAAAGAAAAGATTTGTGATTTATTTTGTAATAAATAATATAAGTTTGTGCGCTATGATAAAGAGGAAATGAAAACCTTATGCAATATCATTGATACAAATGTTGTAAAGAACTGTGTTGGAGGTAGACGTAAAAATAAACACACACTTGTCATAGATGATGTATGCCAGAGTACTCAGAAATTGAAGAACAACAAAAGTGATGGTAACCACAAGACATTTTCTTGTAATTTATTAAATGCTTCCCGTATGTCAATTATATTGTTATCACTGTTGCTCCAATGTATATTAACCCATGGGATCATACCTGAACATATGGGACTTGGGACTATAACTCCAATAATTATTAATTAATAATTAAGCGCAAATCTTATAATGATTCTAATAACTATAGAGCTATAACTTTGAGTAGTATAATAGGTAAACTGTTTGACAATATTTACTAACCCAAAACAGTAGTGTTCACAGTACATGTGATTTACAATATGGGTTTAAAAGTAAACATTCCACAATCCAATGTAGTTTTGCCTTAAAAAGAAATTGTATAGTATTACAGTAACAAAAGCACTCAGAGAGCACAGACCTCTGCCAAGGGAGCTCAATTCCTGGGCTTTCAAAACCTACCATTAGCAGTTCCTTGTCCCATTTTGGACATTTCCTGAAAATTTCATCAAACTCTGTCCATAACTTTTTGAAATTATCTTTCTTTAAAAAGTTCCTGGATCCACAAGATCCAGATGGTGATCTGGATCCCTCCAAAAATCTAACCACTTTTTCCTTATACCATTTCTAACATATCCTAAAAATATCATCAAAATCCATCGTAAAATTATCTGGCTATAACTTCCTTTAAAAAAGCCTGGATCCAGATAGTGATGCAGATCACTCCCAAAATCTAATCACTTGTTCCTTATCTCATTTAGGACATTTCCTGAAAATTTCAATGAAATCCATCCATAACTTTTTGAGTTATCTTTCTTTGAAAATTACATTTCATGGATCCAGAAGATCCAGAGAGTGATTTGGATCACTCCCAAAATTGAATGATTTCTTCCTTTTACCTTTTCAGACATATCCTTAAAATTTCATCAAAATCCGTCTGTAAGTTTTTGAGTTATCTTGTTCACAAACAAACTGACAAACAATCTCACAAACCCAGGCGAAAACATAACCTTGGCAGAGGTAATAATAAGAGAAATGTATATTGTTTGTTACTGGATGAACACAAACATTTGATTCTGTATACTATGTTAAACTTTTTAAATACCCTCATTAGGAGAGGTATGTGTTTTTTAACAGTAAGATTTTTGATCAGGTTATGCACTCACCAGAAATTAAGACTGAAATTGGAAAATTCTTTTTTCAGCTGAATTCTGTGTAAGAAATGGTGTGAAACAAGGAGGGTTATTCTCACCTATACTGTTCACTATCTTGATGATTTAGAATATTCAGGTTATGGTTGCTGGATAGGGAATACCTTTTGTGGTGCATTGGCTTATGCTGATGACGTAACTTTGTCATCACCAACATTAACATCAGTTAAATTATCATTAAAAGTTGTAGAGTCATTGGGTGAGGAATACCTTGTAAAGTTTAATCCTAGTAAAACAAACTTTGTTAAATTTGGAACATCTAATCAGACGTATAGTAATGAATATCTGATATTTAATTGTCACAAAATATGTTGTGAAGCAAGTGCTTGCCATCCAGGTAATCTAATTGGAAATTATGTAAAGGCTGATAATGTACAGAAGAATATAAATGTCTTTATATTGAATCTCAATACTATAATGTGTCACTTTCACATGACCAACATAGAGGTAAAATATAAATTATTAAAATCTTACTCTATGCCATTTTATGGCTGTTATTTATGTGACTTCTCAGGTCAAGATGAAAACAGATTTTATGTAACATGGAGAAAATGTTTCAGACGATTATTGAATGTACCATATAATACACACTGTAAGCTATTGTATCCTATTGTAAGTGATATTCCAGTAGAAGTGCAATTACATAAAAGATTTGTGAATTTTGCTAGAGAAGTGATGCTGAGTAATAATAATTAAGCGTCCCATTACGAATTTTCCAAATAAGGAAAACACAAAAATGCTTATATCTCGAAAACCGTGCTAGATAGAGCGATTTCTACGAAATTTTTGACCCGCAGGGTATCTCTGCGGAGTAGTTTTCCCAATTTTCAAAAAATTTTTGTCTCGCCCAAAATGGCGGCCATTTTGAATTTTTCGCAAAAATTGCAAAACATAAAAATGCTTATATCTCGAAAACCCTGCTAGATAGAGCGATTTCGACAAAATTTTTGACCCACAGGGTATATCTGCAGAGTAGCCATGCCAATTTTCAAAAAAATTTTGTCTCGCCCAAAATGGCGGCCATTTTGAATTTTCGAAATTTTCGCAAAAATTGCAAAACACAAAAATGCTTATATCTCAAAAACCGTGCTAGATAGAGCAATTTCGACAAAATTTTTGACCCGCAGGATATCTCTGCGGAGTACTTTTCCCAATTTTCAAAAAAATTTTGTCTCGCCAAAAATGGCGGCCATTTTGAATTTTCGAAATTTTCGCAAAAATTGCAAAACACAAAAATGCTTATATCTCGAAAACCGTGCTAGATAGAGCGATTTCGACGAAATTTTTGACCCACAGGGTATCTCTACAGAGTAGTTATCCCAATTTTGAAAAAAATTTTGTCTCGCCAAAAATGGCGGCCATTTTGAATTTTTCGCAAAAATTGCAAAACATAAAAATGCTTATATCTCGAAAACCCTGCTAGATAGAGCGATTTCGACGAAATTTTTGACCCACAGGGTATATCTGCAGAGTAGCCATGCCAATTTTCAAAAAAATTTTGTCTCGCCCAAAATGGCGGCCATTTTGAATTTTCGAAATTTTCGCAAAAATTGCAAAACACAAAAATGCTTATATCTCAAAAACCGTGCTAGATAGAGCAATTTCGACAAAATTTTTGACCCGCAGGAT